>CM077671.1:346598557-347798557 GCA_039707655.1 Elymus sibiricus
AACCCGGCCCTCACCGGGCAACGTGACCCACCCTGGGAAGCTCTGGCGACAAATCACGCCAAGGACACTGTTGGGCTTGCGGCAACCAGGCCCGTGTGTCCAAGACCTGCAGTATGACAAGGCCAACGCATTAGATATTCGAAGAAACGTGAAGACAAAAGGTTAAAAAAGAGTAAATGCACTTACTTCTCCCCCTGCGGCGCAATCAACCACCTCTGGTCGGGGGTCGCCGGGGTGGGCGGGAGCTTTGTACCACCACGCTGGTACACTTTGCGCCCCTCAACCCACTCACTCTCGCTATAGCTATCAGAACTATAGCCACCCTCAGCACGGCCACTCGACGAGCCCGCACCTGGGTTCTGCTGTGACTCAGCGTGATCCCCAGTCTCGTGGGACGAAGGCTCGGCGGCCCGACGCTCGTCGGCCCCAGGCTCGTCGGCCATAGGCGCGTCTGTCGTAGGCTCGGCGGCCTGAGGCTCGTGGACCGGAGTCCGAGACGGCTGCATCTCAGGCTGCTCCATCTCAGATGGAGCACTCCTGTGGTCGGGTAAATCAGCTGGGGGTGGCGGCGAGGAAGGCGTAGTAGCAGCCTTCCTACCTCTCCCGCCGCCACGTCCACCTCTACCAACCTTCTTCCCCCCCCCCCTGACCTCTCCCGGTCGAAGAAGAAGCGCCCGCCGGTGTCTGCATACTGAGATCCAGCGCTCTCCGGAGGTGGTGGGGTGGGATGGAAGTACCCCTCCCACCACGCGCCGAGGAAGGAGCCTCGGAGCGCTCTCGACCCGCGCCCACCATCTGTCAACACCTGCAATGACAAAGAGTAAACGAAGTTAGTACAACATTAAAAAAATGAATACCTGACATGAATATAATTTAAGTGTATCATCATCATGAACATAATAAAAAATTGAATACCTAACATGAACCAATTAATAATATATATGTACATAATAATAACTGAATACCTGACATGAACTATAATATTAATCTTCATCGTCATCATTAATAAATGCATCATCGTCGTCTATATATGCTTCGGGGTCAATAAATGCATCATCATCATCACTATCAGTAATGACGTGCTCATCATCATCATCAATAAATGCATCAACATGTGGAAGGCCTCCTGTACGTAATCGGTCAAGCATTGACAGGTCATCCGCAGCAGTAACCTCTTCTTGTTCCGGCTCTTCTTGTTCCGGTTCAGGCTCGGATTCACTGCCGCTGTCTACTTCAATGTTCTGAGGTGAAGTAGAGCGGTTCTTGAAACGTTTTTTGGAAAGACGTGTTTCTTGGAAGAATTCTCCTTCATATGTGTCTGGGTTAATGTGAGGTTCATAATCCTCTTCATTGGGGGGAGGTGGTCTAACATGTGGCGGCACTTCATAAACGACATCCCAACCTTTGAGATTTGGATCACTTTGGCAGGCCCACGGTAGATAGAAAACTTGGGTTGCATGTTGAGCCGTAATATAGACATCGGGAACATCCAAATGGGTGCTTTGTTTGATTTCGACTAGCCCTAGATGTTCATGAGTCCTTCTAGTCTCCTTCGGCTGGAACATTTAAATCCACCCGATCAACACAAATATATATGATGTTTTTCTTAACAAAATCGGGAAATATACTTCCTAACTCATAATTCACAAATATATGACCCCATCGGCCTCTGGAAGGCCGAAGAGCACCTTTTCGGTCAATAGGAGGCCGAAGAGGTGTCGGGGGTCGGGGGTGTCGTGTCTGGGTGGCGTGGTGTCGGGGTGTCGTGGTGTCGGGGTGTCGTGTCGGGGTCGGGGTGTCGGGGGGTGTCGTGTCTGGGTGTCGTGGTGTCGGGGTGTCAGGGGTGTCGGGGTGTCGGGGTCGGGGTCGGGGTCGGGGTGTCGGGGGGTGTCGTGTCTGGGTGTCGTGGTGTCGCGGTGTCGGGGGTGTCGGGGTGTCGGGGTGTCGGGGTCGGGGTGCCGTGTCGGGGTCGGGGTGTCGGGTCGGGGTCGGGGTGCCGTGTCGGTGTCGGGGTGTCGGGTCGGGGTCGGGGTCGGGGTGCCGTGCCGGGGTCGGGGTCGGGGTCGGGGTGTCGGGGTCGGGGTGTCGGGTCGGGGTCGGGTTGTCGGGTCGGGGTCGGGGTGCCGTGTCGGGGTCGGGATCGAGGTCGGGGTGTCGGGGTCGGGGTGTCGGGTCGGGGTCGGGTTGTCGGGTCGGGGTCGAGGTGCCGTGTCGGGGTCGGGGTTTTTTCTCTTTTTTTTCTTTTCTTCTTCTTCCTCTTCTTTCTTTTCTTCCTTTTCTTCCTTTTTTTTCCTTCTTCTTCTTCTTCTTCCTCCTTTCCTTTTTCCTCTTCTTCTTCTCCTCCTCTCCTCTTTTTTCTTCTTCTTCTTCCTCTTCTTCTTTTTTCTTCTCCTCCTCCTCCTCTTCTTCTTCTTCCTTTCCTTTTTTCCTCTTCTTCTTCTCCTCCTCTCCTCTTTTTTTCTTCTTCTTCTTCTTCCTTTTTCTTCTCCTCCTCTTCTTCTGTTTCTTCTTCTTATTATTATTTTTTGTTCTTTTTCTTTTTTATTTTTCCTTTTTTTCATCTTCTTTTCTTCTTTTTTTTCTTCTAGGTTTTTTTTCTACCTAAATGTCTAAATATTTTTTCCTATTTACCCAAACACCTAAACAACTATTTGCAAAACATCTAAAAACAGAAAACTAAAAATCTAATTAGAAAAACAGAAAAAAAAATTAAAAGGGGGGCAGGGGAAGCTCACCAGAGAGGGGCAGGGGCAGGGCGGCCGGCGGCGAGGAGAGGAGGCCGGCGGCGAGGAGAGGAGGCCGCCGGGGAGGGGGCGGCGGCGGCAGGAGGGCCGTGAGGAGGGGGCGGCGCCGCGGTGGTGGAGGTGCGCCACGGGGAGGGGGGCAGGCGGTGGTGGAGGGCGGGGAGGGGGCGGCGGCGGCGGTGAGAGAGGGGGGAGGGGGCGGCGGCGAGAGGGCGGGGAGGGCGGCGAGAGGGCGGGGAGGGGGCGGCGGCGGCGGCGGCGGTGAGAGAGGGGAACGGGCGCGGGTGTGAGAGAGAGAGAGGTGAGAGAAAGAGAGAGAGGCGGGAGGCGTGGGGGGATGGCGAAAATTAAGCCCCCTCTTTGCCGTCTGCTGGCAGACGGCAAAGAACTTTGCCGTCTGCCAGCAGACGGCAAAGAGGGGGGCCGTTAGCCCGTCCCCGCCGTTAAACTGTGCCCCCCCCCTCACCTCTTTGCCGTCTGCTGGCAGACGGCAAAGAAGTGGCCCGTGTGACCTGGCAAGTGCAGTACCAAGTGGGGCCCACTTTGTTCTTTGCCGTCTGCTGGCAGACGGCAAAGAACTCTTTGTCGTCTGCCAGCAGACGGCAAAGAAGTGCAGATGGCAAAGAGCCTCTTTGCCATCAGCATGTTCTTTGCCGTCTGCTTTATAAAAGCAGACGGCAAATATCCTCTTTGCCATCTGCCAGCAGACGGCAAAGAGCTGGCAGATGGCAAAGTCCCTGATTCCAGTAGTGGAGAGGACAGAGGGGTGGGGGACGGCGCCGTTATTTGGGCGTCTCCTTTGCCGTCTGCTAGCTTGCCTTTGCCGTCTGCTGGCAGACGGCAAAGAACTGACCTAAGCGGCGCCAGCTTGCCTTTGCCCTTTGCCGTCCGCCAGCTGCCCTTTGCCGTGGGACGTTTCTTTGTCGTCTGCCCTGTTGGCCCTTTGCCGTCAGCTGGCTGACGGCAAAGAATTGGCCTACGGCAAATTCATTCTTTGCCGTCAGCTTACCCTTTGCCGTCAGCTTTATGCCAGCATAAGGCAATGACTTTCTTTGTCGTCCGCCTGCTGACGGCAAAATCCCTGATTCCAGTAGTGGAGCGTGCAATGACTTCGGGAGCAAGAGCGGGCTGGCCAAGTGCTTTTCTCTTCAGCATGTCACTGTGAGCTTGGACCATAATGGCAGTCTTCCGCTTGAGGCGCGCAAGGGTGCCCTTGACAGCTTCACATCGCTTTTCGAAGACAGCCTTGAGATCTGTCATCATCAGCTGATATCCCTTGATCTGCTCGGCGTTGAGTCTATGCACATTTTGCTTGAAGAGCTCCTTTTCATGGCTGATCTTGGCCTTCATTTGCTTGGCCTTCTGAGCCACAGTCAGTTCCTCGTTCACAAGACCTTGGAACGTGACACTCAGGCCAATTGGGAGCTGAAGTGCATCAATGCTGAGAGAGGGATCGGCAAACCATTCATCAATGAAGTGTTCAAAGATGGCAGGGTCAAACAGAGGCAAGTCTTCAAGCTTCTTGGCTTCCTCTTCTTTCTGCTGGATGAGCCTAGCTAAGGCTTCATCGTCGAACTAATAGTCAGACAGTTCAATCATGTTTGATGCGTCCATTAGTGACAAGGTAGGCTTCGGACCTCTGGATGCAACAGCTTTCCTTTTCATACGCCTATGAAGGCGATTTTCTTCTTCAGGCTCTTCTGGATTATCAGTGGGAGAGCGCGAAGCCTGAGGTGAGTGGATTATCAGTGGAAGCTTTTGGCTTCTTCAGAGGCTTCGGCCTTGGGGCTGGTGGACGCTCATCATCATCATCATCGGCAGAGTCAGATTGAGTAGGATCTGAGCCAAGTATGCTCGATGGATGAGGGTTGCTGGGCATTGGGGGCCTAAGCATACATGGATAAAAGCCCATATTGATGGCTTCAGCCTTAGTCTTTGGATGAAGATTTCTGTAAATGATGTCTGCCCATGGTGCCTTTTCAGCATACTTCTCAGCATATTCCTTGGTGACAAAATGGTAGTTGAACCACTCCACACTCTAGTATCTTCGAATCCATTGGATTCGATTCTTGCGCTGTGTATATGTTTCTCCCTCATCTGACTTGTATTGCTCATAAAGAGCAGGAGGAAGATCTTTGGCAGTATTTTTGCGTCTCTGCTTCCCTCCCTTCTTGACTGGATTGTTATCGGCCATTGGCTTCGACAAATGCTTTAGCAAAGGCTTCACAGGAGTGTGCAAGTGTGAGCACGCACCAGAGGATTCCAGATGAATCTGCAAGTAGTCTGCAAATGAATTCAGACTATGAGATCCAAGCGATTCTGCTGCGGACATGTACCTGTGAAAGAGTTAGAGACGCGAGGGAAGAGGAGAGGTCATATGCATTCTCAGAAGATTTGGAATATAGCACTGTGTTTAGAAGACATTGACCTTATACCGAAGACATTCACTTCTATAGAGAATATGGTGATTTCAGATTTGTACAAGTCCAAGGATTCGTACAAGTGAGGAATCAAACCAATTTTCAGAACACAAAGTGAACATAATGGGCAAGAATAGATCTAGATCTAGATGCGGTTGAGTGGAAGGTGAAGAAACAACAACCGACAAATTTCAGTAAGAATTTTAGATCAAAGCACGCGGTGAAAATAGATATTTATTTACCGCGATGACGAACAAGACGAACAACTCGACGAGGCGGAGAAGTCGAGCAGTTCGATCTGCCTCACCCTAACTTGGTGGAGGCAGACAGCTACGGCGGCGGCGAGCGGAGGATGAACGCGGCCGGCGTGAGTACGTCGTCGGAGAAGGCGTGGCAGCTAAGTACTTCGTCTCCGGCGGTGATGGAATCCAGCGACGGCGCTAGGGTTTTGAGCACGTGGGTGGCGGAGGAAGAGGAAAGTAATAATGGAAGGGGGGTTAGCTTGTACTTATAGGGTGTGGAAACCTCCGCACAAGTTGGACGGATATGCCCCTGGCCCCTCGGTTTATGTGGGCACGTGGCATACATGCAAACCACCTGACAACCCACTACCATAATCGAAGCGGCGGCGCGGGAGTTGTTTGCTAATTAAGTGGAGACAGTTGAGATTTGAGAATTAAATATGTGGTTGATTTGTCTTCAGCTATCAAGGACACAGAGAGGACAGTCAACACGTGTCAATATTGAATGCATATGACTGGATTAGAACAGACTTGGACGAGGAAGAATAGAAGAGAATGTCGGGTCCGATCACATTTGCCTAGGAAAATGTTGAAGACAAAGCTATAGGACAAATGCTGTATAGGACAAAGCTCCAATCCAAATGTAGATCTGCAAATATTTTTTTCAACTGAAACACATATAAACTTTGTTCCGAAGACATTCAACTCTCGAAGACATGTGAAGGATATGAGTTAAACCTATGTCTTCGAGTTTGATTGGTGGCGTTACCCGCTGTATAAGAATGTTTGACTCAGACACGGCGCACAATTATCGTGGCGCTCTGAAGTCATATTCTTCGTTAATGTATTCACACTCAGATTGTAAGTCTTCATGAGTTGACGACATACGTTACATCGTGTGTTGTGCATAAAAGTCATCAACATGCATAAGCGTTAGGATGTATTCCCATTGAAAGGACATTTGAGGATTCTAAGATATTTAGCTCACACCGCAACTTGCAAAACCTCTTCTCATCCAAAGGCTTCATGAAGATATCTGCCAATTGATCTTCAGTGTCAGCATGCTTGATGTTGATGTCGCCTTTCATCATGTGATCCCAAAGAAAATGATGTCGTATCTGAATGTGCTTTGTCTTCGAGTGTTGTACTGGGTTGTGGGAGATCTTGATTGCACTCTCATTGTCGCAGTAGAGAGGTACATGCTTCTGGTTGATTTCGTAGTCCTTGAGTGTTTGCTTCATCCAGAGATGCTGAGTGCAGCATGCGCCAGCAGCAATGTATTCGGCTTTGGCAGTGGAGAGTGAAACACAGTTCTGCTTCTTCGAAGACCAACACACTAGAGATCGTCCCAGAAAGTGACAAGTGCCTGATGTAGACTTGCGATCAACTCTGTCGCCAGCGAAGTCAGAATCTGAATAGCCAATTAGCTCAAACTTTGAACCCTTTGGATACCATAATCCTAGTGTTGGGGTGTGAGCCAGATAACTAAGTATTCGCTTCACCGCAAGGTGATGCGACTCCTTTGGTGCCGCTTGAAATCGGGCGCACATGCAAACGCTAAGCATTATATCTGGCCTAGATGCACATAAGTACAATAAAGATCCAATCATGGAGAGATATACCTTCTGATCGAAATCTTTACCATTTTCGTCAGTGCAGAGGTGTCCATTCGTAGGCATTGGCGTCTTGTAACCTTTGGCTTCATTCATGCCAAATTTCTTGAGGCAGTCTTTGAGGTACTTCTCCTGGGATATGAAGATGCCATTTGGTTGTTGTCGAATTTGAAGCCCTAGGAAGAATTTTAGTTCTCCCATCATCGACATTTGATATTTTTCTTGCATCATATAAGCAAACTCATCACTGTATTTGTTGTTAGTACAGCCAAAGATAATGTCGTCCACATATATTTAGCATACAAACAGTTCATCATCATAGGATTTAGTGAAGAGAGTGGGATCGAGTGAACCAGGTTTGAAGCCTTTCTTCTTGAGGAATTCCTTGAGTGTGTCATACCAAGCTCTTGGTGCTTGCTTGAGGCCATAGAGTGCCTTGTTAAGCTTGAAGACTTTGTCCGGATGCTTTGGATCTTCAAACCCTGGGGGCTGAGCAACATATACTTCTTCCTCAATCTTACCATTGAGGAATGCACTTTTGACATCCATTTGATATAAACATATGTCATGATGGTTAGCATAAGCCAGCAGTATACGAATGGCTTCGAGTCTAGCGACAGGTGCAAAGGTTTCACCGAAGTCAATACCCTCAACATGTGTGTAACCTTGGGCCACAAGTCTGGCCTTGTTTCTGACGACTTGACCGGACTCATCTTGCTTGTTGCGGAAGATCCACTTGGTACCGATGATGTTGTGCTTCCTTGGATCAGGACGCTTTACAAGCTCCCACACATTGTTCAGCTTGAACTGGTGAAGCTCTTCCTGCATGGCTTGAATCCATTCCGGTTCCTTGAAGGCTTCATCTACTTTGGTGGGTTCTATGATAGATACAAAAGCAAAGTGCCCATAAAAGTTAGCCAGTTAAGTAGCTCTTGAGCGAGTAAGTGGACCTGGTGCATTTATGCTGTCAAGCATTCTCTCAATTTGGACTTCATTTGCCACACGTGGATGAGCAGGGCGAAGACTTTGTTCGGGCTGCTGAGTATTGTCTTCATCAGCAGCATTGTCTTCGGGTTCAGCATTGTCTTCGCGCTGAGTAGATGGAGGAATGATGACTTCTTCTACAACCACTAGTTCTTCAGGCACAATTTCTCCGGTGCCCATCAGTCGAATAGCTTCATCAGGAGGTGGTTCATCTAGCACAGGAGGCAGGTGCTCTCTTTGCGAGCCATTAGTTTCATCGAATCGCACATCTACAGTTTCAACAACCTTATTGTGAAGGATGTTGAAGATTCTGTAGGTGTGCGAATCCTTTCCATAACCAAGCATGAAACCCTCATGTGCTTTCGGTGCAAATTTAGAAGTGTGGTGTGGATCCCTTATCCAGCATCTTGCACCGAAGACTTTGAAATAACTTACATTGGGTTTCTTACCAGTGAGAAGCTCATATGATGTTTTCTTGAAGAACTTGTGAAGATAAACTCTGTTGATGATGTGACATGCAGTGTCAATGGCTTCAGGCCATAGCTTCCGTGGTGTCTTGTATTCATCAAGCATGGTGCGAGCCATCTCAATAAGAGTTCTATTCTTGCGCTCTACGACACCATTCTGCTGAGGTGTATATGGAGCAGAGAACTCATGAGTGATGCCAAGGGTATCAAGAAAGGTGTCCAGGCCTGTGTTCTTGAATTCAGTGTCGTTGTCACTCTTGATGTGCTTGATCTTGATGTTGTAGTTGTTCATACACCTATTTGCAAAGCGCCTGAAGACATCCTGCACTTCAGTTTTGTAAAGAATGATATGCACCCAAGTGTATCGAGAATAGTCATCAACAATCACGAAGCCATATAGATTTGTAGTGGTAGAGAAGGTGGAATAGTGCGTAGGGCCAAATAAGTCCATGTGTAGTAGCTCGAAGGGACGTGAGGTCGTCATGACAGTCTTCGAGGGGTGTTTGGCCCTGGTCATTTTCCCGTCTTCACAGGCACCACAAAGGTGGTCCTTCTTGAACTTGACACCCTCGACGCCAATGATCAGCTTCTTCTTGGCGAGTGTGCGCAAGTTCCTCATCCCAGCATGCCCTAGCCTTCTGTGCCATAGCCAGCACTCCGAAGCTTTTGCTAGAAGGCATGAGGCAACCTGTGGTCCTGCAGAGAAGTCTACCATGTACAAGTCACCTCTTCGAAAACCTTCGAAGACTTTGGTTTTGTCAGAGGCCATTAGTACCACACATCGAAATTTGCCGAAGATGACAAGCATATCTAAGTCACAAAGCATTGAGACAGACATCAAGTTGTAACCAAGGGATTCGACAAGCATGACGTTCTCCATGTGCCAGTCCCTTGAGATAGAAACTCTACCTAGACCCAGCACTTTGCTGCTGCTTTTGTCAGCAAAGACGATGTGATCTTTTGTTGGAGGTCGAAGAGTTTGCTCCATCAATAGGCTTCGATCACCAGTCATATGACTTGTGCATCCACTGTCCATAATCCATTCGGTGGCATTGGATTTGTCTTCCTGCATTGAGAATTAGTCGAGTTCACCAAAGCATGTAAGAGTAACATGCTATGATGAAGATGTAACATAAGACAGTGGTAGGTATTCTGAACGAGGTTTGCATTAATTTTCTTGCGTTCAGACAAGAATATTTTCAGGTCCCCAGAGATGATCTTCGGGATAGGCTTCGTCCTATCTGGAGACCCGATGCTGCATAGAAGATATTAGTTCTTCTTAACCACCCACATGTGAAGGGGTGGCTTAGAAGCAATGAGACGTAAGGCAGCATCAGAGAATTTAGGCAGAGATGCCCTAGTAGCACGTTTCACGGGAGGGTTAGTGTACTCAAATGAATAAGCAGAGAAATTCTTTGTTGGATGAACGTAGCGGTTCATGCCATTGTATACATATTCATGAGTCATCTGAGTCTTTTCCTGTGAAACAGAATGGTTAGTGCCATTGTATGAAGACTTATGTCTTCTCGAAGACATTGATCTAGGGTTTGTCTTCTTCTTGGGAGATGTCGTCAAGACATTCACGCGAAGCTTCTCTAGAAGACATTTGGGGACCCAGATCTTCTTCATAGATGAGCCATTCCTGCAGTTAGTTCCAACAAATCTGGCAAACACTTCACCATTTTGACATTTGAACAGTTTCTAATTGGAATCAAAGGACTCATCAATAATGAGATGATTCACACAGTTGAAGCCTGATAATGTGGAAGGATCAACTGAAGGACCTTTTGCAGCAACCCATGTGGTTTTGGGGTACTGCTCAGGTGTCCAGTAGGATCCATCGACATTGAGGTTTCTTTCGAAACCTACACCCTCTTTCCTAGGGTTTTTGTTCAGTATAGTCGTCTTCAGGACATCACAAAGAATCTGATGCCCTTTCAGACTCTTGTACATGCCAGTTTCAAGCAATGTCTTCAACCTGTCATTGTCATCAGTGATAGCAGTGGCTTCCTCAGATGAGGGGTTAGGTGCCACAGATACAGTTGAAGATAAAGCATTTTCAGAAGCATTTGAACATTCAGCAGTTGAGTCATTAGCTTCACGTGCAATGCACTTTAAGCATGGAGCATCAAATTCATCCTGAGTAGTACTGATCTGCTCTGCTAGGAGTGAGTCGTTTTCCTTCCGTAGTTCATCAAGTGCTTCCCTCAACTTTTCTAGATCAATCTTCTTCTGAAGATATTCAAGAGAAAGCTTTTCATGACCAGTTGAGAGGGCATCATGACGACTTTGGAGATCCTCAAACCTTGAACGAAGACTACGCATGTCTTCAGCCATAGTTTCGTTCAGACTCATCTCTTCGCGTAGCAGGTCATCGCTTTTCTCTAGAGTAGTTTGCATTTTCGCCATGGAATGTTGTTGCTTGGTGGCAATTTTTACAAGTTTAGCATAGCTAGGTTTCTTGCCATTATCAGATTCAGCTTCAGATTCAGAGTCATGACATGAGGATTTTGAGGATACCTTGGGGGCTTTTGCCATGAAGCAGTAGGCTGGAGTAGCATCATCATCACCGGTTCATTGTTGAAGAAGGAATCATTGTCTTCGGGTTCGAAGACAGAGGTGGAGAGATATTCCGAAGCCATTGCTAATCCAGCTACTTCATTGTCAGATTCCTCCTCAGATGCTTCCTCAACTTCTGAACCAGATTCAGACTGTGAATCCATCTCCTTTCCAATGAACGCATGCGCCTTGCCAGATGAACTCTTCTTGTGTGATGAAGACTTTACATACTTCTTCTTCTTCTTGTCATCGGAGTCATAGTCCTTGCTCTTCTTCTTGGATTCCTTCTCCCATCAAGGACAATCAGCGATGAAATGGCCAACTTTCTTGCACTTATGACAGGTTTGCTTCTTGCTATCTCTGGAAGACATTTCACCAGACCTCTTGGAATCGCGTTTTGAAGATTTTGCGTAGCGCTTTGACTTGGCAAACTTCCGAAACTTTCTAACAAGCAGAGCGAGTTCTTTTCCAAAGTCTTCAGCACCATCAGAACTGCATTCAGAGTTGTCTTCAGACGAAGACACAGCTTTGGCCTTCAATGCACGGGAGCGACTGTAGCTTGGTCTGTAGATATCTCTCTTCTCAGCTTGTTGGAACTCGTGAGTGTTTAATCTCTCGAGGATATCGGCGGGATCCAAACTCTTGAAGTCAGGGCGCTCTTGGATCATGAGTGTGAGAGTATCAAAAGAACTATCAAGTGATCTGAGTAGCTTCTTCATGACTTCATGTTTGGTGATATCAGTGGCGCCAAGTGCATTCAGCTCATTTGAGATGTCAGTGAGTCGATCAAATGTGAGCTGAACGTTCTCGTTGTCAAGTCTCTTGAAGCGGTTGAATAGGTTGCGAAGCACATCAACACAAGAGTCTCTTTGAGATGAGACACCTTCATTCACCTTGGACAGCCATTCCCAGATTTGCTTAGCAGTGTTAAGTGCACTCACACGACCATACTGTCCTTTGGTCAGATGACCACGGATGATGTTCTTGGTGGTGGAGTCGAGTTGAGCGAACCTCTTCACATCAACAGCAGTAACACCTTCGGCAACATCGGGAATGCTCGCCATGACGACATACCATAGGTCGTTGTCAATGGCTTCGAGATGCATGCGCATCTTGTTCTTCCAGTAGGGTTAGTCAGTGCCATCGAAGACAGGGCACACAGCGGAGACCTTGATTATCCCTGCAGTCGACATAGCTAAAACTCCACGGTGGTTAAACCGAAACACAGAACAAGGGAGTACCTTGCTCTGATACCAATTGAAAGTGCTAGTTATCGACTAGAGGGGGGGTGAATAGGAGATTTTTATGAAACTCTTCGAAATAGGGAATGTATTCGAATAGAGCGGAAACGTAAACAGGATCAGGTAGGGATGTAATCAAGAATCTAATCCAGGCATGCATCACAGTGAAGACATACAAACAGGTTAAGCTTTAACATCATGCACTATAAGATGAGTTGAAGATAAACTTAGACAGTACGAAGATAAACAGCAGGCATGAATGTCTTCAAGGCAAGTCTTCAGTGATGAACAAGGAAAGGCTTCACGATACAGAACAGGAATGTAAGAAAGTGACGGATAGAACCAGTTGCTTGACGAAGACACAAGATTTGTTGGACCAGTTCCAGCTGTTGTGACAACTGTACGTCTGGTTAGGGAGGCTGAGATTGAACTCAGAAGACCTCGTATTCACCTTATTCCCCTTGAGCCAAAGTCACTTAGACAGCGCCCAATCACTCTGGTAAGTCTTCAGGGGAGACTTCCGAAACCCGCACAAACTTGGTCACCCGGCGATCCAGAATGACTCTTGGATTGCTTTAGACCCAGACGCCTAACCGTCTGGAAGATCACAGTCTTCAAGTGTAATAAGTCTTCAGTTCTCTCATAACAGAATGACTTCGATGATGCTCAAACACTCTAGCTCTAGGTGTTTGGGTGTATCCTCACAGGATGTTTCTCTCTCAATGTCTTCGAGGTGGGTTGCTCCAAAATGACAACAGCCATATCTCTCTCTGAGAAGCCACCTTCTTATGGTGAAGGGGGTGGGCTATTTATAGCCAGCGGGCAACCCGACCTGATATGACCGAAATGACCCTGGGTCAATGGCCAACCGACACGTGTCACAACGGTCGGATTTCAAACACACGCGGCGGCTTTACTTGGGCTACAAGTAAAGCTAACTCAACCAACTCTGGAAGAGATTTCCTCTCATTGTCTTCGCTCGAAGACATAGGTATGGGTTGAGCATCACGTCAGCATTTGACTTCGATCACATCGACCCCACTTAACAATACGGTGGTTCCTATGACTCAGGAAAGAAGAAACAAAACTACCAAAAGACTTTGTCTTCGCGTTTCATTGTCTTCGGACGAATATCTTCGCTTACCACCAATGGCTTCAACCGTCATCAATGTCTTCGGACATTTTTGGGGGTCGTCTTCGATGGCTAAACCGAAACTTCAGGGACTTCTCTCTGTGTTAACCTGTGAACTCTCACAAACACATTAGTCCCTCAACCACGTTTGTCTTCAATACTCCAAAACCAAACAAGGGTGGCACTAGATGCACTTACACACCCACATATCAAATTATCAAAGTAGCGAACGCGAATCAAACCAACATGATGAAAGTGACTAGATGAAATTCCCGTGTAGCCTCAAGAACACTTTGCCTATTACTAGGGACTATTCTGGACTGTCCTTTGCCACAAAAGGATTGGGCTACCTTGCTGCACTTTATTTACAGTTACCGTTACTTGCTTGTTACCAATTATCTTGCTATTAAACTATCTATTACCTACCATTTCAGTGCTTGCAGAAATTACCTTGATGAAAACCGCTTGTCATGTCCTTCTGCTCCTCGTTGGGTTCGACACTCTTACTTGTCTAAAGGACTACGATTGATCCCCTATACTTGTGGGTCATGAAGAATCTTTTCTAGCGCCGTTGCCGGGGAGCGAAGCGCTCTTGCTAAGTGGAAATCAGTAAGGAAAAACTTATACTACGTGCTGAAATTTATTGTCCTTTGCTACTATGGAAAAACAATCCTTTGAGGGGTTTGTTCGGGGTATCTTCACCTCGACCGGAACCACAATTAGTTGCCCCTCAACCTACTGCACCTACTGAAAATATTAGTTATGAAACTCCTTCGGGTATGGTAGAACAACTAATTGCTAAACCTTATGCAGGAGATGGAACCGAACATCCTGATATGCACCTATTATATGTGAACGAAATTTGTGGATTATTTAAGCTTGCACGTTTACCTGGAGATGAAGCTAAGAAGAAGGTTTTCCCTTTATCTTTGAAGGAAAAACATTGACATGGTATAGGCTATGTGATGATATTGGATAATGGAACTGGAATCGATTGCAATTGGAATTCCATCAAAAGTTTTATCCCATGCATCTAGTTCATCGTGATCGGAATTATATATATAATTTTTTGCCTCATGAAGGAGGAAGCATCGCTCTAGCTTGGGGGAGGCTTAAGTCAATGTTATATTCATGCCCCAATCATGATATTTCGAGAGAAGTTATTATTCAGAATTTTTATGCTCGGCTTTCTCATAATGATCAATCCATGCTGGATACTTCTTGTACTGGTTCTTTTATGAAGAAGACTATTGAATTCAAGTGGGGTCTCTTAGAAAGAATTAAATGCAACTCTGAAGATTGGGAACTCGACGAAGGTAATGAGTCAGGTATAAAGCTTATGTTTGATTGTGTTAAATCTTTTATGAATACCGATGTTTTTCACAAGTTTAGCACTTAATATGGCCTTGACTCTGAGATAGTAGCCTCTTTCTGTGAAGCGTTTGCTACTCATGTTGATCTCCCTAAGGAGAAGTGGTTTAAATATCATCCCCATATCAAAGAAGAAATTAAAGAACCGGTGAAAACTAAAGATGAAACCATCCTTTACAATGTTGATCCAGTTGTGCCTACCGCTTATATTGAAAAACCACCTTTCCCTGTTAGGATAAAATAACATGCTAAGGTATCAACTGTGGTTCGCAAGAGTAATATTAGAGCACCTAAGCCCTCTGAGAAAATTAAAGTAGAACCTAGTGTTGCTATGGTTAAAGATCTCTTGGTAGAAAATATTGATGGGCATGTTATCTACTTCTCTGATGAAGCTGCTAGAATTGCCAAACCCGATGAAAAAGATAAACATAGACCCATAGTGGGCATGCATGTTGTCTCAGTCAGAATAGGAGATCATTGCTATCATGGTTTATGTGATTTGGGTGCTAGTGTGAGTGCTATCCCTTTTACCTTATACCAAGAAATTATGAATGACATAGCACCTGCTGAAATAGAAGACATTGATGTTACTATTAAACTTGCTAATAGAGACACCATCACACCACTTGGGATTGTTAGAGATGTTGAAGTCTTGTGTGGCAAAGTAAAATATCCTACTGATTTTCTAGTTCATGGTTCCGCACAAGATGACTTTTGTCCCATTATCTTTGGTAGACCTTTCTTGAGCACCGTCAATGCTAAGATAGATTGTGAAAAATAAACTGTCGGTGTTAGTTTTAGTGATGTGTATCACGAATTTAATTTCTCCAAGTTTAGTAGACAACCTCGTGATAGAGAATTATCTAGTAAGGATGAAATAATTGGTCTTGATTCTATTGCCGTGCCTCCTACTGATCCATTAGAACAATTTTTGCTTGACCATGAAAATGATATGCACTTGCGTGAAAGAAATGAAATAGATAAAAAATTCTTTGAACAACAACCTCTCCTGAAACACAATTTGCCTATTGAAACTCTTGGAGGCCCTCCTCCACCTAAAGGTGATCCTGTGTTTGAATTAAAGCAATTGCCTGATACTTTGAAGTATGCTTATCTTGATGAGAAAAAGATATATTCTGTTATTATTAGTGCTAACCTTTCAGAACATGAAGAAGAAAGATTATTAAAAATTCTGAAGAAGCACCGGGCTGCTATTGGATATACTCTTGATGATCTTAAGGGCATTAGTCCCACTCTATGTCAGCACAAGATTAATATAGAACCTGATGCTAAACCCGTTGTTGATCACCAATGGCGATTGAATCCTAAGATGAAAGAAGTGGTAAGAACTGAAATATTAAAGCTTCTAGAAGAAGGTATAATCTATCACATAGCTGATAGTAGATGGGTAAGTCCCGTTCATTGTGTCCCTAAGAAAGGAGGTATGACCATTGTTCCTAATGATAAAAATGAACTCATTCCACAAAGAATTGTCACTGGCTATAGAATGGTAATTGATTTTAGAAAATTAAATAAGGCTACTAGAAAAGATCATTACCCTCTGCCTTTTATTGATCAGATGTTAGAAATATTATCTAAGCACACACACTTTTGTTTTCTGGACGGATGTTCTGGTTTCTCTCAAATACCTGTATCACAATCTGATCAAGAGAAAACCAGCTTTACTTGTCCTTTTGGAACCAATGCTTATAGACGTATGCCTTTTGGTTTATGCAATGCGCCTGCTACCTTTCAAAGATGTATGACTGCTATATTCTCTGACTTTTGTGAAAAGATTGTGGAGGTTTTCATGGATGATTTTTTCGTTTACGGAACTTCTTTTGATGATTGCTTAAGCAACCTTGATCGAGTTTTGCAGAGATGTGAACAAACTAATTTTGTCTTGAATTGGGAGAAGTGTCACTTTATGGTTAATGAAGGTATTGTCTTGGGGCATAAAATATCTGAACGAGGTATTGAGGTGGATAAAGCTAAAGTTGATGCAATTGAGAAAATGCCATGTCCTAAAGATATTAAAGGTATTCGAAGTTTCATTGGTCATGCTGGTTTCTATAGGAGGTTCATTAAAGACTTCTCTAAAATTTCTAGGCCTCTTACTAATCTTTTGCAAAAGGATATCCCTTTTGTTTTTGATGATGATTGTGTGGAAGCCTTTGAAACACTCAAGAAAGCCTTAACTTCTGCACCTATCGTCCAACCTCCTGATTGGAACTTGCCTTTTGAAATTATGTGTGATGCTAGTGATTATGCTATTGGCGTTGTTCTAGGACAAAGAGTTTATAAGAAATTGAATGTTATCCATTATGCTAGCAAAACTCTAGACAGTGCCCAACGAAATTATGCTACTGCTGAAAAAGAATTTTTAGCAGTTGTGTTTGCTTGTGATAAATTTAGACCCTACATTGTTGATTCCAAAGTTATTGTTCACACCGATCATGCTACTATAAAATATCTTATGGAAAAGAAAGATGATAAACCTAGACTTATTAGGTGGGTTCTCTTGCTTCAAGAATTTGACTTGCATATTGTTGATAGGAAGGGAGCTGAGAACCCCGTAGCCGATAACTTGTCTAGGTTAGAAAATATTCTTGATGACCCAATACCTATTGATGATAGTTTTCCTGATGAACAGTTAGCTGCAATAAATGTTTCTCAAAACACTCCTTGGTATGCTGATTATGCTAACTACATTGCTGCTAAATATATACCACCTAGTTTCACTTACCAACAAAAGAAAAAAATCTTCTATGATTTAAGACATTACTTTTGCGATGACCCACATCTTTATAAAGAAGGAGTAGATGGTATTATTAGACGTTGTGTACTTGAGCATGAATGACGTGGCTTGAGACAGCGTTGGTATTTCCCCAAAGAGGAAGGGATGATGCAGCACAGCGATGGTAAGTATTTCCCTCAGTTATGAAA
This sequence comes from Elymus sibiricus, assembly GCA_039707655.1. Lineage (NCBI taxonomy): Eukaryota > Viridiplantae > Streptophyta > Magnoliopsida > Poales > Poaceae > Elymus > Elymus sibiricus. The sequence continues at coordinate 346,616,277 of CM077671.1, forward strand.
CCAAGGTTATCGAATCAGTAGGAGGATCACCACCACCCAATAAGCAACACCTACACATAAATAACAAATACTTGCAACCCGACGCGAAAGAGAGGTTGTCAATCTCTCTATGGTAAAAAGATAGATTAGGTAGTGATAGATAGGAGAGATAGATCTCTCAAGAACACAAAATAAAAAGGGCAAATATGCAGCAATATGTTTTTGGGCTTTTGGTTTTTTAGCTGTGAAAACAAAGATTGCAAAAAGTAGATCGGAAAGCAATATGTTGGAAAAGTAGACCCGGGGGCGTAGGGTTCACTAGTGGCTTCTCTCATGAGTATAGCGCAGGGTAGGTGAACAAATTACTGTTGGGCAATTGATAGAAAATCGAATAGTCATGACGATATCCAAGGCGATGATCATTATAGAGGTCTCACGTCCAAGATGGGTAAACTGACTCCTGCTTGCATCTACCTCTATTACTCCACACATCGACCGCTATCCAGCTTGCATCTAGTGTATTAAGTTCATGGAAAAACGGAGTAATGCAATAAGAATGATGACATATGTAGACAAGATCTATTCAGGTAGGAATAGACCCATCTTGTTATCCTTAATAGCAACGATACATGCGTGTCTTGCTGCCCCTTCTATCACTGGGAAAGAACACCGCAAGATCGAACCCATCACAAAGCACCTCTTCCCATGGCAAGAAAAATCGATCTAGTCGGCCTAACTAAACCAAAGATTCGGAGAAGAAATACGAGGCTATAAGTAATCATGCATATAAGAGATCAAAGAAGACTCAAATAATATTCATGGATAGAAACTTGTCATGATCTCAAAATTCATCGGATCCCAACAAACACACCGGAAAAGTTTACATCAAATAGATCTCCAAGAGACCATTGTATTGATAATCATAAGAGAGAGAGAGAGGAAGCCATCTAGCTGCTGCCTAAGGACTCGTAGGTCTATGGTGGACTACTCACGCATCATCGGAAAGGCACCTTTGAAGAAGATGAACCCCTCTGTGATGGTGTTTAGATTGGATCTCGAGGTTCTGGAACTTGCGGCAGCTGGAATTGTGTTTCGTCGACTCCCCTAGGGTTTTTGGAATATTTGGGAATTTATAGGCATCAGAGGCAGTGGAGAGGGGCCCCGAGGAGGGCACAACCCATCAGGGCGCACCGGGGGGCCCCTGGCACGCCCTGGTGGGTTGTGGTCTCCTCGACCCACTCCCCCGGCACTTCTTTGACCCACTGGGTGTCTTCTGGTCCAGAAAAAATCTCCAAAAAGTTTCGTCGCGATTGGACTCCGTTTGGTATTGATTTTCTGCGAAGTAAAAAACAAGCAAAAACAGCAACTGGCACTTTGGCACTATGTCAATAGGTTAGTCCCAAAAAATGATATAAAGTTGTTATAAAATGATTGTAAAACATCCAAGAATGACAATATAACAGCATGGAACAAGCAAAAATTATAGATACGTTGGAGACGTATCAGCATCCCCAAGCTTAATTCCTACTCGTCCTCGAGTAGGTAAATGATAAAAACAGAATTTTTGATGTGGAATGCTGCCTAACATGTTCATCATATTCTTTTCTTTTGTATAGCATGGACATTTGGACTTGTAAATGATTCAAAGCAATAGTCTAGTTTTAACATAATGACTTCAATACTCAAGCATGTCAACAAGTAATCATGTCTTTCAAAATATCAACACTAAAGAAAGTTATCCCTAGCCCATCATGCTCAATCATTGATCCATTCATGAAACACACTCAAATATTAGCTATGCCGAGTGCTCAAGTACGATCATAGTGCCCCCTAGTTGGTGCTTATAAGAGAAGATGGAGACTCAAAGTAAAAAATAAAAGTTGCATAAAGTAAATACATAGGCCCTTCGCAGAGGGGAGTAGGGATTTGTAGAGGTGCCAGAGCTCAAGGTTTAAATTGAGAGATAAAAAATATTTTGGGTGTCATGCTTTTCGTGTCAACGAAAACGGCAAAGTAGTTCACAATACTTTCCACGCTAGATATATCATAGGCGGTTCCCAAACAGAAAATAAAGTTTATTCCTTTTTCCACCAGACTTTCACTTTCCATGGCGGGCCGTATCCACGGTTGCCTTCCATACCAACACTTTCCAAGGAATTTACTATTTGACAACATAAAGTAAATGTTTTTTTTCTTTTTCATTTCGGGAATGGGCATCCCTATTACCGCCGCACTCTCGTGCAATCACAAGTGAATAAACACTCATCTTGAGAATAACACATTCAGCATGGAAAAATATTGGACACGCCCCACCGTTTCATGAGCGGTACGGGCACACAAAAGAGAAAATTTATTTTGAAAATTTAGAGATGGCACATACAAATTTGCTTGGAACGGCATGAAAATACCGCATATAGGTAGGTATGGTGGACTCATAAGGCAAAAACTTGGTTTAAGGATTTTGGATGCACAAGTAGTATTTCTACTTAGTACAAATGAAGGCTAGCAAAAAGATTGGGAAGCAACCAAACCAAGAAACGAAAAATCACATAAGTGAGCATTGAACATAACTAACACCAAATAATGCACCACAAGTAGGATGTAACTTCATTGCATAACTATTGACTTTCGTGCATGCATAGGGAATCACAAACCTTAACACCAATATTCCTACTAAGCATAATTACTCACTAACATGTCTCACATATTACTATCATCATGTTTCAAAACTATTACAAGGAATCAAGTTTAATTTTCCCAATGATCTTCATGAAAGTTTTTATTATATCTTCCTTGGGTATCTATCACTTTGGGACTAGTTTTCATATATTGCCATTGCTTTTTGGCAAGCTCAAACAAATTTAAGTGAAGCACATGAGCATAAAGATTTCATCTCTGAAAGAGGTATAAGTGAAGCATGAGAGGATTTCTCCAAAATTTACCTACTCTCAAATTAATCTAAGTGAAGCACTAGAGCAATTCTGTAGCTCAAAAAGTTTAAGTGAAGCACATAGAGCAATTCTAACAAATCATAGCATGATTTTGGCTCTCTCAAATAGGTGTGTACAGCAAGGATACAAATGAAAAACTAACAAACAAAGAAAGCAAAGATACAAGACGCTCCGAGCAAAACTCATGATACACTACTACAGGATGCTGCTAACGCGACACATCAATCAGAGACCCTTCGACAAAACTGTGTGCGATGACCAAATCGCAAACGGTATAGTTATAGCTCTGTCGCTAATGACGTAAACTGTGTGCGATGGCGTATCCATCAAATACGATCTAAAAAATAGTTGCGTGTGCAATGTTTGGCAAACAGTTGGCCTAGATAAACTGTTTGAGATTGGATAATATAACACAAATGCTTATAAAAATACAAGTGTGTGCGATGTACGTGTAGGAACAAAAGTATGTCTAGAGGGGGCGTGATTAGACTACTTGACCAAATAAAAATTCTACCTTTTCCCAATTTTAAGTGTTGGTAGATTTTAGCAATGATAGCAAGTCAAGCACACCCTACATATGCATGTCTAAGAGTATAGCAGCGGAAAGTAACAATGAGCATGTATATAGTAAAGGGTAGGAAGGAAGATCAAACGCAATTTGTAGACACGAAGATTTTTCCCGTGGTTCTGATAGGTGGTGCTATCGTACGTCCACGTTTATGGAGTCTTCAACCTACAGAGGGTAACGGTCGCGAGAGTCCACGGAGGGCTCCACCCATAAGGGTCCACGAAGTAGCAACCTTGACTATTCCATAACGGCTTCCGTCCACGAAGGACTAGCCTCACTATGGGTAGATCTTCACGAAGTAGGCGATCTCCTTGCCCGTACAAACTTTTTGGTTCAACTCCACAACACGAAGTAGGAGGCTCCCAAGCGACACCTAACCAATCTAGGAGGCACCACCCTCCAAAAGGTAATAGGCTCGGCAATGTCGATGAACTCCTTGCTCTTGTGCTTCAAGATGATAGACTCCTCAACACACAATCACTCTCTCACAGATTTGGCTATGGTGGAAGAGATTGATTTGGTGGAAAGCAACTTGGGGAGGCTAGAGACCAAGATTCATATGGATGGAGTGGAATAGCTTGATCTCAACACATGAGTAGGTGGCTCTCTCTCAGAAAATATGATGGGGCAAGTATGGAATAGTTCTGAGTGCTTCTCTTTCGAGTGGGTGGTAGTGAAGGGGTATATATAGGCATCCCCAAAAATCCAACCGTTACACCTAAAGTGACCAACTCGGTGACACCGATGTGTGAATCTCGGTGGTACCGAAGTGACCAAAAGGTGACAACTTTTGAATCTTGGTGAGACTGATATATAATTCTCGGTGGTACCGATTAGGTGACCAACGGTCAGATTGCTCAACTCGGTGACGCCGATCCAACAAACTCGGTGGTACCGATTTTGTGAATCGAGGTAACAAAAAGTTGGCAACCCAAACTCGGTGGCACCGAAGTGGAATCGGTTGCACCGATGTGCTAGGGTTTGGCATGGGTCTGTCTGAGTTTGGGAATCGGTGGCACCGAGTGGGAAGTGTTGGTTGCACCGATTTTGGATATATGACTTTGGACAGACTTTTTTGGAAGAGCTTGTGGGTGTTTTTGGTGACTATCTCTTGTGCACGTGGAGCATCTTGTTCACCAACAGTACCTTACCCCCTTTTAATAGTATTGGCTTTCCTATGGACTCAAAGTGATTTCTCACAAAGTAAAATGTAGAGTCCTCTTGCTTGAAGCTTTGCCAATCCATTTCCTTGCATCTTGGGGGTATTTCCACAATCCTTTTGCCATCCCTATCATTGAACTTTTCCTGAAATATGCTTAGTGGAAACATTAGTTCAATGACTTATATGTTGTTATTAATTACCAAAACCACCAAGGGAGCAAATGTGCTTTCAATCTCTCCCTTTTTGGTAATTGATGACAACATATAGATCAAAGCTTCGACATATGATATAATCAATGAATATAATCGTCACTTTCAGAAGTATGTGATAAGCAAGAGCTCCCCCTAAATTTGTGCATTATTTTAAATTTGCGTTTGAATGCAAATGCACACTCGGTTAGGTACATGGGGCCCTCTTTCATGTCACATACAACTTGGTGGTGTGCGAGAATAGTTAGAATGAACATCATAGCACAACACAATCAAGTAAAGGTGAATGACCATCTCATAAGCATCAAAATGATAGGAAATAGTAGCAACACACATCAAGTGTATGATCAAACACCACAAAGTTTAACACAACCAAACCAAAAGATCAAATGTTTTTGAAAAAGCGATAAAAACCAACGCTCTCTCACTCAAAGCCTAAAGCTTCTCCCCCTTTGGCAACAAGTTACCAAAAAGTTCAAAGAGATATAGCTAATCGTTCTTCTGGGGCTGATCTCCTCCGGTGGTCGATGAAGGAGTCGAGAGAACTGCGTCGACAAAGATGTCGGCAGACGTCATGGACGGAGTTGGTGTAGCAACGGGAGGCACTGGAGGAGCTGATGGAGCTGAAGAGGTTGTAGCAGGTGCTGATGAAGAAGGCCTCAACTCTGGAGCTGGCACTGTGGCTGATCTGGCCTGAGTAGTGAAGTGAGTGCCTGGCCTGAGAGGAGATTCATCCTCATCATCTGAAGTGTCGGGACTGGGCACACTATCAACTTCCTTCTTGAGCTCGTTCACTGTCTTTGTCAGCCTATCCACCTTGTCATTGAGGGTCTTGATCCTATTTTCCATGATCCTCACAAGACTATGCTGATTCTCCAATATGTCCTTGATGTCCTTCTGCATGCCCTGAACGGTAGTGATCAAGAGATCCATTTGCTCCTTCCTAGATCTAGGAACTTGAGCACTAGTGGCTCTAGCTGCCTCTGCCTCTGCCTGAGCTGTAGCTGAGGTGGGATGATCTGGGTTCATCACCACGACATTGTCCTCAAGATCTGGCTGTAGGGGCAGGTGTGGCCTATCAAGAGCAAAAATGTGCTTCTCCAGCTTGGAGTTGATGAGCATCTGAATATAGGGTGCATAGCAGCATGAGCGCTTCTGATCAGCAGCAACCCTCTTCACAGTCTCTACTATCAAGTCCATCACCCTTATCCTGGTGTGTCTATCAAGATGGATCAGCATGTTGATGGAATAGCCTCTAATCATCTTGTCATCTCCAGACTAGGCATCAAGGTGTGCCTCAAGATGGTGTTCATGGTGCGGAGGCCTGCCTGGAGGAAGTAGATGGATCCTAACTTGTGAGATTTCGAGTTGGCAGCAGGGATCTCATTGTACATGTTCTTCATAGAATCATGGCTCTCCTTAGATTCAGAATAGACATCCAAGTCTCCATCTTCCACCTTTGGGACTCCTACGATGGCAGCCCATTCCTCAACAGTAGATTCATACCTTGCTCCTTCAGTCATCCACACAATCCTACCATCTCCATAGAAGTGAGCAGTGGAGTAGAATTGCATGATCATCTCATAGTTCCATGCAGTGAATTCTTTGCCAACAAATTCATCTAAGCCAATGCAATGAAAGTTGTCTTGAACATTTGGGAAGTAATATTCATTTGCCTTGATGTACTTCCAGTCAACGTATCTCATGTCACTCACAGCTGGGCTCTTATCAAGCAAGATAGTCTCATAGAAATCTTGTTGCTCCTTGGTATAGAACCTGTAGTCCACAGCTGTTTTCCTCTTTTGAGCATATGGATCAATTGCTCTCCATTCCCTCAAACCAGAATCCTTCCTCTTCTTCATGTCCTCGGTAAGCAAATGGCTGGCATTGTGCTCTGGAAGGTGTGGTCTAAGCTTCATCAAAGCAGTCATCTCATCATCATCCTCAGCTTCCCTAAAGGTGGAGGTCTTGTTCTTGCTGGAAGCTGGTATGTCTCTGGAGAACCTCTTAGGCTTTTCAGCAGCAGCAGCCTTCTTGGGAGCAGACTTGGTGCTCTTGGAAGTGGTAGCCTTAGGCATAGCATCTGCCATAAGCTTCTTCTTCTTCTTGGGAGGGGCCTTTGCAGCTGGCTCTACCTCCTCCTCCTCTTCTGGATCCTCAAACATAGAGGTTTGCCTGCCCACCACATGTATGATCCTCTTTCTGCTCTTCTTCTTCTCCCCTGCCTTCTTAGGCATAGACTTCTTGGTAGGCACAACTGTCATAGTTGCCCTGGAGCTCTCTGGTGCTCTCACTGTCTCTGAGCTAGCATACTCCTTCCTGATAACTTTCTTCTTCTTGGAAGAAGTGGCAGCATCATCTTTCTTAGGCAGCTCCTCAGGGATGAAGTCCTCATCCTCCTCATCAAAATTGAGTTTCCTCCTAGTCCTTGTAGCAGCCTTGGGCAGATCTGGAGAACCAAGCACATCATCAAAACTCTCTTCAGGACTAGTGCCTGAACTCGTGACAACATTCTCCTCTCTGAAGTTGTTCTCACTGTCATCTGAAGCAGACATCTCTGACCCTGTGAATAGAGTGTAGAAGAGTGGAAAGGATGAGTCATCACAAAATGCAGACATTTTCAAAAGATTGAACTAAGATTTCTTAAATTTTGCATTCTGCCATGTATGTCGGTACAACCGAAGCAAATTTTTCGGACCCACCGAGACAGACATCCTTCTTTCCAGGAACTTGGCACCATTTTCGGTCACACCAAAAATTGGCACTCGGTTCCACCGAGGTGTTCTCAGTTTGCCAGAAAGACGAATCGGTGCTACCGATTCTTTTGCATCGGTTCTACTGAGATTCATGTGGCGGACGGCAAAATCTAAAAAATCATTCGTTCGCTATTCTACTGGAATTTCTCGTGGATGATTCAATCTCAAACTGTGGCTTATCGATGGAGAAGCCCTAATGCGCAAGAATCGGAGGTTGGAGCGCAAGAGGGGGTGAAATCGTACCCTAGCTTGGTGACGATTTCGCTACGGCGGCGACGAGGGAGAGGATTCCGTCGATGGCGGAGGCGCTCGGGAAGACGAAGGCGACGACCAGGGGCCTTGGTTCGGCAGTGAGGGTTCGGAGGGGGCGACGGTTGAAGAATAGATTTCAAAAGTCGGGTCCGCCTCTATATAAACCCATGGCTGTCGGTGACACCGATTCTCACTTTTCGGTGTCACCGAGTCGAGTTCCTCAACTGTCAGCTGACAGTTGAGGAACTCGGTGTAACCGAGAAGATGGAATCGGTGGTACCGATATAGAAAACCAGATCAACCCAAGGCATTCGGAGAGACCGAGATTTTGGGTTGGTTCCATCGAGATGCACTTGGGAGGTTTTAATGGCCAGTCCTTTGTTGATACGGAACTCCGAGTGCTCCTCACACACAGAGATCGAAAAGTCCTTGTTCAAATTTTGTGATGCAGCAAGAACAGAATATGAGGTAAGAAAGCATAGATAGCTAGAGAGTGGTCCTAGGCATTCTTGTCCATCCAATTGGCAAAAGAGAAATCAAAAACCAAATAGCAACAATTGGATGTCCTCGAATGGATAAATAAATGCAGACCAACATGCTGACACAATAAGATGTCAAATGAAATCATGGCAAACATGCATATACATACTAGCATCTATCAAGCATTTTGGCGATAACGGAGTCATCTATATATGAGTATATTGACTTAGGAGCCAAGTAAGAATACTTGATCATAGGTCATACTCATCGTTTAAGCACAAGTGGGTTACCACTTTTACATAAAGCATTTAATGTTGTCACATACTATGAGATGCTTTAACTCAAGTCTTAGAGTAAAGCTCCTCCTTGATGTGACATCTCCCCATAGGAGGGATAAACTAACATTGGGTTTTGTCGTAGAAGACTTCATGTGGGTGATGTAGTGGTGGATGCTCAAGGTTGATGATGATCACCATGAGTTGGGAGCATCCTTGTTGTTTCCTTACTCTTCTCACCTACATGGGTTAGTCCCAACACACAAGAGACAAATACAAGGATATCTATGGACATGGAGTGCAAAGCATGTGTGATGATGTCCATTGATTTGTTGATTACCTTGTCCCTTGCTTACCTTTGAGGGAATGTGTGACTCCTTGAACTATTGCATAGAGTTGATGTTGATTGCAACTAGTTCTTGTCAACAATGAATGTGAGTGAATTTCATTGGCGGAGTCATCCCTCAAGAACTCTCTAGTTCTTATTCTTGGGGACCCACATCAACTTGATGGGGATCCTTGGTGTTGAAGTGGCCCTTGTAGAAGTTGAGCTTGAAGTAGCCTTGGGAACCCACTCCACCAAAGCTTGGGATTCATCTTCATATGAGTCAATGTCCTCTTGAAGCTTGTTCTTGCCCTTAAGCTTGTGGTCTTGTGGTGGAAGGTCATCTTGAGTGTTTGTTCCCTTGGGAAGAGTATGTTCATACTTCTCCTTTTGAGGAACAAACTTGGGCTTGGGGTATTGACCTTCTTCCCATTCAACTCCATTAGCGTTGAAGTAGCCAATGCCATGGTTCTTCCGGTATCCTCCGTGCTTGCGTACAATCTCCTCAAATTGCTTACACCCGGCAAGACTCTTGTAGATACCTTTCTCTATAATTCCTTTCAATAAAGCATTTTCTTGCTCAAGTGTAACTTGGCTAAGAGAATCATCATTAGTGGAATCAATAGAACTACTAGAAGCAACATCATTAGATTTAGCATTTTTATTGTTGCTACTAGATGAAGAACCTTTCTTGCCTTTGTTACTAGTTTGTCTAGATTTAACTTGTGGCATGAATGTAGACAAGAGTAATCGTTTGGCTAGATAAGATGAAGTCTTCTTTCGGAGATCGTCATTGATAACTTTAAGAAACACATGCTCTTGCTCCAAGGTGAGCTTCTCGAAGCGTAGCTTCTCATGAGTCCTTACAAGCTCTCTATGATCTTCGAGAGTAGATTCATGGGCTAACTTAAGAGTGTTTAATTCTTTAGTTAGTTGTTCTATTTTCATCTTATCATCATCAAATGACTTATCTTGACTAGCATGAGAATTATCAAGTTCATTTTGGCTAACATCACTAGTTTCATCAAAGTGCAATTCATCATCACAAAGTAAGTCATCTTTATCACTATCGAAATCAAGATACTTGGGGTGTGATACCTTGGGGCCTTTAGCCATGAAGCAACTTCCACTCCCTTCATTTGGTGAATCAAATAGATCATAGGAGTTGGTAGTCACTAGTGCAAGTCCGGCAACACCTTCATCGTGACTATAGTCGGAGTTGGAGTGATAGCTTCTCTCCGAGTTGTTGTCGGAGTCGGAGCCGGAAACCCATTCACCAACATGAACTTGATGTCTTCTTCTTGTGTAGCTCTTGGTGTACTTGTCCTTCTTCTCTGAGTCCCTACTTCTCCTTGAGGGTCTTCGTTCATAACGATCATACCTACTCCTTCTCTCTCTTTGAGGTGATTCATTCCTTGAGCTTCGTCTTCTAGGTGACTCTTCTCTTCGTTTGTAGGGAGCCGTGCACTCATTGGAGTAGTGTCCGGGCTTCCCACAATTGTAGCAGTTTCGGTCACGACTTGACGAATGCTTCTCTTCATATCTTGAGTTGGAGCTTCGTTCTTTGCCTCTATTCTTGTAGAACTAGTTGAATTTCTTGACCATGAGGCTTATCTCTTCATTGGTGACAAGGTTGTCGCTTGAAGTTGCGGGAGCATCACTTGTGGCTTTGTAAGCACCGCTAGACTTGTTGGGAAGCTCTTCTTTGTCTTGTTGTGAAGCTCTTCTTTGTCTTTGAGTGTCATCACATGAGCAACAATCCTTCCAATAACTTCCGTAGGCTTGAGATCCTTGTAGTTGGGCATCATTTGGATCAATGTGCACACGATGTCGTATTTCTCATCCAAAGCTCGAAGTATCTTCTTGATGATGAATTTGTCGGTCATTTCTTTGCTTCCTAAGCCGGCAATCTCATTGGTGATGAGAGCTAGCCTAGAGTACATCTCCGCAACTCCTTCACCATCCTTCATCTTGAACTTGTTAAGCTGACTTTGAAGAACATCCAACTTGGATTCACTCACGGACTCGGTACCTTCGTGCATATCAACCAAAGTATCCCAAATCTCTTTTGCATTCTCAAGACGGCTGATTTTGTTGAATTCTTCGGGGCATAGGCAGTTGAAGAGAATGTCGCATGCTTGAGCGTTGTATTGCAACATCTTCAATTCATCCGCGGTCGCTTCACGATCCGGTTCCTTTCCATCACCAAAGAATTCACCTTGCAAGCCAACATGAACAACAGCCCATACGGCGGGGTTATGACCAAGAATATGCATTTTCATTTTGTGCTTCCAACTCGCAAAAATAGTGCCATCAAAGTACGGTGATAATTTCCCTCACTAGACGCCATACTCTCCTAGGTTGTGAGACCAATGCAATGGAGACCAAAGCTCTGATACCACTTGTAGGACCGAAAGTATGTCTAGAGGGGGGGTGATTAGACTACTTGACCAAATAAAAATTCTACCTTTTCCCAATTTTAAGTGTTGGCAGATTTTAGCAATGATAGCAAGTCAAGCACACCCTACACATGCATGTCTAAGAGTATAGCAGCGGAAAGTAACAACAATCATGTATATAGTAAAGGGTAGGAAGGAAGATCAAACGCAATTTGTAGACACGAAGATTTTTCCCGTGGTTCCGATAGGTGGTGCTATCGTACGTCCACGTTTATGGAGTCTTCAACCCACGGAGGGTAACGGTCACGAGAGTCCACGGAGGGCTCCACCCATAAGGGTCCACGAAGTAGCAACCTTGACTATTCCATAACGGCTTCCGTCCACGAAGGACTGGCCTCACTATGGGTAGATCTTCACGAAGTAGGCGATCTCCTTGCCCGTACAAACTTCTTGGTTCAACTCCACAACACGAAGTAGGAGGCTCCCAAGCGACACCTAACCAATCTAGGAGGCACCACCCTCCAAAAGGTAATAGGCTCGGCAATGTCGATGAACTCCTTGCTCTTGTGCTTCAAGATTATAGACTCCTCAACACACAATCACTCTCTCACAGATTTGGCTATGGTGGAACAGATTGATTTGGTGGAAAGCAACTTGGGGAGGCTAGAGACCAAGATTCATATGGATGGAGTGGAATAGCTTGATCTCAACACATGAGTAGGTGGCTCTCTCTCAGAAAATATGATGGGGCAAGTATGGAATAGTTCTGAGTGCTTCTCTTTCAAGTGGGTGGTGGTGAAGGGGTATATATAGGCATCCCCAAAAATCCAACCGTTACACCTAAAGTGACCAACTCGGTGACACCGATGTGTGAATCTCGGTGGTACCGAAGTGACCAAAAGGTGACAACTTTTGAATCTTGGTGAGACTGATATATAATTCTCGGTGGTACCGATTAGGTGACCAACGGTCAGATTGCTCAACTCGGTGACGCCGATCCAACAAACTCGGTGGTACCGATTTTGTGAATCGAGGTAACAAAAAGTTGGCAACCCAAACTCGGTGGCACCGAAGGGGAATCGGTTGCACCGATGTGCTAGGGTTTGGCATGGGTCTGTCTGAGTTTGGGAATCGGTGGCACCGAGTGGGAAGTGTTGGTTGCACCGATTTTGGATATATGACTTTGGACAGACTTTTTTGGAAGAGCTTGTGGGTGTTTTTGGTGACTATCTCTTGTGCACGTGGAGCATCTTGTTCACCAACAGTACCTTACCCCCTTTTAATAGTATTGGCTTTCCTATGGACTCAAAGTGATTTCTCACAAAGTAAAATGTAGAGTCCTCTAGTGGCTTCTCTCATGAGTATAGCACAGGGTAGGTGAACAAATTACTGTTGGGCAATTGATAGAAAATCGAATAGTCATGACGATATCCAAGGCGATGATCATTATAGAGGTCTCACGTCCAAGATGGGTAAACTGACTCCTGCTTGCATCTACCTCTATTACTCCACACATCGACCGCTATCCAGCTTGCATCTAGTGTATTAAGTTCATGGAAAAACGGAGTAATGCAATAAGAATGATGACATATGTAGACAAGATCTATTCAGGTAGGAATAGACCCATCTTGTTATCCTTAATAGCAACGATACATGCGTGTCTTGCTGCCCCTTCTATCACTGGGAAAGAACACCGCAAGATCGAACCCATCACAAAGCACCTCTTCCCATGGCAAGAAAAATCGATCTAGTCGGCCTAACTAAACCAAAGATTCGGAGAAGAAATACGAGGCTATAAGTAATCATGCATATAAGAGATCAAAGAAGACTCAAATAATATTCATGGATAGAAACTTGTCATGATCTCAAAATTCATCGGATCCCAACAAACACACCGGAAAAGTTTACATCAAATAGATCTCCAAGAGACCATTGTATTGATAATCATAAGAGAGAGAGAGAGGAAGCCATCTAGCTGCTGCCTAAGGACTCGTAGGTCTATGGTGGACTACTCACGCATCATCGGAAAGGCACCTTTGAAGAAGATGAACCCCTCTGTGATGGTGTTTAGATTGGATCTCGAGGTTCTGGAACTTGCGGCAGCTGGAATTGTGTTTCGTCGACTCCCCTAGGGTTTTTGGAATATTTGGGAATTTATAGGCATCAGAGGCGGTGGAGAGGGGCCCCGAGGAGGGCACAACCCATCAGGGCGCACCGGGGGGCCCCTGGCACGCCCTGGTGGGTTGTGGTCTCCTCGACCCACTCCCCCGGCACTTCTTTGACCCACTGGGTGTCTTCTGGTCCAGAAAAAATCTCCAAAAAGTTTCGTCGCGATTGGACTCCGTTTGGTATTGATTTTCTGCGAAGTAAAAAACAAGCAAAAACAGCAACTGGCACTTTGGCACTATGTCAATAGGTTAGTCCCAAAAAATGATATAAAGTTGTTATAAAATGATTGTAAAACATCCAAGAATGACAATATAACAGCATGGAACAAGCAAAAATTATAGATACGTTGGAGACGTATCAGCATCCCCAAGCTTAATTCCTACTCGTCCTCGAGTAGGTAAATGATAAAAACAGAATTTTTGATGTGGAATGCTGCCTAACATGTTCATCATATTCTTTTCTTTTGTATAGCATGGACATTTGGACTTGTAAATGATTCAAAGCAATAGTCTAGTTTTAACATAATGACTTCAATACTCAAGCATGTCAACAAGTAATCATGTCTTTCAAAATATCAACACTAAAGAAAGTTATCCCTAGCCCATCATGCTCAATCATTGATCCATTCATGAAACACACTCAAATATTAGCTATGCCGAGTGCTCAAGTACGATCATAGTGCCCCCTAGTTGGTGCTTATAAGAGAAGATGGAGACTCAAAGTAAAAAATAAAAGTTGCATAAAGTAAATACATAGGCCCTTCGCAGAGGGGAATAGGGATTTGTAGAGGTGCCAGAGCTCAAGGTTTAAATTGAGAGATAAAAAATATTTTGGGTGGCATGCTTTTCGTGTCAACGAAAACGGCAAAGTAGTTCACAATACTTTCCACGCTAGATATATCATAGGCGGTTCCCAAACAGAAAATAAAGTTTATTCCTTTTTCCACCAAACTTTCACTTTCCATGGCGGGCTGTATCCACGGTTGCCTTCCATACCAACACTTTCCAAGGAATTTACTATTTGACAACATAAAGTAAATGTTTTTTTTCTTTTTCATTTCGGGAATGGGCATCCCTATTACCGCTGCACTCTCGTGCAATCACAAGTGAATAAACACTCATCTTGAGAATAACACATTCAGCATGGAAAAATATTGGACACGCCCCACCGTTTCATGAGCGGTACGGGCACACAAAAGAGAAAATTTATTTTGAAAATTTAGAGATGGCACATACAAATTTGCTTGGAACGGCATGAAAATACCGCATATAGGTAGGTATGGTGGACTCATAAGGCAAAAACTTGGTTTAAGGATTTTGGATGCACAAGTAGTATTTCTACTTAGTACAAATGAAGGCTAGCAAAAAGATTGGGAAGCAACCAAACCAAGAAACGAAAAATCACATAAGTGAGCATTGAACATAACTAACACCAAATAATGCACCACAAGTAGGATGTAACTTCATTGCATAACTATTGACTTTCGTGCATGCATAGGGAATCACAAACCTTAACACCAATATTCCTACTAAGCATAATTACTCACTAACATGTCTCACATATTACTATCATCATGTTTCAAAACTATTACAAGGAATCAAGTTTAATTTTCCCAATGATCTTCATGAAAGTTTTTATTATATCTTCCTTGGGTATCTATCACTTTGGGACTAGTTTTCATATATTGCCATTGCTTTTTGGCAAGCTCAAACAAATTTAAGTGAAGCACATGAGCATAAAGATTTCATCTCTCAAAGAGGTATAAGTGAAGCATGAGAGGATTTCTCCAAAATTTACCTACTCTCAAATTAATCTAAGTGAAGCACTAGAGCAATTCTATAGCTCAAAAAGTTTAAGTGAAGCACATAGAGCAATTCTAACAAATCATAGCATGATTTTGGCTCTCTCAAATAGGTGTGTACAGCAAGGATACAAATGAAAAACTAACAAACAAAGAAAGCAAAGATACAAGACGCTCTGAGCAAAACTCATGATACACTACTACAGGATGCTGCTAACGCGACACATCAATCAGAGACCCTTCGACAAAACTGTGTGCGATGACCAAATCGCAAACGGTATAGTTATAGCTCTGTCGCTAATGACGTAAACTGTGTGCGATGGCGTATCCATCAAATACGATCTAAAAAATAGTTGCGTGTGCAATGTTTGGCAAACAGTTGGCCTAGATAAACTGTTTGAGATTGGATAATATAACACAAATGCTTATAAAAATACAAGTGTGTGCGATGTACGTGTAGGAACAAAAGTATGTCTAGAGGGGGCGTGATTAGACTACTTGACCAAATAAAAATTCTACCTTTTCCCAATTTTAAGTGTTGGTAGATTTTAGCAATGATAGCAAGTCAAGCACACCCTACATATGCATGTCTAAGAGTATAGCAGCGGAAAGTAACAACAAGCATGTATATAGTAAAGGGTAGGAAGGAAGATCAAACGCAATTTGTAGACACGAAGATTTTTCCCGTGGTTCTGATAGGTGGTGCTATCGTACGTCCACGTTTATGGAGTCTTCAACCTACAGAGGGTAACGGTCGCGAGAGTCCACGGAGGGCTCCACCCATAAGGGTCCACGAAGTAGCAACCTTGACTATTCCATAACGGCTTCCGTCCACGAAGGACTAGCCTCACTATGGGTAGATCTTCACGAAGTAGGCGATCTCCTTGCCCGTACAAACTTTTTGGTTCAACTCCACAACACGAAGTAGGAGGCTCCCAAGCGACACCTAACCAATCTAGGAGGCACCACCCTCCAAAAGGTAATAGGCTCGGCAATGTCGATGAACTCCTTGCTCTTGTGCTTCAAGATGATAGACTCCTCAACACACAATCACTCTCTCACAGATTTGGCTATGGTGGAAGAGATTGATTTGGTGGAAAGCAACTTGGGGAGGCTAGAGACCAAGATTCATATGGATGGAGTGGAATAGCTTGATCTCAACACATGAGTAGGTGGCTCTCTCTCAGAAAATATGATGGGGCAAGTATGGAATAGTTCTGAGTGCTTCTCTTTCGAGTGGGTGGTAGTGAAGGGGTATATATAGGCATCCCCAAAAATCCAACCGTTACACCTAAAGTGACCAACTCGGTGACACCGATGTGTGAATCTCGGTGGTACCGAAGTGACCAAAAGGTGACAACTTTTGAATCTCGGTGAGACCGATATATAATTCTTGGTGGTACCGATTAGGTGACCAACGGTCACATTGCACAACTCGGTGACGCCGATCCAACAAACTCGGTGGTACCAATTTTGTGAATCGAGGTAACAGAAAGTTGGCAACCCAAACTCGGTGGCACCGAAGTGGAATCGGTTGCACCGATGTGCTAGGGTTTGGCATGGGTCTGTCTGAGTTTGCACCAATGTAGAGTCCTCTTGCTTGAAGCTTTGTCAATCCATTTCCTTGCATCTTGGGGTATTTCCACAATCCTTTTGCCATCCCTATCATTGAACTTTTCCTGAAATATGCTTAGTGGAAACATTAGTTCAATGACTTATATGTTGTTATTAATTACCAAAACCACCAAGGGAGCAAATGTGCTTTCAGTACGGCATACAGTTCACCCCGATAAACTATTTGCGCTGATCAAGCAGAACACAAACGATTGTCCAGATGATCACGTGTGCGATAGACGGCATACAGGTCACTTGGGTGAACTGTTTGTGATGAGGTAAAATAACATAAACGGTTACATAGATCAAGATGTGTGTGATAGACGGCATACAGGCCACTGGGATGAACTGTGTGCGATAAGCAAAAATAACACAAACGGTTTCTCAGATCAAGATGTGTGTGATGTACGCAGGCCACTCGGATGTGTTGTGGGCAAACGGTTCCGGATAAAGAACTGTCAGGGATTGATGAAATCATCACCGACGGTTTTGGTTGTTTATTCCGTAGGTGATGTGATTTGCTCAATCTGCCCACAAACATCTTTGCTCTGTTTAGAAGAACATGATTGCATAACCAAATTAAGCATCCAATACACACATAACATTGGCGCACACCTTAATAAACTATTACATGCATAATAAACTTATCCCTCTAAAACTACGAATATTTCTGCATAGAGGGAGTATGAGAATTGAGAAACGATCATCAAATCATCTACTTCTTGTGATGCTTGCCGCCAGCGCTCTGCTTGTGGATCGATCCCTCGTTGACTTCAGGTAGGAGGCACTTCCTCATGTCAACGGTCCGCCTGAACATCTCGTAGCATGTGTACGCTTGCTTGGCCGCGATCTAGAGGTGATATTCATCCAGTTTCTTCACCCATCCCCTGTGCCAGACAGGCTTGTTCTTGTCGCACTCAGCCTTCATGTCAGCGTAGTAGGGGTCGATGATGGCCTCGGCCAAGTCAACATGGGAGTCCATGTGCTTCTTGCTGCCCAGACCCTGTAGTGGCCGCGGATGTCGACAAGCTTCTGGCAGGCCAAGCCCGAAGTCATGAGCACCTTTGGATCATCGGTGGTGTCCACCGTAGCGAACCTATAGTTGGGGCTGTTGACAAACCTGGTGAAACGCTCGCAAGGCACTGTGGCCAGGCAGTAGTGGTAGAGGAGGACGTGATGGCCGACGCACAACTGGGCGACGGCAACCTTCTGATCATGCCCGGCACGACCGCCGGTGTAAGCGAGGTCGAAGCCGACCACTTTGTGCTTGTCATCCGCATCAAGCAGCCGCTCCATGGTGTCGATGGAGTCCTCCACCATGCCTGGATCGTTGGTGTACACCACCGTGAGGTCCGTCTTCCTCATGTGGGTCTCCACATGATGCACGCCGAACTCCATTGGAGCGCTGTAACATCCCAAAATTTCATTTTTGGAATGTTATGAAATATAGTTAAGCATCACATCATATTGTTTGCATAATATCTGTGAGTGAATAAAAAAAATCTGGAGTTCTTATTTGAAATATGGAAATTCATTTCTATTCTTTTGCTTTTGCTTTTCAAAAATTTGCAAACCCCTGAAATATTTCAAATAGGAGAGGAGGAACATGACCCTCCACACCAGGGGTATTTGTATGAAACTTTTGAACTATAATAACCAGGGGGTTATTTGAAAAATATTTGCAAAAGATATAAATCAAATTTGGGCATTTCTGAAAAATACTGTTTTAAAAAGTATTTTATTTGTCCGTGGAAAAATGTCCATCGTGTAGCATTTATTTTTCTGAATATTTTGGTATATAATACCTCTATATTTTACCCTATCTACTCCTTCCTTTCTTTGTTTTCTTTCCTGTTTTTAAATAAAAGGAAAAAGACTTTAAAACGGAAATGTACCCGCAGCCCATTTGGAATAGGAGCCGGCCCAGGATCCCTTCGCCAGATCCGATTTGATTCGGATCGGCCGCCCGATTGTTCTGCCCCCTCTCTTCTCTCACTGACGCCCCGACCCCACCACCCGTTCGATCCCAACGTCGCTCCTCTCCTTCCTTCCTCCCTCCCCTTTCCTTCCCTCACCGGCGAGATCGGATCCGACCGGATCTCCCTCTCCCTTGCCTAATCTTCGCTCCCGAGGCCCCCTATAAATAGAGGAGCTCCTCCTCGTTCGGTTTTTGCCCAACATCCCGAGCTTCCCTCGCCAGAACGCCGCCCCACCATCGCCGGAGTTCGGCCCCAGCCGAAGCTCTCGGAGCTCGTGGTGCTCACCTCCCTCGCCCCCGACCACCGCCGACGACGCCAGACGACGCCGGAGCTTCGCCTCCATCCTCTGGACGCTTCCACCATCGCCGGAGACCATCGGAGCCATCTCCCCGACCTCTTCTTCGCCTCGGCCGCCGACGACCTCGCCGGAATTCTCTGTGAGCACCCCCTACCCTCTCTCGCCCGTTCGATCTAACCCCTACGGCCTAGATTAGAAGTAGCATACCCCTTCGGTTAAACCAAATAAACCAGCCGGTTTTCTTTTAGTTTATTTTAACCAAAACGTTATGTTCTATTCTGTGAACGTTCACTAGTTTAGTTAACAAACGCACCCCTCTAGCCTACCAGAAGCCGCCACGTAGCATGTTCGTAGTTTAGGTTTTTCTTTTATTTCTGTTTTTAGTTTCTGAAACAGAATACAACCAGTTTTTGTTTTGTGAATATCTCCTAGAATATTAGGAGTTTTTAGTTGTTTCTTTTTGCAGAAGTTCAAAAAATTTATGTAGTTTATGCCAGTAACTTTAGATTTCAAATTATGGACTTTTAAATTTGAATTCTTTTGAATTTGCTCAAATCACTAGAATCTGATTTCCATGAGTTTAAAATTAGATTTCTGAGTGAAACTTTTTGCCACTGTTTTGTATTAGTTAGTTTTATCACCCTGTTCAATTTGGGAATTTTTAGTATATTTTAAAATAGTGTTTTTAGCAAAACAGATTCTGTTTAGTTTCTTTTAGGGTTAATTTGTTTTATTTTGTTCTAGTTTGTTTTAATTCTGTTTTATTTTAACTTTCTGTCATATTTCTTTTAGTTTCTGTTGTTTGGCATTAGGTGATTTATTTTATGTTAATGAAAATATTTTTATTGTTTTAGTAGGAAAACATTGTTTCCACTTTATGTGGTGTTTTATAATAGGTTTATAATAGTTCTTTTTGCATAAAAGATTTATGGTGAAATACTTTCTGTTTTCTAATAAAATTTTATTTTTCCTTTCTGTTATTTATATATTAGTTGCTGAAAACAATTCTTGTCTTGTTTTGTTTTAGTAGAAGCTTTGCCACAAAATTTGAGAGGCTTTCTATTTGTTTTGGTTTTCTTTTCTTTTGATTGTGCTATTGATTGTTTTAGTATTATTAGTTTACCTTGCTGATTGTGTAAGTGTTTGATTCGTTAGATCATCCGGAGTGCGAGGCTTGTTATCTAGAGTCACTCGAGTACGAAGATCGTCAGCAAGGCAAGTTCACATTGATCATGTTATTACCTATGTTTTCAAATTGCATTAGTTCTACCCTTCCACCCATTGCATGCAAAGTAGGTACTTGGAAATTTGGTTACTTGAGTAGTATCATGTGGTAGGTACCCCAACACCCTTGTTACTTTGACCCGGGGCGTTATTTTATTTTGCTATGCTTTTAGTAGACGGGGTGTGGTTGAGTGTTTCATGAGTGTTGTGAGAACTTAATGATAAAGACTCAAGACTCCAAGAATTTTCAAGACCTCAAGATGCAATACACCTCTGGGTGGATGACGGTATGAACGGCACCCTGGAGAAACCAGTGGATTTGCCTAGATGATGCTGGAGAAGCGCCAGTATTCATGCGGAAAGGTCCACCCAGGCTCAAAGAGATGGATGGATACTTCAAGACCCGAGGCTTACCTGCACAGCCACAAGCCATTATGGGCTCTGGCTTGGTTGGACATCGTGGCGACTCTGGACGGGCGGTGCTACGAGAAGTAGACGAACGGTAGGAAAGGATGGGCACCGACAGTGTCTCAGAGGAACCCTTTAGAAGACCATGTTTTGATCATCCGGTTCTCAAACACACTGCAGTGCGAGGACTTCAACGGAGGCGATCAAATCTTGTGGGGAACGTGTGCAAAACTCTGCAGAGTACCAAACCTAATCGATTAGCCGTGTCCACGGTCATGGACAACTTGAGCCAAAGGAACTGAAACTATCAGGAATTCTCAACACAAATAATTATAATGATGTGGGTATTATTGGGTATGAGAAATGGTTGGTGGAACCTTCTCATTAATCAACCAACATGGTAGTAATAATTTTCGCTTTGCCCCTCTCTTGTTGTAGGAAAATTTGCTTTACGCTAAACTTAACTTTCAACCCCACCTGCCATATATGCATATAGAATAGATGATTATTTCCCCCTCTCTTTTGTGACTTGCCGGCATATTCAATATGCTGACCTACACGGCTGCAACGTATCATGTTGCAGAGTACTTTTCCGACCAGGAGTGAGGATACGCTCTACGCTCGGTGAGATGCCCTTGGAGTCAGATGGACTCAACTACCTTTGAAGCTTCCGCAAGATTTTGATTAGTTTATCTCATGAGTTGGCCTTCAGCCACTTTATTGTAATCCTTATTGTAATAAAGGACTCGATATGAGATTTCGATTAATAAAGCAATTGTGATTGAACTCTTGATATATACATTGATGTACCGTGTGTGTACCAGCATGATCTTGGGATGGTACGGAAACACCGGAGATTCGACCGTTTCGGGTCGGGTCGCTACAAGCGCCGCTGGACATCCTCTCTGTATGCGTCATCCAGGGTGCGCTTATTGTGTTGTGGGGCGCGATCGAAAGCGTGAAGAGACTATGGTTAATGGCCGTGGGTATAAATGGGGGCCGGACATCCTGGAAAACCGGCACATCCGAATGGCAGTTTTTGCAGCGCGTGATTTAGTCGTGGAGCACGTAACTGCATGGGGTGACGCGCGTGGTGCAACTGCATGCATATGGAGCCCCGAACGGGATCGTGGGCTGGCCCCAACCGCTGGTAGAGCGCGCGCGGAGGGGCGCGAGAGCAGAGCACGCACAGGGGCGCGCGAGTAGAGCACGCGCAGGGACGCGAGAGCAGAGCACGCGGTGGGACACGAGAGCAGAGCACGTGCAGGGACGCGAGAGCAGAGCACGCGGTGGGGCGCGAGGTCGAACCAGACCACTATGTACTTGTCCTCATCAAGTAACAGGTCCATGACGTTGGAGTTCTCCATCCAGATCGGATGTTTGGTGTACACCACTAACGGACAGGGCGTGTCGCTACGGCATGCATGGTCCAAACACGACACATCAATCAGAGACCCTTCAACGAAACTGTGTGCGATGCATGAATCACAAACGGTATAGTTCAAGCTCCGTCGCTAATGGCATGAACTGTGTGCGAAGGTGGATCATTGAAATACGATTTAGAAAGTAGTTGTGTGTGCGATCTACGGCAGACAGTTTGTTCTTATGAACCGTTTGTTCTTATAACAGAAACGGTTACCAAAACTACATACGTGTGCGAAGTACGGCATACCGTTCACTCGGATAAACTGTGTGCACTGATACAGCAGAACACAAATGATTCGGCATAACAAGATGTGTGCGATATACAGCAAACATGTGAGTAATGATAATCGTGTGCGAACACCAGATATAACACAGACGATTGGTGCTAATAACTTGTGTGTGTTGTGGGTAAACGTTTGCTGGTATACAACTGTCAGCGATTCATGAAATCATCACCGACGGGTTTCGTAGTTTAGTCCGTGTGTATTGTGATTTGCTCGGTCTGCACAACATCAATGCTGCGCCTACAGAACAACAACATATGTACTTATAAGAACATGATTGCATAAACAAAAAAGAACACAATGCAATTTCAAATATTGTATCACAAATACCAGCAATATTACAAGGTTCAAATTCCAGCATAACGAGGCCCAAATTCAAAGATTAAAAGTTACAAACTGACATTAGAAATCAAATCCAATCTTCAGAATCCATGGGATGAAATATTTCTGCGAAGGGATCATCCACCGAGAAGTCATATATCGGCTCGATAGAACCGCTTTCGAATAATCTGTCATATGAACTTCCAAAGTGAAAATCAGCTTCTCCAGAGCCTTTTCCATTCCGCTGGTCAGTAAACCATCCATTGTGGCGCACTAAATATAGTGCAAACCCCATTACCTTGAGCACCCTTGCTTTCTGAACAAAGAAACTGCCAAATTGAATCTCTAGATTGGTGCCTCGGTACTCGTTCAAAGTAATTTCCGTGATATGGAATTCAAGGCATTCGATGGGATTGTTATATTGCGCCACCTTTTCCACACCAACTCCTGCTTGTATCTGCAAAGGAAGACAACATATCAGTGCTTAGATGCAGTATCGAACACTACGGGCCTCTTTGATTTGCATGATTTATAAAATACACTAATAGATTGGCATGCCATCTTCGATCGTTCATGATTAACATCTCAAAAAAATGTATAGTACACATTTCATCGTAATCATGGGTAAAAGTACCAACAAATTGAACTCTATTGTGGTTAAGAATTAACAGGAAAGGAACATCACCTCGACGTATAGCTTCTCTGTGCATGGAAAGCATATAAGGAACTTAAAAACTTCATCCAGATTGGGGCCGATAGATTGTAGTGCCAAGATCTTCACTGTTCGCCGAGACAATGCGAGGCTTGTGGGAATCATTTTCTGGATGACAGCCAAACATAGATCAACAAAAACTACATAAATTGTGATGTACAATAATAAGAATGAGAAGAAGATTGTTGTACCTGAACGGGTATGGATACAGCTGTAACAAGTTCAGAGAATTCAGCACACGAATACCCCAACACTGTCAATTTCGGTGCGCCAATGACCCTGATTCTTGTTCGACCTTCTTTATCAAGTACAAACAATCTCTCTAGGAAAGGCGCATTCTCAAAGACCATATCATGAAACTCCCCAACTGACAGCGTGTTGCGACACCAGCCATGCACATAAATCGTACGGAGATTCGTCGTAGCGATGTGGAAGCTACTGAACCCAAACATCATCTGAAGATGAAGGTACTCGAGCTTTGTACAGCCGCCGAGCAGGTGCTCCAAATCCGACTTCAAGATGCTGATGCCGTTGAGCTCGAGGTGCTTCAGTTTAGGGAGATGAAGAGCGTGCGAGACATTAATCTTGGGAAAAAGGCACCGCATGAACGTAGCGCGGCGTAGCGTGGGCGCGAGGCGGAGGACGGACGGAGGCAGCGAGCGCCCATGTCCAGCATCAAAGTTGAGCTCCTTGAGCTGATCTAGGGCGGGGGATAAGAACCAGTCGTGAAACTTGGGTTCGGCCTTGTAGTTTGAACGGAAAGTGCCGATGGCAAGGCGTCTGATGGGCACAGTGTGCGTGGCGAGGATGTGGGACAATGCGTCCAAGCGTTTGCGATCCCCGCTGCAGAGCTCGTCGTCATCGAGGAGGTCAATGGGGGTGGAGTGCCATAGGGGGCGCCACCGCCTAGAGAGAATGGTGGTCCGCACGGCAGATTTGATGGGGAGGAGGGACATGATGGTTACCAATATCTCGTCGAGGATGCTGCCGATAAAGTCAACGCTCGCCGGAGGCTCGTGTGGTTTAGCCTCGACCCGCCTCCGCTTGTTGGCCACCTCGTCGTCCATCGAAAAAGGAGGCTATCCACGACGGCGGCCCAAATAGATAAGACCGGAAGAGAAGGTGTAGCACTAATGGAGAACTTGGGAGAGAATAGGGCTGTGGGTGGAAGTCCGAGGTCCAATGGTTGATTCCCGGTGAGCCAGCTATGCCTACGCGGCGGACTGCTCGCACGCATCCCTCTGAGCCTGCGTGGCGGACTGCTCGCATGCGTCCTGTCTAATCAAACCTGCACCCACGGCACAGGTAGGGCCCACCTCTCATAGAGGCACGGCCACGCGTCTGCTCGATGAGCCCGTTCCCAAACGGTTTCTAAAAACCATAAAGCGTTCCGTGCTTGGGAACTAAAACCATAAATAAATATTGAGCTTGTTTCCTTTCACATTCCAAATTACCACGCGCTAAATTTTTGTCGCAAATCAGTGCACACCTACAAACCTAAACGTGTTCTCACTTAGCAGCTGTTTACTGTAGTAGGCTATAAAAACACAAACTCGTACTCAAAAATTACCGCTCATTCTTCACACCCGACACCAAAAAGACAAGCCTTTCTTTGTTAGTCCTTCGTTCCGTCTGCCTTGGCCGGTAGGGGGGGTTTGGGTCGAGATATAACCAGGGAAGAAAGACCAAAGCCGCGGAAGCAACCGAGAGGTCCCGCCGCCGCGCCGCAGAAGCGCCAGAGAGCTCCAGCCACACCGCTTTGGCCGCAGCAGAGATGTCCGGTGGCACCGCGAACGCCCGGGAGGATCTTTCGCGGAGAGGCGACGGATCTCACAGTCACAAGCGCATTCGCCTCTGAGGCGAACTGGACGATTTGGAAGTCTTTGATTCCTCAGCCAGCGACGACATGCGCGCTAAGCTCGATAGGAAGGACGCCATGATCGATGACCTGGTGAAGCTGCTGGAGAAGAGCGATGCCTCGGTTGATAGGGCGACCAGCCTCGTGGAGAAACTTATGGAGGAGAACGACGCCTGGAAGAAACTGCTCGAGAAGAAAAGTGCCTCGGAGGGGAGGCTAAAAGAACTCACCGAGGAACTTTTGGAAGACTTGGCGAAGCTCCACATCGAGCGGGAGGGGCTGCTGAAGGAATCCGTGGAGCGTGTGAAGGAACTTCATGCGTACACGACGCAGGCCATCGATGCTCTCGAGCAAAGAGCCCGCGCCATGCCTGCAATGCGGAAGATGTCGGATGAGAGACGACAGGAGATGGAGGTCGTGGAGGCGATGAAGGAGATTGAGGAACTCCGCGCCCAGCAATCCATGAAGAATTAGATAGATTGTTTTCTTTGTCTTCCTTCTTCAACCTCTTCCTTCTTCTTTTGCCCCTGTGTCTTTGGGGAGTTGCCACATGTGGCATTTTTTATTATCATGCATATGTAAGAAAATTATTATCTTTGCCGGTGCTAATTTGTTGTTATATTATTTCGTTCATTTGTACATGTATACGAGTCAAAAACAGACGAAACGTCAAAGTTCTCGGCTAGGAACGAACAAAACAGTGATCACAAGCAAACTAGTCCCTCCGTCCAGGTGCATTAACCACATGATAAACAGCGGGTAGGACGCCATTAATTCAGAAGTTGGGAGCGAGGCGAGCGGGGGGGTGGAGGTCAAAGTATCGCTTCCCGATAAGCAGGCGCAGTAGACTCTCATGCGTCCCGTCGTGCATGCACGGCGGACAGCTCTCACGCATCCTGTCAAGCCTGCGTGGCGGACAGCTCGCACGCGTCCCGTCGAGCCTGCGCGGCGGAAAGCTCACATGCGTCCTGTCATCAACCTGCAGCTATACACGCACGGTTCTCCCATATCAAGTACTCCCTCCGTTTCTTTTTAGTTAGCATATAAATTTGGTCAAATTCAAAATTTGTAAAGTTTTTCTAGCTTTATAGAAAAATAAATAAATATTTATAATTTAAAATCAACATTATTAGATGCATCGTCAAATTAACTTTCATACTATATAACCTTAGCATTGTAGACGTTTATGTGTTTTTTGTATAAATTTAGTCAAACTATGTTTAGCTTGACTTTGATCAAATCCTATATGCGAAGTAAAAGGAAACGGAGGGAGTAAAAAAATGGACGCGTGGCACCAAATGGTTATCATACAAGTTTTGTATGTACAAGAATTCAATAAACCAATATTATCAATGATTGCGGCCGATCTATCATGCCTAAATGTTTCTAATTCATTCACATTCGTATGAAAAGGGCCCTAGAAAACTCAATTGATGTATAAAAAGGGCCGAATTGGTGCACTAGAGGACACGTTGAATGTAGTTTCGTCACAAAAGGTGACATGTTCCCTATCGAAGCCACGAAGTCAGAGCATGTGCCTCTAGTTCAAAATTTGAACTACGCATATTAAATCCCTAGAAAACTCAATTAATGTATAAAAGGGGCCAATTTGGTGGACTAACGACTCATTGAATGTAGTTTCACCAACAAAGGTGACATGTTCCATGGATGTGCCGTGGCATGACACTGTGTAAGTTTCGTGAATTCATGGCGAGCTTTGGGTTCTCTCGGACTTTGAAACCAAGATTATCAATGTTTGCGGTCTAGTCACGACACCGAGATGTTTGTAATTCAGTGACCATCAGTGCATGGGATGTAAACATGGACCCAATGACACAAAATGGTTTTTAATAATCCATTTTGGTGCGCTGGAGCTCGTCCTTGTAATTCAAACTTGAGTTCTTCACATTAAGTGCACGCCTAGAAAACTCAAATGTCGTTTCGACCACAAAGGTGACATGTTCCATATCGAAACCACCATGCTTGTCGTGGGAAGCTCCAATTTGAAAGAGGTTTGTCCCAAAACTTATATACCATGTCCTATAAGTGTCGTGTCGACACACCAGTTTCAATAATTTCACATTTTAGCATTGTAGTTGTATTAGCCTATGTTGCATGTAGATAAAATATCAACGCAAGAAGAGACATCGAATGCCGTTCCCTCCACAGAGGTGACATATTGTTCCGTATCGAAACCACGATGGTTCTTGAGAGAAGTTTTGGTGTGCAAGAGACTTCTCGCACATTGGACAAAAAATTATCATGTTGTATAAGTGTTGTGTCATGACACCGGGGCATGTTTCAAGAATTTCAGACGAGTTGTGGATTATGATGATTTAATAGCCAAGTTTTTCAATGTTTGTGGCCTCATCATGACTTCGAGATGTTTGCAATCCATTCACGTTAATTGCATGGGACCTAAACAAGGAACCCAAGGACACAAATACCTTTTTTCATCCCATTTTGGTGAAACGAAGCATGTTCTTTTAGTTCAAATTTGAATTATGCACATTAAATGTCTACAAACTTGATTAGTGTAGTATGCAAAAAGGTAACGAACCGTGAATAATTTAAAGCAGTTCTATACGCCCGTCTGAAGCTCGTGCGTGTGTAAGCACGGTGTGCGCGTGTCGTGCTAGCTCGAGCTTCCTTCTTTGAGAAGTTATCCAATTTGTATTAAAATGATGTTCTATCCAAACACGCTTCTCCCGCCACTCCCCCAATCGGTCTCCCGCCACTCCCCTAATTGGTATCCCGCCACTCCCCTAATCGGTCTCCCGCCACTCCCCCAATCGGTTTCCCGCCGAAGCGCCGGCCCCGTCATCAACCTCCTGGACGAGGAGGACGAGAAGGAGCAGGCAAAAGCGGCATCACGCCATCGAGCATGAGAAAGACGTCATCATCAGCCCCCATGCCACCATCGCACACGGTTTCCAGTACTACCAGAAACGTCTGTGATGTGTGCCTGGTCCCACCAGGTGCCCATCGGGGCACGCCTTGTATACGATAGGAGGCAACCGTTACCAGCAAGACGCGGCTTTCCAGCCCGTTACCCATTCGATGGAACTCGGAAGTTAAGCGTGCTTTCGGTGGAGTAGTCAAGGATGGGTGACCGATTGGGAAGTTGCTAGATTTCAAGGTTCATTTAGGCGGTGTGATATGATCAATATAGGCATAAATAAAATGCCTATAGTTATATGTAATTCCGGCTAAATAAATCTTGAGATCCTTGTTTTGAAAATATCCATGATTCTATTTTGCTTCTTTTGCTGTTTTGAAAATGTCAAGGATCGAGTGTGTGTGTGTGTGATATGTCATTCCGGGTAAATAAATCTTGAGATCCTTGTTTTGAAAATATCCACGGTTTTCTTTTGCTGTTTTGAAAATGTCAAGGATCGAGTGTGTGAGTGTGTGTGTGTGTGTGTGTATACCAATGCCTGTGTGTGGACCATGTGCCTACATTGTGCGGTTTCTGATGACTGCTTCTTTTGCTGTTTTGGAAATGTCAAGGATCGAGTGTGTGTGTGTGATATGTCATTCCTGGTAAATAAATCTTGAGATCCTTGTTTTGAAAATATCCACGGTTTTCTTTTGCTGTTTTGAAAATGTCAAGGATCGAGTGTGTGTGAGTGTGTGTGTGTGTGTGTGTGTGTATACCAATGCCTGTGTGTGGACCATGTGCCTACATTGTGTGGTTTCTGATGACAAACCTATCGGTGGGCCCTTAGGGTCTGCCATGCCTTTTACTGACAACGCTGGAAGGCCAAGGGTGTGTGTGTGTGTGTGTGCGTGTGTGTGCGTGTGCGTGTGCGTGTGTGTGTGTGTGCGTGTGTGTTGTACGTGTGTGTGTGCGTGTGTGTTGTGTGTGTGTGTGTGAACCCATATGCTTGTGTGTGGACCATGTGTCTACATTGTGCGGTTTCCGACGACAAACCTATCAGTGGGACCTTAGGGTGTGTCATGCCTTTTATTGACAATGTTGGAAGGCAAAGGATGGGTGACGGTGTGTGTGTGTGTGTGTGTGCGGGGGGGTGCGCGCGTGTGCGTGTGTGTGCGTGTGTGAACCCATGCTTGTGTGTGGGCCATGTGCCTACATTGTGCGGTTTCCGACGACAAACCTATCGGTGGACCCTTAGGGTTTGTCATGCCTTTTAATGACAAACGCTGGAAGGCCAAGGATGGGTCACGGTGTGTGCGTGTGCATGTGTGCGTCTCTCTCTCTCTCTCTCTCTCTCTCTCTCTCTCTCTCTCTCACCCTTTCTCTCTCTCTCCCTGTGTGTGTGTGTGCGTGTGTGTGTTGTGTGTGTGTGTGTGTGTGTGAACCCATATGCTTGTGTGTGGACCATGTGTCTACATTGTGCGGTTTCCGACGACAAACCTATCAGTGGGCCCTTAGGGTGTGTCATGCCTTTTATTGACAATGCTGGAAGGCAAAGGATGGGTGATGGTGTGTGTGCGGGGGGGGGGGGTGCGCGCGTGTGCGTGTGTGTGCGTGTGTGAACCCATGCTTGTGTGTGGGCCATGTGCCTACATTGTGCGGTTTCCGACGACAAACCTATCGGCGGGCCCTTAGGGTTTGTCATGCCTTTTAGTGACAAACGCTAGAAGGCCAAGGATGGGTCACGGTGTGTGCGTGTGCATGTCTCACTCTCTCTCTCTCCCTCTCTCTCTCTCTCCCTGTGTGTGTGTGTGGACCATGCATGCGTCCATTGTGCGGGGAGGGGAATGATATATAATATATATATATATATATATATATATATATATATATATATATATATAACGATCTTGGTATATAATATATATAACCAATCTTAAGGGGGGTATATATATATATGTCCAGTTATCTCAGCTAGGTGCATGCCACATCATAAATAGTGTACCATTGTGTATTAATTGTTGAAACACCAGACCACACCATTTTCGCATATGCATTTGGCCATATGCAAGGGGGTGATGTTCTTCTAGCCCCGCTCAACTGATCTTCGACGACGCGCCAACTTGTGGGACCACGTGATCTATATATCCCTCTTGTTCGACAACAATATGTGATGGTTTGGCCATATTAATTAAGGTATAAATTCTCTTGGTTGTCTTACAAAAATTCAGACATGGATAAATGTGTGACAAAGTTTGAACCATGTCATGTGTTCATAAGACCCCATATATCCTCCGGCACATAGTGTAGGGGGCAACACCCTATATTATGTTTGTCATGAAACCCTTTTCTGTCACATTGGACACTTTTAGGCATCCACATATGCAGCATGTGCCACACATTAAAGTTGCGCATTGCGAATTTAAACAAGACAACACCATGTTCGTACATATATATACTTCATCCGAACCTAATTACAAGTCTTTTTTAGAGATTTCACTACGAACTACATATATATTTAGGAACGGAGGGACTATATATTTGGGCCACAAGCGAGCGTGGTTGTGTTTTGACCCTCTCTTGTGTTTTTTTTTCTCATTTATATCAAAGATGCTAGTATTATGTAAAATAGCAAACGAAACTGACGAAACAACCGTATGCGATTGTACCCCGAGCAGACACGAATGTGCTACTCTAACCGTGTGCGATGCCCGTAGACAGCAAAATCGGCCTTGCCTAGTGGTGCCAACCGCAAGCGTCAGCCAATGCAAAGGGGTAATGTGCACAGTACAAACCCAAACCCGACAGCGACCTATAAAAGATCTCGCCGGCGGTGGCTAACAGCTAATTTTTCCGCCAATAGCTCGCCACCACCACCACACACACCAAATGGAACCATTGCTCAAGCATGGGGATGTGCATGGCGTCGTCCTGATAGTGTTGGACGACGACGTGATAGAGGATTCTGATGCGTTGGCCGCCATGGCCGGCAACGGCAAACAGCCAGCTGCCGCGGGCGACGACGACGGGATAGAGGATTCTGACGTGCTGTCCTCCATGTCGGTCAACCGTCAACCGTCATCTGCCGCGACCGACAACGACGACGACCCCGAGTTTCAGCGTCGGATGCAGATGGCCATCGCTCTGTCCGTCCAGGAATTGGGCCTCGATGCATTCCTGCGCAATGAGGATGAGCGCCGTCTCAGTGTCGGTGTGGAACAATCTATCACATCTGCGGATGCCATCCGCAACGCGGATAGGGATCTGAAGCGGCAGAAACGGCGGGAGAGTGCGAAGAGGAAGCGGAACTCAGATGCAGAGGGCAAAAAGAGGCGGGAGCAGGACCAAAAGGCGACGGAGCAGGCCGCCGCATGCTTCTCAGCCGCGTTGGAGGCCAGTGCAGGCCTTGCAGCTATGGCGGTAGCCCTGGTAACAGCGGCCACGGCGACCAGGGACGCAGCTCTTGCGATATCGGCGCCCGTCTGTATCCCGATGGCCCACTTGGACGCCACGACATCTTCATCGACAGCGGCAGACCTAGCGAGAGGCGTTGCGGTCGCTCCGACTGAGGTAGCCCCGCCGGTCTCCGCCATGGAACCAGTGGAGCTCATCGACTTGACGAGCTCCTCTGAATACTCGTTCTGAGGCGAGGAAGGTCATGACGACGGTGGAGGCGCGGTGTTTGTATGCATCCATGGTGTAGTGAATATTTTGTGCAGTTCATCTTCATGTAATTTGACGAACTATTTGTAAATTACTAAGCGTATGACTAATGTCAACTAATCCGCTGCAAAATAAGGCATTTTGTGTTGAAAATTTGCCAAATGTTTGTGTCATCTGTTTGTGGGCATGTGGAAATTTAGGATGAATTTGACGTCTGCGACTGAAATTGAGGATGAACCGTGTGTGATGAACCCGCCTTGAGAAATCTCAGAAAGAGCTACCCGCCTCGAGCGATGCAAAAATTCATGGTTTCGCGGCACGGCATTTCGTTATAGCGAAGAGCGTACACGCTTTATTATGTTTGGACCGTGTGCCATCTTGGTTGCTCTTGCCCAGTTCGTTTGCCAAAAATTAATTGGAAGCGGTATTTCAACTGCATGCCGCCTTTCCTCGTCCACCGCACTGACCCTATAGTAAAATTTCAGCTGCCGAGGCATTTGAACCGTCGCCATCCCTCGTCCACCACCATCTCCACCCACACCATTACTACTAAATTTTTCAGCAGCAGCGGCACATCCGCAAACACCCCCCCCCCCCCCCCGTCCGCACATCACCCCCCCCCCTCCCCCTTCCTCCCCCGCTTGAACCCTAGCTCGCCGCCGCCGCCGCCTCCCACCACCAACCTCAGCCGGTCTGCCCGTGCCTCATAGCAAAACAAGTTCAGTGTCCCCACCGATCCACATACACCATCGCCGCCCTGAGTTTTTAGACGAGGCCGGCGGTGTCCCTTCCCCCCAGATCCCCATCCCGTACTCTAGAGAGTCGCAGCCTAATCAGCCCGACCACATCTCCCGTGGACCTCGAGGAGTGTACGAGCAAAAAGAGGTCTATCATGGCCTCTCCTCCGTACGCTGGCGAGGTGGGCGCCGTTTGCGCCGACCCTTCGATCCCGGACGAACACCTCGCCGCGGGAGCCAGTGAGGATGTTGCCTACGTTGCCATGCCGAAGGCTTCAAGTCTGCGGGAACGCGTGTTCCTGTATCTCAGGAGAGCCGACTATGACATCAAGCTCGTCAACATCACTGGCTTCACCCGGGCCATGTCACAAGTTAAGTGGTCCACCGGCAACGCCTCTGGTTCAACCGCCGTCGATCTCTCCAAAGGCCCCGCCGCTGATCTCCTCCGCCTCGCAGTCATGGATTTGCGATCCTTCTACGCCATCTAGCCCCTTTTGTCCTTTCTGAAGAAAACGTTCTTCGGCGGTGGCTTGGGATCCTTAGCTCCAAAGTCAGATCTCATCCACCAAGATAATGGCACACACTACGGCTGTTACAAGGGCAAACGTGCCATCTGCGACATCAGGGAGCGCACCCTGGGCACCTCATATCCCAAGTGGAAGGAGCCCGTCCATGACAAGTGAGGTAACATCCTGTGAGCAAATCATACCTTTTATAGCTAGCCGTCTCGTACCCATTGTTGTAGTAGCTTTTTCCATGCGATAACCATGCAGTGTTTAATTGAGCATTTGTCCAGTTGTCAAGCAGATGCCTTGCTTTTTTGTATCTGGTTGTTAGGTTGGTTGCATTGAGTATTTGTCCAGTTTTCAATGGCTATAGTTGGTTGTTACAGTGAGCATGAATGCCTTGTTTCTTTCAGTTATTCACAATGTGATGTTCATTATGTGCAAGTATGAACTGTGTAGTTCAATTTCATCAATACCACCTGTTATGCCTGGTGTTGTTAACCTCTGCCCTTAACTCCCGCTTTAAACATTTATGCCTTGTTTCTCTGAATTTGGTTGCCAGGTTGGTTGCAGTGAGCATTTGTCTAGTTTTCAAGCAGATGCCTTGCTTTTCTGTATCTGGTTGTTAGGTTGATTGCAGTGAGCATTTGTCTAGTTTTCAAGCAGACGCCTTGCTTTTCGTTATCTGGTTGTTAGGTTGGTTCCATTGAGCATTTGTCCAGTATCAAATGGCTATATTTGATTATTATAGTGAGCACATATGCCTTGTTTATTTCAAGCAGATACCTCGTATACTTGGTTGATGTTAAGCCTGATGTACTTATCATGACTTTACATGTACTTGCACAGGACAACAATGGGAGTGGCCAACATTTTCCACCGAGGTTCTTTTCATCCCTCCGCTTATACTCCATCCGTTCCATCATGTAGTCCATATAGATTTTTGTAATGTATCTACATATACCATCTAAAATGTATACAATATAAAATTTTGTGATGTATCTAATGAAATGGAATTGCAATTCTAGATGTAAATGTTTTTCTCTACAAACTTGGTCAAGGTAAGTAAATGTTGACTTCTCAAAATGTTTATATACAACACATTGTGGAACTGATGGAGTAATATATTACACCATTGTGCAACTGCATTTTAGCTTCTAATATTGGCTTCTTGCTTGTCGGTACATATGTCTTAGGTAAAGATCCATTCCTGGACCCTTTTTGCGTGTGGGGTAATGAAATATTCATGAACCAGCATCAAGTGAGAAAAGTGAAAATGATTGTTAGGGAAAAGAGACGAACAATGCCAATTAGACTATTTGTTTACGCTCTATCCAACACAACAGTGAGCTATAGGATGGTAACTACGAACTCTGTAGGCTTCTATTAGTACTGCGCATAATGAGTTGTCACACAACATGTCTGAATCTTTTTCTTTTGCAGTGGTTCCCAAAGCAGTTTACTCAAGATTACCTCGCAAAGTACATGATTGCTGGACATGCAATGAAGGTTAAAATAAATCATCGAGACTACAATGAGAATCAAGAAGTCGTAATGAAGACAGTGAAGGATGGGCGGGCGACCATCACTAGGGGCTGGCCTAGAGTCGTTCGTGCATTAGGCATGGAGGAGGGCACAATATGGGCATTCCGCTTCACCTTCTCCAGCATACAAAATGTCTTTCGGCTCTCTCTTTACCGTCTTTAGTACAACCGTGCTTCCATCATTCTTTATTTGTCCCTTCTGTAGCTTTCCTTTTTTTTTGAGAATTGATGCTTATGTAGTTCTTGAGTATATGTACATGTGAATCGAATTATGCATTCGTTCTTAAACCTAAACATGATTCGATATGAAATACAAGAATTCCTACTTTCAAATTTAAATTATGTGAATTATGAACAAAGGTATTTAATTAGTGGCAAATCCTGCTCTGCAGGCCATTACAATGCACACAATTTGAGAAAGCAAAACGTCTGCGAACAACTCCGACATCACACACGTTTCTCCATTCGAGGCGTGTGTGATGAATCTCGTCTTCGCGCACGGTCAGACGAGAAAGAACGTGTGAGATTAACAACACCAGCGTTTGTCCTAGTCTCCTTATCACACACGATTTCGTATTTTGAACTATGTACCATCATAAACGTTGGTCAAAGAAGACAGCGTGCGATAGGCCTTCATCCGACACAGTTATTCTGGATGACACGTTTGGGAACTATGGATCACACGTTTGGGACGTTTTATAAATCACAAACGTTTAACAGAAAACCCGCGTGTGGGATATATTCAACCTTCGCATACGGTTTTACAATGATAAACGTATGCACTCTTATATCATATCACAGACGGTCATGGTGGAACTAACTGTGTGCGATTGTCTCCTTATCGTACACGCTTTATAATCGTGAACTATTTGTGATTTGGTGCACATCGTAAACGGCGCTTCACAGAATAGCGCGTGCGATGTTAGTGTGATCTCACACGAGTTGCAAGGATGAACCGTATAGGAAATACAAACATCTCAAACGATTATCCGGTAACCCTCGTTTGTGATAGGTGCAGACATCCCATACGCTTAGTTTTGCCAAACGTTTGCATTCGTTGGCCACCATCGCCGACGGGTTTGTCGTGTCGTGTGTGATGGACCCCTACCCCTATCGCCCACACATGCAAGGCGATGGTTTGGAACTACGTCGCGGAAAGGGGTTAAAAACCGTTTGTATAGCAGGTCGCTGCACCAGTGATATGTGACGAATAAAAATATAGCTCCAAGTAAAATATTGATGGTCGTTAGAAGAAAGAGGGGATGCCACTCGGGGACATCCCCAAGCTTAGTTGCTCGTTTCTCTTTGGATATATCTTGGGGGTTCGGTAGCATCCCCAAGCTTAGGCCTTTATCACTCCTTATTCCTTCATCCATCGTGATCTCACCCAAAACTTGAAAACTTCAATCACACAAAACTCAACAAAATCTTCGTGAGATCCGTTAGTATAATAAAGCAAATCACTACTTTAGGTGCTGTTGCAAACCTATTCATATTTTATTATTGCATTATACCTACTGTATTTTAACTTTACCATGGCTCATACCCTTCAATATAACCCATAGATTCATCAAAACAAGCACACAATGCAACGAAAACAGAATCTGTCTTAAACAGAACAGTCTGTAGTAATCTGTACTCTAACCATACTTATGTAACTCCAAAAATTCTAAAAACATAGGACAACGTAAGGAATTTGTATATCAACACTGTGTTAAAATTTCAGCTCAAGATCACGTTCCAGCACAGCAAAAAATGAAAATTCAAATACTGGACGCAAAGTTTCTGTTTCACATTCAACATCGCTTCTACTCATCCTATGAATCATCCTAAAGGCTTTACTTGGCACAAACACTAAATAAACCATAAAAACACAATCATAACAGAGGCATAATTGTGTCAACACTCAAAAACAGAAAGTAAAAAGCAAAATTTTATTTATTCATTGGGTTGCCTCCCAACAAGCGCTATCGTTTTACACCCCTAGCTAGGCATAACGCATAGATTCAAGTATTGTCATCCTTGGTTTTGGATCCATAGGATGCCCTCATGATTGATTCATATGGTGGCTTAATTCTTGTTCTAGGGAAGTGTTCCATACCCTTTCTCAAGGGAAATTGAAAATGAAAATTACCTTCTTTCATATCAATCACGGCACCTATAGTGGGTAAAAATGGTCTACCAAGTATAATGGGACAAGACGGATTGCAATCAATATCAAGCCCAATAAAATCAATAGGAACATAGTTCCTATTTGCAAGAATAAGAACATCATTAACTCTTCCCAAAGGCTTTTTAATAGTAGAATCCGCCAAGTGCAAAGTAAGAGAACATTCTTCAATATTGGTAAGACCAAGCACATCACATAGAGATTTCGGAATCGTGGAAACACTAGCACCCAAATCACACAAAGCAAAGAACTCATAATTTTTAATCTTGACCTTAATGGTAGGTTCCCACTCATCATGCAATTTTCTAGGAATAGAAATCTCCAACTCCAACTTTTCTTCAAAAGATTTCATCATGGCATCAACGATATGTTTAGTAAAAGCTTTATTTTGCTCATAAGCATGGGGGTGAATTCAACATGGATTGAAGCAAAGAAATACATTCAATCAAAGAACAACTATCATAATTAAAGTCTTTGCAATCCAAGATAGTGGGCACATCACTAGTTAAAGTTTTGACCTCTTCAAACCCACTTTTATCAAAAAATTCATCAAGATTTTCACCCTCCAAATTATTGGGATGCCTTCTAGCTAAAGTCGACTCTACTTCAGTCCCTTCATTATCAATTTTAATATTACTAAACAAGGAATCAATAGAAGAAACACCAATCACTTTAAGATCTTCTTCTTTTTTATGAAGGCAATCACCAGAAAACGATTTTTCTAAGATTTCTCTTTTAGCTCTAAGCATAGCGGTTCTTTTCTTACTTTCATCCATAGAGACATATAAAGCTTTAATGGATTCATCAATCTTAGGCACAAAAGCTTTCAACTTGAGATTTTAAACATCATGAGAAATTCTATCAATGCTTCTAGACATATCATCAATCTTATTCAACTTTTCTTCTATCGTAGTATTGAAAGCCTTTTGTGCATTGATAAATTATTTAATATTACTCTCAAGATCAGAGGTGTTCCTATTATTATTTTAAGAAGAATTACCATAGGAATTACCATAATTATTAGAGGAATTTCCAGGAAAAGGCCTAGGATTAAAATTACCTCTATAAGCATTGTTATTGAAATTGTTTCGCGAGACAAAATTCACATCTACGGAATCACTATTTTGCTCAATCAAAGTAGACAAAGGCACATCATTAAGATCAATAGGAGCATTCTTACTAGCAACAAATTTCATCAAAGCATCAACTTTCTCACTCAAAGTGCTAATTTCCTCTACCGAATTAACCTTTTTACTAGTAGGTGCTCTTTCGGTATGTCATTGAGAATAATTAGCCATGATATTATCTAGCAATTTCGTAGCTTCACCCAAAGTAATCTCCATAAAAGTACCACCCGCAGCAGAATCTAAAA
This sequence comes from Elymus sibiricus, assembly GCA_039707655.1. NCBI lineage: Eukaryota > Viridiplantae > Streptophyta > Magnoliopsida > Poales > Poaceae > Elymus > Elymus sibiricus. Next base: position 346,654,596 of record CM077671.1, read on the forward strand.
GATTTCTAGAGACAAAATTCAATCCCGCATAAAAAAATTGTATGATCATCCAAAGATTTAAACCATGGGTAGGACAATTTCTTAGCATCAACTTCATTCTTTCCCAATATTGTGCAACATGTGCATGCTCAACTTGCTTAAAATTCATGATTTGCGTCCTAAGGGAAATAATTTTTGCGGGCGGAAAATACTTAGTGATAAAATCATCCTTGCACTTATTCCAAGAATCGAAACTATTGCGAGGCAAAGAGGAAAACCAAATTTTTGCACGACCCGCAAGGAAAAAGGAAATAGTTTCAACTTCACAATATCATTGTCCACATCTTTTTTCTTTTGCATATCACACAATTCTACGAACGTGTTTAGATGGGACGCGGCATCCTCATTAGGCGTACCGACAAATTGATCTTTCATGACAAGATTCAACAAAGCGGCATTAATATCACAAGAATCTGAACTAGTGGCGGGAGGAGCAATCGGAGTACTAATAAAATCATTGTTATTAGTATTGGAAAAATCACACAACTTGGTGTTTTCTTGAGTCATCGTGACCACACAAACAAGATTGCAAGCAAGGAAGAGATCCGGCGAGAAAAAGGCAAACGAAAAAGAGGGCGAATAAAACGACAAATTGGTGAAGTGGGGGAGAGGAAAACGAGAGGCAAATGGCAAATAATGTAACTGCAAGGAGATGAGATTTGTGATTAGGAACCAGGTAGATGATGATGGAGTCCCCTCGGTGCCGACGATAGGCATGTAGAAGAGAACGCTTCCTCCCCGGCAACGGCGCCAGAAAGTCCTTTGACGTGGCTTGAGACTGCGTCGGTATTTCCCCAAAGAGGAAGGGATGATGCAGCACAGCGACGGTAAGTATTTCCCTCAGTTATGAAACCAAGGTTATCGAACCAGTAGGAGGATCACCACCACCCAATAAGCAGCACCTTCACACAAACAACAAATACTTGCAACCCGACGCGAAAGAGAGGTTGTCAATCTCTCTACGGTAAAAAGATAGATTAGGTAGTGATAGATAGGAGAGATAGATCTCTCAAGAACACAAAATAAAAAAGGGCAAATATGCAGGAAGATGTTTTTGGGTTTTTGGTTTTGTAGATCTCAAAACAAAGATTGCAAAAAAGTAGATCGGAAAGCAATATGTTGGAAAAGTAGACCCGGGGGCCATAGGGTTCACTAGTGGCTTCTCTCATGAGTATAGTGCATGGTGGGTGAACAAATTATTGTTGGGCAATTGATAGAAAATCGAATAGTCATGACGATATCCAAGGCGATGATCATTATATAGGCATCACGTCCAAGATAGGTAAACTGACTCCTGCCAGCATCTACCCCTATTACTCCACACATCGACCGCTATCCAGCATGCATCTAGTGTATTAAGTTCATGGAAAAACGGAGTAATGCAATAAGAACGATGGCATGATGTAGACAAGATCTATTCATGTAGGAATAGACCCCATCATGTTATCCTTAATAGCAACGATACATGCGTGTCTTGCTACCCCTTCTGTCACTGGGCAAGAACACCGCAAGATCGAACCCATCACAAAGCACCTCTTCCCATGGCAAGAAAAATCGATCTAGTCGGCCTAACTAACCCAAAGATTTGGAGAAGAAATACGAGGCTATAAGTAATCATGCATATAAGAGATCAAAGAAGACTCAAATAATATTCATGGATAGAAACTGATCATGAACTCAAAATTCATCGGATCCCAACAAATACACCGCAAAAGTTTACATCAAATAGATCTCCAAGCAATCATTGTATTGAGAATCATAAGACAGAGAGAGAAGAAGCCATCTAGCTACTGCCTACGGACCCGTAGGTCGATGGTGGACTATTCACGCATCATCGGAGAGGCACCTATGAGGAAGATGAACCCCTCCGTGATGGTGTTTAGATTGGATCTCGAGGTTCTGGAACTTGCGGCGGTTGGAATTGTGTTTCGTCGACTCCCCTAGGGTTTTTGGAATATTTGGGAATTTATAGGCATCAGAGGCGGTGGAGAGGGGCCCCAAGGAGGGCCCAACCCATCAGGGCGCACCGGGGCCCCCCTGGCACGCCCTGGTGGGTTGTGGTCTCCTCGGCCCACTCTCCTAGCACTTCTTTGGCCCACTGGGTGTCTTCTGCTCCAGAAAAAATCTCCAAAAAGTTTCGTCGCGATTGGACTCTGTTTGGTATTGATTTTCTGTGAAGTAAAAAATAAGCAAAAACAACAACTAGCACTTTGGCACTATGTCAATAGGTTAGTCCCAAAAATGATATAAAGTTGTTATAAAATTATTGTAAAACATCCAAGAATGATAATATAACAGCATGGAACAAGCAAAAATTATAGATACGTTGGAGACGTATCAATGAACAGGAACAAATCCTACGGAAATGTCATTCTGAAGCTTATGGAGGACATCATGCGGGAGATAGAACTACTCACAAGGTATTGCAATCTGGTTTTTATTGGCCTGCTCTCTGCAAGGATGCCCGTAAGTTTGTCTTGTCTTGTCTTGTGATGAATGTCAAAGAATTGGTAATATTGGTAAGCGTCAGGAAATGCCTATGAATTATTCACTTGTTGTTGAGCCATTTGATATTTGGGGTTTTGATTATATGGGACCTTTTCCTTCCTCTAACGGGTATCATATTTTGGTTGCTGTTGATTATGTCACTAAGTGGGTAGAAGCTATTCCAACTAGTAGTGCTGATCACAACACCTCCATTAAAATGCTTAAAGAAGTTATCTTCCCGAGGTTTGGAGTCCCTAGATACTTAATGACTGATGGTGGTTCACACTTTATCCATGGTGCTTTCCGTAAGATGCTTGCTAAATATGATGTTAAACATAGAATTGCATCACCCTATCATCCTCAATCTAAGTGTCAAGTTGAACTTAGCAATAGAGAAACAAAATTAATATTACAAAAAACCGTCAATAGGTCTCGAAAGAATTGGTCTAAGAAACTAGATGATGCACTTTGGGCCTACAGAACAGCTTATAAAAATCCAATGGGTATGTCTCCGTACAAAATGGTATATGGAAAAGCTTGTCATTTGCCTCTAGAGTTAGAACATAAAGCATTCTGGGCAATTAAAGAACTCAATTATGATTTGAAACTTGCCGGTGAGAAGAGGCTATTTGATATTAGCTCACTAGATGAATGGAGAACCCAAGCTTATGAAAATGCCAAACTATTCAAAGAGAAGGTTAAAAGATGGCATGACAAAAGAATCCAGAAGCGGGAATTCAAAGTTGGAGAATATGTTCTTTTGTACAACTCTCGTTTAAGATTTTTTGCAGGTAAGCTTCTTTCCAAATGGGAAGGACCATATATTATCGAAGAGGTTTATCGTTCTGGAGCTATCAATATTAATAATGCCGAAGGTACTAACCCGAAGGTAGTTGATGTCTACTACGCAACTTTATTCTTGTAGACTTTGTTGGGCCTCCAAGCGCAGACTTTTGTAGGACAGTAGCAATTTTCCCTCAAGTGGATGACCTAAGGTTTATCAATCCATGGGAGGTGTAGGATGAAGATGGTCTCTCTCAAACAACCCTGCAATCAAATAATAAAAAGTCTCTTGTGTCCCCAACACACCCAATACAATGGCAAATTGTATAGGTGCACTAGTTCGGCGAAGATATGGTGATACAAGTGCAACATGGATGATAGATATAGGTTTTTGTAATCTGAAAATATAAAAACAGCAAGGTAACAAATAGTAAACAGCGAGCAAAACGGTATTGCAATGCTTGAAATCAAGGCCTAGGGTCCATACTTTCGCTAGTGCAATCTCTCAACAATGATAATATAATTGGATCACATAAGCATCCCTCAACGTGCAACGAAGAATCACTCCAAAGTTCTTATCTAGCGGAGAACATAAGAAGAAATTGTTTGCAGGGTACCAAACCACCTTAAAGTTATCCTTTCCGATCGATCTATTCAAGAGTTCGTACTAAGATAACATCAAGTTATCCTTTCCGTTCGATCTATCTAAGAGTTCGTACTAGAATAACACCATATGATACGCATCAACCAACTCTAATGTCACCTAGATACTCCAACGTCACCACAAGTATCCATGAGTTAATTATACAATACGCATCAAACAATTTCAGATTCATAATACTCAATCCACACAAAGAACCTCAAAGAGTGCCCCAAGATTTCTATCGGAGAAAGTAGGACAAGAACGTGTATCAACCCCTATGCATAGATTACCCCAATGTCACCGCGGGAATCCGCAAGTTGAGTACCAAAACATATATCAAGTGAATCGATAGAACACCCCATTGTCACCACGAGTATCCGCATGCAAGACATATATCAAGTGTTCTCAAATCCATAAAAGTATTCAATCCGGTAACGAAATCTCAAAGGGAAAACTCAATTCATCACAACTAGATAGAGAGGGAAACACATCATATGATCCGACTATATTAACAAAGCCCGTGATACATCAAGATCGTGACATCTCAAGAACACGAGAGAGAGAGAGACATTGAACACATAGCTACTGGTACATAGCCCCGAGGAGGATTACTCACACATTATCATGGTGAGAAAGAGAGATTTGTTGATGGAGAGGTGCAGCCCCGAAGAGATGGAGGCGATGGCGGCCACGGCGCCGGCGACGGGCTGCGGCGGTGGCGGTGGCGACGGGCGGAGGCCCCTTGCCCCTCCTTCTTCCTTGGTCTTGGTGCTGCAATGGAGGAGCCTCTCCCCTTCTTGGCGGCTGCCAAGGGAGAGGCAAATTCGTGGCTCTTGGTGGCTCTCCCGAAATTAGGGTTTTCTCTCCTTATATGTGCCTCTGTGGTGCTCTATGACCCTTCGATGGATGGTCCCTTGATCCAATGGCTCTTGGGCACCTCTAGAACCTTCCTAGGGGCTCTTCACAGCCCTCATGAGTCCCCAAAGTCGTGGCTTGGCCGAATATATCAGATATGGTAAGAGTTGGACTCAATCACGTCATCAATTCTCGTAATCCCGTAATCAGATATTTTCCTTCAGTAAAACGGGTCTCCAGATCGCATCCGAACTTCGTTTTGTACGAATTTGTAGTCCAGAATTATTTCCGTAAAATTCCCCACACTTTTCTAGTTTTAACTATTTCCATTTGATGCCATATTCGTGGGTCAAACTGATGTTCTCTAAAACCTGTTTGTGGACAGATTTCAGGAAAGTGAGAGTCCTCCTCCAACAAGGCTCCTTTTGCGTTTTTTCGACAATTTCCAATTAATTCCTACACATCAAAGTGTGAAACAAGAACTTGTGCAATTTTGCAACCATTAATAGGTTAGTCCCAATAAATCATAAAACAATAGTAAAAACATAGGCAAATATGACATGAATACTTCATAAATTATCGATACGTTGGAGACGTATCAGCATCCCCAAGCTTGATTCCTACTCGTCCTCGAGTAGGTAAATGATAAAAGAAATAATTTATGAAGTATGAATGCTATCATAGTATATAAGTTTGATCAATGATAATTCCAATCAATTTTTCTAGCATCATAGCAGCAACTTTTTCTCATAAAAATCATCATGATAGAGTAGTAATCAATTCACATGTCATGGTTCAAACAATGAATTCTCTTGAAACTTAATGACATGTGTTCTTAGTCACCAAACAATTGCAATTCAACTTATTCTCAACAAAGTCTAAGTAAGAGCTCCACATACTCAATCATCATATAGTCTTCTATGATTGCTAGTACTCAAAGCATATTTTTAGAACAAATGGCATCCATCGAACACAGAGAAAGATAGGGGCTTAATGTTTCGCCTCCCAACTCATTTATCATAGAGATAATTTTCAACAATAATAAGTCATGATCAAATATATTTGACTGGACATATGTGCCTAGATCTTTCCCCACCACATGATGCTTGCCAACTAATAGAAGTAGGTTGGAATAAGAAGTTGACTCAACATGAAAAGTAAATAACATGAAAGTAAATAGATTGTCCCTTCGCAGAGGGAAGTAGGGATTTGCATATGTGCCAGAGCTAATTGTTTAAAACGGAGATAAATATAATTTTGGGAGGTGCACCCTTCCTGTCAACGTTACGACCAAGAGTTATCAATTTCTTCCATGCTAAACACATTAGCGGCGGTTCCCAAGCGGTAAAAGTAAAGATTTACTCCCCCTCCACCAACAAACACACTCCACGGCTAGCCGAATCCACGGGTACCGTCCATACCAACAACATTCCTGGGAAAGTTTTGTTTAATTATTTGAAAAAAAAACGATTTTGGGACTGGGAATCCCTATTACCGCCCCTCTCGTGCAAGGACAAATGAATAAACACTCATCATGAGAATAACCCGCTTAACATGGAAGATACTGACCGCCCCTGTCGCTCCATGAGCGGTCCAGGCACACAAAACAGGTGTTCATTTGAAATTTTAGAGGTATCACATGCAAATTTACTAGGAATGGCAGTGAATACCATATATGGGTAGGTATGGTGGAATCTCATGGAAGAAACTTGGCTCAAGGGTTTGGATGCACAAGAAGTATCTCTACTTAGTACGAAGTTTTCGCTAGCAAAAGGTTCTAAACAAGCACCACATGTTAGAGGATCCATCACAATATAACTTCTATGCAAATATACCCAACCATAACTCATTACGTTGTCTTCCTTGTCCAACTTCAACTAATTTGCTAAAGTTTGAAAATAATTAATGGGTATTCACAATCATAGAAGATGTCCAAGATAATATATTTGTATGTGAAAGTTCTCTTCCTTATACTAATCATTCCCGAATTGCTTGCATGACCAATATTGTGATTGTCAAACTTCAATAGATTTTACGTTCTAAACCAGATGTGAAGCTACAACTAAGCATAAAACACATTGATAATTTCATATTTATGATATTTCATTGATTCACAATTTACTCATAGGATATAAGTGAAGCTCAAGAGTAAACATCAAACTACTCTTCAAAAGATATAAGTGAAGATCAATGAGTAGGTAAACAATCAAGTAGCTATGTGAGGGCTCTCTCTCTCAATGAATATTTTCAATCTGAGTATTTTATTCAAACGGCAAACTAAACAAAAATAGAACTCCAAGAATAGCATGCATCATGTGAACGAATAAAAATTTAGGCTAAACATAGGCTAACCGATAGTTGACGAAGAGAGGTGGGATGCGTAGCATCCCCAAGATTAGATGCTTGAGACTTCTTGAAATATTTACTTGGGGTGCCTTGGGCATCCCCAAGCTTGAGTTTTTGTATCTCGTTCAATCCTCTCATATCATGGTTTCACCTATTCTCAAAAACTTCATCCACACAAAACTCGAAAAGAACTCGTGAGATAGGTTAGTACACATAAGAATAAATCAAAACTTCATGTACTGCCAAGATAAGTTGCACAATAATTTTAAAACATCATCTAATGTTTACTATCATTTCCACAATTTATATCTACCAATATAGGCTATGGAAACTATAGGATAAGTAGATAACAAAACTATGACAGCAATCTTTCCAAACAGAATAGTCTGTAGCAATTTATGAAAACAGTGTACTTATGTAACTCAAACAATTATGAAAATTTAGAAAATGCTAAAGAATTTATATGAAAACACTGTGTAAAAATATTAGAAACATTCCACGTTCGAGTAAAATATGAAAATTCAAACACTACAGCAAAAGTTTCTGTTTTTACACAACACACATCAAACATGCAATTCAAGCATCCTAAAGGCAATTCTTGGAAATTTTTATTGAAAAATAAGATTATATATAACACCTAACAGAAAATAACAAAATATAATGACGATCCAAGCAAAGCACATATTATGTGACGAATAAAAATATAGCTCTAAGTAAGATATACCGATAGTGTTGAAGACGAAACAGGGGATGCCTTCCGGGGCATCCCCAAGCTTAGGCGCTTGAGTATTCCTTGGATATTACCTTGGGGGTGCCTTGGGCATCCCCAATCTTAGGTTCTTGTCACTCCTTATTCTCCTCATATCGGTGTCTCACCCAAAACTTGAAAACTTCAATCACACAAAATTTAACGGAACTTCGTGAGATGGGTTAGTATAATAAAGATAGATCATTCACTTAGGTACTGTCAAGACAGGATTCATAATTGTTCCCACATTATACCTACTGTATTCTACCATTCCCATAAGTTATACCACTAAATAAGCTATGGAAACACTAAAACAAGCAAACTATGCATGCAAAACAGAATCTGTCAGAATAGTCTATGAAGATCTGTAGTATAACCATACTTCCCTGTCTCTAACAATTCTGAAAAATTAGGACAACCTTAAGAATTTGTATATGAAGACTGTGTAAAAATTTCAGATCATTATCACATTCGAGTAAAAAATGAAAATTCCTATACTGGAGTCAAAAGTTTCTGTTTTGGTTCAGCATCAATTCTACTCATCTTGTGAGTCATCCCAAAGGCTTTACTTGGCACTTTATTGAAATAAAAGACACAAAACATGATTAATACAGTAGCTTAATCATGTGAACACATAAAAACAGAAAGTAAAAGTGTTGGGTTGTCTCCCAACAAGCGCTTTTCTTTAATGCATTTTAGCTAGGCATGATGATTTCAATGATGCTCACATAAAAAGTAGTAATTGGAACATGCAAGAGAGCATCATGAATATCATGACAAGCACATTTATGTCTAACCCACTTCCTATGCATAGGGATTTTGTGAGCAAACAATTTATGGGAGCAAGAATCAACTAGCATAGGAAGGCAAAACAAGTGCAACTTCAAAATTTTCAACACCTAGAGAGGAAACTTGATATTATTGCAATTCCTACAAGCATATGTTCCTCCCTCATAATAATTTTCAGTAGCATCATGAAGGAATTAAACAATATAACTATCACATAAAGCATTCTTTTCATTATGCACAAGCATATAATTTTCATTACTCTCCACATAAGCAAATTCCTTTTCATCCATGGTAGTGGGAGCAAACTCAACAAAGTAACTATCATGAGACACTTGATTAACATAACCACATTCAATATTAAAATCATGATGACAAGTTTCATGGTTACTATCGCTCTTTATAGCATACATGTTATCATCATAATCATGATAGATAGGAGGCATGCCATCATCATAATAAATTTGCTCATCAAAACTTGGGGGACTAAAAATATCATCTTCATCAAACATAGCATCCCCAAGCTTGTGGCCTTGCATATCATTAGCATCATGGATATTCAGAGAATTCATACTAGAAACATTGCAATCATGCTCATCGTTCAAGGAATTCTCATTAAGTATTTTCATAATTTCTTCCTCTACCAATTCAGCACAACTTTTTGAATCCTTACTTTCACGAAAGACATTATAAAGACGATACAAATGATGCAACCTAAACTCCATTTTTTTGTAGTTTTCTTTTATAAAACCAAACTAGTTAAAAACAAGAAACTAAAAGATTTAATTGCAAGATCTAAAGATATACCTTCAAGCACTCACCTCCCTGGCAACGGCGCCAGAAAAGAGCTTGATGTCTACTGCGCAACTTTATTCTTGTAGACTTTGTTGGGCCTCCAAGCGCAAAGTTTTGTAGGACAGTAGCAATTTTCCCTCAAGTGGATGACCTAAGGTTTCTCAATCCGTGGGAGGTGTAGGATGAAGATGGTCTCTCTCAAACAACCCTGCAATCAAATAATAAAAAGTCTCTTGTGTCCCCAACACACCCAATACAATGGCAAATTGTATAGGTGCACTAGTTCAGCGAAGAGATGGTGATAAAAGTGCAATATGGATGGTAGATATAGGTTTTTGTAATCTGAAAATATAAAAACAGCAAGGTAACAAATAGTAAACAGTGAGCAAAATGGTATTGCAATGCTTGAAAACAAGGCCTAGGGTCCGTACTTTCGCTAGTGCAATCTCTCAACAATGCTAATATAATTGACTCACATAAGCATCCCTCAATGTGCAACGAAGAATCACTCCAAAGTTCTTATGTAGCGGAGAACATAAGAAGAAATTGTTTGTAGGGTACGAAACCACCTTAAAGTTATCCTCTCCGATCGATCTATTCAAGAGTTCGTACTAAGATAACATCAAGTTATCCTTTCCGTTCGATCTATCTAAGAGTTCGTACTAGAATAACATCATATGATACGCATCAACCAACTCTAATGTCACCTAGATACTCCAATGTCACCACAAGTATCCATGAGTTAATTATACGAGACGCATCAAACAATTTCCGATTCATAATACTCAATCCAACACAAAGAACCTCAAAGAGTGCCCCAAGATTTCTATCGGAGAAAGTAGGACAAGAACGTGTATCAACCCGTATGCATAGATTACCCCAATGTCACCGCAGGAATCCGCAAGTTGAGTACCAAAACATATATCAAGTGAATCAATAGAACACCCCATTGTCACCACGGGTATCCGCATGCAAGACATATATCAAGTGTTCTCAAATCCATAAAAGTATTCAATCCGGTAACGAAATCTCAAAGGGAAAACTCAATTCATCACAACTAGATAGAGAGGGAAACACATCATATGATCCGACTATATTAACAAAGCCCATGATACATCAAGATCGTGACATCTCAAGAACACGAGAGAGAGATTGAACACATAGCTACTGGTACATAGCCCCGAGGAGGATTACTCACACATTATCATGGTGAGAAAGAGAGATTTGTTGATGGAGAGGTGCAGCCCCGAAGAGATGGAGGCGATGGCGGCCACGACGCCGGCGACGGGCGGCGGCGGTGGCGATGGGCGGAGGCCCCTTGCCCCTCCTTCTTCCTTGGTCTTGGTGCTGCAATGGAGGAGACTCTCCCCTTCTTGGTGGCTGCCAAGGGAGAGGCAAATTCGTGGCTCTTGGTGGCTCTCCCGAAAGTAGGGTTTTCCTCTCCTTATATGTGCCTCTATGGTGCTCCATGACCCTTCGATGGATGGACCCTTGATCCAATGGCTCTTGGGCACCTATAGAACCTTCCTAGGGGCTCCTCACAGCCCTCATGAGTCCCCAAAGTTGTGGCTTGGCCGAATATATCAGATATGGTAAGAGTTGGACTCAATCACGTCATCAATTCTCGTAATCCCGTAATCAGATATTTTCCTTCAGTAAAACAGGTCTCCAGATTGCATCCAAACTTCGTTTTGTACGAATTTGTAGTCCAGAATCATTGCCATAAAATTCTCCACACTTTCCTAGTTTTAACGTTTTCCATTTGATGCCATATTCAGGGGTCAAACTGACGATCTCTAAAACCTGTTCGTGGATAGATTTCAGGAAAGTGAGAGTCCTCCTCTAACAAGGCTCCTTTTGCGTTTTTTCGACAATTTCCAATTAATTCCTACACATCAAAGTGTGAAACAAGTACTTGTGCAATTTTGCAACCATTAATAGGTTAGTCCCAATAAATCATAAAACAATAGTAAAAACATAGGCAAATATGACATGAATACTTCATAAATTATCAATACGTTGGAGACGTATCATTAGTCAATGGACAAAGAATTAAACACTATATCTCAGGTACGCCTATTAATATTGAAAGCAATGTTATTCAAACCATGACACTGGAGGAACACATAAAAGAAACCTTCCGGAACACTCCAGAATTCTGAAAAAAAAGAGGTACGTGATACGGTAAGTAAACGGACTCCGAAAAATCCGCAAAAATATTTTCTGCCAGTTTTGGAATATTACAAAAATTAGGAAAATAAGAAATACACGGGAAAGCAACCGAGGTGAGCACGATACACCAGGGCGCGCCAGCCCTACCAGGCGCGCCCTGGTGGGTTGTGCCCACCTCGAACACCTTCCCAACTTCGTTTTCCTTCCATATGCTTGCTTCCCAAGAATAAATATTCTCTATATATACCCCTGACTGTTTTGACCACCGCATCGCATAAATATCCTTTGTTCTTATTTCGTGTTGTTTTCCTATCAGATCTACCAAGCCAGGCATTATGTCTTCTGCCTCCTCCAATAACGTAGAAGAAGATGCCTGGCTGATGAAGATGGAGCTGAAGAGAAAGAAGCCAAAAGAAGCCAATAATGAAGCCAAGGGCAAGGAGGCTCTGAAGGATCAAGCTCCAGAAGGAGGCAGCCCATGCTAACAGAAGAGGGGGAAGAAGAAGAAGATATCCTTCAACCTTATTACAATCATCTCACCCCCGCTGAAATTGAAGCTTTTAGGGCTTTCAAAGCGGTTCGTGTTCAGAATAAATTTCTTACTCGTGAAAATATTTTGCTAGAGGAGCACATCATCACCCTTCAGAGAGTCATCCGCAAATTGGAGTACCTATTGAGTCTGAAGTGTGACACCTCATCACCACCACCTTCTTCATCACCACCACCAAAGGAGACTTGAGCACACGGGTATGGGAACTCCCCTTGGCTTGAGCCAAGCTTGGGGGAGGTGCCCCGGTATCGTATCACCATCACTTCTATTCACCTTTACCTATTTTAGTTCTATCTTTAGCCTTTTTCTTGATCTAGTTGAATAAAAGTTTAGTATGATCTATTTTCATGTGCTAGTTTCGTGATCTATCTATCTATGTAATCGAGTGAGAGTTATATAATGAAGTTTAGTTTGAGCTTTTGCTTCTCTACTTTCTTGTTGCAATCAAAATAAAAGGAAAGAGAAATAAATGAAAAAGAATCATATGCTAATCTTATGGTAAGTAATGACATCACATAAGGAAAAAGTATAAGCAGTAAAATTTATTGGAGATTGACAAACATAGCATTGGTCAATGATGCAATTCATGAAAGAATTAATAAGGGAAGAGAAGATTCACATGCAAATACACTATCTTGGACATCTTTTATGATTGTGAGCCCCCATTAAATATTATATGTCAAAATTGTTGACGTTGGACAAGGAAGACAATATAATGATTTATGTTTGTTCATATTCACATAGAAGTTATATTGTCATAGATCCTTCAACATGTGGTGCTTGCTCAATATCTTTGCTAGCCAAAAATTCCGCACTAAGTAGAGATACTACTTGTGCATCCAAAATCCCAAAACCCGAATTCATGCTTCTAAACGTGTTTTGATCAATTAGTGTAAGAGAAAATTGAGCGATATACGAACTTATGATGGCAAAGTAATAAAAGCGACGGACTGCATAATAAAGGTTGCTATCATAGGGTGCAATATAGCGTGACGTTCTTTTACATTAAGGGATTGGGCATACAAACCAAAAAGCGCATGACAACCTCTCACTACTGGAATCTGAGGATTTGCCATCTGCCAGTTCTTTGCCGTCTGCTGGCTGATGGCAAAGAAAGTCTTTGCCGTCAGCTTACAGAAAACGGACGGCAAAGTATGAGCTGATGGCAAAGGAACTCTTTGCCATCAGTGCATACTTTGCCGTCTGCGACCGGACGGCAAAGCGCCCAAAAGCAGACGGCAAAGAGCACGAGGGGCCCCCACTGGACCGCGGGTCAACCGGACGGCGTGGATGCCGTCCGCGGCTCTTTGCCATCCGCCTTTTGCCTCTTTGCCGTCCGCTAGCAGATGGCAAAGAGGATGGCGACCTAACGGCTAACGGCCATGCCCCGGCCCCCACCCCACCCCCTCTCTCTCCCCTTCTCCCCATCTCTCACTCTCTCTCCCCTTCCTCCCCATCTCTCACTCTCTCTACCGCAAACCACCACGGCGGCGCCGGAGCCAGCCCTCCCCATGGCGAGCCCTCCCTCCCCGTGGCCCACCTCCACCATCGCCCCCCTCCCCGCGGCCCTCCTCCACCACCGCCCCCTCCCCGCGGCCCTCCTCCACCACCGCCCCCTCCCCGCGGCGAGCCCTCCTCCCCGCGGCCCTCCTCCACCACCGCGGCGAGCCCCCCTCCCCACGACCCTCCTCCACCACCGCGGCGAGCCCCCCTCCCCGTGGCCAACCACCACCACCGCGGCGAGCCCCCACCACCGCGGCCCTCCTCCACCACCCCGTGGCCCTCCTACACCACCGTGCCCCCCCTCCCAGCGGCTAGCCCACCCTCACGGCGGCGAGCACCCCTCCCCGCGGCCAGGCTCCACCACCGTGGCGTCCTCCCCGCGCCGGCCCTCCTCCGGTGAGTTCATCTTCTCTCTTTTTTTTCTTTTTTTTCATTTCATTGCATCTGTTAATTAGTTTAGGTTACTGTTAGTTTAGGTTACTATTAGTGTTAATTAGGTTAGAGTGTTAATTAGGTTACTGTTAGTTTAGGTTAATTAGCTTAGTGCAAAAAAGGAAGAAAAGAAGAATAAGTAGAAGAAGAGGATAAATAAAAAAGGAAGAAGAGGAAGAAGAAGAAGAAGAAGAAGAGGAGGAGGAGGAGGAGGAGGAGGAGAAGAAGAAGAAGAAGAAGAAGAAGAAGAAGAAGAAGAGAAGAAAAAAAAAAGAAGAAGAAGAAGTAGAAGAAGAAAAGGAAGAAAAAGGAAGAAGAAGAAAAGGAAGAAGAGGAAAAAAAGAAGAGGAAGAAGAAGAAAACGACACCCCCGACACCCCAACACAACACCCCGACACGACGCCCCAACACGACACCCCGACATCCCGACACGTCACCCCGACACCCCGACACGACACCCCGACACGACACCCCGACACGACGCCCCGACACGACACCCCGACACCCCGACATGACACCTCGACATGACACCCCGGCGACGCCCCTCCGGTGAGCCCCCTGCACGACACCCCCGACACGACACCTCGGCATGACACCCCCGGCGACGCCCCTTCGGTGAGCCCCCTGCTCGACACCCCGGCACGACACCCCGGCGCCACTGACCCCGACCCCCGACACCTCTTGGGCCTCCTGTTGACCGAAAAGGTGCTCTTCAGCCTTCCAGAGGCCGACAGGGTCTTAGTTTTGTAAATTATGAGTTAGGTCATATATTTTCCGATTTTGTTATGAAAAACATCATATTTGTGTTGATCGGGTGGATTTCAATGTGCAGTTGTTTCGTCGCTGCGAGGGTCTGCTGTTCGACGACCTCCCCGTGCGTTTGATGAGCTCCCCTGCGTTCGTGGGTGAGCACAAATGACATCTCCTCCCCCCCCCTTAATTTGCTCTGTTCCGGTCTTCGTGCCGATGAAACTTGCTAGCTATAGGTGTCTTCAATCATCAGTATGCGTGACCAGTATGCGTCTCCCGTTCGAAAGGGCGGCATCTATAAATATGCATGTCTTTGCATATTTATAACCGTCATCCTTTCGAATTGTCCAACGTTATCCATGGACAGCCCGAGTATGTGTAGATTGGGTTCGTTTTCCCATATGCTCTGCTCCGGATCCGATGCGGAATTTCGTCAGTGCCTCCCTGTTGTTCTCCGAGTACACATCCTCTCTGCTTATTGCCGAGACGTGTATCAGGAGAACAGCGGGGAGGTGCTGCCGAAATTCTGCGTCGGATCCGGAGCAGAGCATGGGAAAACGAACCCAATCTACACATACTCGGGTGGGATTAGGACCTATCTTTACCTATTAGCGTGTAGGTTGCATGGACGTAATAAAACTGACAAACTTGATTAACTGATGAATATATATGCTAAATTATATATATATATATTTCTTGTGTGTCTAGTAGCTAAGGCAAGATGAGTGATCGTGCGTGGATGTACACCGGTCACACTAGTCAGGAAGACATGACCAAAGAATGGTTAACAAATACCAAGGGGTTTGTGAGAGTCGCATTTGCAAATGGCCAGGAAAAAACATGGTGCCCCTGTCCCCGATGCAACAACTTTAAAAAGCAGACAGAGGGTGAAATGGGTAAACACCTGCAGAAGTGGGGTTTTACGCCTAATTATACGGTGTGGACTTTTCATGGTGAGTCTGCCCAACGTGCCAGAGCTAAGGTGGTTCGTCGTCGCACCGACGAGCATGGTACCGGGATCGAAGACATGGTGCAAGACTTTGATGATGCTCGGGATTCGGACGATGAGATGGAGGAATCTGCAAAGGCATTCTATGAAATGTTGGAGTCTTCAAAACTTCCTCTCCACGAGCACACTGAGCTTTGTCAGCTGGATGCCATCGCGCAAGTAATGGCTCTGAAGGCTCAATTCAACCTAGGAAGAGAATGCTACGACGCGATGATGACAATATTTGGACGCTTTCTACCCAAAGGCCATGTACTGCCTGCAAACCTGTACCAGTCGGAAAAAATTCTCCGTGTACTTAAGATGCCCTATGAGAAGATAGATGCCTGTGAGAATGGATGTGCCTTATTTAGGCTTGAGTATGCGGACTTGAACTATTGTCCCATTTGCAAGTCTTCCAGGTATGTTGTGGTAGACAACGGTATGGGTGAGAAGATTCAGACCAAAATCCCCGTTAATGTTCTTCGCTATATGCCAATCGTACCAAGACTTCAACGTCTTTTCATGGTCGAAGAGACTACCAGACAGATGACATGGCACAAATTGGGCAAAAGAACCGAACTAGATGCAGATGGGAATCAGATGTTGGTACACACTTCAGACGCTTTTGCCTGGAAGCACTTCGATGCATTACATAAGGATAAAGCGGCAGATCCAAGGCATCCTCGAGTCGCCATCAGCACTGATGGGTTCAATGTGTTTGGTATGACGGCAACCCAATACAGTTGTTGGCCTGTATTTGTCATTCCACTCACTCTCCCCCCCCCCCCCCGGAGAGATTATGAAAAGAAAGAACATTTTCCTGACGTTGATAATTCCAGGGCCCAACTATCCGGGGAAGAATATGAATGTATACATGCAGCCGCTTAAGGATGAATTGCAAGAAGCTTGGGATAATGGGATCAAAACATACGATGCCGCTACAAAACAAAACTTCATGATGCATGTGTGGTACATGTACTCGATGCATGACTTGCCGGCGTATGTGCTATTCGTTGGCTGGAGTGTGCATGGAAGGTTCCCGTGCCCCACATGTAAGGCAGCTCTTCAGTTTCGTTGGCTACAGGTTGGTCGCAAGTTTTCTTGCTTCAACTTGCATAGACAGTCCCTGGATCCTCGCGATAAGTTCAGAAAAGACAAGAAGAATTTCATCAAAGGTAGAGTTGTCAAAAACTCTGCACCACCTGCGTTGACAGGCCAACAGACCCTGGATCAGTTAAACGCTCTCGAGCCTGATCCAGAGCGTCCAGGGTATTTTAAAAGGTATAATTCGCAACACACCTGGACTCACAAGACATGCTTATGGGATCTGCCTTACTTCAAAGACCTCCTTTGCCCACACAACATCGACGTCATGCACACTAAAAAGAATATCGCCGAGGCCCTTTTTGGTACATTGTTCGGCATAGACAGGAAGTCAAAGGATAATCCTAAGGCTAGAGTCGATCAGGAGGCTCTATGTGATAGACCGTTACAAAATATGCGACAACCGAAAGGAAAGCAGAACTGGACAAAGCCAAAGGCATGGTTCAATCTTGGAAGGCCAGCTATGAGGGAAATGATCTTGTGGGTGAAAATGCAGTTAATGTTCCCCGATGGGTATGCAGCGAATCTAAAGAGGGGAGCGAGTCTTGACAAACTGAAAATATTTGGTCTCAAGAGTCATGATTGGCACATATAGCTTGAGCGGGAAATGCCGGTGATGTTGCGTGGCTTTATCCCTGAGGATGAATGGCTAGTACTGGCAGACCTAAGCTATTTCTTATGTTCTCTTTCTGCAAAAGAACTATCGCCTGGCGTGCTAGATGAAATGGAAGAGTTCGCGCAGGAGTTGATATGCAAGTTAGAGAAGATCTTTCCACTGGGCTTCTTTAATCCAATGCAGCATTTGATTTTGCATCTCCCGACCGAGGCAAGATTGGGGGGCCCGTGCAAAATCGTTGGTGCTACGCAACTGAGAGGATGCAGAAGACGCTTCGAGCAAAATGTAAAAATAAATGTCGAATTGAAGCATCGATGGCCGAGGCATTCATTACTGAGGAGGCGGCAAACTTCGTGACAGCACACTACGAAGCCAAAAATCGTCATTTGCATAATCCGAAGCCTCGGTACAATGATGGCGACCCTAACAAAGGTCGATCCAACCTTAGCCTATTCAAAGGGAAGCTCGCACCAGCCGGTGCTTCGAAAGGAATAGCATTGGATGTCGAAGAATGGCGGACCATTTCGTTGTATATCTTCAACAACCTAACAGAAGTGCGACCATACATTGAGTAAGTTCTCGGTACATTGTTTCGCAACTTCTAATTCCTTTGAACTGCTCTTATTCGCGGATATTTGATACAGTCGATACGTTGCCAAATTCTCGGATGGAGCGGTGATCCAAAAGGATTCCATCGAAGAGTATGAGCTTCTGGCAAAGCATGGAGGCGGCTATCCCGGTTTCATCTCTTGGTTCAAACAAACGGTAATTTCCATTAGACCATTTCATTTCTTCATCTAATTTGCGGCTAATGCAACAATCCCTTCGTATTAAACTTGTAGGCTAATTCAGAGTCTATGGACGCCGAATTGAGACAAGTCGCTAATGGTTTTGACTATAGGGTCCGTTCATTTGACAAATACGACATCAACGGGTATCACTTTCGTACCTTTGGCAAAGAGCTATCTATGGCCGACCGAAAGTCTACAAATTGTTGTGTCTCTGCTATCGGCGAAGGAGGTACCGAGTATTATGGAAGAGTTGAAGCAATTTATGAACTTCTATTCTATGGTGAAAACCCACCGAACGTCGTAGTCTTCAAATACTATTGGTTCCAGCCGAAGGAGACTAGAAGGACTCATGGACATATAGGGCTAGCCATTGGAGATGGACTTATACGGTCTTCTCGCACTCTCCGGGAGATCAAGGCGCGCCAAACGAGCTCCTGTCATGAGATAAGGCCTCGTCCACGGCCAGTCGGGCTCGCCATCGAGGTTAGTCATACGGACTCAGATAGTTTTCCTCCATTACATTGTGTGTGCGAACAAAGATGACTACAATGCTAATGAGGAGTTGTGCTGCAGGCTGCTCTTCAGAAAGAGAGAGAGGCAACCCAGGCGCTTCTGGAGGAACGGGCCCGGTAGGCGGCGGAGAAGGAGAGGGATTTGGAGGAGAGGACGGCTAGGTTGTTGGAGGAGGAGAGGGCACGAAATGATGCGTCTAACCGGGCCATGTACGAGCTCATCGTGG
This sequence comes from Elymus sibiricus, assembly GCA_039707655.1. Taxonomy (NCBI): domain Eukaryota; kingdom Viridiplantae; phylum Streptophyta; class Magnoliopsida; order Poales; family Poaceae; genus Elymus; species Elymus sibiricus. Next base: position 346,673,723 of record CM077671.1, read on the forward strand.
TAAGTTTCTTCTTCATATTAGCCAAATCATTCACTACAGGTTCGTTTCATTAATAACCAATATGATTGACTTGTCAAAACCAAATGTGCAGTCTTTGTGCGAGAAGAACAGCCAGACCCCTCCGCCGATGCCAGTCATTACCACGGCGGGAACGGTGAGTTTCATTTGAATGGTCATTAGTTACTAGTCTTAACATTTCAGTGTCATCATGCTAACGATACTTTGCAAATGATCTTTGGTGCAGCATAACTCCCGAGCCGCATCGCACGACCCTTCTCCAGGGCATCCTTCTCCAGGTGACACCGGCCCGAGCAACCCTGGTGCTTCACCTCCGTGATGACGAGGACGATAAGCCCTAATATGCCACTTACTTGGCTCATTTTCTCAAAGAAAGACAAACTTAGCACTTAGACAAAATTACGTACTTTCGGTCTGTCGGAGCTCCTTGTGAGAGTTTCATGTCTCTTCTTGATGGAGGAATCCCGACTATTGTCGCGGGGGTCGTTTCTTCTTATCCTTCTCTCGATATATACCTTGGTATATTGCGGGAGAGGAGAAGGGGAAACGACCATCACCGACGGTCGAAATATTAGTATTAGGTAGTGTCCACCAACATACACCACCATATAAGTGTGAGTGAGTGCGCACCATACACACCATGAGGCATGAGAGTTTTTCTAAGGAAAACCTCGAAAGACCGAAAGCCAAGCTCAACAAATGGCATAATAACCTTGGTTAGCTCATATACTTAGCTTATTTAGTTCATTCATGACATAATTAGCTTACTTAGGTCAAAAATGGCATAATAACCTTAGTTAGCTCATAAATGTCATATTTTACCTAAGTTAGCTTTGTTTCCTCCAAAATGACATAGTAAGCTTACTTACCTCCAAAATGACATATTTTACCTAAGTTAGCTCTAAAATGGCCTATACTTAGCATTGTTTTCTCCAAAATGACATAGTAAGCTTACTTAGCTGATTAGCTCCGAAATGACCTATTTTACCTAAGTTAGCTCTAAAATTACCTATACTTAGCTTTGCTTCCTACAAAATGAGATAATAAGCTCACTTAGTTCCAGAATGACCTATTTTACCTAGGTTAGCTCTAAAATGACCTATACTTAGCATTGTTTTCTCCAAAGTGACATAATAAGCTTACTTAGCTCCGAAATGACCTATTTTACCTAAGTTAGCTCTAAAATGACCTATACTTAGCTTTGCTTCCTACAAAATGAGATAATAAGCTCACTTAGCTCCAGAATGACCTATACTTAGCTTTGTTTCCTCCACAATGACATAATAAGCTTAGTTAACTCAAAAATGGCATAATAGACTTGGTAACCTCATAAATGCCATATACTTAGCTTATTTTCTTGCAAAATGACACAATAAGCTTAGTTAGGTTAAAAATGGGATAATTACCTAGGTTAGCTCTAAAATGACACAAATAAGCAATAAGAAGAAGAAAAATAAGAGGAGAAAGAGAGAGAGAAGAAAAACGCTTCTTCATCTTCTTCTTCTTCTAGATCTTCTTCTACTTCTTCTAGTATTCTTATTCTAACTTTCTTATTTCCAATTTTGCAGATTTGATTCACTTCACGGCAGCTTGCTTTGATGTAGTGCTAGTGTTTACTTTCTGTTTTCATTTTGTATAGATGAACTTATGTGAAACTTTCTACCTATGGATGAGACTATGTATGTATGGATGAAACTATTGTAATATGGTGAACAATGTGACATTTGATACTTTCAATTTCGTATAATTGTTGGTTGATCATATTCATATGGCAGGGATATTGTTTCTGTGAAATATATATATACATATCAAATATTTGCCTGTGAAAATTCTTGAATATAACAAAAACAGGGGGAAAAAGAGGCAATAGTGGCTCTTTGCCGTCTGCCACCATCGGCAAAGGCCTCTTTGTTGTCCGCCACCAACGGCAAAGGTGGCACGTGGCAACCGCCTGTACAACCTGGGAACTCCAGGCCTGGGACCATTTGGCCTCTTTGCCGTCTGGGGGCATACGGCAAAGACCTTTAAACTGTGACCGTCCGGGGGCAGACGGCAAAGACCTTGTGACGTTGCCGTCCGGGGGCTGACGGCAAAGAATGCCGTTACCACCTAACGGGGCTAACGTCAGTACTACACCGTCCACCCTCTTTGCCGTCCGCTGAGCATAGGCAGACGGCAAAGAACCCCTTTACCGGAGTTTATAGTGCCGAAACTGTGGCCGTCTGCTGGTGGACGGCAAAGGAGTTTGCCGTCCGCTGGCCTATCCTTTGCCGTCTGCTATGGTAGACGGCAAAGTGCCTGATTCCAGTAGTGTCTGCTTCCCTCTGCGAAGGGTCTGTCTTTTACTTTTATGTATTTACTTTTATGCAAGAGTCAAAGTATTCTCCCATATTCCTTTTTAGTTTTTCTTTTGCAAGCATCATGTGGTGAGGAAAGATCTAGGCACATATATCGAGTTGGATGTGAGTGAGCATGAGTTATTATTGTTGACATCACCCTTGAGGTGAATACGTTGGGCGGCGAAACTATAAGCCCCTATCTTTCTATGTATCCGGTTGAAACTTTTTGCTCATGGGTATGCTGTGAGTATTAGCAATCATAGAAGACTAAATGATGGTTGAGTATGTGGACTTGCCAAAAGGCTCCGACACGAGACCCTTCCTGAAAATATGATGAATTGTAGTTGCAAAGTTGACTAAGAACATAGTTTGTTGGCTTTCAATAAGGTTTATGGTTTATACTTCTATGTTGTGATGAATGGTTACTTGTTCATGAGAAGTTATATGATGAAAGTATATGAATAAGTTTTATGATAGAGTTTGTTGCTACTATGATAATAAGCATGATGCTACTATGTCCGTATTTTTGTTTTTATCGACACCTCTCTCTCTCAAAACATGTGGACATGCTTTTCAATATCGGCTTTCGCTTGAGGACAAGCGAGGTCTAAACTTGGGGGAGTTGATACGTCCATTTTGAATCATGATTTCTTACTGTTATTTATAATGTTTTGTTGAATAATAATGCTTTAGGGAGTGATTCTAATGCCTTTTCTCTCATAATATGCAAGGTTTACACAAAGAGGGAGAATACCGGCAGCTGGAATTCTGGACCTGAAAAAGCACATCAAAGATACCTATTCTGCACATCTCCAAATAAGCTGAAACTTTACGGAGAATATTTTTGGATTATATTAAAGTTACTGGAGCAAATAACTACTGGAGGGGGCCACCCTGGTGAGCACAAGACACCAGGGCGCGCCAGGCCCCCCAGGCGCGCCCTCGTGGGTTGTGCCCACCTCGGCCCACCTCTGGTGCCCATCTTCTGGTATATAAGGTCTTTTGACCTAGAAAAAATAAGGAGAGGACTTTCGGGATGGAACACCGCCGTCTCGAGGCGGAACTTGGGCAAGAGCACTTTTGCCCTCCGGTGGAGCGATTCCGCCGGGGGAACTTCCCTCCCGGAGGGGGAAATCGAAGCCATCGTCATCACCAACACCACTCTCATCTTTGGGAGGCCAATCTTCATCAACATCTTCAACAACACCATCTCCTATCAAACCCTAGTTTATCTCTTGTGTTCAATCTTTGTACCGGAACCTCGGATTGGTACCTGTGGGTGACTAGTAGTGTTGATCACATCTTGTAGTTGATTACTATATGGTTTATTTGGTGGAAGATTATATGTTCAGATCCATTATGCTATTCAATACCCCTCTGATCTTGAGCATGAATATTATTTGTGAGTATTTACCTTTGTTCTTGAGGTCACGGGAGAAGTCATGTTGCAAGTAATCATGTGAATTTGATATGTGTTAGATATTTTGATGATATGTATATTGTGATTCCCTTAGTGGTGTCATGTGAAGTCGACTACATGACACTTCACCATCCTTGAGCCTAAGAGAATGCATTGTGGAGTAGTTATTAGATGATGGGTTGATAGAGTGACAGAAGCTTAAACCCTAGTTTATGCGCTACTTCGTAAGGGGCTGATTTGGATCCAAACGTTTAATGTTATGGTTAGATTTTTTTTAATACTTTTCTCGTAGTTGCGGATGCTTGCAAGGGGGTTAATCATAAGTGAGAGGTTGTTCAAGTAAGAACAGCACCCAAGCACCGGTCCACCCACATATCAAATCATCAAAGTAGCGAACGCGAATCAAACCAACATGATGAAAGTGACTAGATGAAATTCCTGTGTACCCTCAAGAACACTTTGCCTATTACTAGAGACTGTTCTGGCATGTCCTTTGCCACAAAAGGATTGGGCTACCTTGCTGCACTTTATTTACCGTTACCATTACTTGCTTGTTACCAATTATCTTGCTATCAAACTATCTATTACCTACAATTTCAGTGCTTGCAGAAATTACCTTGCTGAAAACCGCTTGTCATTTCCTTCTGCTCCTCGTTGGGTTCGACACTCTTACTTATCGAAAGGACTACGATTGATCCCCTATACTTGTGGGTCATCAAGAGTAGGGATTGCCATGCAAATGATGCACTAGAGCTATAGGTGTATGAAAGCTCAAATAAAGCTATGTGGGGTGTGCATCCAACTTGCTTGCTCATGAAGACCACAGGCATTTGAGGAAGCCCGTCATAGAAATATACAAGCCAAGTTTGAAATAATGAATAGGTAATTCCCACTAGCATATGAAAGTGATATATCATGAGACTCTCTACATGAGGAACTTGGTGCCACTTTGAGGCACAAGTGTGGTAAAAGATAGTAGCAAAGTCCCTTCTCTCATTTTCTCTCTTTTTTTGAATGGATGGTGGGCTCATTTGGCCTCCCCCATCTTTATTTTTTGTCCGGAGTCTCATCTCGACTTATGGGAGAATCATAGTCTCCATCATTCTTTCCTCACTGGGACAATGCTCTAATAATGATGATCATCACACTTTTATTTTACTTATAACTCAATATGGAGAACTGGTATGAAGGCTTGACTCTGTATGAATGCCTCTGGCAGTGTACCAGGATGTGCAATGATCTAGCGTGACATGTATCAAAAATATGATGAACGGTGGCTTTTCCACAAATACTATGTCAGCTCTATATGATCATGCAAAGCAATATGACGATGAACGAACTAGTCATGTGAAGTGACAAAGGAATTTGCATGGCAATATATCTCGGAATGGCTATGGAAATGCCATGATAGGTAGGTATGGTGGCTGTTTTGAGGAAGATACAATAAGGCTTATGCGCAACAGAGCGTGTCATGTCATGGGGTTTGGATGCACCGGCGAAAGTTGCATCAATCCTCGAGGTGAGAACAGGCTATGCACGGTACCGAAGAGGCTAGCAAATTATGAAAAGGTGAGATTCCGTATGTCCATGGTTTCACATTAGTCATAAAGAACTCACATACTTATTGCAAAGTTTTATTAGTTTATCATAGATCAAAGTACTGCTCGCATGCTGACGTGGCTTGAGACTGCGTCGGTATTTCCCCAAAGAGGAAGGGATGATGCAGCACAGCGACGATAAGTATTTCCCTCAGTTATGAAACCAAGGTTATCGAACCATTAGGAGGATCACCAACACCCAATAAGCAGCACCTGCACACAAACAACAAATACTTGCAACCCGACGCGAAAGAGAGGTTGTCAATCTCTCTACGGTAATAAGATAGATTAGGTAGTGATAGATAGGAGAGATAGATCTCTCAAGAACACAAATAAAAAGAGAAAATATGCAGCAATATATTTTTAGGTTTTTGGTTTTGTAGATCTGAAAACAAAGAGTGCAAAAACGTAGATCGGAAAGCAATATGATGGAAAAGTAGACCCGGGGGGGCGTAGGGTTCACTAGTGGCTTCTCTCATGAGTATAGCGCACGGTGGGTGAACAAATTACTGTTGGGCAATTGATAGAAAATCGAATAGTCATGACGATATCTAAGGCGATGATCATTATATAGGCATCACATCCAAGATAGATAGACCGACTCCTGCCTGCATCTACCTCTATTACTCCACACATCAACCGATATCTAGCATGCATCTAGTGTATTAAGTTCATGGAAAAATGGAGTAATGCAATAAGAACGATGACATTATGTAGACAAGATCTATTCATGTAGGAATAGGCACCATCTTGTTATCCTTAATAGCAATGATACATGCGTGTCTTGCTGCCCCTTCTGTCACTGGGAAAGAACACCGCAAGATCGAACCCATCACAAAGCACCTCTTCCCATGGCAAGAAAATTCGATCTAGTCGGCCTAACTAAACCAAAGATTCGGAGAAGAAATACGAGGCTATAAGTAATCATGCATATAAGAGATCAAAGAAGACTCAAATAATATTCATGGATAGAAACTGATCATGAACTCAAAATTCATCGGATCCCAACAAACACACCGCAAAAGTTTACATCAAATATATCTCCAAGAGACCATTGTATTGAGAATCATAAGAGAGAGAGAGAAGAAGCCATCTAGCTACTTCCTACGAACCCGTAGGTCTATGGTGGACTACTCACGCATCATCGGAGAGGCACCTATGAGGAAGATGAACCCCTCCGTGATGGTGTTTAGATTGGATCTCGAGGTTCTGGAACTTGCGGTGGCTTGAATTGTGTTTCATCGACTCCCCTAGGATTTTTGGAATATTTGGGAATTTATAGGCATCAGAGGCGGTGCGGAAGGGGGGCGAGGAGGGCACAACCCATCAGGGCACGCCGGGGCCCCCCTGGCGCGCCCTGGTGGGTTGTGCTCTCCACAGCCCACCTCTCCGGCAGTTGTTTGGCCCATTGGGTGTCTTCTGGTCTAGAAAAAATCTCCAAAAAGTTTCATCGTGATTGGACTCCGTTTGGTATTGATTTTCTGCGAAGTAAAAAACAAGCAAAAACAGCAACTGGCACTTTGGCACTATGTCAATAGGTTAGTCCCAAAAAATGATATAAAGCTGTTATAAAATGATTGTAAAACATCCAAGAATGATAATATAACAGCATGGAACAAGCAAAAATTATAGATACGTTGGAGACGTATCAGCATCCCCAAGCTTAATTCCTACTCGTCCTCGAGTAGGTAAATGATAAAAACAGAATTTTTGATGTGGAATGCTGCCTAACATGTTCATCACATTCTTTTCTTTTGTATAGCATGGACATTTGGACTTATAATGATTCAAAGCAATAGTCTAGTTTTAACATAATGACTTCAATACTCAAGCATGTCAACAAGCAACCATGTCTTTCAAAATATCAACACTAAAGAAAGTTATCCCTAGCCCATCATGCTCAATCATTGATACATTCATGAAACACGCTCAAATATTAGCTATGCCCAATGCTCAAGTACGATCATAGTGCCCCCTAGTTGGTGCTTATAAGAGAAGATGGAGACTCAAAGCAAAAATAAAAATTGCATATCACTACAGGAATCGGGCACTTTGCCATCTGCCATGGCAGATGGCAAAGGCATGGCCGGCGGACGGCAAAGGGCTTTGCCATCTGCCAACAGATGGCAAAGGGCCGGCTGAATAAGCTAAGGTAAAGGCTTCTTTGCCGTCTGCTGGCAGACGGCAAAGAACTTTGCGCCTTTGCCGTCAGCTGGCAGATGGCAAAGCCTCTGTACGGCAGAGGGTCGGGGTTAGCCCCGTTAGGAGGCTAATGGTGTGCTTTGCCGTCTGCCAGCAGATGGCAAAGGCTGCAGGCTCTTTGCCGTCTGCCAGCAGATGGCAAAGGCTGCAGGCTCTTTGCCGTCTGCCAGCAGATGGCAAAGGATGCAGGCTCTTTGCCGTCTGCCAGCAGATGGCAAAGAATGCAAGCTCTTTGCCATCTGTTGGCAGACGGCAAAGAGACCAAATAGGCCAGCCGAGTGCTTCCCAGGTTGAACAGGTAGCTGCCATGTGGCCTCTTTGCCATCTGCCAGCGGATGGCAAAGCTCTTTGCCATCTGCCAGCGGATGGAAAAGTGCCTATATTGCCCCATTTAATTTTGTTTTTTCTTATATCAATTCATTTTCACAGAAAATCAAACACAGATATATATATATGACCAATATAGCATATTCAACACATATTACCAATAGTCATGAACACATATATATCCAACACATATCCAACACATGTTACCAATAGTAGCAAGTTTCATCCATACATATACATAGTTTCATCAATATTACACAGTTTCATCCATAGGTAGCAAGTTTCACAAAGTCAAAACAAAAACTAAAGACAAGCACTCCATCAACCCAAGCTTCCGTGATCTGAAGCAAATCTGCAAAATGGGAAAGAAGAAAGTTAGAAGAAGAAGACTAGAAGAAGAAGATTATTATGATGCAACTAAAATGTGAAGATTATTATGATGCAACTTATATCTGTAAAATAGGTCATTTTGGAGCTAAGTATGGTTATTATGTCATTTTTGAGCTAGCTAAGCATACTAAGTCATTTTGGTGTAAAAAATGCTAAGTAAGGTCATTTTGGAGCTAAGTAAGGTTATTATGTCATTTTGGAGCTAGCTAAGCATATGAAATCATTTAGGAGCTCAAATATGTCATTTCTTAAGCATATTATGTCATTTTAGAGCTAGCTAAGCATATTAGTCATTTTGGAGGAAAAGATGCTAAGTATAGGTCATTTTAGAGCTATCCTAGGTTAAATAGGTCATTTTGGAGCTATCCTATGTTAAATAGGTCCATTTTTTAGCTAGCTAAGCACATAAATTCATTTTGGAGGAATAAATGCTAAGTATAGGTCATTTTAGAGCTATCCTAGGTTAAATAGGTCATTTTGGAGCTAATTAAGGTTATTATGTCATTTTTGAGCTAGCTAAGCATATTAAGTCATTTTGGAGGAATAAATGCTAAGTATAGGTCATTTTAGAGCTATCCTAGGTTAAATAGGTCATTTTTGAGCTAATTAAGGTTATTATGTCATTTTTGAGCTAGCTAAGCATATAAATTCATTTTTGGAGGAATAAATGCTAAGTATAGGTCATTTTAGAGCTATCCTAGGTTAAATAGGTCATTTTTGAGCTAATTAAGGTTGTTATGTCATTTTTGAGCTAGCTAAGCATATAAATTCATTTTGGAGGAATAAATGCTAAGTATAGGTCATTTTAGAGCTATCCTAGGTTAAATAGGTCATTTTGGAGCTAATTAAGGTTATTATGTCATTTTTGAGCTAGCTAAGCATATTAAGTCATTTTGGAGATAAATAGGTCATTTCTTAAGCTAAGTATGCATTTGTTAAGCAAAACACTTGGGAAAACGTACCGTCATCACGGAGGTGTAGGTGTAGGACCGGTCGCGCCAGTGGCAGACGGAGAAGGATCGGTCGATGCTTGTCGGGAGTTATGCTGCACCAAAGATCATTTGCAATGTATCGTTAGCATGATGCAACTCAAATGTGAAGACTAGTAACTAATGACCATTCAAATGAAACTCACCATGCCCGTTGGAGCAATGACTGACATCGGCGGAGGGGTCGTGCCATTGTTCTGGCACATGGTCTGCACATTTGGTTTTCTCGAGTCAGTCATATTAGTTAGTAATGAAAGGAACATTACATGCATGATTTGACTAATATGCAGAAGAAACTTACCACAATGAGCTCGTATAGGGCCCGTTGACCCGCATCGTTCCGGTTCCTCTCCTCCTCCATTAGCCTAGCCGTCCTCTCCTCCGCCTCCCTCTCCCTCTCCGCCGCCTGCCGGTCCCTCTCCTCTAGAAGCGCCTGGGTCTTCGCTCTCTCTGCCTCAATAGCAGCCTGCAACACCACTCGTTAGCATTGTAATCATCGACGGCCGCACACGCAATGTAATGGAGGAAAGGTATCTGAGTCCATATAACTAACCTTCAATTCGAGCTCCATTGGCCGTGCACGAGGCCTTATCTCAGGATCGGAGCTGGTCTGGCGCTTCTTGATCTGCGGGAGAGTGCTAGTACAACGTATCAGTCCATTCCCAATGGCTAACGAGCCATGGGGCCTCCCGCCACCAGATATCATCACCAGCTCTGGATCAATAGGCTGGCTCGGGTTAAAGTCCGGCCCTTTCCTCGCCTTCCCCTCGTCTCTGTACCTCACAAGCTTGTTGTGGGAAGCGCGGTTGGTGAATTTCTCTGGATCATCGAGGTCAGACTCAGAGAATGCCTTGGCCTTCTTGTACGAGGCAGTATTGGCCATGGCATAGAGGTCAAACAGCTCTGGTACTGGAGCGTTGTTGTGTCGCGCCTAAAAGAGAGAAACAGAGTATTAGTTAAGGGCTCAAGCTAGCATGAAGAATGAATTTGCATGAATCATGAAGCAAACCACATACCCAGTTTTCCCCGTACTGATATAGGTTGACGCTGCCTAGATGGTGTGGCACACCTTTCATTTTGCCACGCTTCTCCTTTGCAATGTTGTGGGTGGATAGCCATTGGGGAGAGCACCACTCATCCACCAACGCCTCCCAACAATCCTGCCTATCCGCACACCATCTCGGGGGCACCTAAGTTAAGCAAGAGAAATTTGAGCGCTACGCCTACGAATCAAATCAAGGAAACTAAGTACAAGGCCTTAAGAATAGGTAATTACCTTCATGTACTTCTCCTTACTCAGATACTTTGTGCGGCACTTCGTCTTGGACCTCCTAATACTAGTCGAGGCGTAGTAGTCTCGAACAGCCTGCGTCCGAGCCTCGTGCCGAAAGTTTTGAAATAGGCGCCTGCACTCGGCGTCGATAACCCGAGCCGCGGCCTCCTCCTGTCCCTCAGCACACCTGTAGAAGGTCTGCAATCAAACAAGAAAACACGGATTAGTACAATCACTAGGGTTGTCAATCAAAGAAGAAAACACAACGTAGACGGCAAAGGAGAAATTACCCAAAACGTCTGGATCACAATGTCGGCCACCGTGTGGCACTCGACATCGCCGATCCTATGCCCCGGCAGGGCCGGGGCAGCCAAGTAGTGCTCCCAGGTCATTCCTAGCTCTGGAACCCTGCCCTCACCGGGCAACGTGACCCACCCCGGGAAGCTCTGGCGACAAATCACACCAAGGACACTGTTGGGCCTGCGGACACCACGGCCGTGTTTCCAAGAACTGCAGTATGACAAGGCCAACGCATTAGATATTCGAAGAAACGTGAAGGCAAAAGGTTAAAAAAGAGTAAATGCACTTACTTCTCCCCGTCAGGCGCAATCAACCACCTCTGGTCGGGGGTCGCCGGGGTGGGCGGGAGCTTTGTACCACCACGCTGGTAGACTTTGCGCCCCTCAACCCACTCACTCTCGCTATAGCTATCAGAACTATAGCCACCCTCAGCATGGCCACTCGACCCCGGCCAGTCCCCCCATGGGTTCTGCTGCGACTCAGCCTGATCCCTGCTCTGCTCCGGAGTCTCGTGGGACGGAGCCTCTGGGACCGGAGTCTCGTGGGGCGAAGCCTCGGCGGCCCGAGGCTCGTGGGGCGAAGGCTCGGCGGCCCGAGGCTCGGCCGCCCGACGCTCGTCGGCCCGAGGCTCGTGGACCGGAGTCCGAGACGGGTCCACCTCAGACGGCTCCATCTCAAACGGAGCAGTCCTGTGGTCGGGTGAATCAGCTGGGGGTGGCGGCAAGGAAGGTGTAGCAGTAGCCTTCCTACCTCTCCCGCCGCCACGTCCACCTCTACCAGCCTTCTCCTTCTTCTTCCCCCCCGACCTCTCCCGACCGAAGAAGAAGCGATCGCCGGTGGTGTCTGCATACTGAAATGCAGCACTCTCCGGAGGCTCTGGGGTGGAATGGAACTACCCCTCCCACCACACGCCGAGGAAGGAGCCTCGGAGCTCTCTCGACCCGCGCCCACCATCTGTCAACACCTGCAATGACAAAGAGTAAACGAAATTAGTACAACATAAAAAAAATGAATACCTGACATGAATAATAATAATTGAATACCTGACATGAACTATAATATTAATCTTCATCGTTATCATCAATAAATGCATCATCATCGTCTATATATGCTTCGGGGTCAATAAATGCATCATCATCATCACTATCAGTAATGACGTGCTCATCATCATCATCAATAAATGCATCAACATGTGGAAGGCCTCCTGTACGTAATCGGTCAAGCATTGACAGGTCATCCGCAGCAGTAACCTCTTCTTGTTCCGGCTCTTCTTGTTCCGGCTCAGGCTCGGATTCACTGCCGCTGTCTACTTCAATGTTCTGGGGTGAAGTAGAGCGGTTCTTGAAACGTTTTTTGGAAAGACGTGTTTCTTGGAAGAATTCTCCTTCATTTGTGTCTGGGTTAATGTGAGGTTCATAATCCTCTTCATTGGGGGGAGGTGGTCTAACATGTGGCGGCACTTCATAAACGACATCCCAACCATTGAGATTTGGATCACTTTGGCAGGCCCACGGTAGATAGAAAACTTGGGTTGCCTGTTGAGCCGTAATATAGACATCGGGAACATCCAAATGGGTGCTTTGTTTGATTTCAACTAGCCCTAGATGTTCATGAGTCCTTCTAGTCTCCTTCGGCTGGAACCAATAACATTTGAAGACTACGACGTTCGGTGGGTTTGCACCATAGAATAGAAGTTCATAAATTGCTTCAACTCTTCCATAATACTCGGTACCTCCTTCGCCGATAGCAGACACACAACAATTTGTAGACTTTCGGTCGGCCATAGATAGCTCTTTGCCATAGGTACGAAAGTGATACCCGTTGATGTCGTATTTGTCAAATGAACGGACCTTATAGTCAAAACCATTAGCGACTTGTCTCAATTCGACGTCCATAGACTCTGAACTAGCCTACAAGTTTAATACGAAAGGATTGTTGCATTAGCCGGAAATTAGACGAAGAAATGAAATGGTCTAATGGAAATTACCGTTTGTTTGAACCAAGAGATGAAACCAGGATAGCCGCCTCCATGCATTGCCAGAAGCTCATACTCTTCGACGGAATCCTTTTGGATCACCGCTCCATACGAGAATTTGGCGACGTATCGACTGTATCAAATATCCGGGAATAAGAGCAGTTCAAAGGAATTAGAGGTTGCGAAACAATGTACCGAGAACTTACTCGATGTACGGCCGCACTTCTGTTAGATTGTTCAAGATATACAATGTAGTGGTCCGCCATTCGTCGACATCCAACGATAAGGAAGTATAAGCACCGGCTGGTGCGAGCTTCCCTTTGAATAGGCTGAGGTTGGATCCACGCTTTTTAGGGTCGCCAGCATTGTACCGAGGCTTCGGATTATGCAAATGACGATTTTTGGCCTCGTAGTGTGATGTCACGAAGTTTGCCGCCTCCTCAGTAATGAATGCCTCGGCCATCGATGCTTCAATTCGACGTTTATTTTTACATTTTGCTCGAAGCGTCTTCTGCATCCTCTCAGTTGCGTAGCACCAACGATTCTGCATGGGCCCCCCCAATCGTGCCTCGGTCGGGAGATGCAAAATCAAATGCTGCATTGGATTAAAGAAGCCCGGTGGAAAGATCTTCTCTAACTTGCAGATCAACTCCGGCGCCAACTCTTCCAGTTCTTCTAGCAAGCCAGGCGATAGTTCTTTCGCACAAAGAACATGGAAGAAATAGCTCAGCTCTGCCAGTACTAGCCATTCATCCTCAGAGATAAAGCCACGCAACATCACCGGCATTACCCGCTCAAGCCATATGTGCCAATCACGACTCTTGAGGCCAAATATTTTCAATTTTTCAAGGCTCGCTCCCCTCTTTAGATTCGCTGCATACCCATCGGGGAACATCAACTCCTTTTTCACCCAAAGGAGTATTTCCCTCATAACTGGCCTTCCAAGATTGAACCATGCCTTTGGCTTCACCCAGTTCTTCTTTCCTTTCGGTTGTCGCATGTTTTGTAGCGGTCTATCACATAGAGCCTCCTGATCGACTCTAGCCTTAGGATTATCCTTTGTTTTCCCCTCTATGCCGAACAATGTACCAAAGAGGGCCTCGCCGACATTCTTTTCAGTGTGCATCACGTCGATGTTGTGTGGGCAAAGGAGGTCTTTGAAGTAAGGCAGATCCCACAAGCATGTCTTGTGAGTCCAGGCGTGTTCCGAATTATACCCCTTGAAATACCCTGGACGCTCTGGATCCGTCTCGAGAGAGTTTAACTGATCCAGGGTCTGTTGGCCTGTCAACGCAGGTGGTGCAGAGTTTTTGACAACTCTACCTTTGATGAAGTTCTTCTTGTCTTTTCTGAACTTATGGCGAGGATCCAGGAACTGTCTATGCATGTCGAAGCAAGAAAACTTGCCACCCGCCTGCAGCCGACGAAACTCAAGAGCTTCCTTGCATGTGGGGCACGGGAACCTTCCATGCACACACCAGCCAACGAATAGCGCATACGCTGGCAAGTCGTGCATCGAGTACATGTACCACACACGCATTAGGAAGTTTTTTTTGTAGCGGCGACGTATGCCTTGATCCCATTATCCCAAGCTTCTTGCAGTTCATCCTTAAGCGGCTGCATGTACACATTCATACTCTTCCCCGGGTAGTTGGGCCCCGGAATTATCAACGTCAGGAAAATGTTCTTTCTTTGCATAATCTGTCCGGGGGGGAGATTGAGTGGAATGACAAATACAGGCCAACAACTGTATTGGGCCGCCATCATACCAAACACATTGAACCCATCCGTGCTTATGGCGATTCGAGGATGCCTTGGATCTGCCACTTTAGCATGATGTATTGCATCGAAGCGCTTCCACGCAAAAGCGTCCGATGTGTGTACCAACATCGGCTCCCCATCTGCATCTAGTTCGGTTCTTTTGCCCAATTTGTGTCATGTCATCTGTCTGGCCGTCTCTTCGACCATGAAAAGACGTCGAAGTCTTGGTATGATTGGCATATACCGAAGAACATTAACTGGGATTTTTGTCTGACTCTTCTCACCCATACCGTTGTCTACCACAGCATACCTGGAAGACTGGCAAACGGGACAATACTTCAAGTCCGCATACTCAAGCCTAAACAAGGCACATCCTTTCTCACAGGCATCTATCTTCTCATAGGGCATCTTAAGTACACGGAGGATTTTGTCCGACTGGTACAGGTTTGCAGGCATTACATGGCCTTTGGGTAGAAAGCGTCCAAATAGTGTCATCATCGCGTCGTAGCATTCTCTGCCCAAGTTGAATTGAGCCTTCAGAGCCATTACTTGTGCGATGGCATCCAGCTGACAAAGCTCAGTGTGCTCGTGGAGAGGACGTTTTGAAGACTCCAACATATCATTGAAGGCCTTTGCAGATTCCTCCATCTCATCGTCCGAATCCCGAGCATCATCAAAGTCTTCCACCATGTCTTCCATCCCGGTACCATGCTCGTCGGTGCGACGACGGCCCTCCTCAGCTCTGGCACATTGGGCAGACTCACCATGAAATGTCCAGACCGTATAATTAGGCGTAAAACCCCACTTCTGCAGGTGTTTGACCATTTCAAACTCTGACCTCTTATGATAGTTGTCGCAGTCGACACAGGGGCACCAGGTTGTTTTCTGTCCATTTGCAAATGCGGCTCTCACAAACCCCTTGGTTTTTGTTATCCATTCATTGGTCATGTCTTTCTGACTAGTGTGACCGGTGTACATCCACGCACGATCACTCATCTTGCCTAGCTACTGGACACACAAGAAATATATACATAATTCAGCAAACCATATTCATCAGTTAATAGAGTTTGTCAGTTTTATTACGTCCATGCAACCTAGACGCTAGTAGGTAAAGATAGGTCCTAATCCCACCCGAGTATGTGTAGATTGGGTTCGTTTTCCCATGCTCTGCTCCGGATCCGATGCAAAATTTCGGCAGCACCTCCCCGCTGTTCTCCTGATACACGTCTCGGCAATAAGCAGAGAGGATGTGTACCCGGGGAACAACAGGGAGGCACTGACGAAATTCTGCATCGGATCCGGAGCAGAGCATATGGGAAAACGAACCCAATCTACACATACTCGGGCTGTCCATGGATAACGTTGGACAATTCGAAAGAATCACGGTTATAAATATGCAAATGCATGCATATTTATAGATGTAACCCTTTCGAACGGGAGACGCATAGTGGCCACGCATACTGATGATTCAATCTACCTACAGCTAGCATGTTTCATCGGCACGAAGACCGAAACCGAGCAAATGAAGGGGGGAGGAGGAGATGTCATTTATGCTCACCCACGAACGCAGGGGCGGAGCTCGTCGAACGCACGGGGAGGTCGTCGAACACCAGACCCTCGCAGCGACGAAACAACTGCACATTTAAATCCACCCGATCAACACAAATATATATGATGTTTTTCATAACAAAATCGGAAAATATATGACCTAACTCATAATTCACAAATATATGACCCCGTCGGCCTCTAGAAGGCCGAAAAGCACCTTTTCGGTCAACAGGAGGCCGAAGAGGTGTCGGGGGTCGGGGGTGTCGGGGGTGTCGTGTCTGGGTGTCGTGGTGTCAAAAGGACAAAGATAAATTCTATCCGGCAAAAGTGGACTGTAAAGAAAAGCCTACTACATGATCCTCAAAACATCTATAAGCATATCCTAAATCTATAAGCAACAAAATATCAGAAACAGTACAAAGTATAATTCATGGCTCAAATTGTTTCCACATGACCAAAAGAAAACTGGCAGTGGATCCACCAATGACAATCACTGTGCCTACTGATAGGCTTCAATTATTTGTGTGGACAGCTAGCTAGCTAAGCCAGGAGAAATGGTACTGAAGTATAATCTCAACCACATACTTGCATGCATTCATCAAGACTGACAACACCTACTTGAGTTTGAAAACTGTGCTAAGATAGAAGGAACAGCCTATAGTTTACCTTCGATCGCTTCCCTTGGGGTCTTGAAACCAAGGCCAACACTCTTCCAAAAGCGGTTGCCAGCCTTGCCGGGCCTCTTTGCCTTGTCAGCCTTCTTCGTGCTAAATTAAATAGAAAAACATTGTTAGGGTATGGGCATTACATTGGAATGACACAAGATACGTACATTGCTAAACAAGAACGGCACATAAGGAAGAGTAATCAAACTTCTCACCTGAGGAAAACCTTTGGCTGCTTGAGGAAAGACTTCTCGGTCTGCAGAACAGATCAGGTTTAAACCATCAGAACAATTACAACCACAAAATATAATCTTTTCATACAAAGGAATAGAACAAACTAGAAAATCAATCTAGACTTCAGTCAGCACTTGCCAAACTCCAAATGAACCATACAACAATGGCTACTGCATCAAAAATTTAGATTAGACACTGTCACTCAACAGACACCAAGATACTATTAGGCCCAAATGATCAGAGAAGAGCCCATACTAGCAGTGAAACACCAAGCTTTAGTCACATCATGAGAGATTTATGATATGCTGCTAACGACTACGGGCAAATAGCAGGAATCAACTAATGAACGAGGAGTTAAAAATTACCATAGTATTAACCTATCGCACCACCAGCACATCTAAACGACAGCAAGTTCTTATGACCGCAACGATGCCTCATGCTACCACTCGATTTGCAACGAATAAACAAGCTTCTCCATGGACAGATCTAAGCATACATGGCCCAAAAGAACAAAGGCGCCGCTACATTTTCTAGCATTTGAAGCACTGTTTGGGATATCGCTTATCGTTATCGTCTCGGTCGGCTGGAGTACAACAGTGCATATAATAGTCTTGCTGCTTTGCAAGCAAATACAGAAGAAGGTCCAGAATAGTTCAAAGTTCAAACAAGTTTAACAAGGTCATCAGAAAACATAAATAACATAGTTTCTTGCTACTTTGCTTTTGCTAGCAGTAGCACACAGCCAAACGCCAATCAGAAAACATAAATAACATCACAAGGGCATCAACATTTATTACTTTATTAGAAGCACTACACAGCAAGCTCTACAAATCTACAATATCAAATTATCAAAGAATTGCAACATCTATTCATCTATAGCGACTTAAATCAAAGGGCAGCAACAGCATGTATTAGACTTAAATCAAAGGGCAGGAGCAGCAGCATCTATTCTACTGATCTACATTAGCATCTACACATCTACACATCAGCATCTAAATTTATCTTGCACAAACAAAACTAAAAAACAGTAAAAAGAAAGAAAAAATGCTCTGCTGCTGTGCTGCATGAGAGAGTCCAGTCTTGCAATTTGCATTACACTGGAAGGAGCAGAGTTGGCCTCCTTGCTGCCGGAGGAGGGAGTGGCAGAGATGGTGCCGTGTGCAGTGTGCTGTTGCAGGAAGTGGTGGCGGCGGCGAGATGCTCCTGGAGGGACGGGAGTCGAGGAAGTGGTCGCGGTGCTCTGCTCTCCTGGAGGAAGGGCGGACGTGGTGGCGGCCGCAAGATGCTCCGGCCGTCGGGCGTGCTCCTGTAGGAAGGGAGTGCGTGGTGGCTGCCGCGAGATGCCCCGACCGTAGGGCGTCGGACGTCGGGCTCCTGGAGGAACGACGGAAGTGGTGGCGGCGGCGAGATGCCCCGGCTGCCGGGCGTCGGGGATCCTGGCGACGCTCTCCTGCTGCTGCCTGCTAGCTGCGGGAAGATGGAGAGGGCGCAGGTGACTAGGGTGTTGGGGACGCGGTTGGTCGGAGCGGCGGCGCGGTCTGGACGGCGGCGCGGTGGTCGGGGCGGAGGCGGGGGGCGCGGTGGTTAGGGAGCGGCGGCGCGGGGCGCAGTGGTAAGGGCGGGGCGGCGCAGGGCGTGTTGGGCTGGGGCGGCCACGCGGTGGTCGAGGCGGAGGCGGGGGGCGCGGTGGTCAGGGAGCGGCGGCGTGGGGCGGGCTGACGCGGGGCGCGGTGGTCGGGGCGGGCTGACGCGGGGCGTGGTGGGCTGGGGCGGCGGCGGGGGGCGCGGTGGGTCGGGGAGGGGCGGCGCGGGGCGCGGCCGGTCGGGGCGGCGGCGCTGGGCGGCGGGCGGTCGGGGCGGCGGCGCGGTCGGGGCTGTGGGGGTGAGTGCGGTCGGGGCTGCGGGGGTGAGAGAGCTGGGGTCTCGGGGTGAGAGGCTAACAAGTTTTTTTTTACTTGTGTCTTTTTTTCCTGCTCGCATGGCGCGCGGATGGCTCTTTTTTCGCGCCATAATTTTCGGCCGGGCTGGGAGAGAGGGGAGGAGATAGCCCCACCTCTTTGCCATCAGCCAGCGGATGGCAAAGCCCCACCTCTTTGCCATCAGCCAGCGGATGGCAAAGTCCCACCTCTTTGCCGTCTGCTGGCAGATGGCAAAGAGGTGGGGCTAGTGGGCCGTTACAGCGCCGTCGTCCACTGGACCCCACCCACCTCTTTGCCGTCTGCCAGCAGACGGAAAAGATTCTTTGCCATCTGCTGGCAGACGGCAAAGAGGTGAGGTTGATAGGCCGTTACAGCACCGGCGTCCACTGGACCCCACCCACCTATTTGCCGTCTGCCAGCGGACGGCAAAGATTTTTTGCCATCTGCTGGCAGATGGCAAAGAATTGGCTGATGGCAACCAGATTATTTGCCGTCTGTCAGTTCTTTGCCGTCTGTTTTTTCTAAGCTGATGGCAAAGACGTTCTTTGCCATCCGCTGGCAGACGGCAAAGATTCGACTGATGGCAAATTCCCTGTTTCCAGTAGTGATAAAGTAAAAAGATAGGCCCTTCGCAGAGGGAAGTAGGGATTTGTAGAGGTGCCAGAGCTCGAGGTTTAAATTGAGAGAAAGAAAAATATTTTGGGTGGCATGCTTTTCCTATCAACGAAAATGACAAAGTAGCTCACAATACTTTCCATGCTAGATATATCATAGGCGGTTCCCAAACAGAAAATAAAGTTTATTCCTTTTTCCACCAAACTTTCACTTTCCATGGCGGGCCGTATCCACGGTTGCCTTCCATACCAACACTTTCCAAGGAATTTATTATTTGACAACATAAAGTAAATATTTTTTCTTTTTCATTTTGGGAATGGGCATCCCTATTACCGCCGCACTCTCGTGCAATGACAAGTGAATAAACACTCATCTTGAGAATAACACATCTAGCATGGAAAAATATTGGACACTCCCCACCATTTCATGAGCGGTACGGGCACACAAAAGAGAAAAATTATTTTGAAAATTTAGAGATGGCACATACAAATTTGCTTGGAACGGCATGGAAATACCTCATATAGGTAGGTATGGTGGACTCATAAGGCAAAACTTGGTTTAACGATTTTGGATGCACAAGTAGTATTTCTACTTAGTACAAATGGAGGCTAGCAAATAGATTGAGAATCAACCAAACCAAGAAACGAAAATTCACATAAGTGAGCATTGAACATAACTAACACCGAATAATGCACCACAAGTAGGATGTAACTTCATTGCATAACTATTGACTTTCGTGCATGCATTGGGAATCACAAACCTTAACACCAATATTCCTACTAAGCATAATTACTCACTAACATGACTCACATATTACTATCATCATGTTTCAAAACTATTATAAGGAATCAAGTTTAATTTGTCCAATGATCTTCATGAAAGTTTTCATTATATCCTCCTTGGATATCTATCACTTTGGGACTAGTTTTCATATATTGCCATTGCTTTTTGGCAAGCTCAAACAAATTTAAGTGAAGCACATGAGCATAAAGATTTCATCTCTCAAAAAGGTATAAGTGAAGCATGAGAGGATTTATTCAAAATTTACTAACTCTCAAATTAATCTAACTGGAGCATGAGAGTATTTCTACAAAAAAATTCCAAGCACACCGTGCTCAAAAAGATATAAGTGAAGCACATAGAGCAATTCTATAGCTCAAAAAGTTTAAGTGAAGCACATAGAGCAATTCTAACAAATCATAGCATGATTGTGGCTCTCTCAAATAGGTGTGTACAGCAAGGATACAAAGGAAAAACTAACAAACAAAGAAATCAATGATACAAGGCGCTCCAAGCAAAACTCATGATATGTGACGAATAAAAATATAGCTCCAAGTAAAATACCGATGGTCGTTAGAAGAAAGAGGGGATGCCACTCGGGGGCATCCCCAAGCTTAGTTGCTTGTTTCTCTTTGGATATATCTTGGGGGTGCGGTAGCATCCCCAAGCTTAGGCTTTTATCACTCCTTATTCCTTCATTCATCGTGATCTCACCCAAAACTTGAAAACTTCAATCACACAAAACTCAACAAAATCTTCGTGAGATCCGTTAGTATAAGAAAGCAAATTACTACTTTAGGTACTGTTGCAAACCCATTATATTTTATTGTTGCATTATACCTACTGTATTTTAACTTTACCATGGCTTATACCCCCAATACAAACCATAGATTCATCAAAACAAGCACATAATGCAACGAAAACAGAATCTGTCTTAAACAAAACAGTCTGTAGTAATCTGTACTCTACCCATACTTCTGTAACTCTAAAATTTCTGAAAAAGTAGGACAACGTAAGGAATTTGTATATAAACACTGTGTTAAAATTTCAGCTCAATATCACGTTCCGTCAAAAAATTAAAATTCATATACTGGACGCAAAGTTTCTGTTTCAGTTTCAGCATCACTTCTACTCATCCTATGAATCATCCTAAAGGCTTTACTTGGCACAAACACTAAATAAAACATAAAAACACAATCATAACAGAGGCATAATTGTGTCAACACTCAAAAACAGAAAGGAAAAAAGCAAAAATTTATTTATTCATTGGGTTGCCTCCCAACAAGCGCTATCGTTTTACGCCCCTAGCTAGGCATAATGGATAGATTCAAGTATTGTCATCCTTGGTTTTGGATCCATAGGATGCCCTCATGATTGATTCATATGGTGGCTTAATTATTGTTCTAGGGAAGTGTTCCATACCCTTTCTCAAGGGAAATTGAAAACGAATATTGCCTTCTTTCATATCAATCACGACACATATAGTGCGTAAAAACGGTCTACCAAGTATAATGGGACAAGACGGATTGCAATCAATATCAAGCACAATAAAATCAATAGGCACATAGTTCCTATTTGCAAGAATAAGAACATCATTAATTCTTCCCCAAGGCTTTTTAATAGTAGAATCCGCCAAGTGCAAATTAAAAGAACATTCTTCAATATTGGTAAGACCAAGCACATCACATAGAGATTTCGGAATCGTGGAAACACTAGCACCCAAATCACACAAAGCAAAGCATTCATAATTTTTATTCTTGACCTTAATGGTAGGTTCACACTCATCATGTAATTTTCTAGGAATAGAAATCTCCAATTCCAACTTTTCTTCAAAATATTTCATCATGGCATCAACGATATGTTTAGTAAAAGCTTTATTTTGCTCATAAGCATGGGGTGAATTCAACATGGATTGCAACAAAGAAATACACTCAATCAAAGAGCAACTATCATAATTAAAGTCTTTGCAATCCAAGATAGTGGGCACATCACTAGTTAAAGTTTTGACCTCTTCAAACCCACTTTTAGCAAAAAATTCATCAAGATTTTCACCCTCCAAATTATTGGGATGCCTTCTAGCTAAAGTTGACTCTACTTCAGTCCCTTCATTATCAATTTTAACATTACTAAACAAGGAATCAATAGAAGAAACACAATCACTTTAAGATCTTCATCTTTCTTATGAAGGCAATCACTAGAAAACGATTTTTCTAAGATTACTCTTTTAGCTCTAAGCATAGCGGTTCTTTTCTTACTTTCATCCATAGAGACATATAAAGCTTTAATAGATTCATCAATCTTAGGCACAAAAACTTTCAACTTGAGATTTTCAACATCATGAGAAATTCTATCAATGCTTCTAGACATATCATCAATCTTATTCAACTTTTCCTCTATCGTAGTATTGAAAGCCTTTTGCGCATTGATAAATTATTTAATATTACTCTCAAGATCAGAGGTGTTCCTATTATTATTGTAGGAAGAATTGCCATAGGAATTACCATAATTATTAGAGGAATTTCCAGGAAAAGGCCTAGGATTAAAATTACCTCTATAAGCATTGTTATTGAAATTGTTTCGAGAGACAAAATTCACATCTACGGAATCACTATTTTGCTCAATCAAAGTAGACAAAGGCACATCATTAAGATCAATAGGAGCATTTTTACTAGCAACCAATTTCATCAAAGCATCAACTTTATCACTCAAAGTACTAATTTCTTCTACCGAATTAACTTTTTTACTAGTAGGTGCTCTTTCGGTATGCCATTGAGAATAATTAGCCATGATATTATCTAGCAATTTAGTAGCTTCACCCAAAGAATTCTCCATAAAAGTACCACCCGCGGCGGAATCTAAAAGATTTCTAGAGACAAAATTCAATCCCGCATAAATTTATTGTATGATCATTCAAAGATTTAAACCATGAGTAGGACAATTTCTTAGCATCAACTTCATTCTTTCCCAAGATTGTGCAACATGTTCATGCTCAAGTTTCTTAAAATTCATAATTTGTGTCCTAAGGGAAATAATTTTCGTGGGCGAAAAATACTTAGTGATAAAAGCATCCTTGCACTTATTCCAAGAATCGATACTATTGCGAGGCAAAGAGGAAAACCAAATTTTTGCACGATCCCGCAAGGAAAAAGGAAATAGTTTCAACTTCACAATATCATTGTCCACATCTTTTTTCTTTTGCATATCACACAATTCTACGAACGTGTTTAGATGGGACGCGGCATCCTCATTAGGATTACCGGTAAATTGATCTTTCTTGACAAGATTCAACAAAGCGGCATTAATATCACAAGACTCCGCACTAGTGGCGGGAGGAGCAATAGGCGTACTAATAAAATCATTGTTATTAGTATTGGAAAAATCACACAACTTGGTGTTCTCTTGAGTCATCATGACCATGCAAACAAGATTTCAAGCAAGGAAGAGATCCGGCAAGAAAAAGGGCAAACGAAAAAGAAGGAGAATAAAACGACAAATTGGTGAAGTGGGGGAGAGGAAAACGAGAGGCAAATGGCAAATAATGTAATTGCAAGGAGATGAGATTTGTGATTAGGAACCTGGTAGATGGTGGTGGAGTCCCCTCGGCGCCTACGATAGGCACGTAGAAGAGACCGCTTCCTCCCCGGCAACGGCGCCAGAAATTCCTTTGACGTGGCTTGAGACTGCGTCGGTATTTCCCTAAAGAGGAAGGGATGATGCAGCACAGCGACGGTAAGTATTTCCCTCAGTTATGAAACCAAGGTTATCGAACTAGTAGGAGGATCACCAACACCCAATAAGCAGCACCTGCACACAAACAACAAATACTTGCAACCCGACGCGAAAGAGAGGTTGTCAATCTCTCTACGGTAATAGTCATGACGATATCCAAGGCGATGATCATTATATAGGCATCACGTCCAAGATAGATAGACCGAATCCTGCCTGCATCTACCTCTATTACTCCACACATTGACCGCTATCCAGCATGCATCTAGTGTATTAAGTTCATGGAAAAATAGAGTAATGCAATAAGAACGATGACATGATGTAGACAAGATCTATTCATGTAGGAATAGACCCCATCTTGTTATCCTTAATAGCAACGATACATGCGTGTCTTGCTGCCCCTTCTGTCACTGGGAAAGAACACAGCAAGAACGAACCCATCACAAAGCACCTCTTCCCATGGAAAGAAAAATCGATCTAGTCGGCCTAACTAAACCAAAGATTCGGAGAAGAAATACGAGGCTATAAGTAATCATGCATATAAGAGATCAAAGAAGACTCAAATAATATTCATGGATAGAAACTGATCATGAACTCAAAATTCATCGGATCCCAACAAACACACCGCAAAAGTTTACATCAAATAGATCTCCAAGAGACCATTGTATTGAGAATCATAAGAGAGAGAGAGAGAGAAGAAGCCATCTAGCTACTGCCTATGGACCCGTAGGTCTATGGTGGACTACTCACGCATCATCGGAGAGGCACCTATGAGGAAGATGAACCCCTCCGTGATGGTGTTTAGATTGGATCTCGAGGTTCTGGAACTTGCGGCTGCTGGATTTGTGTTTCGTCGACTCCCCTAGGGTTTTTGGAATATTTGGGAATTTATAGGCATCAGAGGCGGTGCGGAAGGGGGCCGAGGAGGGCACAACCCATCAGGGCGCGCCGTGGCCCCCGTGGCGCGCCCTGGTGGGTTGTGCTCTCCACAGCCCACCTCTCCGGCAGTTGTTTGGCCCATTGGGTGTCTTCTGGTCCAGAAAAAATCTCCAAAAAGTTTCATCGCGATTGGACTCTGTTTGGTATTGATTTTCTGCGAAGTAAAAAACAAGCAAAAACAACAACTGACACTTTGGCACTATGTCAATAGGTTAGTCCCAAAAAATGATATAAATTTGTTATAAAATGATTGTAAAACATCCAAGAATGATAATATAACAGCATGGAACAAGCAAAAATTATAGATACGTTGGAGATGTATCACATGCCCCGAGGGAAGAGGTTGGTAGGAGTTAACCATCACACGCTTCCGACCCGAAACAACACTAGGATTTCAACGAGGAATATAAATGCTCACACATCATCACTATGCCTCTTTAATTTTTTTGATGAACAAAAGGGTCAACCCCTCTTAATATCGACACTTCTATGGTTTAACAATTATGAACTCACACCTATTTCATATTAATACATCAATATCATTGACCCACAATTTCTCTATATGTGCTACATGATGGTTTTGATTATCACTCGTTGAATACCTAATATTTTTGGACTAGTCTTTATGACCCATGAAAATTACCGTCACTATTTATTAACTCTCAAACAAATATAAGTGAAGAACGAGAGTGAAATTATTTCTATATAATCTACACACCACCGTGCTCAAAAAGATAAAAGTGAAGTACTAGAGCAACTACTAAGCTCAAAAGATATAAGTGAAGCACATAGAGTATTCTAACAAATTATGATGAAGGTGTGTCTCTCTTAAATAGGTGTGTCCATCAAACAATGAGTGTGTCAAACTGAAAGTAAAAGCAAACGACGCTCCAAGAAAAACTCATATCATGTGACGAATAAAAAATATAGCTTCAAGTGACATACCGATGGATTGAGACGAAAGAGGGGATGCCTTCCGGGGCATCCCCAAGCTTAGACGCTTGAGTATCCTTTAAAATATTACCTTGGGGTGCCTTGGTCATCCCCAAGCTTAGGCTCTTGCTACTCCTTATTCCGTGGTCCATCATAATAACACCCAAAACTTGGAAACTTCAATCACACAAAACTCAACAAAACTTCGTGAGATCCGTTAGTATAAGAAACATATTGCATACTTTAGGTACTGTTATAAATTGATTCAAATTTCATAAATGCATAATAGGTACTGTATTATAACTTCTCTATGTCTTATACCCCTTGATACAATCCGTAGCATAATTAAAATAAACGACTATGCAAGCAAAAACAGAATCTGTCTAAAACAGAACAGTCTTTATAAATCTGTAGAGGACCTATACTTATGTAACTCGAATTTTTTAAAAAACTTAGGACAACCTCGAAAATTTGTATATAAACACTTTGTAAAAATTTCAGATCATTATCATGCTCCAGTAAAAAACTAAAATTCCTGCACTGGAGTCAAAAGTTTCTGTTTTGTTTCAGCATCGATTCTACTCATCTTGTGAGTCATCCCAAAGGCTTTACTTGGCACAAACTCTAATTTAAACACAAAAACATAATAATTACATAGGCAATAATCATGTTATCAGAAACAAACATAAAGTTTAAAACAAAAATTTAAAAATAACTATTGGGTTGCCTCCCAACAAGCGCTATTGTTTTATGCCCCTAGCTAGGCATAATGCATAGTTTCAAGTATTGTCATCTTTGACACTCCACCCATAAGTGGCTCTCATAATTTATTCATAAGGTGGTTTAATTCTCTTTCCAGGGAAGTGTTCCATCCCTTTCTTTAATGGGAATTGGAATCTTATGTTTCCCTCTTTCATGTCAATGATTGCACCTATAGTGCGTAAGAAAGGTCTTCCAAGTATTATGGGACAAGAAGGATTGCAATCAATATCAAGCACAACGAAATATATAGGCACATAATTTTTATTTGCAATAATGAGAACATCATTAATTCTACCTAAAGGTTTCTTAATGGTAGAATCTGCAAGATGCAAGTAAGGGAACAATCTTCAATATTAGTGAGACCAAGCACATCACAAAGAGTTTTAGGAATAGTTGAAACACTAGCACCAAGGTCACACAAAGCATTGCATTCATATTTATTTATCTTAATCTTGATAGTAGGTTCCCATTCATCATGCAATTTTCTTGGAATAGAAACTTCAAACACAAGTTTTTCATCATACGCTTTTATAATAGCTTCTACTATATGTTCGGTAAAAACTTTATTTTGTCCATAAGCATTGGGTGAGCTAATAATGGATTGCAACAAGGAAATACATTATACTAAAGAGCAATTATCATAATTAAAGTCCTTGTAATCCAAAATAGTGGACACATCACTAGTTAAAGTTTTGACCTCTCCAAACCCACGTTTTCCAGTTTTAGCATCAAAATCACCACCCTCCAAGCAAACGGGATGCTTCTCAACTAGAGTTGACTCATCTACAGTCCCTTTATAATTTATATTCAGAGAGGTAAATAAAGATTCAATAGGATAAATACCAATCATTTTAAGATCCTCATCATGATTCCGGTAAAAACCGGGTGGAAGAGCTTTTTCTAAGAATTCCCGCTTAGCTCTCAACTTAGCGGTCCTCTCCTTACTTTCATTAATAGATATTTGGATAGATTTAATAGCATCATTAAAATCATGCTTGGGTGGCAAAGCTTTACTTTTAAGAGTTTCCACACCAAGAGCAATTATATCCATGTTTTTAGCGAAAGTGTCAACTACATGCAATTTTTATTCTACCATAGTATTAAAAACTTTTGAGAATTAATAAATTCTTTAATTGTGTTCTCAAGATCAGAGGGTATCCTATTAGCATTTGTAGAAGAATTTCCATGATAATTACCATAAGAGTTTCCATAGTTATTAGAGGAATTACCGGGATACGGTCTAGAATTGAAGTTTCCTCTATAAGCATTATTGTTGAAATTATTTTGCGAGAAAAAGTTCACATCAATAGCATCATTATTTTGCTCAATCAAAGTAGACAAGGGCATATCATTGGGATCAACATGAGCATTTTTACTAGTAACCATATTCATAAGAGCATCCACTTTTTCACTCAAAGTAGCGATTTCTTCAATAGAATTTACCTTCTTACCTGTTGGAGCCCTTTCGGTATGCCATTGAGAATAATTTGTCATGATGTTGTCCAGAAGTTTTGTGTCCTCTCCTAAGGTCACATCCATAAAGGTACCACCTGCAGCAGAATCTAGAAGATTTCTAGACACAAAGTTTAGTCCAGCATAGAAGTTTTGGATGATCATCCACATATTTAAGTCATGAGTTGGACAATTTCTTAGCATTAATTTCATACTCTACCAAGCTTGTGAAACATGCTCTTGATCTTTCTATTTAAAATTCATTATTTGATTTCTAAGGGAGATGATCTTAGCAGGAGGAAAATACTTGGCAATAAAAGCATCTTTACACTTATCCCATGTTCCAATACTATTACGAGGTAAAGATGAAAACCAAGCATTAGCTTTATCTCTTAGTGAAAAAAGAAATAATTTTAATTTCACAATATCAATATCCATATCCTTTTTTGCATGTCACATAATTTAACAAAAGTATTAAAATGTGACGCGGAATCCTCATTAGGACTTCCCGAAAATTGATCTTTCATGACAAGATTTAGCAATGCAGCATTAATATCAAAAGCTTCCGCACTAGTGACGGGTGGTATAGGAGTACTAATAAAATCATTATTAGTAGTACTTGAGAAGTGTCACACAACTTAGTAGTATCTTGATCCATGGTGACCGAGCAAGCGAAGTAAGAAGCAAGACAAGTAAACTAGCAAGCGAAGAAGTAAACTAGCAACAAGCAAAGATAAATATTTTTATATTTTTTATTTTTATGTGACAAGCTAAATATAACAGCAAATAAAAAGAAAACAAGTGAATGAAAATTTGTGTGAAGTTACTTGGTAGTTGATGATGATATTCCCCGGCAAAGGCGCCAGAAATCCTTCCTGATACTTGTGATCCGCGTTGGGTTTTCCATGAAGAGGAACGGGTAATTGCATCACAAAGTGGGTAAGTATTTCCCTCAGTTATGAAACCAAGGTTTATCGAACCAATAGGAATATCAATCCTCATCCGTCTTCAGCGGCTGCACACAAATGAACAAACGACTTGCACCCAACGCGAGCAAGAGGGTTGTCAATCCCCTTGATCTCGTTATTTGCAAGCAAATGAGTTGTGTAGATAATTGTTGATAAATGCGAAATAAATAAAAAGTAAATAAAGGCAGCGAGGTAATAATAGCGTTTGCAAATATATAAGTAAATAGACCCGGGGGCCATAGTGTTCTCTAGCGGCATCTCTCTGTTGGGGAACGTTGCATGGGAAACAAAATTTTCCTACGCACACGCAAGATCTATCCATGGTGATAAGCATCTACGAGAGGGAGAGTGGATCTACGTACCCTTGTAGATCACTAAGCGAGAAGCGTTAAGAAACGCGGTTGAAGTAGTCGAACGTCTTCGCGATCCAAATCGCAAGCCGTCCCGCGATCCAATCACGATCCGTCCCGATCTAGCGCCGAACGGACAGCACCTCCGCGTTCAGCACATATATAGCTCGATGACGATCTCCGCCTTCTTGATCCAGAAAGAGGGAGCGGAGAGGTAGATGAGTTCTCCGGCAGCACAACGGCGTGGTGGCGGTGGTGGTGAACTAATCCGGCAGGGCTTCGCCGAGCTTCGCCGAACTAATCTAGAGGAGAAAACGATCTAGAGGGAAGAGAGGCAGCCGTGGCCTTTTGGGTTGATGGCTGCCCTCTAAAACCTCTAGTATATATAGGAGGGAGGGAGGAGGAGGCAGCCCTATGGTTCCCCTAGGGGTTCGGCCGAACCTCCACCAAAGGGGAGGAGTCCACCTCCCACAAGGGAGGTGGAATCCTAGTAGGACTCCTCCCCACTTGGCCTCCTCCCCCACCCCTTGCGCAAGGGCCTCTAGGGGCTGGCCGGCCAGCCCACCAGAGGATGGTGCACCACCTCCTAGGCCCATGTGACCCTTGGGGTGGGTGGGCCCCACTTGGTGAACCCCCCGGAACCCATTCGTCACTCCCGGTACACTACCGGAAATACCCGAAACTTTTCCGGAGACCAAAACGGGACTTCCTATATATCAATCTTTACCTCCGGACCATTCCAGAGCTCCTCGTGACGTTCGGGATCTCATCCGGGACTCCGAACAACCTTCGGTCACCAACATACATAACTCAATACTACCGAAACATCACCGAGCGTTAAGTGTGCAGACCCTGCGGGTTCGAGAACTATGTAGACATGACCGAGACACCTCGACGGTCAATAACCAATAGCGGGACCTGGATGCCATATTGGTTCCTACATATTCTATGAAGATCTTTATCGTTTGAACCTCTATGTCAAGGATTCAGTTAATCCCGTATGATGTTCCCTTTGTTCTTCGGTATGTCACTTGCCCGAGATTCGATCGTCGGTATCTCTATACCTAGTTCAATCTCGTTACCGGCAAGTCTCTTTACTCATTCCGTAATACAAGATCATGTGGCTAACTCTTTAGTCACTTTGCTTGCAAGGCTTATTGTGATGTTGTATTACCGAGTGGGCCCTGAGATACCTCTCCGTCACACGGAGTAACAAATCCCAGTCTCGATCCATGCCAGCTCAACAGACACCCTCGGAGATACTTGTAGAGCATCTTTATAGTCACCCAGTTACGTTGCGACGTTTGATACACAAGGTATTCCTCCGGTGTCAGTGAGTTTCATGATCTCATGGTCATAGGAACAGATACTTGACATGCAGAAAACTATAGCAATAAACTGACACGATCATATGCTACGTTCATAGTTTGGGTCTTGTCCATCACATCATTCTCCTAATGATGTGATCCCATTATCAAATGACATCTCATGTCTATGGCTAGGAAACCTTGACCATCTTTGATCAACGAGCTAGTCTACTAGAGGCATACTAGGGACACAGTGTTGTCTATGTATCCAAACATGTATTTTTGTTTCCAATCAATACAATTATAGCATGGATAATAAACGATTATCATGAACAAGGAAATATAATAATAATAACTTTATTATTGCCTCTAGGGCATATTTTCAACAGTCTCCCACTTGCACTAGAGTCAATAATCTAGCTCACATCACTATGTGATTTACATTGTAATGAATCTAACACCCATACAGTTCTGGTGTTGATCATGTTTAGCCCTTGGAAGAGGTTTAGTCAATGGGTCTGCGACATTCAGATCCGTGTGCACTTTGCAAATATTTATGTCCTCCTCTTTGATGTAATCGCGGATGGAATTGAAGCGTCGCTTTATGTGTCTGGTCCTCTTGTGAAACCTTGCTTCCTTGGCCAGAGCAATGGCATCAGTGTTGTCACAGAACAGAGTCATTGGGTTCAGTGCACTGGGCATTACCCCAAGATCTGTCATGAACTCCTTCATCCAGACACCTTCCTTCGCCGCCTCCGAGGTAGCGATGTACTCCGCTTCGCATGTAGAATCAGCTACCATGCTCTACTTGGAACTGCACCAGCTTACCGCACCCCCATTGAGAATAAATACGTATCCGGTTTGAGACTTAGAGTCATCCGGATCAGTGTCGAAGCTTGCATCGACGTAACCCTTTACGACGAGCTCTTGATCACCTCCATAAACGAGAAACATGTCCTTAGTCCTTTGCAGGTACTTCAGGATATTCTTGACCGCCGTCCAGTGTTCCACTCCTGGATCACTTTGAAACCTTCCGGCCATACTTATGGCAAGGCTGACATCAGGTCTTGTGCACAGCATTGCATACATGATAGAGCCTATGGCTGAAGCATAGGGGATGACACTCATCTTTTCTCTATCTTCTGCAGTCACTGGGCATTGAGTCTTACTCAACTTCATACCTTGCAATATAGGCAAGAACCCCTTCTTGGACTGATCCATTTTGAACTTCTTCAAAACTTTGTCAAGGTATGTGCTCTGTGAAAGTCCTATTAAGCATCTCGATCTATCTCTATAGATCTTGATGCCTAATATGAAAGCAGCTTCTCCTAGATCCTTCATTGAAAAACTCTTGTTCAAATATTACTTCATGCTTTCCAACATTTCTATATTGTTTCAAATCAGCAATATGTCATCCATATATAATATTAGAAACACTATAGAGCTCCCACTCACTTTCTTGTAAATACAAGCTTCTCCGTAAACTTGTATAAACCCAAACGCTTTGATCACCTCATCAAAGAGAAGATTCCAACTCCGAGATGCTTGCACCAGTCCATAAATGGATCGCTAGAGTTTGCAAACTTTGTCAGCATTCTCTGGATCGACAAAACCTTCCGGTTGCATCATATACAACTCTTCCTTAAGGAAACCGTTAAGGAACGCTATTTTGACATCCATCTGCCAAATTTCATAATCGAAAAATGCAGCTATTGCTAACATGATTCTGACGGACTTAAGCATCTCTACGGGTGAGAAAGTCTCATCGTAGTCAACTCCTTGAACTTGTGAAAAACCCTTTGCCACAAGTCGAGCTTTATAGACGGTGACATTACCGTCCGCGTCCGTCTTCTTCTTAAAGATCCATTTATTCTGAATGGCCTTTCGCCCTTCAGGTAATACTTCCAAAGTCCATACTTTGTTTTCATACATGGATCCCATCTCGGATTTAATGGCCTCTAGCCATTTCTCGGAATCCGGGCCCATCGTCGCTTCTCCATTGCTCGTAGGTTCATCGTTGTCCAACAACATGACCTCTAAGACAGGGTTACCGTACCACTCCGGAGCAGTACGTGCCCTTGTCGACCTACGAGGTTCGATAGCAACTTGATCCGAAGCCTCATGATCACCATCATCAGCTTCCTCTTCAACTGATGCAGGCTTTACAGAAACATCTTTCTGCGCTGCGCTACTCTCTGGTTGAAGTAAAGGTTCAACAACCTCATCAAGTTCTATTTTCCTCCCACTCAATTCTTTCGAGAGAAACTCTTTCTCGAGAAATGACCCGTTCTTTGCGACAAACACTTTGCCTTCGGATCTGAGATAGAAGGTATACCCAACCGTCTCTTTTGGGTATCCTATGAAGACGCATTTCTCCGCTTTGGGTTCCAGCTTTTTAGGCTGAAGCTTTTTGACATAAGCATCACATCCCCAAACTTTAAGAAACGACAACTTTGGTTTCTTACCAAACCACAGTTCATAAGGCGTCGTCTCAACGGATTTCGATGGTGCCCTATTTAAAGTGAATGCAGTTGTCTCTAACGCATAACCCCAAAACGATAGTGGCAAATCGGCAAGAGACATCATAGACTGCACCATATCCAATAAGGTTCGATTACGACGTTCGGACAAACCATTGCGATGTGGTGTTCCAGGCAGTGTCAATTGTGAAACAATTCCACATTGTCTTAAGTGATTGCCAAACTCATAACTCAGATATTCTCCTCCTCGATCAGATCGCAGGAATTTAATCTTCTTGTTACGATGATTCTCAGCTTCACTCTGAAATTGCTTGAACTTTTCAAACGTTTCAGACTTATGTTTCATTAAGTAAATATACCCATATCTACTTAAGTCATCGGTGAAGGTGAGAAAATAACGATATCCACCGCGCGCCTCAATGCTCATCGGACCGCACACATCAGTATGTATGATTTCCAACAAGTCACTTGCCCGTTCCATTGTTCCAGAGAATGGGGTCTTAGTCATCTTGCCCATGAGGCATGGTTCACATGTGTCAAGTGATTCAAAATCAAGTGACTCCAAAAGTCCATCAGCATGGAGTTTCTTCATGCGTTTTACACCAATATGACCTAAGCGGCAGTGCCACAAGAAAGTGGTGCTATCATTATCAACTCTACATCTTTTGGCATCAATGTTATGAACGTGTGTATCATCACTATCGAGATTTAATAAGAATAAACCCCTCACAATGGGTGCATGACCATAAAAGATATTACTCATATAAATAGAACAACCATTATTCTCTGATTTAAATGAGTAACCGTCTCGCAATAAACAAGATCCAGATATAATGTTCATGCTTAACGCAGGCACTAAATAACAATTATTCAGGTTCATCACTAATCCCGATGGTAATCTAAGAGCGAGCATGCCGACGGCGATCACATCAACCTTGGAACCATTTCCCATGCGCATCGTCACTTCGTCCTTAGCCAGCCTCCGTCTATTCCGTAGTTCCTGCTTTGAGCTGCAAATGTGAGCAACCGAACCGGTATCAAATACCCAGGCACTACAACGAGAGTTGGTAAGGTACACATCAATAACATGTATATCGTATATACCTTGTTTGGTGTTGGCCGCCTTCTTGTCAGCCAGATACTTGGGGCAGTTTCGCTTCCAGTGACCAGTTCCCTTGCAATGAAAGCACTCAGTTTCTGGCTTGGGTCCAGCCTTGGGTTTCTTCACGGGAGGGGCAACTGCTTTGCCACTCTTCTTGGAGTTACCCTTCTTGCCCTTGCCATTCTTCTTGAAACTAGTGATTTTATTGACCATCAACACTTGATGCTCCTTCTAAATCTCAAACTCAGCGACTTTCAACATCGCAAACAGCTCAGCGACTGACTTATTCATCCCTTGCATGTTATAGTTCAACACGAAGCTTTTGTAGCTAGGTGGCAGTGATTGAAGGACTCTGTCAGTGATCGCCTCTGGCGGGAGAACGATTCCCAACTCCGCCAGACGGTTAGAATACCCAGACATTCTGAGCACATGTTCACTGACAGACCCGTTCTCCTCCATCTTGCAAGCATAGAACTTATCGGAGGTCTCATACCTCTCGATCTGGACATTCCTCTCAAAGATAAACTTCAACTCCTGGAACATCTCATATGCTCCATGACGTTCAAAACGTCTTTGAAGTCCCGGTTCTAAGCCATACAACATTGCACATTGAACTATTGAGTAATCATCAGAACGTGCTTGCCAGGCGTTCGCAACGTCTGCAGCCTCTACTGGAGCAGGTGGTTCACCGAGCGGTCCATCAAGGACATAAGCCTTTTGGGAAGCTGTGAGGATAATCCTCAGATTACGGGCCCAATCTACAAAGTTACTTCCATCATCTTTCAACTTAGCTTTCTCTAGGAACGCATTGAAATTCAGGGGTGCTACTGCGCGAGCCATTGATCTACAACATAAATTTTGCAAAGACAACTTAGACTATTATTCAAGATAATGAGTTTAGTTAATCATATTACTTAAAAACTCCCACTCAAATTGACATCCCTTAGGTCATTCGAGTGTCACATGATCCAAATTCACCAACCCAAGTCCGATCATCACATGAGATGAGGTGGTTTCAATGGTGAACATCTTCATGTTGATCATATCTACTATATGACTCATGTTTGACCTTTCGGACTCTTGTGTTCCGAGGCCATGTCTGTACATGCTAGGCTCGTCAAGTTTAACCCGAGTGTTCCGCATGTGCAACACTGGCTTGCACCCGTTGTATGTGAACGTAGAGTCTATCACACCCGATCATCACGTGGTGTCTCGAAACGACGAACTTTCGCAACGGTGCACACTCGGGGAGAACACAATTTTATCTTGAAATTTTAGCGATGGATCACCTTATAATGCTACCGTCGTCCTAAGCAGAATAAGATGTATAAAAGGATTAACATCACATGCAAATCATAAGTGACATGATATGGCCATGATCTTGTGCTTTTGATCTCCATCTCCAAAGCACCGGCATGATCTCCATCGTCACCGGCATGACACCATGATCTCCATCATCTTGATCTCCATCAACGTGTCGCCATGAGGTTGTCACGCCAACTATTGCTTCTACAACTATTGCTAACTCATAGCGATAAAGTAAAGCAAAAACGGCGAAAATAATTAAAGACAACCCTATGGCTCCTGCCGGTTGCCGTACTCATCGACATACAAGTCGTGATAATCTATACAAAACATGATCATCTCATACATCACATATATCTCATCATGTTTCTGGCCATATCATATCACATCATACCCTGCAAAAACAAGTTAGACGTCCTCTAATTTGTTGTTGCATGTTTTACGTGGCTGATATGGGTATCTAGTGTAGGGTAACGCAGCAGAAAACAAAAAAATTCTGACCTACGCACCAGACCAGGACCACTATGGAGACTGCATACAAGGTTTGATCTCTTTCGTTACCGACTCGTAGCGCAGCGGAAGTAGAGTCGATGACGATCGGCGGTGTAGATCCCCGCAGCTAGGATTTTACAACCTCCCAACCGCGAGGATGTATACCCTCATCTGCCCCGCGGACAGCCCTCCGGGAGGCGGTCGCACAGTCCCCCGGACGGTGTCGCGGACAGCCCTTCGGGAGGACCTCCGAAACTCGGACTGTCACTCGGACAACCCTTCGGGAGGACCTCCCAAACTCGGACGGTCACACGGACAGCCCTTCGGGAGGCACTCTCGAACTAAGACCGAAACTACGATCTCTCTACAAAGTTGCACACATACGGTGTCATCTATCCGGCAGGGCTTCGCCGTCCAGAACTAGTTCCCACCGGAACCCAGACAGCCTTTCGGCTCTACGAAACTATTTCGCTGGGAGGGAGAGAGAAGCCAGATAACATCAGATGGCATGTGTATGTGAGAAAAGAGTAAGTGTGGAGAGTGCATCTCCACCTCTATTTATAGGAAAACCCAAGAGGTAGGGAGGCACTTGAAATACCCATAATGCCCTTCACAAGGGCACAAAGGTAAAAGCAAGTAGGCAGCCCTTATCCTTCCATGTCATCCTAAAACATCTTGGGAAGATATTTGTGGAAGGCCAACTTCCAACCATAACCATAAATGCATTTTCACTATTCACGACGACATATTTCAGTGTCCGTTCGAACTGAAAATATTCATGTGGGCTTAGAACATTTCCAGTACCCACCAAAATAATTTTCAACGCGAGCCGGAACAATTCCGGTTTAGTGATTTTCATCTGCGAAAAGCATCTGAAGCGGTTTCGGCAGCTCCGGAACATTTCCGGTTTTCATTCCGGAAAATTCCAGAATGATTCTGGCACCCTCCAAGAATTATCAGGCATGCGCCAAAACCAATTTGACTTTATGGTATCCCCTGAAACAACTTTTCAGTTTCACTGGAACTCATCCGGTGACCTCTCTCTTCGGAACTTTTCCGCTGTCTCCGAAAACTTTTTCTGGAAACTTTCTCTCAGACTCCCTGTCTAGTATTCAGCAGATAGATGACCCTTAAGCGTGTGACCCTATAGGTTCGGTGAAGCATAGACATGAC
The DNA here is from genome assembly GCA_039707655.1 of Elymus sibiricus. Lineage (NCBI taxonomy): Eukaryota > Viridiplantae > Streptophyta > Magnoliopsida > Poales > Poaceae > Elymus > Elymus sibiricus. The sequence continues at coordinate 346,711,065 of CM077671.1, forward strand.
CCGGAACCCCTTCCGATCAATGATCAACATCGGAGCCGTGGACACCCATATTGACCCCTATACCCACACGAATGAATATTCGAGCGAACCTCCAGTTGTCGTGTGCTATTCCTGTTGCTTCGCGATATGTTACAGATACCCGAGGTGAGACACGTTGGCATCCCCGTGGATCAACAACTTGTCCACTATGCCAATTACCTCGTTGCCGGTATTGTTCTCTTTTCTCGTTCCCGTGTTCCGGCATCCCTGTGATCAAATCACCCTGTGTCTGGCCAGGCGATGATGGATACCGTAACACCGAGAGGGCCCAGAGATATCTCTCCATGGTTGGAGGAGCAAATCCCAATCTTGAGCTATCAAGTTACTTGACATACTTTTCCATGAACCCGTAGGCCGCCGTAATAGCCACCCATTTACGGATGACGTTTAACAAACCCCAAAGTTCATGAAGCAAGCATGAAGAAACTCGATACTCTCATGGTCTAAGGAATCATGCAAACATTAACCATCTCTGTGTTATAAACCATTAACTTATGACGAATGAATCTCATAGCATAACATCAATTCGGGTCGATTCAACACAAGTGTTCTACCAACATTGCGCCCTCAAAATTGTCGGCATAGCCATGCCCATGATCAGGAAAACAGGATCATCATGCAATACTTGAGCTAGTCTTAGAGGCCAGACTAGGAATACATTTTACCGTTTATTATTCCACACGTGCAAATGAGTCTTCCTCCGAGCCTCGTTATTTGTAGACTCGAGAATCATTGCAGTTATAGCATGGAACATAAACATAATTATGAACAGGGAGATAATCAATAACATTTATTATTGCCTCTAGGGCATATCTCCTACAGACTCCCACTTGCACTAGAGTCAATAATCTAGTCAATGCTAGTGCACTTTACACCTATGGCATACTGGTGTAAAATATGCTTCGCTTGTGGTATAGCCTGATGTCCAACGGATCTGACGACTTCAGCTCCGTGTGTAACTTTGCATATCCTCGCGTTTTCACGCTTTCACAAAATTCATATTTTGTGTGGACTTGGCTTTGCATATGTGTGAATAATTGGTCGAAACCTGATTCCTCAGACTGAGCTATGGAGCAACTATCTGCAATAGTGTCCCATAGATCAAAGCCATCTTGGAACCATACTAAGTTCATGAATGAACTAAATGATTCAACAACTTCTTTGTTGCTTCTCAAGCGTCAACATACTTAGCCTTTGTTATAGAATTCGCCACAGTATCTTGTTTGGAACAATTTCCAACTACCGTGCCACCATATTGTGTATTACATAAAACCCTTAACTTAAATCGAAAATCGCATGGAGCATTGATGAAGACTGTATCGATGTAATTACTTACAACGAGCACTTCATAATCTCTGCTTGCGAGAAAACATGTCATCAGTACTACTCTAGTACTCAGTGACATCTTTCACTGTTGTCCTATGATCAGTACTTTGATCACTTTGGTATCTATACTCGCAACAACTTTGGAGTATTGGACATATCTGGTTGTTTTACATACCATGGAATACATGATTAATCCAAACACAAGAGTGTGTGGAATCTCCATCATGTATTTTACTCATCAGTGTTTTGGGACACCGAGTCTTGCAAAAACTCTTTCCATGTGACTTCGGCAAGAATCACTCCTTGGCTTTTTAAATGCCAAAAAGTTTTTAGCATCTTGTCAATATGTATTCATTGCTTAGCCCCATTAGGTAAATCTATCTCCATAGATCATCATGCCTAATATTGAGGCTATTTAGCCTAAGCACTTCATCGAAAAACTATTTTCAAATGAAGTCCTAATTCGTGTCAAGAAATTTATTTCCAATTAACAATGTGTTAAGCACACAACGTTTTTAGAAATATTATCATGCTCCCACTTACTTTCTTGAATCACAAGCATCTTCGATACCCATTTGATGAAGTCAAACCCCTTTGACCATTCCATCAAAAACGAAGATTCCAACTCCACTTTGCTCTCTTCTGTCCATCGCTGGAACTCTGAAGTTTGCATACTTACTAGCATCCTCTGGATCGACAAATTACTTTGGACTGTATCACATACAAGTCCTAGGTTTTATCTCCATCAGATGGAAATCCTTTTGTCATCCATGTTTCATATCTCATGATTGAATTATGTATTAATTGCTAGTTCAACCCGAACCGACTTCAAGCATCGCTACGGTGAGACAATCTCATCGTAGTCAACTCCTTGAACTTGTTATTGCAACAAGTCGAGCTTTATGGATAAAACATTTTATCCGTATCAGTTTTTAGTTCCATAAATATTCGTTAGACTCTAAGTCTTCCGAAAGGTGTATCAAGATTTTAATCTCGAATCACATATATGGAAACTATCTCGGATTGTATTGGCATTTAGCCAATTCCGGAGTCAGGGCCCATCAACGCTTCCTTGTGTATTGTAGGTATACTGTTGTCTAACAACAATATCTCGTTTGCGCACCTGATAGGTTTGCACGAGCTTTGCCTACGTGGTTCAGCTGCAAGTTCGACTGAAGTCCATACATCTCATGTAGAGGCTTCCGTATCAGTCGCAGTAGAAAACTCCGGAATCACTTCCAAGGTTCCTTTCCTTTGACCTGATGACGAAAATACTGGTTATCTCATCGAGTCGCACTGTCCTCCCACTCACCTTTTGTAAGAACTATTTTCTTTAAAAGCATACCGTTCTTTGTGGCAAACCTATTTGCCTCGGTATTGTGGTGGGGAAATACCCAATGACTTGGGATAACCTTACAAAGTAGCACTTGTCTGATTTGGAATAGGTTTGTAACCTTTTACACAAGCCCCATATTCCAAATGTTAAGAAAAGATATAACATGGTTGGGCATACCATACCATGGCGTCATTTCAACAGACCCGATGGAGCTCTTTTCAGTGTAAAAGCCGCAGTCTCTAAAGCATCACTTTAAAAGGGATAATGGCAAATTTATTTATGTCATCTGTGATCTTACCATGTCATAAATGGTTCGATTACATCTTCACGGACTTTCCACTTGCAGTGGTGTTCCGGGAGGTGCAAGTTATGAAACCCCTTTCACAACTCATCAGACATTCGCTAAACTTGTAACTCAAATATTCCTTTCTGCAATCGAATTGTAGAAACATAATTTTCTTGTTACAACAACTTCTACTTCATTTTTGAAAACCTTCTGAATGAATTCAAAAGATCCAGACTTACGTCTTTAACAAGTAAATATCCATATATCTACTTGAGTCATTTCTGAAGATAGATAAATCCACTACTTGCAACAACATTTATTGGACTACACACATCATAATGTATGATTACCAATATGTTCTTTGCTCGTTTCTTATGGCCTGTGAACGGTATTTCAGTCACTTCACCTTTTAGAGGAAAGTTGCAAGTGTCAGATGATTCAAAATCAAATGACTTCAAAATCCATCATAATGGAATTTTCCATGCGGGTTTCTCCAATGTGACCAAATGCAGTGCCACACTTGTGTGGTATTCTTTTAGTCTTGCGACATTTAGCGTCAGTGTTATGGATGTATCATATTACCATCAATATTCATAGCATACATCCCATCCTGTATGGAAGCATGGCCCTTCATGTTATTCATAACACCGAACATCAAAAGTTCTCTTATGAATAACCTTCTTGCAAGATACCTTATGCAAAGGGCTAGAGTGTATGAAACTCTAAATGAATTATGAAAGTAAATACAGAGGCAATGTATTAATATCAATATTCATAACATACATCTCATTCATAATGAAAGTATGGCCCTTATGTTATTCATAACATCGAACATCAAAAGTTCTCTTATGAATAACCTTCTTGCAAGATACCTTATGCAAAGGGCTAGAGTGTATGAAACTCTAAATGAATTATGAAAGTAAATATAGAGGCAATGTATTAATATCAATATTCATAACATACATCTCATTCATAATGAAAGTATGGCCCTTATGTTATTCATAACATCGAACATCAAAAGTTCTCTTATGAATAACCTTCTTGCAAGATACTTTATGCAATGGGCTAGAGTGTAAAACTCTAAAATGAATTATGAAAGTAAATACATAGGGAATACACCTATGGAAGGCATAGTAACATTTACTATGTTCCCTGCGTGTATCTAACCTTATTCCTGGCTAGTCTTTCAGGCCATAGTAGTTCTTACATCGAGTTGCAACAGAATGCAATCGAGCGGGTATCTTTGTGATTAACTCACAATACCCAAGAATTAGTGATTAACATGTTTAACCATAATTCCCAAGAACTATATCTTTGACCAGCCTTCTATACATCAAAAACTAGTATGACATTCATACATGAGCTGGATATTCCAGTCTTCTTTCCTATTGCCATTATACTTCTAACAGTTTAACTTTCAGTATTTCTCCTACTCTCAGAAGAAGCACCCAACTTAAGAGTGGCGTTAGCCCCGGACTTCCTAGGCGTGAAAGTCTTACTAACACCCTTCAGACACTTCCTTTCTCTTTAAGTTGTTGTTTTATTCACCTTTCATCATATGACAGGCGTTCTCCTGGATCTCTCTCTTATCAGTCTAATGCATAGTAAACTCCTTTACTAATAGTTTGCAAACAAACATTGCTTTGGATATCTCATATCTTTAAGCCTTTGTCTTTCTCTGAAAATGATTTTCAGATTCCATGAATATCACATAACTATCCAAACTTTCGAAGTTCGGGTCTCATGGAAGCAAACATATTGCACTTTGACTGAAAAGGAATTCTAGCTTTTGGATCGAAGGACGAGAGTCACATGATCCATAGCATTAGCGGGAGAATACCGAAAGTATGCGATAGGACAAAATCCTTCTCGGCACTCTAGAGGACAATCCTCACATTACGTTACCAACCGTAAAGTTTTAACCAGATATTTAACAGCTATTCAATTTTAATAGGGAAGGTGGAAACGCGAGCCATTATTCTACAACTATTATGCAAAACACACTTAGACAATGTTCAAAAATAATTGCACTGAGAATTAAAAGAATTCAATTCTACAGTGCGCTCCCACTCAAATCAATATCTCTCATAATTGATTGTGAGTGATTCAAGATCCATATTACAATTCAACGCCAAGGATGCATCCATCTCAAGTGACGAGAATTGTAATCGGTAGGCCAACTTGCCAATCACATCTCTATGTGACTCTTGTTCATCTTTCGATGCATGTGTTCCGAGCTCATGACTTTCATGCCTGAACGTCAAGACAACCAAGTGATCACGCTGCGAGGTCTCAACTCACCCGCCTCACACCCGTACAATCGTTCGTACCCATGCATCCATGTGATACCCCGAAAGGAAAGATGCCGTGACGGTGCTACACTTGGGAGAACACTAACTACTTGATATTTTGTGAGAGATCACCCTAATAAAAGCGACTACCGCGCAATCAAAAGGGTGCATCATAAGGGATAAACATCTCAGGCAATTCATAATAGCATGATATGGTATAGCCCTTTCTGACGGAGAAGTCTTGTATTTCTTCGTCTTCGGCATTTGCGTCGGTGTTCACCTTCGCGAAGATTGCCACCACCTAGTCGATGCACTAGATTGCCACCACCTAGTCGATGCACTAGATAATATTGCTATCTCTATAGCTAATAAAATAAGTGCATTACATAAGGTTGACACGCAGGTCATTAAAGTGCAATCATATGGCTCCAGCCATCATGCCGAATCATGACACGCAGGTCATGTTAATATTACATCATATAGTCATCTCATACATAATCAAATTAATATGAGCACTGCTATACCACATCATATGCACATGCAAACCATCCTGCAAAACCAAGTTAGACGCCTCTAATCGGTTTATGCAAAAACTTGTTTTACGTGGCTTCTAAGGTTTCGAAACAAACCGAAGCTACCAACGTCCATCATTAAGCATGATAATCCAAGTTGCTAGATTAACTTTCCAGGGTGTATGAAACACGAGATAATAAAATCTCGAGCCCCATACTAAACTTCGTCATACGCGTGACCCCCGTGCAGATCACATCTGCATTGCCCTTTCGTCTGCGAAACATCCATCTTTCTCAACTATGGTGGAACCCAAAGAACTGTTAGCACTTCGTTGATCTGTCAATCAGCATACTCAGGAGCAGCATGAAAGGATCGCGGATTGCCAGAACTTTGTGAGATTCCACCATGCCGTCAAGATCAGGACTATGCAAATTCAGGGGAAGCAACAGGAACATCGGGTAACAGATTTCATCTGCTACCCGCACAAATAATTTTCAGCAATAGATCTCATCTACTACCTAATTATGTTGTGCAACACCCATACATCTCTATGTATTCTAGATCGCAACCTGCATCTACGCATAGCACGGCTCTTGATGCCACTGTAGGGTAACGCAGCAGAAAACAAAAAATTTCCGACCTACGCACCAGACCAGGACCACTATGGAGACTGCATACAAGGTTTGATCTCTTTCGTTACCGACTCGTAGCGCAGCGGAAGTAGAGTCGATGACGATCGGCGGTGCAGATCCCCGCAGTTAGGATTTTACAACCTCCCAACCGCGAGGATGTATACCCTCATCTGCCCCGCGGACAACCCTCCGGGAGGCGGTCGCACAGTCCCCCGGACGGTGTCGCGGACAGCCCTTCGGGAGGACCTCCGAAACTCGGACTGTCACTCGGACAGCCCTTCGGGAGGACCTCCAAAACTCGGACGGTCACACGGACAGCCCTTCGGGAGGCACTCTCGAACTAAGACCGAAACTACAATCTCTTTACGGAGTTGCACACATACGGTGTCATCTATCCGGCAGGGCTTCGCCGTCCAGAACTAGTTCCCACCGGAACCCAGACAGCCTTTCGGCTCTACGAAACTATTTCGCTGGGAGGGAGAGAGAAGCCAGATAACATCAGATGGCATGTGTATGTGAGAAAAGAGTAAGTGTGGAGAGTGCATCTCCACCTCTATTTATAGGAAAACCCAAGGGGTAGGGAGGCACTTGAAATACCCATAATGCCCTTCACAAGGGCACAAAGGTAAAAGCAAGTAGGCAACCCTTATCCTTCCATGTCATCCTAAAAGATCTTGGGAAGATATTTGTGGAAGGCCAACTTCCAACCATAACCATAAATGCATTTTCACTATTCACGACGACGTATTTCAGCGTCCGTTCGAACTGAAAATATTCATGTGGGCTTAGAACATTTCCAGTACCCACCAAAATAATTTTCAACGCGAGCTGGAACAATTCCGGTTTAGTGATTTTCATCTGCGAAAAGCATCTGAAGCGGTTTCGGCAGCTCCGGAACATTTCCGGTTTTCATTCCGGAAATTTCCAGAAAGTTTCCAGAATGATTCTGGCACCCTCCAAGAATTATCAGGCATGCGCCAAAACCAATTTGACTTTATGGTATCCCCTGAAACAACTTTTCAGTTTCACTGGAACTCATCCGGTGACCTCTCTCTTCGGAACTTTTCCGCTGTCTCCGAAAACTTTTTCCGGAAACTTTCTCTCAGACTCCCTGTCTAGTATTCAGCAAATAGATGACCCTTAAGCGTGTGACCCTATAGGTTCGGTGAAGCATAGACATGACCCGGAACCCCTTCCGATCAATGATCAACATCGGAGCCGTGGACACCCATATTGACCCCTATACCCACACGAATGAATATTCGAGCGAACCTCCAGTTGCCGTGTGCTATTCCTGTTGCTTTGCGATATGTTACAAATACCCGAGGTGAGACACGTTGGCATCCCCGTGGATCAACAACTTGTCCACTATGCCAGTTACCTCGTTGCCGGTATTGTTCTCTTTTCTCGTTCCCGTGTTCCGGCATCCCTGTGATCAAATCACCCTGTGTCTGGCCAGACGATGATGGATACCGTAACACCGAGAGGGCCCAGAGATATCTCTCCATCGTCGGAGGAGCAAATCCCAATCTTGAGCTATCAAGTTACTTGACATACTTTTCCATGAACCCGTAGGCCGCCGTAATAGCCACCCATTTACGGATGACGTTTAACAAACCCCAAAGTTCATGAAGCAAGCATGAAGAAACTCGATACTCTCATGGTCTAAGGAATCATGCAAACATTAACCATCTCTGTGTTATAAACCATTAACTTATGACGAATGAATCTCATAGCATAACATCAATTAGGGTCGATTCAACACAAGTGTTCTACCAACATTGCGCCCTCAAAATTGCCGGCATAGCCATGCCCATGATCAGGAAAACATGATCATCATGCAATACTTGAGCTAGTCTTAGAGGCCAGACTAGGAATACATTTTACCGTTTATTATTCCACACGTGCAAATGAGTCTTCCTCCGAGCCTCGTTATTTGTAGACTCGAGAATCATTGCAGTTATAGCATGGAACATAAACATAATTATGAACAGGGAGATAATCAATAACATTTATTATTGCCTCTAGGGCATATCTCCTACATCTAGCAAGAACGATTCTTACCTACTTAAAACCACAACGGTGATACACAAGTTGCTATTTCACCTTCTACAAGGATCGCCTCTATCGAATCCGATTCAACTAAAGTGGGAGAGACAGACACCCGCCAGCCATCTTATGCAACAAAGTTACATGTCAGTCGATGGAACCGGTCTCTCGTACGTGGACGAGTAAGGTTGGTCCGAGCCGCTTCATCCCACAATACCGCTGAATCAAGAAAAGACTAAGGAGGGAAGCAATCTAAATATCAACGCCCACAAACTCCTTTGTGTTCTACTCGAGATCTCATCTACGCATAGACCTAGCTCTGATACCACTGTTGGGGAACGTTGCATGGGAAACAAAATTTTCCTACGCACACGCAAGATCTATCCATGGTGATAAGCATCTACGAGAGGGAGAGTGGATCTACGTACCCTTGTAGAGCGCTAAGCGGGAAGCGTTAAGAAACGCGGTTGAAGTAGTCGAACGTCTTCGCGATCCAAATCGCAAGCCGTCCCGCGATCCAATCACGATCCGTCCCGATCTAGCGTCGAACGGACGGCACCTCCGCGTTCAGCACACGTACAGCTCGATGACGATCTCCGCCTTCTTGATCCAGCAAGAGGGAGCGGAGAGGTAGATGAGTTCTCCGGCAGCACAACGGCGTGGTGGCGGTGGTGGTGAACTAATCCGTCAGGGCTTCGCCGAGCTTCGCCGAGCTTCGCCGAACTAATCTAAAGGAGAAAACGACCTAGAGGGAAGAGAGACAGCCGTGGCTTTTTGGGTTGAGGGCTGCCCTCTAAAACCTCTAGTATATATAGGAGGGAGGGAGGAGGAGGCAGCCCTAGGGTTCCCCTAGGGGTTCGGCCGAACCTCCACCAAGGGGGAGGAGTCCACCTCCCACAAGGGAGGTGGAATCCTAGTAGGACTCCTCCCCACTTGGCCTCCTCCCCCACCTCTTGCGCAAGGGCCTCTAGGGCTGGCCGGCCCGCCCACTAGGGGCTGGTGCACCACCTCCTAGGCCCATGTGACCCTTGGGGTGGGTGGGCCCCACTTGGTGGACCCCCCGGAACCCATTCGTCACTCCTGGTACACTACCGGAAATGCCCGAAACTTTTCCGGAGACCAAAACGGGACTTCCTATATATCAATCTTTACCTCCGGACCATTCCGGAGCTCCTCGTGACGTCCGGGATATCATCTGGGACTCCGAACAACCTTCGGTCACCAACATACATAACTCAATACTACCGAAATGTCACCGAACGTTAAGTGTGCAGACCCCGCGGGTTCGAGAACTATGTAGACATGACCGAGACACCTCTACGGTCAATAACCAATAGCGGGACCTGGATGCCCATATTGGTTCCTACATATTCTACGAAGATCTTTTTCGGTTGAACCTCTATGTCAAGGATTCAGTTAATCCCGTATGGTGTTCCCTTTGTTCTTCGGTATGTCACTTGCCCGAGATTCGATCGTCGGTATCTCTATACCTAGTTCAATCTCATTACCGGCAAGTCTCTTTACTCGTTCCGTAATACAAGATCCCGTGGCTAACTCTTTAGTCACTTTGCTTGCAAGGCTTATTGTGATGTTGTATTACCGAGTGGGCCCTGAGATACCTCTCCGTCACACGGAATAACAAATCCCAGTCTCGATCCATGCCAGCTCAATAGACACCCTCGGAGATACCTGTAGAGCATCTTTATAGTCACCCAGTTACGTTGCGACGTTTGATACACACAAGGTATTACTCCGGTGTCAGTGAGTTGCATGATCTCATGGTCATAGGAACAGATACTTGACATGCAGAAAACTATAGCAATAAACTGACACGATCATATGCTACGTTCATAGTTTGGGTCTTGTCCATCACATCATTCTCCTAATGATGTGATCCCATTATCAAATTACATCTCATGTCTATGGCTAGGAAACCTTGACCATCTTTGATCAACGAGCTAGTCTACTAGAGGCATACTAGGGACATAGTGTTGTCTATGTATCCTAACATGTATTTGTGTTTCCAATCAATACAATTATAGCATGGATAATAAACGATTATCATGCACAAGGAAATTTAATAATAATCACTTTATTATTGCCTCTAGGGCATATTTTCAACACTCTCATATAGGCAGCATACAGTGGGTAACAAATTACTGTTAGGCAATTGATAGAAAAGCGGATAGTTATGCGATTTTCACGACAATGATCATGTATATATAGGCATCATGTCCATAAACAAATAGGCCGACTCCTGCCTACACCTATTACTATTACTCCACTCATCGACCGCTATCCAACATGCATCTAGAGTATTAAGTAAAACAGAGTAATGCTTGGAGAACGATAACATGATGTAGACAAAGTAAACTCAATTAATATGAACGAACCCCATCGTTTTATCCTTAGTAGCAACAACACAAAGACGCATCTTGTCCCCTACTTTGTCACTGGGATATAGAAACTCGCCAGGTTGAACCTACCACAACGCACCACTCCCACCGATGAAATATCAATCTACTTGGCCAAAGCACACCAATAGATCAGAGAGCATTACGAAGCTATAATGATCATGCACTTAAGAGATAATATAATTCAGAGGCATCTCAAATACTTTTCATGAATAATCTGAACATAAACCCACAATTCATTGGATCCTAACAAACACACCGCACAATAGGATTACATCGGATAGATCAAAAGCTAAGATGCGATGATCATTGTATTGAAGATCATAAGAGAGAGAGATTGCCATCTAGGTACTAGCTATGGACCCGTGGGTCTGTGGTGAACTACTCACACATCATCATGAGGGCAACAGGGTTGATGAAGAGGCCCTCTGTGATCGATCCCCCCTCCGGCGGGGTGCCGGAACAGAGCTCCAGATGGCCTCGCGACGAAACAGAGACTTGGGGTGGCGGAAAAAGGGTTTCGGGACTGCCTCCAGGGTTTTCACGATATTAGAGAATTTATAGACCGAAGAGGGACGTCGGGAGAGCCACGAGGGGGCCACCACATATCAGGGCGCGCCCCCCTAGGGCGCGCCCTGATGTGTGGTGGGGCCCTCGTGTGCCTCCTGACCTCCTTCCGAAGCTTCTCGGTCTTCTTTTGGTCCAGAAAAATCATCAAAAAGTTTCGTAGCAATTGAACTTCGTTTGGTACTGTAAACCTGAAAAGGCAAAAACATGCAAAAAACAGCAACTCGCACTGGGCACTGGGCACTGGGTCAATAGGTTAGTGCTCAAAAATATTATAAATTGGTAAATAAAGACCCAAAAAGTATCCTAGAATGATAATATATCAGCATGGAACAATAAAAAATTATATATACGTTGGAGATGTATCACTGGTGTATTGCTAGAAGTTGATACAGTGTTTTGGTCTCCCGCAACCGGTGTAGAGGAGCGGAAACTTGCAACAGTATCTCTGACACCCTCCTGACGAAATGCGAGTAGGTCGTATATGGGGACCTGGCGGCGGCCAACGAGGTGTGACAAGTTCTGTTGCTTCACGAGGGGCCCACAAGGTAATAGGGCGCGCCTACTCCCTGGGCGCGCCATGTTGCCTTGCCGTCTCCTCGCTTCGCGTCTGGTCTCCTCTCGAAGCTTCTAGGGTCTCTTTTGTCCAAAAAAAAATCGTCAAAAAGTTTCGTAGCGTTAGGATTTTGTTTGGTACCGATTTCCTGGAAAACCAAAAACAAGAACAAAACAACAACTGACACTAGGCACTGGGTTAATAGATTAGTTTCGAAAAAAGATATAATATACCATATAATTGCATATAAAGCATCCAAGATTGATAATATAATAGCATGGAACAATCAACAATTATCGATACGTTGGAGAGGTATCACTATGCTTGTATTGAAGGTCATCGTACGATTTGTAACTTCAGGGTGGTTTTGTATTTTGGTCGCCATTTCATCATACAAACTCGGATTTTGACATTCTTTGGCTCATTGGACTGCTAAGGAAAAGCCCGATGCGCCAGTGGCCTTGGATCTTCATTTTGGGCACTTTGGTAAATGTCAAATTATCAAACTCTCCAAACAGCCTTGATCTGGTGCCTTGAACTTCTCCGGTTTGACCCCACCTTGGTTCTTTTGATGTTCCATGCCCATGAACATGTCAACACACCTACAAAGACCACAAAACAAAGAAAAACTAACAAAAACTAAATAAAAATAAAAAAGTATGCAATGAACTTGGTAAAACAAGTAAATACCCAAAACTATGCATTGGGGACATGAATAAGTGCTAGTTGGATATGATATGAGGGATTTTGGCACTAGAATGTACTCTAAAAAGTATGCACAAAATCCACCGCCTCCACCATGGATCCAAAATGGAAAACGTGGCCGATGAGCACTGAGTGTTGCGCGTGAGCGTCGGTGAGGGACTCTAGATCGGCATAACACCAGCAACCACCACAAAGGCGAAAACTAGACTAGGAAATCTACCAAGACCTACTATGTATAGGAGGATCTGAGGACCTCTCCCAAGCCAACTCCAGCCCCAAGCCAACTCCAGCTAACGGCGCTGATGGAAGCGGCAAGGGAATGTGTCGGGACGCCCTCCGCCTCACTCTCCTTTTTCGTCTCTCTCAAACAGCAGCTGGAGCCTTGAAGCGGATTTAGGTGGCTATAATCTATACCTACTAATAAAGCAAAGTTTGTTTCTCCAATTTTTCATCCGTTCACCATCGATTTTTTTTCTATCCAAGGTGGCACTAAATTTTCATGCGTCCATCTGCTAGAAAAATAATAATAAAAAGTTTTGTCCAGAATTTCTTACATGGGCCGCGCGTGCTGCGGCCTAGCGAAGCCAACCTATTTATTTCTAGCCCACGCAACTGAGAAACCTTATTTGCCGCACGACGCGACAAATAGTTGGTTCTTCGCATAGGGTGCCCAAGATTTGGCTTGCCCATTTTCGTTTTTCTCTGTGTTTTGTTTCTATTTTCTTTTTTTTTCGTTTCTTTTTTTATTTTCTTTATTTCATTTTTCTTTTTCCCTTCCAAGTTTATTTTTTCTTTTCGCATAAATTCAAATTTTTTATTTCTTCGGAATTTCTATTTTTCTTCAAATTTTCGTAAAATCTTCACAATTTCGAAATTTTGTTCTCATTTTGAAAAATGTTTGGAACTTCAATTTTTTCTTCTTGTTCAAAAATTGGTTCAAAATTAAAAAAACTCGCTTTAAAAAAATCTTTCAGTTTTCCAAAAAATGGACATTTTCAAAATATATTGCATTTTAACGAATTATACAAATTAGAAAAAAAATCATGTCTTACTAATTGAAAAAAACGTTCGTGTTTAAAAATATATATTTTCAAAAATCGTTTTTAATGTTCAAAACATGTTTCCGTTATCAAAAATTGTTTACTAATTCAAAAAATGTTCATTTTATTATAAAAAGTTCATGTTTTCAAAAAATATTTGTGAATTTCAAAAAATCTTCCCGTTTCAGGTTTTGTTCGTTTTTTTCCAAAAATTAACAAAATTTTCAAAAAATACTCGCATTTTAAAAGAAAATCAGGATTTCTAGAATTGTTAAAGTTTTGAAGAATATTCAGTTTATTACTTTATTTTTGAAAAAATTAAAATAGATGAGAAAAAAAAATTGAATGTGATGTTGCAGTATGTTCTCAAACATTCACGCTGGCCATTGGTTAGCAGGAGCTGTTTGTTTGAGTGGCGAGCATCACGTGGTCGAGTTTTTGAGATCATCAGTTTGATCCTTCAACTCATCGGTTTTTTGGGTTTTCATTCATGCAATAAAACACAGGTCGTTTTGGTTCCTGCCAATGGGCTAGCCTAGACGCGAACTGTTGTGTGTCCCGCATGCTATTTGACGTAAAACAAATGTTGGTTGGCTATAACTAAAATAAATTATGGGCACATGCCAATAAAAGAGAATATGCTGATTTGGATCTGATTAAAAAATGTGGGCAAGTGAGCGCCAAATAAGTAAAGAGAATAAATCCTGGTAAAGCAGAGACTACCTGGTTATGCGTCGATGATGCCAATGAAACGGGATTTGTTGCAATTAGTAATCCATCCGATTACGCCATCGTAGAAGAGAGTGGTTGAAGCAACTATGCCTCAAAGGTCACCATGCAGCCACAAAATGAGGAGGCAACCACAACCTCGACATGGAGGCGGGCCCGGAGGATAAAAAGGCACGAGTTGGGTGATTGCCGCCACTCCGACCACCCCCATCACTATCAAGATCTCGCGGGCCAAACATGACCCACCAGAACACCGCAACTCCTCATTCTGTTCCCCCACCACTACGGAGACCGTGTTGATGGACACATCAATTATCTCTCACGACGCTTTTCGTTAAAAAAATATCTCTCCTGTCGCAATGCACGACATATGTGCTAGTGATTATAAACATGAAGAAAAGGAATTTTTTAAAGGAAAAAACATATTTGGTCTAAATAGGCCTCTAATACCATGTTTTTGGGCTCATTTTGAACCGACCCCAGTCGTCTATTATTATGGAAAATCCTATACGACGCACATTGCGTCAAGATGTCGAGGCTTCGCACAGGATGAAGAGGGAGCGACGCAATCTGGGCCGGCCCATTACCGGTTGCGGGGATCCCGGTTTTGGGAACCTTCTAGACTTTCCCAGCCGGTTTTTTCCGGTTTTGGGAACCTTCTAGAAGGTTTCCTGAACCGGTTTTTCTTTTTTTTTTGTTTTCTTTTTTCTTTATTCTTTTCTGTTTCTGTTTCAAAAATGTACTGGATTTTCAGGAAATGTTCGGGATTTTCAAAAATTGTTCTTCAAATTCGATTTTTTTTGTTTTTAGAAATCTGTTCTGGATTTTCAAAAAATGTTCTGGGTTTTCAAACAATGTTCTTCAAATTCGGAAAATGTTTCTGCTTTTTTCAAAAAAATGTTCGGGATTTTCAAAAATTGTTCTCCAAATTCGAAAAATGTTTTTTCTTTTTAGAAAGTGTTCTCTATTTTCAAAAAATGTTCTGGGTTTTTAAAAATGTTTTTCAAAAAATGTTTTTGTCTTTCGAAATTTGTTGTCAAAATTCAAAAAAATGTTCGTATTTTCAAAAATTGTTCGCGTTTATGAATTTGTTCAGGATTTTCCAATTTTTTTCTCATTTTCAAAATTTGTTCTCAAGATTTAAAAAATGTTCGTGCTTTTAAAAAATTGTTCACGCTTCCAAATTTGTTCGGGGTTTGCAAAATTGTTCTCCGTTTCATAGTTTTTTTCTTAAGATTCAAAAAATGTTTGTGCTTTAAAAATTTGTTCAGGATTTTTGAAAATTGTTCTTGGTTTAAAAATTTGTTCTCAAGATTCAAAACATGTTCGTCCTTTAAAAAATTGTTCGCGTTTTCAAAATTGTTCTCTGTTTTAAAAAACGTTCATGTTTTCAAAAAATTATTGAGAAATTCAACGTTTGTTCGTTTTGATAAAAAAAAGAAAACGGGAAGAAAAACGACCCCAAAAAAAGGAAATAAGCAGAAAAGGAAAAAAGAAGCTACAGTTGTCGCGCGCCTACTGGGCCGGCCCAGTCGGGGGTCGCCCTGTGCGAAGCCCAAGTGGTTTGCCACAGCGAGCGGCGACTAGGAGCTCCCTATTATTATACCCAACTTGCGCTCAAAAAAAAAAATATTATACCCAACTAATTTGGGCCACCCTGTCTCTAAGAAAAAGAAGTTAATTTGGGCCGAGCCGTGGGGCCTACAAAGCATCATTAAGCGGGTAAACTCCACAATAAGCGAGGGGCTTTCCTGCAAAAACGCTGGCTAAATAAGAATCTCGCGCAGAGACGTATCCACGTTCTCCTCCCCCTCCACCTACTACGCCCTCACCGTTCCGAGGCGCCGTCTGCGTCCCCTCCCCCACGCCCCGTGCCCCCGTCCCTCTCGCTGCCTCCAGCCCGGCGACACGTCCGCCGCCGCGCCACCGTCGAATTCGCCCCCACCCCCCTGCCCGCCGCTCCGATCGCGGGGAGGAAGATGCTGGGCGCCGCGAGGAGGCAGCTCGGATCCGGCCCCGTGAGCGCCGATTCCCTTCCCCCGCCTCGCATCTCCCTCCGATCATTTCGCCACGTCATGTTCGGGTTCGATCTACGATGCGGTTGCTGATGACGGGCTCGGTGTTCCGTTTGTTGCGTGCAGATGCTGGGGCAGGTGCTGCGGAGGCTCCGCCCTGCGGCGGCGGCGTCCACGGAGGCGGCAAGGGGGTACTCCTCCGCGGCCAAGGAGGTGAGCGTGTGGCACAACCCTAGTTTTTTTAATCGCGTGCGCCGCATTGGCCTGTAATGACGTGGTCTGCTTTCGCTCGATTGTGTCGTTTCGTTATTTGACGGGCCGTTTTGACTCGAGATCGGCTGATATTACATCGATGGCGTTGGCGATTACGACTTTTGCTGTTGTTATTATAATGGTGGTGGTGACGCACAGCGATTTTTTTAGTTTGGTGTCGAGGCGGGTGGTTGGTTCTGATATTAATTCGTTATTTTATTATGTAGTTTTGTCATTATGTGATGAACTTTGGTTTCGGAGGCTGTTTGATAAGTACTTTTTGCTTGAACTAGTTTGATAAGCACCTTAATTGTATTACGTATCTCTACCATATGTCTTTTGGTTGGCAAAAAATGGCTGTTGTAATGTTTTGGTGCTTAGTGGTTATCTTAGAATTGATGTCACCATTGTTTCCTACATATAGATTTGTGAGCTATGGGCCTGTGACTATCTGCTGATGGGAGTTGTGTGGGCTGATGTTTTCTGAACTGTAGAGTCAAGGCATCGGGCGGTTGCTTTATCCTTAGTGTTTGTGTGTTTGACAATTTATTGTTGCAGAGCTCAGAAGATGAAGCGTGTTTGTTATTGCGAGGAAAGATGAATTGCCTTTGTGGTTTGGCTTGCATTGAAGTGATATTTTCTTTACCTTCATCATTGTAGACATCCTCATAGATTGGAAACCGCCTATTTGACTGTAGTAGTTCTGCTTGGGGTTCGTATCATGGATTAAAAGTCCAAGGACTAGTCAAGACTAGTCTATGAGTCTCAACTCCAGGGCGGACTACACTTCAGTGTCGACTAGTCTATGAGTCGCAACTTCGGTGTCGACTAGTGTCAATTAGTCACGCTTATTCTATGAGTCTCAACCTCGGAACGACTCGTCGATTCGTAAACCTTGGTTCGTATATCATGTTACTTCATTTGGTAAGACATTCTCCTATTTGCAAGATGAGATTTAGTCACGGAGTGTTTTCTTTGCTTATGAAGCACTGTCCTGTCCATACACCTCTCCTTTCTTGTTTGTTTCTTAAGATGTGCTATTACCTACTGGCCATGTGTAGATACCTATGTCAACGTATGGCTCTACTTTCGAGAATAACCTCCTACTGATTAACATTATGCAAATGCATTTTACATAATATATTCCTTGCATTGTTCTTCACCTTTAACTGCCATTCTTCACTATTACTTGAGGACATCAGAATGAGTGCTAGTGTAATTGGGTAACAGTGGTCATTGGTGTGATTGATTGTGTATGTTATTGCTCCTTTTTTTCCTTTCGGCGCTGCAGGGAACAAGGATGGTTCCTGGATTAACCAGTACATATTTGTTCCCAGTTCTGTGTGGTCAGATATGTTTGTTTTATGCTGAAAGTATATAGGGTTATATCGAGAGTTATCTTTTGAGAAGTGTTTGCTGATTGGGAAAAAGGGAAAGCTGCATTCAGTAGCTTTGTTGTACAATTTACAAGGCTATGGTGACATACAATATTGTTTTACCTTTTCAGATCACCGTACGTGACGCGTTGAACTCTGCCCTAGATGAAGAAATGTCTGCTGATCCTTCTGTCTTTTTGATGGGTGAAGAGGTAGCTTTTTGAATGATTACATGTTTTCGTTCTATCAGTAGCATCTTTTTTCTAACGCCTCTTCGTTTGTGGTAGGTTGGAGAATATCAAGGTGCATACAAGGTGTGCAAAGAATTATTGTTTTTGCTGTAGGCCCCTTGCCAGCTGATATCAAATTCTAAATTATATGGTTATTGATCTTCAATTGGTTTTCTGCAGATTACGAAGGGCTTGCTTGACAAGTATGGTCCTGATAGGGTTCTTGATACCCCAATCACTGAGGTTCCACTCTTACATTCTTCAAACAATCCAATTGCTGCTGTCCATCCTTACATTTTCAGACTGAAACAATTCTGCTCAAGCATTTATCTGGTATTGTTATGTTTGTCTAGGCTGGTTTTACAGGCATTGGTGTTGGTGCAGCCTATCAAGGTCTTCGGCCAGTCATAGAGTTCATGACATTTAATTTCTCAATGCAGGTCAGTTATAAGGACCAAATAAATTTGTTTTATGTGCTTAGTTTAAAGTCCTTACGCACATAGTTTTATGCTGCAATACCTGTTGGTTCAAGATGCAAGAAGCACTCATGCTTCATGCTTTCACATCTTGAACCAACTTAACACATGCTGCAGTTCTGTGTTTTCCAAAGTATGAGAATGGCTCAGGCCTGAAAGCATTGCACAGTTTAGGATAATCAACTTAACACATGCGTGTAATCACTTCTCAAGAAACATATGTTATGTACATTAGTACATTTCACTAAGCAGCTTGATCCTCGATGTAAATGCAAGCTCTTATTAGTTACTACCCTTTTTTCTTTCTATTTTTCTAAAGTAGCACTTTGCTGTATACCTTACTTGTGATTAGTATTTGATTTGTGTCTTTAGTCGAGTAGTTATATACGTCTTTCCAAGATCCTAGTTTAATGGTGAAAGCTTCTGAAGATGATGTTAACTAGAGGTTTTCTCTGGAATTATTTACACAGGATATAGCTTTTATGTTTGACATTCACATATCTGCTTTTCTTGCCAGTTAACTTTTTGGAAGAATTCAGTGGATTTAGCTTTCGTTCTCTGGTCGTCTGAAATACAATGTATAACCTAGTATTAACCATTAATGGTTATTTCCATGTACTATAAAAATAAAGGCGATCATTATGCATGCTTTACTCGTGTGGCTGAAAGGCAGTTAGTCACTAGTTTTTTCACTGCAACACAGGTCTACCTCTCTATCAGGCGTTCCTTTTTCTGTCAAGTGATTTAGAATGCAGTTTTCCATTATAACAACTGCATATTTCAATTGTGTATGCTGTAAGAAAAATAATTAATAATTTGTAACATTCAGGCAATCGATCATATCATCAACTCAGCTGCCAAGTCAAACTACATGTCAGCTGGTCAGATAAATGTCCCAATTGTTTTCAGAGGACCAAATGGAGCTGCTGCTGGAGTTGGTGCTCAACACTCACAGGTTTGTAAGAGGGAATCACTCATGTGTCAGTTCTTCTTAGTACTCAAATAATTTTGAAACAAGTAGCTTTATTCCTTTGTTATGTTGTTGCCACCTGCTTGTGCTTGTTTCCAGAAGATATACTAGACATGCAGACCTCTTTGCTATACTAGAATAGTAACACCATATATACTAAATGATGACAATTTTTAGAAGTCGATATAACGTCCTTGCCAAAATGGTTATGCAATGTTCAGGGAGGTGTGTGTGTGTGTGTGTGTCTGTAAAGCTCAGGTGGTTATGTAGAGTTTTCCTTGATTTTAAGCCAACAGACCTAAATTATCAATTTGCGAGTTCTTTATCATTAGCTATGTAAGCAAAGTTAGTTTACCACCAGCTCCTAGGATATGCTCAATCCATCTTCAATACATTGTGATGGCATCTTTTTGTAAACACTGAATGATTGTGGTGTTTGCACTGTACTAATTGAACTGGTATACAGTGTTATGCAGCTTGGTTTGCGCATGTTCCAGGACTAAAGGTCCTGGCTCCATATTCTTCAGAAGATGCCAGAGGCTTGCTAAAAGCTGCAATTAGAGATCCTGATCCCGTTGTTTTTCTGGAAAATGAATTACTGTATGCAACATCTGACCTTGTTGAGCTATTTGTACTTTACTAGTGGCTAGCTATCATTTCATCGAGATGTTATGTTTTTTTCTACAGCTATGGAGAGTCATTCCCTGTTTCTGATGAAGTGCTTGATTCTAGTTTCGCTCTGCCGATAGGCAAAGCTAAGGTATGCTTTTATATGCATGTCTTTCGAAAGAAATTTCTTATGCATTCCCTGCTTTGAAGTGCTTGATGATTTTCTGTTGTTGCTTTCAATGAATAGAATTGAAAGCAACAATAGAAAACTGAACTTCTATGCAGTATGCACTAGTGGTTTTCCGAGATCAGATGCATGCTCTTAGATAGTTATTTTGGGATAGAATCACTGAACTTGTATGCAGTATGCACTTACCTGTGGATTTTTTCTTTCTGTAGATAGAGCGCGAGGGTAAAGATGTTACGATTACTGCATTCTCCAAGATGGTCGGCTATGCTCTTCAGGTGCGTCATGCTATAGTTGGTAAAACAACGCGGGAGGAAGATGAATTTTCTGTGTTGTCAACCTTATAGGATCTGACACACCATTAGCTTTCATTTCTCATGGACGTCACATTAACACATCTTCTTTTCTGAAAGGAGATCAATGTGTGCTGCATTGATATGCTTTTTCTATTTGTTAAATTGATATGCAAAGTGGCCTTTTGGGAATTGCTGTTTTCTTTTGTATTTTGTTCTAATATAGGGTATGTTCTGTTGATGGGTTGAATTACTCTCCCAGCATTTTTTATTCCGACATATTATAATGCCCAGTTTGTTTACAGGCTGCTGAGATACTGTCAAAGGAAGGAATCAGTGCCGAGGTAATTTCTTTTGTAAAATATATTTCAGTGTAACTATCGATATGATTTTACTCTACATGATACAGGCCATGAATGCTTCCTTATTTTCTACTGATATGTTTCAATAGGTGATCAACCTCCGATCAATTAGGCCACTGGATAGAGCCGCCATAAATGCATCTGTTAGGAAAACAAATAGATTGGTGACTCTTGAAGAAGGCTTCCCCCAGCATGGCGTTGGTGCTGAGATATGGTTCTCTTTTTCTCTCTTTCCCTCTCTGTTGATGGAGCTTGTGTAGTAAGAATATTCTGACACATACATGCCTTATTTTGCAGCATGTCTGTTGTAGAAGAAAGCTTTGAGTATCTTGATGCTCCAATTGAGAGGATTGCTGGAGCTGATGTACCCATGCCCTATGCTGCCAACCTTGAGAGATTGGCTGTTCCACAGGTCCTGCAACATCTCTTTCTCTTTGATCCATTTTATGGCTTAAACTTTCAAGTAGTGTTGTTTTGCATGGCTGCTAGCTTCTCTAGTTGCATCCATTCATTTTCTTCTACACAACTGATTAGTGTAGATGTTTGTTCAATCCTTTAATTTTTGTGTTTGAGCCACATGCATGCATTCTTGCTGACTTAAATAGCAATAGACCAGCTGAAGCTATTATTGTACAAGTTGGACTTTTTTTTAGTATCATCTGAATGGATTACACTATCCTGAGAAAGTGCAATAGAAAATCCAGAACCAGCAGGGATTAGGGAAAGTAACTGTTTTAGTCCATACTTCATAGTAAGGGTACACTGTACATGGAGGTTTGGTTGCATTTGAGGGATGTTGAGTATTGGGGAATATTCGACTTTTCAAGATTCAACTTATTCTGTCATCTTTATTTTGGTTCCCTGTCAGTTGTCGGAATTACCTGCAAATTAGATCCATGCAGATATCACGCAGTGTATCTGAATTTCTAGTGTGTCTACACTTAGGTTGCTCAATTTGCATATATCCTTTTCTCTGCAACTACTAGATGTGCATGGTTATTTGACCATAATTGTGAAAGCATATGCCACACATAATGGGAGACAACAGTACATCATTGTCAGCACCAGCATTTTTCCACATCCTAAATCACTTGTGTGGAATTTTGTCTGCCACCCTGTTATGCCTGGAGGGGTGTCCCTTCATAATTCTAAGTTGGTGATTCTCCTCCCTGTTGTCTAGCTGTGGACACCAGGTGGTGGCCTTTCTGGTCAAGGTGGTCACAGCATCAGTATTTATTTGCTTTGTTTGTAATGCTTGATGTTTAGCGTGTGAAACTGGGTTTTGCATGACTCGGGCGGCATTTAGTGGTCCAAAGTTGCCTTGCATCTCTGGACTCGCATTATTGACTAGGTGTATTTGGTCTGGGGCTCCATTGAAAAGGGAAGCCTGAAATATTCTGTCTGCCACCAAATTCTTTCTGGCTTTCTGTACTGCAAACATTGGACCGTAAAATAGCAGAATGGAAAATGTTGTGATGTTTATTGGTGTGAGCAATCACAAGGAAGCAATAAAACATGCTGCCCTCTGTACATTTGCCGATCCGTCGATCGTTTTTGTTATTAGCTGATCATCTTATTAATGTGACCAAACTTACTCCTGCTCTTGACCTTGCAGATCGAGGATATCGTCCGAGCGGCCAGGCGAGCCTGCTACAGAGCGTTGCCCATGGCGGCAACTGCGTGATCGAGGAATTTCCACTTTACTTTGCCCATGCTTTTCCCCGTTCCCCGCCCGGCCAGAAACGTGTGCGTTCCATAATGGTATCCACAATTGCCCAAACTCAAAGCGAGTTAAATTTTTGTAGGTGTGCCTTGGCATCATCTTATTCTTTTAGCAGCAGTTGGATCTCCCTCCACTGTCTTGTGAATTATTACGCATGCAGCTTTCGTTGATTGATTAGCACGGCCTAATCACGGTGGTTACATAAATGGAAAACTGAGGTGTTCTCGTGCATGTGCCATGTTCTTCTCTCTCTCGTCAAAGCCTATCGCCTCGTGTATCTTTGAGAAAGTAAAATTTCCACCAGTCGTGGCTCGTGGCTTTGAATATCTTCACCCCCGAACCTGGATGCAGTGCAGTATACGGTGCAGGCAGACTGGGTGTGTATGTGTATGCAAAGAAACAGGTCATTCCATTGGCTTGAGTCCTCGCCATAATCCATTGACGACAATCCCCACCTTGACCAGAATTATGTGGTGCCCTCTACTACATAGCCTGTGCAACAGCCACAACAAGCTTTGTTGCTACTGCACCGCTAACAACAGATCCAGTCAAAGGAACCGCGCGTCATAATTGAGCACCGATCCGGCGCCCGTGAGCACCACTTTAATTGAATACTAAACCGGTCTACCTTAATAAAATATCTTTGAACAGCAACCCTTGAAAGATATACATGCTACTAAAAGGGGCCATTGCGTTCGCGGAATCTCTCTCTCGCTTGGACCAAAAGGCCGGTCACTCGAGCGGCGTGACGCTCACTCACACGAGACGCACAGATGCAGCTCACGCAGATCCTACCTGCATAGCAATAGCATAGCAGTGTCTCTCAGCCTGCCTGCCTGCCTGGCTGCTTGCTTTCAGAAAACGCCATGTTTGACCGGAGCGAGGACCGAACTAGTACGAGAAGGAGACGGCAGCAAGCAAGCAAGCAAGCAAAAGCTAAACAAAGCAAGCAGTACTAGTCCAGCCGGTCCAATTAGACAGGCACCCACCCAACCCAACCCCTTGGAACTTTGGAAGGGAGAGGGAGAGGGAGAGGGAGAGGGAGGCTATTAAACCCAGCCAGGGCTAAAAATAAGATAAAGACACAGACGCAAGTGTAGCCGCTGATTGATGGCTCCCTTTGACTAAACAAAGACCGGACCCGAGCGCAGCACGGAATCGAAAGCTTCAAAGCAACCCACAAAGGAAGATAGAGCAGAAAAAAAAGCACCCTAACAGTACTGCCATTAAGGGCCCCTTTAAACAGTTCGGTTCGCGGAGAAGAATACGGAGGTAGTCTGGTAGTAGTAGCAGTGGTAAAATATACGGAGTACTACTATTATACTAATAACTCGCGCCTCGGCCTCGGCTGGGCGGAAAAACAATTCCCCATTCCTCTCCACTCTCCGCCTCCTCTCTCCCCCCTCAGTGGCAGACGCTAGTGCTGTGGCCTGTGGGTGCGTGGGGCGCTACAGCTAGGGTTCCGCTCGCCGAGTCCGTCGCCGCGGTGCTGCCTGCCGGGATCTGCTGCTGCTTCGGGTCGGCCGCGGCGGTTGATCCGGCGGGCGGGCGGGCGCGAGATGAAGTCGTCGCTGCGGAAGCTGCGGGGCTTCGCGCTGCAGCGCCACGAGCAGCGGGTGGACCACCACCGCGACCACACCACCGCCGCCAAGGCCGCGGACGAGCTCCTCGCCGCCGCCCAGGTGCGTGCGACTCTCGCTCCTCCCTTTCCCTTTACCTTTCGCCGCCCCGCCGGGTGGGAGCGCGCGTGCGAGCGGCGCCTGCGGGTGGACGGTGCGGGCGAAGATCTCGCGAGGCCATGGGCGGCCGCGCGCCTGGTTTTGCTTCGCAGAGGGCGCGGCCGCGAGCTCCTGAAGCTGTCTAGCGCGTCTGGGTGTCCGCGCGGTTGCTTCGCGGTGCGGCTGTCCGAGTAGGCGTGGGTGTGGCGCCATGGCCTGCCCCCCCCCCCCCCCCCCCCCCGCGGTGCCATCTGAATTGCCTCGGGATTTCTGTTTCGTGGTGGGATACGACGGGATTCCGGCGTTCGGATCTGTGCTCCATTGCAGTGGGAACAGCCGTGGGAGACTGTCGACGCGCGTTGATTGAACTGTAGTTAGTGACGACCCCGGTGTTGTTTTCTAGTCTAGTCCTAGTGTGGAATGCGTGAATTGGTTGGTTACCGGGTCGGAATCTGTTGTGAGTTCTAGACTATCACATGCTCTCATTTGCTTTGTCGTCAACAACGTTGAATGGTAGCATATCGAGATTTTCCTTTGGCCCGCTGCCGGTGTGGTGATTTGGGCCTGTTCCAACTGAATTTTAGCGGTTCATTAGGAGGGGTGATATGCGATTGGGTTTTGGCGCCTGTTGTTTGGTTGACAAGCAAACCTTTACTTACTTTGTTCAAGTATATGTGAATTCAATCGAGTGATTCTATGTACAGTATTACACTTGAGTGAGAATAAAAAACCTAACATCTGAAAACTTAGCCGCTCTAGTCTCGTGGTTACCAGGCCCTCATGGTTAAACTAGGGGTGCCATTTTTATATTGTTCTTTGTGGCAGAAGTTTTTACTGGTTCTCCAGATGTATTTCTGTAAGTCCTCAAAATGGGATGACTAGGGGTGCCATTTTTATATTGTTCTTTGTGGCAGAAGTTTTTACTGGTTCTCCAGATGTATTTCTGTAAGTCCTCAAAATGGGATGACGGAAAAACCTTTTTGTCCAAACACTAATTGGTTTTGGTCGTCAAAAATCTTGTTGGATATGACAAGAGACTTCCCCATTTCCAAGTGTCATTTTGTTTAAAATCAAACTTCCTAGTGACGGCTATTCTGAATAATGAAAACAGTGGCATTGTATGTGAAACAATGTGGTCAAATTTAACAGCAGTAAAACCTAGTTTACATTCCAAACAAGTTACTTCTGTTACAACTCTGAACTTGTCGTTGTGTTAAGAAGAGCTTCTTTAGCAACATATTTCCAACTTTGTTTCACACTGCTACTTTACTTTTAACAGGATATGGCAGATATGAGGAACTGCTATGATAACTTGCTTGCCGTTGCAGCAGCAATAGCAAACAGTTCATATGGTATTTTTCTTGTCTACCTTGATGCAATCACTCATAATACATTTAAGTGTCATGTTTATCTCACTTTACAGATTCTATTGTACTTGTGGCAAACATTTTACTGATCATTTCCTGTCTAGTAATTAGTTTGGTATATGAATAGTAGCTGCCCTTCTTCAAATGTATGGAAAATCTTGTGTTGAAGTTTATTTATTTTTAGTTGACTAGGTGTGCATTTATGAAAAGAGATTTCATGGTTATTTATTCACCAGCACAGAGCACACTATTTTTAAAATTCCTGGGTTGTCCACCATACTAAAATTGTGCAACCTCTGTTCATTTGTTTGCCAAGTGATAACATCTATATGGCTTTATGTGTTAAGGTTATAGCAGCTACAGTTATAGGTATATGTGACTCTGTACTGGATCCCAATAATCAGTTGATGACTTGATGTATGTGTGCAGAATTCTCTGAAGCACTACAAGAAATGGGTACTTGTTTACTGAAGAGAGTTACACCAACTAAAGATGGAATTAATGGTAATCATGCTGTGTATGCTTTTTCTATGTGCACCTTTTGTTTTTAGTTCTTGCAGGTAATACCAATGCATGCTTAGGATCAGTTATGATGGTAGCATCTAGGATACTAAACTAATCTTACTCTGCACTCCCAGCTTTAAAATACCTCTTTGAGCTGCATCAATTAAGTTCTTCAAGGAAAATGAGGAAGTGAAGTAATGCAGATTGTTTACACTAACCATCTTCTCTTGCTAGTCAGTAGTACATCTTCTCACCCTCTCTCTTTAACAAGAAAGTACTCACTGTCACCTTAATATTATTGAACATGCAATATAACTTTTGGTTGTTTCACACTTTGCCACTTGATGCTTACATTTAACAGTATGCCCCCAGATAAGGTTTTGCTGTTGCTTGGGAAATCGCAGTTTGAACTTCGGAAACTTGTAGATAGTTATGTAAGTTTCTAGTTACTCATATTTATTAAAGCTGCAGAATTACTATGATCTTCTAGTGCTGATTTGTTTCGTCATCTTTTCCTCAGCGTGTTCATGTTCTTACTACCATTACCACTCCATCACAGTCCCTACTTAATGAGCTTCAAACTGTAGAGGTATGGTGTTGTTTATGTGCATCTCTCTTTAACACTCATGTCCTTGCTTTATGGTCCTTGAGCTTAGTAGATTTTCTTTGGCCCATAAGACACAGCAACAACAAAGCCTTTCAGTCACAAACATTTTCTCTAAAAAAAAGGGCAGCCCGGTGGGTCCGGGGAAGGGGTTCAACCACTCCGGGTCTTCTGTACGCAGCCTTTCTCTGCATTTCTGCAAGAGGCTGTTTCCAGGACTTGAACCCGTGAGAGGTCACAAAGCAACAGCTTTACCACTGCGCCAAGGCTCCACTTCTTCTCTAATGCATTTTAATTTTGAAATAAAATCTTAAAAGGGTACTAGAACACTCTGGACACTTATGTCTATAAATCTTAAAGGGTACTAGAACACTCTGGACACTTATGTCAATAAAATCTTAGAGGGTACTAGAACACCCCGGACACTATTCCCAAAAATAGAAAGTTGTTAGCATGCTCCTGCTATTGCTAGAAAAAAACAAGAAAAAAGTTTGATAGTATGAGGTTACCACAAAGGGTGACTGCATATATGATGCCTTCATTAGAAGGTGTTATTAAGTATACAAACATGGTGCTACACATGCATCATACGAAAAACATGGCGCTACACATGCATTGTCAAATTTGTTGACAAATGACAACTTCAGTTTTTCTTCTTATGTTCTTATGATGCATCCTTATGTAAAATACTTGGGGTATGTTTGTATTGTGGCTAGAGTGTACCCTACCAAAATTTTGTTCATGACCCAAAAAAATGGTCTTTGTTTGAATTTTTGCCAACTTTTTGGCACGCTAATGCACTGTAGCCAACTCTAGTTCATCGTTCCTGCCAATGTTGGCCAACTCATGGACAACCAAAATTTTGGCTAGCCAATGTTTTGGTGGGACAAATTTGGGCACAAACCAAACACACCATTAATGTAGCAATCATTTATTTAAAGAACTTTAATATTCATAGTTTGAACCCGTTAGAGAGCTATCTCTGTTCCAGGAGGAAAAACACTTAACTAGCAGAGATTGTTTCATTGCAGGAAATGAAGCGCCAATGTGATGAAAAAAGGTATGATGCTTATACAAATTGTGGCTTACACTCTTACCCTGCTGAGATGATTTTTAATTACTCTATACCCCTTCCAGAGAATTGTTCGAAGTCTTGCTAAATTCACAGAAAGAAAAGGGGAGATCTAAGAATTCCAAAGGTGATCCTGTTGCGTTAGAGCAGTTGAAACAAGCTCAGGAAGATTATCAAGAGGAAGCGACTCTTTTTCTGTTCCGGTTAAAGTCATTGAAGCAAGGACAGTTTCGAAGTCTTTTCACACAAGCTGCTCGGCACCATGCCGCTCAGGTGCACATTTTATCACTTGGAGATGTTCCTCTTTTATTTTGTTTATTACACTCTTCAGAAACTCATTGTACTTTTTTTTTGTATATTTTGTGTGGACCAGTTAAATTTATTCAAAAAAGGTGTCAAGTCTCTTGAGGCTGTAGAGCCACATGTTAGACTTGCTGCTGAGCAACAACACATCGATCATCAGTTCAGTGCACTTGAAGATGAGGATTACTCTGTTGAAGATGAAAATGACGATGAATACAATGACAGTCATGATGGAGAACTGTCTTTTGATTATGGAGAAAGCAAGGAAACTGCAGAAGCTGGTCATGCTTCCCGTAGTCCTACAGAGGTACTAATATAGTTTTGTAATATAAGCATAGTTAAATGTCAAACTGAAGAATATGCTGTTATGTTGCTTGATGTGGAATTTTTACAACTGTTTCACTGCACTTGTGAAAAACTGTGCTGCTTCTAGAATTTATCTTGGTAGTTATCTGCAATCTCTCAAAAAGCAATAACTTTTTGTTATAAACTGAAAATTGGAATGCACATAGTTATGCAGTATGTTACTCCATGTGTCGAAAAGATCTAAATAGGTAAATGCCATCTGTAAACTGAATTTTGTTTCTGTACATCTTAAAATTTTCATTTAATTTTGTCTTCCTTGTCCTGTCCAACATATTCCGGTTTGTTTCATCAACTGTTTCTCTCATGTCTTCACTATCTTGAGAGTCCATCATCTGACTTTCTTATTTTCGCAGGAATTTTTTGATAGAAGCAAAGAAGATTATTCCTCTTTTCCTGCTGAAAGACAAAGGCCTGTAAGCCAGTCAGCTCCACTTTTTCCTGAGAAAAAGCTTGAGACAGCAGAAAGAGTAAAAGAGTTGCGGCGTTCTGCAACGAGGAAGTTACATACTTACGTTTTGCCTACTCCAAATGATGTTCAAGCCACCTCTCAGACAATCGCAGGAAATCCTACAAGTGGTTCTCCTATTGAGAGAAAAAGTGTATTCCATTCATCTCCGCTGAACCCAAGTACACATATGGGAGATTTAAGAGACAATAAGCTACCAAGTCCTGCCAGATTATCTAATGCACAGTCTGTGCTGAAAGAAAGCAATACCAATACAGCAGAAATAAGGACAATGCTCCCAGCTGTTGATCCGGCTTTACCAGGCTATAACAATTTGAAGGTTCCTTCTGACAACAAAAAAGCGAAGAGGGGGTCCTTTTCTGGTCCGATTCCTCTCCGATCAAGGTCAACAGAGAATATTGATGCCGCCGCCGCAAGGCACAGCTCTGCACATCAGCCAACAATTCATGTGAGAGTGTCACCCAGTTCCTCCCCGCCACCCATATCCTCACCCAGAATTAAGGAGCTTCACGAGCTACCGCGACCGCCCACTGGTGCATCAAGAAATACAGCATTTTCTAGTTTAGTCGCTCACTCTGCGCCGTTGGTACCAAATTCTGCCCCGTTGGCATCCAGAGGCCACGCAGGGCAGGACCATTTTAATTTTAGGGCCAGGCAAACACCACCAAGTGCTCCACAAACTGCATCGCCTCTACCAACGCCACCTGGGCCTATATCCCGTAGTTTTTCTATACCCTCTAGGGGCATTAGAACAGGTGTTTCAGATGGCAAAGAAACAGAAGATCATCAAGATAAAGGGGCTGCTAGAATGAGCCTCTCTTCTCTTCCTTCAACACAAACATTCTTGGAGGATCGTCAACCTTTGCCAGCAGCTGCCGAGTCATTTAGCAGAACATAGGGTGAGTATTCATTCTGTGTAGCACTGCAGTCTGTTTTTGAACTGTGTTACCTTGCAGGATCAAATTATTCTTCTTATTCATCATTCTTAACTAGAAACAGAGAAACACAATGAATATTGAATTAGCCCTTGAATGACTACTCTTCAATATACTCCCTCTAGTTCTCCCCAACAAGTAGTATTTAGGTACAGAGGGAGTAGTAATGAAGACTGCCCCACGTGAAAGGGGAATAGAGATGTCATGGTGCAGTTTAAGTTGTGGAAGTTTATATGCCTCTTCTCCATTGGCTTTGTTGCTTTGTATGCACATAAACTACTTGTGAAGGGGGAACTAGATACTGGATCATGATTCATGAATGTGCATGTACATAAAATTTGCAAGTTTTAGTGCTGCTGTTGGTTTCGTAGTTCCATATGAATATGATATACTCCTCCTTCATATTCCCTCCGTTCCTAAATATAAGTCTTTTTAGAGATTTCAATATGGACTACATACAAAGCAAAATGAGTGAATCTACACTCTAAAATACATCTATATGCATTCATATGTAGTTCCTATTGAGATCTCTAAACAGACTTAAATTTATGAACGGAGGGAGTAGTTAAAAGTGCAGCTTTGCATTGGTCCATGTGGTTTCTTAACTACTTTTGAGTCAAAAATGTTGAAAACTCTATTCAAGAAACTAATCTAAGCGCCCCCTTTACATAGTAGCAGCTTATGAAACATGACACGTGATAGCAATGGCAGATTAACATTACTCCCTATTCTTTTCCTGTGCAGGATATTTGGTGTTAAGGTGGGATTTTATATGATATATAATATGTCATGCTAATCGAGAGGCTTGGCTACTTTTTCGTGGAAAAACAATGTACATACTAGTATGAGAACTAAAACCCATATTGCAAAGTAGCTGGTGGTGGTTGGTGTCCCCTATGGTTGAGTGTAGTTGTGCAAATAACGAGTTTGTTGAATAAAATTCTCCATTTTTCTCTCTGATAATTTTATGCAAGATTTGTCTGTGTTGTGCCACGGCCTGTTCCCAGTCATCATTTTAATCATCATGAATGTCAAGGTATCCCGGAATTTTGTCTCAGTGAAGTGATTTTCATGAATTGTTGTAGGATTGCTGTAAAGAAACTTGTTTTTCGTAGGATAGGTAGATGTCCAATAGTATCCTTACATTTGATCTAGCCTCATTAAACAAACTTTGCAGAGAGTTCCAGTGAGTTTATATCTTTACTAGAAGGGTAGTGCGTGCTTTGCCGCGTTGCTTATATACTTGGGGTTGTACATGTTTTATGTAAAATAACTCAAAATATTTTTCGGAGATATTCATTTTCCTGAAGAGACAGATAAGATATTAGGTGGGTGTTTGATACCGCCAAAAAGACAAAAAAAAAAGATTCTAAGGAATCAAGAAAAAGGAAAAATTGGGTCAATGTTGAACGGAAAAAAATTCTCAAGAGCAAGGAAAAGTATTTTGTTTCCGTTCGCCCTACAGTGGCATATGAAATGGACGAAGAAAGAAATTTAGCAACACTTTTCCCGCGGGATCTCTTGCAAGAAGAAAATAATCTCCAAATTTGACTTGTCAATTTTATTTCTCATGAAAATTGCAAGTTAACTCAAATTGATGTTGTGAAAAATATTTACGTATTAGTTGATTTGGCGTGTGGGGGATACAATGAAGTGCATTTTTTTACAAGATATGCTACTCCTACGAACAAACTTTGCGGAATCATGCTTACAGATGGATGTGTCAATTTATGATCACAGATTAGGGAAAAGGTAGTCCAGCAGTGCAAATCGGGGAAGTGATTGGTGGGACAATGTTTGGTATGACTAATCCGTAGCGAATCGTTTGTCGTTGTATCATTTTTCTTTTTTTATGGTGGTGTGTTTGGCTGGATTTTTTTGACCGTGTGATTGGAGGACATCTTTTAATTAGTATAAAAACATAAGAAAGTTACTTACATTGTTGGACGCGCGTGTTATGTTGGTGCTAAACGTGTTATGCGCGATTGTCACCCATTCATCGAGAGAACCCACCACAAAGTCAGGGTGAACGATCCAATCAATTATCTATCCAATCCAAATTGAAGAGTTGAATGACGGGATTTAAAACGGGATAACTTAACGAAGTTAGACATTTCATTGTAGACCCTTTTTGAGATGCCCTCTCATCCCTGCCCGCCGCTGCTGCCCACGGTCTCGTCCACCTGCTCCCACCATGCGATCAGCCATCGGGAGCGCTACGATGGCGGGACCCAATCCAGAGAACGACAATGCTAGGCGCATCAACGACGGCTCAGGTACGTCCTCATCCAGGTCACGCTCGGGCTGCCCTCCAGCAGGACCAAGCAATAGTCGAAGTCGTGATCCGGCTCACAACAATCACGACCATGTCCTCTGGTCAGCCTCCCCTGCTGACATTATCCCAGTCCCCACGCCCATGTGCATGTGAGTTAAACGATTCAGATCCGGTCTTTTTTTTCCATCCTTGTCTACCTTTGTGGATTTTCAGTTTTACCTTACAGCAGAAGCTAGCTATATCCGTGCATCTCAATTAAAGAATTGGTGCCTTGCGTTTCAGTTTTGAACATGGATGTGAGTATATATGTATCCTACTTTACGCTGCATAGTGATGTTTGCCATCAGTTTTGAACATGGATGTGAGTATGTATGCCGTATTTCAATTTTATAATCCTTACTTTTGATACACATATAAAAAAACCTATTGTGCTATGACTTATGAGGTTTGATAGCGAAGACCGAATAACTCTAGCAAGCTGTGAAAATTCATGTATAAAGAACAAAAAGGTATGTTTTCCACCAAACTCACTTTGTTGTGTCCATTCTGAATTGGCCAAATGGATGGTTTAAGTTTATGAGTGTATGTGTATTCAGTTATATTATGTGGCATAATAGAAACGAAAGAGTAAATGAATGCAGTGTCTAACTACTCCACTGTTTCATTTATTCTTCTTCAGAGTTTCATTTGTACCTCCACAAGAAACCATTTGCACTGGAGCAATAAAAAACCAAAATTTATTGAACCTTCTGCCATTGGTTAGTTAAAATGTATCAAAACCAATTTAGAACCGCAATAGGATATGAAAAATAATGATATAGAAGTGAGGCTCTATAATCTGAACCAAATTAGGTATTTATTTCAGTCAGTTATATCTCATATCTTGGTATTCCAAATCTCCATGTGTGAAGAAATATTTTCAGTCAAATGATCAATATGTAAATTCTCTGCTTGTATATCCTATTATACTGTTTGGATTTTTCCTAGATATTTGGGTTGGCAAGCAAAGATGTTCAGCCCTGCTGGATCGTGATATATTACCATGTTTAGGATAGACGAAATAAGATTGCAAAGGTACATTCTTTTCCATGCCTATGAATTATTCACTTGTTGTTGAACCATTTGATGTTTGGGGTTTTGATTATATGGGACCTTTTCCTTCCTCTAATGGGTATAATCATATTTTCGTTGCTGTTGATTATGTCACTAAGTCGTTAGAAGTTATTCCAACTAGTAGTGCTGATCATAACACCTCCATTAAAATGGTTAAAGAAGTTATTTTTCTGAGGTTTAGAGTCCCTAGATATTTAATGACTGATGGTGGTTCACACTTTATTCATAGTGCTTTCCGTAAAATGCTTGCTAAATATGATGTTAAATGATACGTCTCCGTCGTATCAACTTTTCATCACACTTTTGCCATTGTTTT
The DNA here is from genome assembly GCA_039707655.1 of Elymus sibiricus. Taxonomy (NCBI): domain Eukaryota; kingdom Viridiplantae; phylum Streptophyta; class Magnoliopsida; order Poales; family Poaceae; genus Elymus; species Elymus sibiricus. The sequence goes on from CM077671.1 coordinate 346,745,080, forward strand.
GGACTCTAATTTGCATGATTTGAATGAAACTAACTCGGACTGACGCTGTTTTCAGCAGAACTACCATGGTGTTGTTTTTGTGCAGAAATAAAAGTTCTCGGAACTGGATGAAACTTTTTGGAGATTTATTTTAGAATAAATAAAAAAATACTGGAGCCAAGAACCACCGGAGGGGGCCCCTGGCTGGGCACGATACACCAGGGCGCGCCAGCCCCCCCCAGGTGCGCCCTAGTGGGTTGTGCCCACCTCGTGGCCCCACTGACCCTAATTCTGGCACTATAAATTCCTATTTTCGGAGAAAAAAATCAAGGAGAAAGTTTCACCGCGTTTTATGATATGGAGCCGCCGCCACCTCCTGTTCTTCATCGGGAGGCCAGATCTGGAGCCCGTTTGGGGCTCCGGAGAGGGGAATCTTCGGTCTTCGTCATCATCAACCCTTCTCCATCGCCAATTCCATGATGCTCCCCACCGGGAGTGAGTAATTACTTCGTAGGCTTGCTGGTTGGTGAGGAGTTGGATGAGATTCATCATGTAATCGAGTTAGTTTTGTTAGGGCTTGATCCCTAGTATCCACTATGTTCTGAGATTGATGTTTCTATGACTTTGCTATGCCTAATGCTTGTCACTACGGCCCGAGTGCCATGATTTCAGATCTGAACCGTTTATGTTATCATCGTTATATCTATGTTCTTGATCTGATCTTGCCAGTCATACGCACCTATTACATATTCTGATCCGCAAACCCCGGAGTGACAATAGTCAGGATACTTTCCGGTGATGACCGTAGTTTGAGGAGTTCATGTATTCACCATGTGTTAATGCTTTGTTCCGGTTCTCTATTAAAAGGAGGCCTTAATATCCCTTAGTTTCCTTATGGACCCCGTTGCCATGGGAGGGTAGGACAAAAGATGTCATGCAAGTTCTTTTCCATAAGCATGTATGACTATTTACGGAATACATGCCTACATTACATTTATGAACTGGAGCTAGTTTTGTGTCGTCCTAGGTTATGATTGTTATATGATGAATATCATCCAACGAGTTCACCGATCCAGTGCCTACGAGTTTTCCACTTATTGTTCTTGCTAAGTTACTACCGCTGTTGCTACTGTTCCAATTGCTACAAAACTATTGCTACTACTGTTACCGCTACTGTTACTGTCACTACTGCTATCAAACTATCATATTACTATGCTACTGATCACTTTGCTGCAGATATTTAATCTCCAGGTGTGGTTGAATTGACAACTCAACTGCTAATACTCTCAAATATTCTTTGGCTCCCCTTGTGTCGAATCTATAAATTTGGGTTGAGTACTCTACCCTCGAAAACTGTTGCGATCCCCTATACTTGTGGGTTATCAAGACCTTTTTCTGGCGCCGTTGCCAGGGAGCATAGCTATATTTGTTGAGTCACTTGGGATTTATATCAATTGATCACTATGAAGAATCTGAAGGATCCAAAGACCAATATTTTTCCCTCTAAGACGAGGGGAGGTAAGGAACTGTCATCTAGCTCTTCACTTGATTCACCTTCTGTTATGAGTAAGCTTGCAACACCACCACATGCTAGTAATCCTGATATGTCGCAAGTTATTGATGATGCTACCTCTGCTATGAATGATGCTTATGATGATGCTAGTACCATGCTTGATGATAATGTGCCACCAGGTGAATTTCTCGATGAACAAATTGCTAGAGCTAAAGAGAATGAAATTACTGAAACTGATGAGATTGATGAAACTGATGACTATGAAACACCTATTAGTCCTAGTTCTCCTTGATTTGAAATGCCTAAGATACCTGAAGGTTATGTTATGGACGAGGAGGTAACTAGAGAAATTCTTTCTTGCAAGGATAGAAATGATCTTAAGAAATTGCTACGCAAGTATAAGGAAAAGACTTTGAATGCTAGAATGAAATGTGATCCTAAGTTTGCTACTTCACATATCTTTGTTACCGATAAGGATTATGAATTCTCTGTCGACCCAGAGTTAATTACTTTGGTTGAATCTGATTCTTTCCATGGCTATGAAACTGAAACTGTAGTGGCACACCTTACCAAGCTGAATGATATAGCCACCCTCTTTGCTCATGATGAGAAGATTCGCTAATATTATATTCTTAAGTTATTTCCGTTCTCATTAAAGGGTGATGCTAAGACATGGTACAATACTCTTGCTCCTGGTTGTGTGCGTAGTCCCCAGGATATGATTTACTACTTCTCTGAAAAATATTTTCCTGCTCATAAGAAACAAGCTGCCTTACAGGAAATATTTAACTTTGTGCAAATTGAAGAAGAGAGTCTCCCACAAGCTTGGGGGAGGCTTCTGTAGTTGCTTAATGCTTTGCCTGATCACCCTCTCAAGAAAAATGAAATACTTGATATCTTCTATAATGGACTAACCGATGCTTCTAGGGACTTCCTGGATAGTTGTGCTGGTTGTGTTTTCAAGGAACTAACTGTTGAACAAGCCGAGGAATTATTGAATAACATATTGAAGAATTATGATGATTGGACTCTTCCTGAACCACCGCCTAAACCCACTCAGAAGAAGAGATGTATCTTATTTCTCAGTCCTGAAGATATGCAAGAGGCAAAGAAATCTATGAAGGAAAAATGTTTTAAAGCTGAGGATGTTAAGAATTTACCACCTATTGAAGAAATATATGGCCTTGACACACCACTACCTCCACAGGTGGTAAAGTTAAATTCTTTATTAAAGTTTGATGAAGGTGATATCCCTCACAATAAACATCCTAGTCAATGCTTATATGAGTTTGACAACTATATTATGAAGCAAGATCATTTCAATGCACATGTTCTGAAACAATTGAAATATAATTCTGATATGATTGCTCGCTTGACTGACTTGTTATTTAGAATCAGTAATGATGTTAGAGGAGTAGGAAAGCATGCCTCTATGGTTCAAACTCAGTTAGAACAAGTTGCTAAGTCTCAAAAAGAATTGCTTGATGAAATGAATAATAATATGAATGATTTTGCTGCTAGAGTAGTAACTAGAGGAGGTAGAATGACCCAAGAACCACTCTATCCTGAGGGTCATCCTAAAAGAATTGAACAAGACTCTCAGAGAATTAATACTGATGCACCTAGTCCTTCTAAAAAGAAAAAGAAAAAGAAAAATGATAGGACTTTGCATACCTCTAGTGAACCTGAGATACAAAAACCTTTTGATAATAATGATGTCTCTATTTCCGATGCTGAAACTCAGTCTGGTAATGAACATTCACCTAGTGATAATGAAGATGATAATGATGATGTTCATGAAGATGCTCAACCTAACAATGGTAAAGAACCAGATAATGATGTTGAAATAGAGCCTGCTACTGATCTTGAGAACCCACAACCTAAAAATAAACGTTATGATAAAAGAGACTTTGTGGCTAGGAAATATGGTAAAGAAAAAGAGCCGTGGGTTCAGAAACCCATGCCATTTCCACCTAAGCCATCTAAGAAAAAGGATGATGAAGAATTTGAGCGCTTTGCTGAAATGATTAGGCCAGTCTTTTTGCGTACCCGCTTAACTGATATCTTAAAGATGGCCCCTTATGCAAAGTACATGAAAGACATCATCACTAACAAAAGAAAGATACCTGAAGCTGAAATCTCCACCATGCTTGCTAATTACTCTTTTAAGGATGGAGTACCTAAAAAACTTGGAGATCCTGGAATACCAACTATACCTTGCTCCATTAAAAGAAATTATGTCAAAACTACTTTGTGTGATTTGGGAGCCGGTGTTAGTGTTATGCCTTTCTCCTTATATAAAAGACTTGATTTGAATAAACTCACACCTACTGAGATATCATTGCAAATGGCTGACAAATCAACTGCCATACCTATCGGTATTTGTGAGGACGTGCCCGTTGTTGTTGCAAATGTTACTATCTTAACGGACTTTGTTATTCTTGAGATGCCCGAGGATGACAACATGTCGATTATCCTTGGTAGACCCTTTTTGAATACTGCAGGGGCTGTTATTGATTGCAATAAAAGCAAAGTCACTTTTCATATCAATGGTAATGAGCACATGGTGCACTATCCGAAGAAACAATTCCAAGTGAATGGTATAAATGTTATTAAAGAATCCCCGACCATCACTATTGGAAGTTTTCAATTACCTCTACCTACTGCCAAAAAGAAATATGATATACTTATTGTTGGGGATATGCATATCCCCATTGAGGTAACTTAGTGTTTTACGAAAGTTCTTCGGTTTCATGCTAATCGGAAGTGGTTGTTAATAGGACTTTGATCAACCTTATTAATGGATCATTTTTGAGAGGCATGAAGTTGATGAATCTAGTAAGCACAACTCTCTACTCCCACCTTTTGTTTTCTGATTAACTTAGTCAAATAAAATAAATGCCATGTTTATCCTGTTTTCTGTTTTCTCCGTGCAATAACAAATGACCCAAAAATAAAAGTTCTCAGAATGTCCTGAAAATTTGATACGTTTTTTTTCTGAATATTTCTAAATTTCTGGTGCAAATAATACCAGAGGGGGTGCACCTGGTGCCCACAATACACCAGGGCGCACCAGCAACCCCAGGCACGCCCTGGTGGGTTGTGGCCCCCACGTGGGCCCCCTCACTTATTCCTTTAGCCCACATCATCCCCTACCTCCAGAAAAAAATCACCAGAATAAGATGGATTTCTTTAGGAAGTTTTCCTCCATGAAAAGTGCCAAAGGAGTCATTGGGGAATCATCGAACAATTACCTTCACACTCCGAGAAGGGTGGAGGTGCGGCCGTGCGAATGGCCGCATGATGCCTTCATGGAGGAGGTCGGGTTCCATCAAGAGTTCACTCAATTTGTTGCAAATGCTGGGCTGACCGAGTTCCTCGCAGTTAAGTGTGACCAATATCACTTCCTTACAAATTCCTTTGTGCAAAGTTTTCATTTCCTGAGAAAGAATAATCCTCCTGAAGTGCAGTTTAATCTTTGTGCTGAAACTCACAAAATGCCGCTAACTAACTTTGCGACATATGCTTGATCCCCTCTGATGGGGAATTGAGAGAACCTAGACCAGCGGAGTTTGAGGATTTTCTCCTCACTTTAACAGTGGGTGAAGATGGAGGCGTGTCAAACGCTACTGCTACCAGTTTGTAGTTTCCCTCAGTGCATTACTTTGCTTTGTTCATCGCTAAGTGTTTAATCGCTAGGGAGAAGGTTGGCGCACTCAGTGCCCCCGACTTTGCTATTTTACGCCGTGCACTGTATGATGATCACACCTTTAGTATGGGGGCTATTATTGCACGTCGCTTACACCTTAACAGGACTAAGGGAAAGATACATGGTGGTATTTATGCTACTCGCTTAGCGAGACACTTTAATGTTCAGATTCGTCCACATGATCATCTCTTGTCCCAAGTTTATCTAGATCACAAGGCGTTGTAGGATCACCAATTTATTGAGGCAACTAATTCTTTCCGTGACATTCGTTACCACCTAGTATTCAGCATAGAAACCCGTGATGTTATTCCGTTGCCTGCACTTGCTCTGTTTGATTCTATTGCCAGGAACGGATACAGGATCATGCCAGATGACATTACAGCCTACCGGAACAACCTAGCAGCTGCTGAGGAGGAGCCCCAGAGGTGGGACGCTCAGGTGCCGCCTCCACCTCACTTTGACTTGGGACCGGATGGCTACTACGGATGGTGATTACCAAACTAGGCCAAAAGCCTAAGCTTGGGGGAGTACGTATTCCCACCGACATTACATTCATGTTCTCACGTTTCATTCTAGTTGTCGGTGTTCACACTTTTTTCATTGTAATATCCATGCTAGATTTGTTTTCTCGCTTTCTTCTTGTGTGTTTGAAAAACTTTGAGAAAATCCAAAAATATTTCCTACTTGTTTTTAGTTTTTCTTTCTAGCTTAGTTTAATTGTAATATTGAAAGAAAACCCAAAAAGATTTCTCGTTTCTTCTTTTGCTTGTTGGGAGCTTTCCCGTGTAAATAATTTTTCTCGTTTTTGTTTTTCCTCTTTAATTTGCTTTCTTCAAGAAAAAACAAAAACTCCAAAAACATTTTAGTATGTTTCTCTGAAATTCTTTTATTTTTGTTTGAGTCGTACCAAGGAGAAGACCATGATGAAAATGTTGAGTGGCTCTCAATTGCACTATTGTTATCTAACAAAGAGCCCATGTTACCTTGTCTTCTCCTCTTGAATAAAATGTTTGCAGATTCCAACTTAGTCCATGGCACGCTTGCACTATTATTATTTTCTTATCATTCGGTCATGCAAGTGAAAGGCAATAATGACGATATTTGATGAATTGACTGTGGCAGAGAAAAGCGGGTATGAACTCAACTTGTTTTTGTTTTTGTAAATATGTTTAACCTAGTATCCTTGATTCATCATTTTATGATCAAACATGTTTGCAATGACCATTAGAGATTATAGTTGTTCATGCCATGCTTAAGTAGCTAGGAGTGGATAATGATTTATCTTGGATGTCAACATGCATTAAAATGGTTGTGATGCGGTATGATGATATGGTATCCTCCTCTGAATGTTTCAAGTGGCTTGACTTGGCACATGTTCACGCATGTAGTTGAATCAAAACCAACATAGCCTTCATGATATTTATGTTCATGGTGTCCATATCCTACTCATGCTAGTAGTCAATGTTTATTATATGTAATGCATGTTCATGACCGTTTTTGCTCTCTAGCTGGCCGCTTCTCAATCTATTTGCTAGCCTTCGCCTGTACTAAGCGGGAATACTGCTTGTGCATCAAAACCCTTAAACCAAAGTTATTCCAGATGAGTCCACTATATCTACCTATATGCGGTATTACCCTGCCGTTCCAAAGTAAATTTTCATGTGCCATCTCTAAAAATTCAAATGAACATTTGTTTTGTGTGCCTGGACCGCTCATGGAGCGATAGGGGGCGGTCAGTATCTTCCATGTTAAGCGGGTTTTCTCATGATGAGTGTTTATTCACTCGTGCTTACACGAGAGGGGCGGTAATAGGGATTCCGACGTGGCTTGAGACTGCGTCGGTATTTTCCCAAAGAGGAAGGGATGATGCAGCACAGCGACGGTAAGTATTTCCCTCAGTTATGAAACCAAGGTTATCGAACCAGTAGGAGGATCACCACCACCCAATAAGCAGCACCTTCACACAAATAACAAATACTTGCAACCCGGCGTGAAAGAGAGGTTGTCAATCTCTCTACGGTAAAAAGATAGATTAGGTAGTGATAGATAGGAGAGATAGATCTCTCAAGAACACAAAATAAAAAGGGCAAATAAAATATGCAGCAATATGTTTTTGGGTTTTTGGTTTTGTAGATCTGAAAACCAAGATGCAAAAAGATAGATCTGAAAGCAATATGTTGGAAAAGTAGACCCGGGGGCCGTAGGGTTCACTAGTGGCTTCTCTCATGAGTATAGCGCACGGTGGGTGAAAAAATTACTGTTGGGCAATTGATAGAAAATCGAATAGTCATGACGATATCCAAGGCGATGATCATTATATAGGCATCACGTCCAAGATAAGTAGACCGACTCCTGCCTGCATCTACCACTATTACTCCACACATCGAACGCTATCCAGCATGCATCTAGTGTATTAAGTTCATGGAAAAACGGAGTAATGCAATAAGAACGATGACATGATGTAGACAAGATCTATTATGTAGGAATATGCCCCATCTTGTTATTCTTAATGGCAACGATACATGCGTGCCTTGCTGCCCCTGCTGTCACTGGGAAAGAACACCGCAAGATCAAACCCATCACAAAGCACCTCTTCCCATGGCAAGAAAAATCGATCTAGTTGGCCTAACTAAACCAAAGATTCGAAGAAGAAATACGAGGCTATAAGTAATCATGCATATAAGAGATCAAAGAAGACTCAAATAATATTCATGGATAGAAACTGATCATGAACTCAAAATTCATCGGATCCCAACAAACACACCGCAAAAGTTTACATCAAATAGATCTCCAAGAGACCATTGTATTGAGAATCATAAGAGAGAGAGAGAGGAAGCCATCTAACTACTGCCTACGGACCCGTAGGGCTATGGTGGACTACTCACACATCATCAGAGAGGCACCTATGAAGAAGATGAACCCTTCTGTGATGGTGTTTAGATTGGATCTCAGGGTTCTGGAACTTGCGGCGGCTGGAATTGTGTTTCATTGACTCCCCTAGGGTTTTTGGAATATTTGGGAATTTATAGGCATCAGAGGCGGTGGAGAGGGTCCCCGAGGAGGGCAAAACCCATCAGGGCGCGCCGGGGCCCCCCTGGCGCGCCCTGGTGGGTTGTGGTCTCCACGGCCCACCTCTCCGGCACTTCTTTGGCCCACTGGGTGTCTTCTGGTCCAGAAAAAATCTCCAAAAAGTTTCGTCACGATTGGACTCCGTTTGGTATTGATATTCTGCGAAGTAAAAAACAAGCAAAAATAGCAACTAGCACTTTGGCACTATGTCAATAGGTTAGTCCCAAAAAATGATATAAAGTTGTTATAAAATGATTGTAAAACATCCAAGAATGATAATATAACAGCATGGAACAAGCAAAAATTATAGATACGTTGGAGATGTATCAGATTCCCAGTCCCAAAATCAAAAATCAAAAATAATTAAACAAAACTCCCCCAGGAATGTTGTTGGTTTGGACGGTACCCGTAGATGCGGCTAGCCGTGGAGTGTGATTGTTGGTGGAGAGGGAGTAAACCTTTACTTTTACCGCTTGGGAACCGCCGCTAATTTGTTTAGCATGGAAGATATTGATAACTCTTGGTCGTAACGTTGACAGGAAGGGTGTACCTCCCAAAATTATATCTATCTCTGTTTTAAGCTTTGAGCTCTGGCACCTCTGTAAATCCATGCTTCCCTCTGCGAAGGGACTATCTATTTACTTTTATGTTGAGTCATCACCTTCTCAAATAAGCGCAAGACCTGAGAGCACTATTGTCATCCTCATGCATTGTGTATAGTTGATGTTGGGTGCAGCATGACTGTATCTTTTCTACCATGAATTATAATGTTTAGTCGCTGCTTGAACTTTGGAGGTGCTCTGCATTTATGTTTTGCGGTCTCAGAAAGGGCTAGCGAGATACCACTATTGTCATATTGTATCATGATTGTTTTGACAAAGTGTTGGCACTTGAGATATCTTATCATTGCTCGCTAGTTGCTTATGTCATTGATATGAGTTAATATAATTTCTAAGAGTTATTGTTGGCATGGTTAGTCATAATCTTTGCTGAAAACCTGGGTGCTACTTAAGCATATATATGTAAACAAGAACAAAAGAGTTCATAAAAGTTTTTCTTTATCATTTTCAGTTTGTCAACTGAATTGCTTGAGGACAAGCAATGGGTTAAGCTTGGGGGAGTTGATACGTCTCCGTCGTATCTACTTTTCCTCACACTTTTGCCCTTGTTTTGGACTCTAATTTGCATGATTTGAATGAAACTAACCCGGACTGACGCTGTTTTCAGCAGAACTTCCATGGTGTTGTTTTTGTGCAGAAATAAAAGTTCTCGGAACTGGACGAAACTTTTTGGAGATTTATTTTAGAATAAATAAAAAATACTGGAGCCAAGAACCACCGGAGGGGGGCCCCTGGCTGGGCACGATACACCAGGGCGCGCCAGCCCCCCCCCCCCAGGCGCGCCCTGGTGGGTTGTGCCCACCTCGTGGCCCCACTGACCCTAATTTCGGCACTATAAATTCCTATTTTCGGAGAAAAAAAATCAAGGAGAAAGTTTCATCGCGTTTTACGATACGGAGCCGCCACCACCTCCTGTTCTTCATCGGGATGCCAGATCTGGAGCCCGTTTGGGGCTCCGGAGAGGGGAATCTTCGGTCTTCGTCATCATCAACCCTTCTCCATCGCCAATTCCATGATGCTCCCCACCGGGAGTGAGTAATTACTTCGTAGGCTTGCTGGTCGGTGAGGAGTTGGATGAGATTCATGATGTAATCAAGTTAGTTTTGTTAGGGCTTGATCCCTAGTATCCACTATGTTCTGAGATTGATGTTTCTATGACTTTGCTATGCCTAATGCTTGTCACTAGGGCCCGAGTGCCATGATTTCAGATCTGAACCATTTATGTTATCATCGTTATATCTATGTGCTTGATCTGATCTTGCTAGTCATACGCACTTATTACATATTCTGATCCGCAAACCCCGGAGTGACAATAGTCGGGATACTTTCCGGTGATGACCGTAGTTTGAGGAGTTCATGTATTCACCATGTGTTAATGCTTTGTTCCGGTTCTCTATTAAAAGGAGGCCTTAATATCACTTAGTTTCCTTATGGACCCCGTTGTCATGGGAGGGTAGGACAAAAGATGTCATGCAAGTTCTCTTCCATAAGCACGTATGACTATTTACGGAATACATGCCTACATTACATTTATGAACTGGAGCTAGTTTTGTGTCGTCCTAGGTTATGACTGTTATATTGTGACACCCCGATAGAGGGCCGACGCATGCCAGCCCCAGGATAAGACCTGGCGCACGTCAAAGACATGATACAGCAATTCCAGGCACAGAATGGCTTTATTATATGAAATGGAGTATTACAATACTGTTGCTTACAACAATATTACATAGCTCCAAGGCTAACTAAATGGCAGCGAAGGTCTTGGTTCAGCGGCAACGACATCTCTGGCTGGACTCCATAACTCACAGGACTGGCTGGGTTACGATCTAGCACGACGAATCTTCTCCTGCAACTGGCCACGTGCAAGGCCAGGTGAGTACTTTGAATGTACTCGCAAGACAACCAAATACATAGCATCCAAACAAGCAGATGACAAAGCAAGCCCTATGCTTATATAAGAATTTATTCTAAACATGGCATGGAATGAATAGGATAACATGGATCAAGCATGGCATAACGTGGATCAGGCATATAATCTACATAACATAGCATGGCAATGATCACATTAGGTGCTTAAAGTGCTTACTGTTACCGAACACCAACTTACTCTCCTCTGGGTTGTCCCACAACCCTCGAAATACTCATGATTCAATGGGCACTTCCGAACATGAGACAAGTTCTTCCATCATTATTATCCTTGTTACGGTTGACCACCTAGTGAGGCCTGGACGGACTGTCCAATACCGTGGACGCGGCTATTCGAATAGATTCTTCACTCTGCAGAGGTTGTGCACTTTACCCACACCATGGGGCACCTAACCTCGTGATCCCATTCGGATGGACCAGGGTTGCTCCAACGAAACCTGCCTAACCCGTGACTCCTTCATCGTACCACCGGCAATCATCCTCCCCCGGAGTCCTGCCCTGGGTGGCCCCTGTGTCACTCCTGACACCTGCCACCGTCGTGGCCAAACAACTGTCCCAAATGGGGACTCCCGGGATAAACATATAACTGGGCTCACAAGGTTATCGCCGCCTACGTGATCAGGGCAGCATGCACGCATAACCTTCCCTCTTTGGTGGTACCGATGAAAGAGCACAAAGCTAGACCAAGTCAAGGTCGTCCCATACCGGCAAATGTGGCTGCATCGATAAGTCCGGACAGGTGGCTCTTGATCAACCAACTAAGTTTAGTTTATAAATTCAGTTCAACATCTCCATCATCACACCCTTACATCGATAACTATAAGTGGGAACAATCACTTAACAACAGCATACCAAAATTATAACAATGTTGACAAACATGGCATGAGATCAAATCATGGTACTAACATGATAATGGTATTAACAAGATTGATGCTAGTATGGCAAAATATGGCATACAAACAAGTCATGGCATTACGTGAAAAGTAATGCTAACATCTAGTACAGATGACATAACAGGTGTATGCAAGTGCAGACTAACAGGGGATATAGATGTACTACGATAAACACCCAGGGTGCAAGCAAAGTCATCATGCAAGTCCGGATCTCATGATAAGAGGTTGGCTTGCCTGGGGGTCGATGAATACGCCGGAAGGAAGTGCGATAAAACTCCGGAAAGATTTGCCGGAAAAGTTTCCCTCTCGAAGGGGCTGATTGAAGGACAAGGGAAAAATGGTCATTTTCATAGTGTGAACACATTATGAAAATGATGCCATCGGAACGGGCTCGACGATCTGAAGACGTGGGCATTGGTTTTACCTCAATCGGAGTTACGGTCGCGGAGAAACGGCTGTTCGTTCGTTAAGCGATAAAACAGACAAAAACTGTCCTTTTCAGTGCTTAACGGGCGACCGTTCACTATTTAATGGATTCGGCCGCCGGCTGAAAAAAAACGAAAGCGTATTCTGCAAATTACGCTTTCACTTAATCTGACTGCGGGCCCGGGTTGACTCTTCTCTCTCTCCAGCTGACGTGCGGGCCCCGCCCTATCCAATCTCTCTCTCCCTTTCCTTCTCTTCTCGTCGCCGCCGGCCCCAACAGAATAGAGGAAGGCCGCGGCGGCTCGGCCTCGCAGGCTGCCGGCGCTCCTCTGCCCAGCTGCTCCCTCCGACAAGCCAGGCGGCCCCGTGTCGCCGTCCCGCACCCGTGGGTGGTCGCCGGGGAGCTCGGAGAGGCTGGATAGGTGATGCCCATGGGCGGCAGGGCAGCGGCTGCGGTCACCCGAGGAACTGCTCCGGCGGCATTTCCTCGGAGACACCAAAGATGGCGGCGGCTCTGTGGGACTCAGGGGAGGCTGAGAGCATGGAGGAGAGGGAGAGGGGAGGGCCAGGACACGGGGTGGGCAGAGGGGATCGGCGGCGGCGCCACGGCCATGGGAGGGGATAGAGCTCTGGGAGCTCGAGAGGGAGGGGCTGGGCTCTACGGTGAGGAGGGAGAGCTCGGGGGGCGCCTTATATAGGCTCAGGGAGGGCTCGGGAAGGAACAGGATGACGGCCGGAGCTTCGGGACGGCGGCGCCGCGACCGCGTCGCAACAGGATCGCAACAGGACGTCGGCAGAGGCAGCCACGGCTAGAGGACGAGGGGAGGAAGCCTCCAGAGGACTCACGCATGCGGTGGCCAGCTCGCCGTCACGCCCGGACGGGCTGGAACCTGCTGGAGGTGCCCTCCCGAAGACTCCAATGCACAGAGCTCCGGTTTGGCACGCTCCGCCCGTGGTCACCGCGTGGCCACGGCAGTGCCACGCTCCACTCGCTGCCAAAGGGTGTCTAGGGTGTTCTCCACGCATCACTGAGTTGACCTATGCGTCTGGAAGACACGGGAGAGCATTGGTGTGACTGCACCTTGATCAACAAGTTTCCAGCAACAAACTGTTTGACATGTGCACTGACCACCACAGTGCTCCTTTTGGCAAGATCCTTGGCTGAGATTTATCATCCACTAAGGTGATTATCTTGGCCAAGTTTCAGCACAAATGGGCAAGCCTAGCTGGCATTTCCTTTGCAACTTGGCAAACTGGCCAGAAATGAAAATGAAGATGCTGGGATCAAATGGCTGGATGAAAATGGCCCAAATTTGGTGGAGACCAATAATTTAGGCATATGGAGGCACTGTAAAAATTTCATACCATTTTCATAAATAAAAATGGTACTTCCTTCACAGTGCTCAAATCTGGGCAGAAACTTAGTAAATTTACTGAGGAAGATTGGCTAGATGAAATGGGCTAGTTTTTGGTGTCCAAGGGTAATATATCATAATGAATCACCCTGAAAAATTTCAGCCCAAGGAGATCAAGGAATCAAGCACTTCCTTTGCAAATAGGAAATCTGGACAGAATTTGCAAAGGGATGTTGTGCTCAAATTTTGAATTGTGGAACTTGATATTTTGATGGAAATGGTGAAGATATGGGTTGGGAAAGCTCCATAAATTATTTGGGATTTTTCCTAGCTACCAAAATGGTAGTTCCTTTGGAAAGGCCCCAAATTGAGATATTGGCTTTAAATAGGAAAATGCAATTTCCACTATTTAATTATGGCCAATATTTTTTATGAGAGCTCAATATGATCACAAAGAATATCTCCACAAGTTTTCATGAACTTTGGAGATGGATATATATTTTCCTGGATTTAATTCCTCGGAGAGGCAGAAAAAGGAATTAATTCTAGATGAGGAATATTGCATATGACTTGGCAATATTTTTGCACATCTAGGGTGTATGAGTGAAGGAGGATCTCTGGAAATTTTGGGAGGATTAACAGAGCAAGGAAAATGATAGCTCCTTTGTAAACACAAAGGCAGGATTTCCAGTTCCAATATTTTGGAACTAGGGTTTGAATGAGATTTAGGGTTTACTGACAAGAGCTTGGCTGGCACAAGAACCTGGGAAAGGCACTGAGAGGTTGGGGATTGTATGGATTCACCTGGTCACTCACCAGATTCCAGCGGAAAAATTTGGGAGAGAAAAGCTAGGAAGGAATAACAGAAAAAAAATCGATAACCCGATTTTTGGGGTGTTACAAACCTTCCCCCCTTAGAAGAATCTCGTCCTCGAGATTCCTAGGGTTAGCTTAGAACAAAAATTACGCCTCCTGGAAAAACCTCTGGGCTGGGTCTTAACCCTGTGGTTGAGAACAACCGAGTTAAGAGTACCGAAAACTGGTACACCCAGGTCGAGATACGGATATCGCGGGATCTACTCCACTGGTAGGGGCCGCTGGGTTTCTCTCGTAGCCCTGACATTTTTAGAAAAAGCAAAATTTCCTTTTCCAAAAATGCTCGGGGTACCATAATGAACAGTGGCCTCTCTTACTGACAGGTGGGCCCAGGGCCCACTGGCAGCCTTCTTCTTTCTCCGGCCAACGACTCTCTCTCGCTCCCGCGCTGTCCTGAGTGCGGCTAGGCACTGCACACGCCTAGCTCCTAGGGCGTAAAGCACCCTACAACGGTAGTGCGTGGAGTGCACGAGGCCGATGCAGAGAGCACTCCCATCGCGGGCCAACGCCGGTCGGCACTGCTCGCGGATTGGCCTCCTGGACGCCGGTGATCGAGCGACGCGCGGTCTCCTGAACCTTGCTCACCGTACACCGGGCTGGGATGCCGCTACCAGAGTGGTGGCTGGTGATCATCTACGCCGTCTCAGGCCGGTGGAATAAGTGCGGGCTGCGGCGGCGAGGGGACGGCCTGTCAACATCACAGAAGACGGTGACAGAGGCGCCGCTGGGTCTGTGGTTAGTGCGGTGCGGTCAGCGGAGCTCTACCAGTGTGGAGGCCACGCTGCTAGTTGCTCCTCAGTGAACGACATCCACAACGAGTGGGTGTTGTGGTAGAATCAGGGTTTAGATCTTGGACTAGAAGGGTTGAAACGGTTTATGTTGCAATAAAATTTCTCAGAATTTCTCCGAGATTGCAACTGGGTTCTGGGAAAAGATTTTGGGACCGGGAAATTATTGGATAGGGCTGGTTTTCCAGAATGCTGGGTTCGGGAAAACTGGCAACGGAGTAAGCACAGACGGGTATGGATAGGCGGCTTTGCATTATATCCAAGTACTGCGGCGGCTGTACTCAGGAGCAAGAACTTGGCGTGCAGACATTGCTCACACGATACACATGCAGTCTATTCAGACTAATATGCAAGCAAATGCAGAATGCACATCGTGGCAAAATGCAGACGTAGGAAAGAAACATATCGAGCATGTTACACTAAGGTGATTTAATGCTAGTGGGTATATGTACTCCTGGTATACATTCACCTACACCAGCTCGCATTTAATTAGGGACTCCGGGCGAGTCCATTGTTATTAGGTGTAAGTGTTCTACTGACTAGAATCTTGTTAAGAATCCACTGCCAGCTCTGTTAAACATTTCTGCTTAACAGAGTGACAGATGAACCAAGCACACCGAGCAAACATGCATACATAACATTACAATAGCACACAAGCACAAGCAGTACAAGCAGTACAATCATACAACAACACGCAACCTTACTAGGCAGCTAACAACAACAACTCACTCCGAACTACAGAGTCCTAATCCTGGACGCAGGCGAAGAAACATTCTGCGCAACACACATACTCGCGGCATCTCCTGGCTTCCTTCACTGCCAGAGCCACAAATGGGCCTACTCTTGCTGGGGCTCTCCTGGGGGACGAAGGTTGAGCCAACTTCCGTCTTCATCGCCAGACACCTCTATAGGTTGGGGCTCAACTGCTAGAGCTGCAGTGGGAACTTGACGGAACACATCCCGACGACGAAGTCGCCGGATAGCTCCTTGAATGGAATTTGGGTGGATGTTGCCTGGTCGATATAGGTCCACAGATTGCGAGAGTGGTACTAGCTGCGAAGGTGGCACTGGGTTTGGCGACAGGGAACTGGTGGTCTTGGATGCAATTTGACGAGCCTCACGGTATGCTTCCGTAACAACCCGAGTGGTGTCATGGTCAACGGCTTTGAACTCTCTAAGAATGCCGGAGAGCAGTAGTCCCTGGGCAGCAATGAACTGGACCAGTCGAGCTATTGATGGGTCAGCGTCTCCAACTGCGCTCGAGAACTCGCAACCTGTGTCGGACGAAGAGGGAAAATAGCGGAACTCCTGCATCTCCGCTACTTGCGGAAACTGGAAACGAAGACGGGTGATGGCTTCCGCGGCAGCTATCTGGACAGCCAAATCGGGGGTGGGCATGGGTTTGCCCCGAAAATTCATGGGCTTCCCATCTGCTGTTGGACCTGGGTTGATATGCGCCTTCACATAAAATCGGCAAAGGTGGGGAACGGGTTCCGATTGGAACACTAGATACACCGGAGGAGTACTACATCCAAGGGCTTGAGTGAGCATACTCGAAAGGATGGGCGGAAAGCCGGGATAACCATTAGCCAAGGTGGACAAAGGTGGGGATGGCGGGTCAATTGGGTAGTAAACACTAAAAATGATGCTAAGTGTGGACAAACAAGTTCCACCAACTACAGCTGCCGTTACAAGATCTACGGACGAAGATAAAAGGAAAATATTTGCTAAACCTAAAAACAGCGGTGGAAGAACAGGCAGTTGATACATGGATTTGAATGAAGGAGTGATCTACACCGACTACAAAATACATATTGAGCGGAGCACCGCGCGATTTGGATGGCGTTTCGGAGCCTAAAGGTGTTTTCCTCTCCAATCAATGGTAAGCGCTCCAATGAACGGCGGCGGACTCGGAAGAACCCCGACGAACTAATGCAGATCTAAGAAGGAAGAAGAATGGAACCTGGAAGATGCAGGCGGTGCGAGCGTGCGCCAGCGAGATCTGGACGTAAACAGGGTGATGCAGTGGCCTTTGTTGAGGAAGACGGTGCGGTCCGGATGGCACGGCGGAGCTTCGGTTGCGCGAGCATCTGGAGGAAGAAGAAGAGAGAAGCGGCAGCAGGGGAAAGTGAAAAGGATGGGACCCTCACGCCTATTTATAAGGGGGAAATGGAACAGCAACAGTCCAACGCGGGAATCGAGGAGACAGGATGATGATTGACCAAGAAAACACCTCAATTCTTGGGTTGACCAGTTAATGCAAAGATCCGTTGTGATGTCATTAAGATTTTTTGGACTTACCAGAAATGACGTCATCCATTTTACATGGCGGGTCATGAAGATTTATTTCAGGTTAGATGATTATGAAGGACACAAGACTCGCCAACCAGAAGACTTGAAGATTGACATGAACATGTTCAAATCAATTTGGGGCCTAATGTTGGGGATATAACCCCATGGTGAGAGCCGCCCAGGAGGGGCCGGGTTAGGAAGTTGGCGGCTTAAACAGTGATGCCTTAAGCAGGCCGGAAGACTAAGATGAGCCCGGAGGTAATTTACCAGATGGGCCGGGTGGAGGCCCAGAGCCGGAAGACAGTGTGTGACCCGGAGGTGTAAGCCACCGGGAGATAACTTGCCAGATAAGGCAAGGCAATTTAAAGACAAAGGTCGGTTATTAGATGTCACCCGGCCCGGACTCTTGTAAGCCCAGGGCCTCGACCTATGTATATAAAGGCGGGTTCCCTGGGCGGCTTAGGGTACGAAACCTTTGATCGAGAGCTAGGTCAAGAGAATCCGCTCCCTTGTAATCGATACCCAATCAATACAACTCAAAGCAGGACGTAGGCTTTTACCTCCTTCGAGAGGGGCCGAACCTGGGTAAACCCGTGTCTTTTGTCCCGTCCAACCCCTTCGAGTTAACCGCCGTAGCGATGGCTTCACCCCTAAGTCCTTTCACTAGGACATCTGCCGTGACAAAATCACGACAGTATTGTAATTCTGCGTAGTAAAAAACAAGCAAAAACAACAACTGGCACTTTGGCACTATGTCAATAGGTTAGTCCCAAAAAATGATATAAAGTTGTTATAAAATGATTGTAAAACATCCAAGAATGATAATATAACAGCATGGAACAAGCAAAAATTATAGATACGTTGGAGACGTATCAGCATCCCCAAGCTTAATTCCTACTCGTCCTCGAGTAGGTAAATGATAAAAACAGAATTTTTGATATGGAATGCTGCCTAACATGTGCATCTCATATTCTTTTCTTTTGTATAGCATGGACATTTGGACTTGTAAATGATTCAAAGCAATAGTCTAGTTTTAACATAATGACATCAATACTCAAGCATGTCAACAAGCAACCATGTCTTGCAAAATATCAACACTAAAGAAAGTTATCCCTAGCCCATCATGCTCAATCATTGATCCATTCATGAAACACACTCAAATATTAGCTATGCCCAATGCTCAAGTACGATCATAGTGCCCCCTAGTTGGTGCTTTATAAGAGAAGATGGAGACTCAAAGTAAAAATTAAAAATTGCATAAAGTAAATAGATAGGCCCTTCGCAGAGGGAAGTAGGGATTTGTAGAGGTGCCAGAGCTCAATGTTTAAATTGAGAGAGAAAAAATATTTTGGGTGGCATGCTTTTCCTCTCAACGAAAACGACAAAGTAGCTCACAATACTTTCCATGCTAGATATATCATCGGCGGTTCCCAAACAGAAAATAAAGTTTAGTCCTTTTCCACCAAACTTTCACTTTCCATGGCGGGCCGTATCCACGGTTGCCTTCCATACCAACACTTTCCAAGGAATTTATTATTTGACAACATAAAGTATTTTTTCTTTTTCATTTCGGGAATGGACATCCCTATTACCGCCGCACTCTCGTGCAATGACAAGTGAATAAACACTCATCTTGAGAATAACACATCTAGCACGGAAGAATATTGGACACTCCCCACCGTTTCATGAGCGGTACGAGCACACAAAAGAGAAAATTTATTTTGAAAATTTAGAGATGGCACATACAAATTTGCTTGGAACGGCATGGAAATACCACATATAGGTAGGTATGGTGGACTCATAAGGCAAAACTTGGTTTAAGGATTTTGGATGCACAAGTAGTATTTCTACTTAGTACAAATGGAGGCTAGCAAATAGATTGAGAAGCAACCAAACCAAGAAAAGAAAATTCACATAAGCGAGCATTGAGCATAACTAACACCGAATAATGCACCATAAGTAGGATGTAACCTCATTGCATAACTATTGACTTTCGTGCATGCATAGGGAATCACAAACCTTAACACCAATATTCCTACTAAAGCATAATTACTCACTAACATGACTCACATATTACTATCATCATTTGTCGAAACTATTATAAAGAATCAAGTTTAATTTGTCCAATGATCTTCATGATTTTTTTTATTATATCCTCCTTGGATATCTATCACTTTGGGGCTAGTTTCATATATTGCCATTGCTTTTTGACAAGCTCAAACAAAGTTAAGTGAAGCACATGAGCATAAAGATTTCATCTCTCAAAATAGTATAAGTGAAGCATGAGAGGATTTCTTAAAAAATTACCAACTCTCAAATTAATCTAAGTGAAGCATGAGAGTATTTCTACAAAAATTTCCAAGCACACCGTGCTCAAAAAGAGATAAGTGAAGCACTAGAGCAATTCTATAGCTCAAAAATTTTAAGTGAAGCATAAAGAGCAATTCAAACAAATCATAGCATAATTTTGGATCTCTCAAATAGGTGTGTGCAGCAAGGATACAAATGACAAACTAACAAACAAAGCAATCAAACATACAAGACGCTCCAAGTAAAACTCATGATATGTGACGAATAAAAATATAGCTCCAAGTAAAATACCGATGGTTGTTAGAAGAAAGAGGGGATGCCACTCGGGGGTATCCCCAAGCTTAGTTGCTTGTTTCTCTTTGGATATATCTTGGGGGTG
Source organism: Elymus sibiricus (assembly GCA_039707655.1). Taxonomy (NCBI): domain Eukaryota; kingdom Viridiplantae; phylum Streptophyta; class Magnoliopsida; order Poales; family Poaceae; genus Elymus; species Elymus sibiricus. Next base: position 346,765,215 of record CM077671.1, read on the forward strand.
CGGTAGCATCCCAAAGCTTAGGCTCTTTTCACTCCTTATTCCTTCATCCATCGTGATCTCACCCAAAACTTGAAAACTTCAATCACAAAAAACTCAACAAATTTTTCGTGAGATCCGTTAGTATAATAAAGAAAATCACTACTTTAGGTGCTGTTGCAAACCCATTCATATTTTATTATTGCAATATAACTACTGTATTTTAACTTTACCATGGCTCATACCCTTCAATATAACCCATATATTCATCACAACAAGCACACAATGCAACGAAAACAGAATCTGTCTTAAACAGAACAGTCTGTAGTAATCTGTACTCTAACTATACTTCTGTAACTCTAAAAATTCTGAAACATTAGGACAACGTAAGGAATTTGTATAGCAACACTGTGTTAAAATTTCAGCTCAAGATCACGTTCCAGCAAAAACTTTAAATTCATATACTGGACACAAAGTTTCCGTTTCAGATTCAGCATCGCTTCTACTCATCTCATGAATCATCCTAAAGGCTCTACTTGGCACAAACACGAAATAAACCATAAAAACAATCATAACAGAGGCATAATTGTGTCAACACTCAAAAACAGAAAGGAAAAAGCAAAAAATTATTTATTCATTGGGTTGCCTCCCAACAAGTGCTATCGTTTTACGCCCCTAGCTAGGCATAACGCATAGATTCAAGTATTGTCATCCTGGGTTTTCAACTCTTCAATCACACAACTACATTTCTTCAAGGATTTAGCATGCATATTCTCGATGACAACACTCCTAGGAAGAAAACCAAAAAATTCATTCTTGTAGATAGGGTCTCTTATGATTTCAACAAAGTCAGGATGAATACTAATCATTTTAAGATCCCCCTTTGTGACTACTAGGCGTAGCAACTTTGTTCTTAGTGACATGCATGGTCTTACCAATTTTTATGGGAGTTTTTTCAATAGTTTTGATAGAAGAAAAGGCCGAACCCAAATTGCTAAAAATCTCCTCCAACTTATCAATCCGGTAAGGACTCTCTTCTACCCTTTCGTTAACTACGGTTTCTTTTTTCCTTAAGCAATTTAAAAGCACCTCCCGCCTTAGACCCAATTTTATTAGCAAGATTATGCATTTTCTTATCCAAACTTACAAGATGTACTTGGGTAATCATCTTCTTTACAATAGCATCTAATCTCTCCATAACATGTTCGAGAGTTAAAGTTGTTTCATTGATCATAAGAGGTGGTGATCCCACTAAACTTCCCATAGCATTAAAAGCATCCAAACATGGGCACATCAAGAAATTCCCACCGGCAATCATATCAAGGACGAATCTATACCAAGTGGTGATGCCCACATAAAAACTGCGAAGTAGAACAACGATAGATTGCTTATGGATAGATCTATTATGAGCATTGCAAATCCTATACCAAGCATATTTTAGGTTCTCCTCTCCCCTTTGCTTAAAATTAAGAACCTCATTATCGGGAGTACACACAATAATGGAAGAACTAGCCATAATAACTAGGCAAGAGATCTGACGAGAAAAAGGCAAACGAAAAAGAGGGCGAATAAATCGGCAAATTGGTGAAGTGGGCGAGAGGAAAACGAGAGGCAAATGGCAAATAATGTAATTGCAAGGAGATGAGATTTGTGATTAGGAACCTGGTAGATGATGATGGAGTCCCCTCGGCGCCTACGATAGCCACGTAGAAGAGACCGATTCCTCCCCGGCAATGGCGCCAAAAATTCCTTTGACGTGGCTTGAGACTGCGTCGGTATTTCCCCAAAGAGGAAGGGATGATGCAACACAGCGATGGTAAGTATTTCCCTTAGTTATGAAACCAAGGTTATCGAACCAGTAGGAGGATCACCACCACCCAATAAGCAGCACCTGCACACAAATAACAAATACTTGCAACCCGACGCGAAAGAGAGGTTGTCAATCTCTCTACGGTAAAAAGATAGATTAGGTAGTGATAGATAGGAGAGATAGATCTCTCAAGAACACAAAATAAAAAGAGCAAATAAGATATGCAGCAATATGTTTTTGGGTTTTTGGTTTTCTAGATCTGAAAACAAAGAGGAAAAAAGATAGATCGGAAAGCAATATGTTGGAAAAGTAGACCCGGGGGCCGTAGGGTTCACTAGTGGCTTCTCTCATGAGTATAGCGCACGGTGGGTGAACAAATTACTATTGTGCAATTGATAGAAGATCAAATAATCATGACGATATCCAAGGCGATGATCATTATATAGGCATCACGTCCAAGATAAGTAGACCGACTCTTGCCTGCATCTACCACTATTACTCCACACATCGACCGCTATCCAGCATGCATCTAGTGTATTAAGTTCATGGAAAAATGGAGTAATGCAATAAGAACGATGACATGATGTGGACAAGCTCTATTCATGTAGGAATTGACCCCATCTTGTTATCCTTAATGGCAACAATACATGCGTGCCTTGCTGCCCCTTCTGTCACTAGGAATGAACACCGCAAGATCGAACCCATCACAAAGCACCTCTTCCCATGGCAAGAAAAATCGATAGTTGGCCTAACTAAACCAAAGATTCGAAGAAGAAATACGAGGCTATAAGTAATCATGCATATAAGAGATCAAAGAAGACTCAAATAATATTCATGGATAGAAACAGATCATGAACTCAAAATTCATCGGATCCCAACAAACACACCGCAAAAGTTTACATCAAATAGATCTCCAAGAGACCATTGTATTGAGAATCATAAGAGAGAGAGAGAGAGAGGAGGCCATCTAGCTACTGCCTACGGACCCGTAGGTCTATGGTGGACTACTCACGCATCATCGGAGAAGCACCTATGAAGAAGATGAACCCCTCCGTGATGGTGTTTAGATTGGATCTCGAGGTTCTAGAACTTGCGACGGATGGAATTGTGCTTCGTCGACTCCCCTAGGGTTTTTGGAATATTTGGGAATTTATAGGCATCAGAGGCGGTGCAGAGGGGACCCGTGGAGGGCACAACCCATCAGGGCGCGCCGGGAGCCCCCTGGCGCGCCCTGGTGGGTTGTGCTCTCCACAGCCCACCTTCCTGGCTCTTCTTTGGCCCACTGGGTGTATTCTGGTCCAGAAAAAATCTTCAAAAAGTTTTGTCGCGATTGGACTCCGTTTGGTATTGTAATTCTGCGAAGTAAAAAACAAGCAAAAACAGCAACTGGCACTTTGGCACTATGTCAATAGGTTAGTCCCAAAAAATGATATAAAGTTGTTATAAAATGATTGTAAAACATCCAATAATGATAATATAACAGCATGGAACATGCAAAAATTATAGATACGTTAAAGACGTATCAGCATCCCCAAGCTTAATTCCTACTCGTCCTCGAGTAGGTAAATGATAAAACCAGAATTTTTGATGTGGAATGCTGCCTAACATGTTCATCTCATATTCTTTTCTTTCGTATAGCATGGACATTTGGACTTGTTAATGATTCAAAGCAATAGTCTAGTTTTAACATAATGACTTCAATACTCAAGCATGTCAACAAGCAACCATGTCTTTCAAATTAGCTTGGAACGGCATGGAAATACGGCATATAGGTAGGTATGGTGGACTCATAAGGCAAAACTTGGTTTAAGGATTTTGGATGCACAAGTAGTATTTCTACTTAGTACAAATGGAGGCTAGCAAATAGATTGAGAAGCAACCAAACCAAGAAACAAAAATTCACATAAGCGAGCATTGAGCTTAACTAACACCGAATAATGCACCATAAGGAGGATGTAACTTCATTGCATAACTATTGACTTTCGTGCATGCATAAGGAATCACAAACCTTAACACCAATATTCCTACTACAACATAATTACTCACTAAAATGACTCACATATTACTATCATCATGTCTCAAAACTATTACAAAGAATCAAGTTTAATTTGTCCAATGATCTTCATGATTTTTTTATTATATCCTCCTTGGATATCTATCACTTTGGGACTAGTTTCATATATTGCCATTGCTTTTTGACAAGCTCAAACAAATTTAAGTGAAGCACATGAGCATAAAGATTTCATCTCTCAAAATAGTATAAGTGAAGCATGAGAGGATTTCTTAAAAATTTACCAACTCTCAAATTAATCTAAGTGAAGCATGAGAGTATTTCTACAAAAATTTCCAAGCACACCATGCTCAAAAAGATATAAGTGAAGCACTAGAGCAATTCTATAGCTCAAAAAGTTTAAGTGAATCATAAAGAGCAATTCTAACAAATCATAGCACAATTTTGGATCTCTCAAATAACTGTGTCAAGCAAGGATACAAATGACAAACTAAAAAACAAAGCAAGCAAATATACAAGACGATCCAAGCAAAACTCATGATATGTGACGAATAAAAATATAGCTCCAAGTAAAATACCGATGGTTGTTAGAAGAAAGAGGGGATGCCACTCGGGGGCATCCCCAAGCTTAGTTGCTTGTTTCTCTTTGGATATATCTTGGGGGTGCAGTAGCATCCCCAAGCTTAGGCTCTTTTCACTCCTTATTCCTTCATCCATCGTGATCTCACCCAAAACTTGAAAACTTCAATCACACAAAACTCAACAAAATTTTCGTGAGATCCGTTAGTATAATAAAGCAAGTCACTACTTTAGGTGCTGTTGCAAACCCATTCATATTTTATTATTTCATTATAACTACTGTATTTTAAATTTACCATGGCTCATACCCTTCAATATAACCCATATATTCATCAAAACAAGCACACAATGCAACGAAAACAGAATTTATCTTAAACAGAACAGTATGTAGTAATCTGTACTCTAACCATACTTATGTAACTCTAAAAATTCTGAAAAATTAGGACAACGTAAGGAATTTGTATAGAAACATTGTGTTAAAATTTCATCTCAAGATAACGTGCGGGCAAAAAACTAAAATTCATATACTGGACGCAAAGTTTCCATTTCAGATTCAGCATCGCTTCTACTCATCTCATGAATCATCCTAAAGGTTCTACTTGGCACAAACACTAAATAAACCATAAAAAACAATCATAACAGAGGCATAATTGTGTCAACACTCAAAAACAGAAAGGAAAAAGCAAAAATTTATTTTTTCATTGGGTTGCCTCCCAACAAGCGCTATCGTTTTACGCCCCTAGCTAGGCATAACGCATAGATTCAAGTATTGTCATCCTTGATTTTCAACTCTTCAATCACACAACTAGATTTCTTCAAGGATTTAGCATGCATATTCTCGATGACAACACTCCTAGGAAGAAAACCAAAAAATTCATTCTTGTAGATAGGGTCTCTTATGATTTCAACAAAGTCGGGATGAATACTAATCATTTTAAGATCCCCCTTGTGACTACTAGGCGTAGCAACTTTGTTCTTAGTGACATGCGTGGTCTTACCAATTTTTACGGGAGTTTTTTCAATAGTTTTCATAGAAGAAAAGACCGAACCCAAATTGCTAAAAATCTCCTCCAACGTATCAATCCGGTAAGGACTCTCTTCTACCCTTTCGTTAACTACGGTTTCTTTTTCCTTAAGCAATTTAAAAGCATCTCCCGCCTTAGACCCAATTTTATTAGCAAGATTATGCATTTTCTTATCCAAACTTACAAGATGTTCTTGGGTAATCATCTTCTTTACAATAGCATCTAATCTCTCCATAACATGTTCGAGAGTTAAAGTTGTTTCATTGATCATAAGAGGTGGTGATCCCACTAAACTTCCCATAGCATTAAAAGCATCCAAAGATGGGCACATCAAGAAATTTCCACCGGCAATCGTATCAAGGACGAATCTATACCAAGTGGAGATGCCCACATAAAAACTGCGAAGAAGAACAACGGTAGATTGCTTATGGATAGATCTATTATGAGCAGTGCAAATCCTATACCAAGCATCTTTTAGGTTCTCCCCTCCCCTTTGCTTAAAATTAAGAACCTCATTATCGGGAGTACACGCAATAAAGGAAGAACTAGCCATAATGACTAGGCAAGAGATCTGACGAGAAAAAGGCAAACGAAAAAGAGGGCGAATAAATCGGCAAATTGGTGAAGTGGGGGAGAGGAAAACGAGAGGCAAATGGCAAATAATGTAATTGCAAGGAGATGAGATTTGTGATTAGGAACCTGGTAGATGATGATGGAGTCCCCTCGGTGCCTACGATAGGCACGTAGAAGAGACCGCTTCCTCCCCGGCAACGGCGCCAAAAATTCCTTTGACGTGGCTTGAGACTGCGTCGATATTTCCCCAAAGAGGAAGGGATGATGCAGCACAGCGACGGTAAGTATTTCCCTTAGTTATGAAACCAAGGTTATCGAACCAGTAGGAGGATCACCACCACCCAATAAGCAGCACCAGCACACAAATAACAAATACTTGCAACCCGACGCGAAAGAGAGCTTGTCAATCTCTCTACGGTAAAAAGATAGATTGGGTAGTGATAGATAGGAGAGATAGATCTCTCAAGAATACAAAATAAAAAGAGCAAATAAGATATGCAGCAATATGTTTTTGGGTTTTTGGTTTTGTAGATCTGAAAACAAAGATGCAAAAAGATAGATCGGAAAGCAATATGTTGGAAAAGTAGACCCGGGGGCCGTAGGGTTCACTAGTGGCTTCTCTCATGAGTATAGCGCACGGTGGGTGAACAAATTACTGTTGGGCAATTGATAGAAGATCAAATGATCATGACGATATCCAAGGCGATGATCATTATATAGGCATCACGTCCAAGATAAATAGACCGACTCCTGCCTGCATCTACCACCATTATCCACACATCGACCGCTATCCAGCATGCATCTAGTGTATTAAGTTCATGGAAAAACGGAGTAATGCAGCAAGAACGATGATATGATGTAGACAAGCTCTATTCATGTAGGAATTGACCCCATCTTGTTATCCTTAATGGCAACGATACATGCGTGCCTTGCTGCCCCTTCTGTCACTGGGAAAGGACACCGCAAGATCGAACCCATCACAAAGCACCTCTTCCCATGGCAAGAAAAATCATTCTAGTCGGCCTAACCAAACCAAAGATTCAAAGAAGAAATACGAGGCTATAAGTAATCATGCATATAAGAGATCAAAGAAGACTCAAATAATATTCATGGATAGAAACTGATCATGAACTCAAATTCATCGGATCCCAACAAACACACCGCAAAAGTTTACATCAAATAGATCTCCAAGAGACCATTGTATTGAGAATCATAAGAGAGAGAGAGGAAGCCATCTAGCTACTGCCTACGGACCCGCAGGTCTATGGTGGACTACTCGCGCATCATCGGAGAAGCACCTATGAAGAAGATGAACCCCTCCGTGATGGTGTTTAGATTGGATCTCGAGGTTCTAGAACTTGCGATGGCTGGAATTGTGTTTCGTTGACTCCCCTAGGGTCTTTGGAATATTTGGAAATTTATAGGCATCAGAGGCGGTGCAAAGGGGCCCCGTGGAGGGCACAACCCATCAGGGCGCGCCGGGGGCCCCCTGGCGCGCCCTGGTGGATTGTGCTCTCCACAGCCCACCTTCCTGGCTCATCTTTGGCCCAATGGGTGTCTTCTGGTACAGAAAAAATCTCCAAAAAGTTTCGTCGCGATTGGACTCCGTTTGGTATTGTAATTCTGCGAAGTAAAAAACAAGCAAAAACAGCAACTGGCACTTTGGCACTATGTCAATAGGTTAGTCCCAAAAAATGATATAAAGTTATTATAAAATGATTGTAAAACATCCAAGAATGATAATATAACAGCATGGAACAAGCAAAAATTATAGATACATTGGGGACGTATCAGCATCCCCAAGCTTAATTCCTACTCGTCCTCGAGTAGGTAAATGATAAAAAACAGAATTTTTGATGTGGAATGCTGCCTAATATGTTCATCTCATATTCTTTTCTTTGGTATAGCACGGACATTTGGACTTGTAAATGATTCAAAGCAATAGTCTAGTTTTACCATAATGACTTCAATACTCAAGCATGTCAACAAGCAACCATGTCTTTGAAAATATCGACACTAAAGAAAGTTATCCTTAGCCCATCATGCTCAATCATTGATACATTCATGAAACACACTCTAATATTAGCTATGCCCAATGCTCAAGTACGATCATAGTGCCCCCTAGTTGGTGCTTTGTGAGAGAAGATGGAGACTCAAAGTAAAAATAAAAATTGCATAAAGTAAATAGATAGGCCCTTCGCAGAGGGAAGTAGGGATTTGTAGAGGTGCTAGAGCTCAAGGTTTAAATTGAGAGAGAGAAAATATTTTGGGTGGCATGCTTTTCCTATCAACGAAAACGACAAAGTAGCTCACAATACTTTTCATGCTAGATATATCATAGGCGGTTCCCAAACAAAAAAAAAGTTTATTCAGTTTCCACCAAACTTTCACTTTCCATGGCGGGCCGTATCCACGGTTGCCTTCCATACCAACACTTTCCAAGGAATTTATTATTTGACAACATAAAGTATTTTTTTTCTTTTTCATTTTGGGAATGGGCATCCCTATTACCGCCGCACTCTCGTGCAATGACAAGTGAATAAACACTCATCTTGAGAATAACACATCTAGCACGGAAGAATATTGGACACTCCCGACCGTTTCATGAGCGGTACGAGCACACAAAAGAGAAAATTTATTTTGAAAATTTATAGATGGCACATACAAATTTGCTTGGAACGGCATGGAAATACCGCATATAGGTAGGTATGGTGGACTCATAAGGCAAAACTTGGTTTAAGGATTTTGGATGCACAAGTAGTATTTCTACTTAGTACAAATGGAGGCTAGCAAATAGATTGAGAAGCAACCAAACCAAGAAACGAAACTTCACATAAGCAAGCATTGAGCATAACTAACACCGAATAATGTACCATAAGTAGGATGTAACTTCATTGCATAACTATTGACTTTCGTGCATGCATAGGGAATCACAAACCTATATTCCTAATAAAGCATAATTACTCACTAACATGACTCACATATTAGTAGCATCATTTCTCCAAACTATTATAAAGAATCAAGTTTAATTTGTCCAATGATCTTCATGATTTTTTTTATTATATCCTCCTTGGATATCTATCACTTTGGGACTAGTTTCATATATTGCCATTGCTTTTTGACAAGCTCAAACAAATTTAAGTGAAGCACATGAGCATAAAGATTTCATCTCTCAAAATAGTATAAGTGAAGCATGAGAGGATTTCTTAAAAATGTACCAACTCTCAAATTAATCTAAGTGAAGCATGAGAGTATTTCTACAAAAATTTCCAAGCACACCGTGCTCAAAAAGATATAAGTGAAGCACTAGAGCAATTCTATAGCTCAAAACGTTTAAGTGAAGCATAAAGAGCAATTCTAACAAATCATAGCATAACTTTGGCTCTCTCAAATAGGTGTGTCCAGCAATGATACATATGACAAACTAACAAACAAAGCAAGCAAAGATACAAGACGCTCCAAGCAAAACTCATGATATGTGACGAATAAAAATATAGCTCCAAGTAAAATACTGATGGTTGTTAGAAGAAAGAGGGGATGCCACTCGGGGGCATCCCCAAGCTTAGTTGCTTGTTTCTCTTTGGATATATCTTGGGGGTGCGGTAGCATCCCCAGGCTTAGGCTCTTTTCACTCCATATTCCTTCATCCATCGTGATCTCACCCAAAACTTGAAAACTTCAATCACACAAAACTCAACAAAATTTTCGTGAGATCCGTTAGTATAATAAAGCAAATCACTACTTTAGGTGCTGTTGCAAATCCATTCATATTTTATTTTTGCATTATACCTACTGTATTTTAACTTTACCATGTCTCATACCCTTCAATATAACCCATAGATTCATCAAAACAAGCACACAATGCAACGAAAACAGAATCTGTCTTAAACAGAACAGTCTGTAGTAATCTGTACTCTAACCATACTTATGTAACTCTAAAAATTCTGAAAAATTAGGACAACGTAAGGAATTTGTATAGGAACACTGTGTTAAAATTTCAGATCAAGATCATGTTCCAGAAAAAAAAGTAAACTCATATACTGGACGCAAAGTTTCTGTTTCAGATTCAGCATCGCTTCTACTCATCTCATGAATCATCCTAAAGGCTCTACTTGCCACAAACATTAAATAAACCATAAAAAAAATCATAACAGAGGCATAATTGTGTCAACACTCAAAAACAGAAAGGAAAAAAGCAAAAATTTATTTATTCATTGGGTTGCCTCCCAACAAGCGCTATCGTTTTACGCCCCTAGCTAGGCAAAACACATAGATTCAAGTATTGTCATCCTTGGCTTTCAACTCTTCAATCACACAACTAGATTTCTTCAAGGATTTAGCATGCATATTCTCAATGACAACACTCCTAGGAAGAAAACCAAAAAATTCATTCTTGTAGATAGGGTCTCTTATGATTTCAACAAAGTCGAGATGAATACTAATCATTTTAAGATCCCCCTTGTGACTACTAGGCGTAGCAACTTTGTTCTTAGTGACATGCGTGGTCTTACAAATTTTTATGGGAGTTTTTTCAATAGTTTAGATAGAAGAAAAAGCCGAACCCAAATTGCTAAAAATCTCCTCCAACTTATCAATCCGGTAAGGACTCTCTTCTACCCTTTCGTTAACTACGGTTTCTCTTTTCCTTAAGCAATTTAAAAGCGTCTCCCGCCTTAGACCCAATTTTATTAGCAAGATTATGCATTTTCTTATCCAAACTTTCAAGATGTTCTTGGGTAATCATCTTGTTTTCAATAGCATCTAATCTCTCCATAACATGTTTGAGAGTTAAAGTTGTTTCAATTATCATAAGAGGTGGTGATCCCACTAAACTGCCCATAGCATTAAAAGCATCCAAAGATGGTCACATCAAGAAATTCCCACCGGTAATCGTATCAAGGACGAATCTATACCAAGTGGTGATGCCCACATAAAAACTGCGAAGAACAACAACGGTAGATTGCTTATGGATATATCTATTATGAGCATTGCAAATCCTATACCAAGCATCTTTTAGGTTCCCCCTCCCCTTTGCTTAAAATTAAGAACCTCATTATCGGGAGTACACGCAATAAAGTAAGAAGTAGCCATAATGACTAGGCAAGAGATCTGACGAGAAAAAGGCAAACGAAAAAGAGGGCGAATAAAATGGCAAATTGGTGAAGTGGGGGAGAGGAAAACGAGAGGCAAATGGCAAATAATGTAATTGCAAGGAGATGAGATTTGTGATTAGGAACCTGGTAGATGATGATGGAGTCCCCTCGGCGCCTACGATAGGCACGTAGAAGAGACCGCTTCCTCCCCGGCAACGGTGCCAAAAATTCCTTTGACGTGGCTTGAGACTGCGTCGGTATTTCCCCAAAGAGGAAGGGATGATGCAGCACAGCGACGGTAAGTATTTCCCGTAGTTGTGAAACCAAGATTATCGAACCAGTAGGAGGATCACCAGCACCCAATAAGCAGCACCTGCACACAAATAACAAATACTTGCAACCCGACGCGAAAGAGAGGTTGTCAATCTCTCTACGGTAAAAAGATAGATTAGGTAGTGATAGATAGGAGAGATAGATCTCTCAAGAATACAAAATAAAAAGAGCAAATAAAATATGCAATAATATATTTTTGGGTTTTTGGTTTTGTAGATCTGAAAAGAAAGAGGCAAAAAGATAGATCGGAAAGCAATATGTTGGAATAGTACACCCGGGGGCCGTAGGGTTCACTAGTGGCTTCTCTCATGAGTATAGCGCACGGTGGGTGAACAAATTACCATTGGGCAATTGATAGAAGATCAAATAACCATGACGATATCCAATGCGATGATCATTATATAGGCATCACGTCCAAGATAAGTAGACCGACTCCTGCCTGCATCTACCACTATTACTCCACACATCGACCGCTATCCAGCATGCATCTAGTGTATTAAGTTCATGGAAAAAGGGAGTAGTGCAATAAGAACGATGACATGATGTAGACAAGGTCTATTCATGTAGGAATTGACCCCATCTTGTTATCCTTAATGGCAACGATACATGCGTGCCTTGCTGCCCCTTCTGTCATTAGGAAAGAACACCGCAAGATCGAACCCATCACAAAGCACCTCTTCCCATGGCAAGAAAAATCGATCTAGTTGGCCTAACTAAACCAAAGATTCGAAGAAGAAATACGAGGCTATAAGTAATCATGCTTATAAGAGATCAAAGAAGACTCAAATAATATTCATGGATAGAAACTGATCATGAACTCAAAATTCATCGGATCCCAGCAAACACACCGCAAAAGTTTACATCAAATAGATCTCCAAGAGACCATTGTATTGAGAATCATAAGAGAGAGAGAGAGGAAGCCATCTAGCTACTGCCTACGGACCCGCAGGTCTATGGTGGACAACTCACGCATCATCGAAGAAGCACCTATGAAGAAGATGAACCCCTCCGTGATGGTGTTTAGATTGGATCTCGAGGTTCTAGAACTTGCGACGGCTGGAATTGTGTTTCGTCGACTCCCCTAGGGTTTTTGGAATATTTGGGAATTTATAGGCATCAGAGGCGGTGCAGAGGGGCCCCGTGGAGGGCACAACCCATCAGGGCGCGCCCTGGTGGGTTGTGCTCTCCACAGCCCACCTTCATGGCTCTTCTTTGGCCCACTGGGTGTCTTCTGGTCCAGAAAAAATCTCCAAAAATTTTCGTCGCGATGGACTCCGTTTGGTATTGATATTCTGCGAAGTAAAAAACAAGCAAAAACAGCAACTGGCACTTTGGCACTATGTCAATAGGTTAGTCCCAAAAAATGACATAAAGTTGTTATAAAATGATTGTAAAACATCCAAGAATGATAATATAACAGCATGGAACAGGCAAAAATTATAGATATGTTGGAGACGTATCACAAGACAGTGTTGTACATGCGGAACACTCGGGTTAAACTTGACGAGCCTAGCATGTACAGACATGGCCTCGGAACATAAGAGACCGAAAGGTCGAACATGAGTCATATAGTAGATATGATCAACATGGAGATGTTCACCATTGAAACCACCTCATCTCACGTGATGATCGGACTTGGGTTGGTGAATTTGGATCATGTAGCACTCGAATGACCGAAGGGATGTCAATTTGAGTGGGAGTTTTTAAGTAATATGATTAACTAAACTCATTATCTTGAACAATAATCTAAGTTGTCTTTCCAAATTTATGTTGTAGATCAATGGCTCGCGCAGTAGTTCCCCTAAATTACAATGCATTCCTAAAGAAAGACAAGCTGAAAGATGATGGAAGTAACTTTGTAGACTGGGCACGTAATCTGAGGATTATCCTCACGGCTTCCCAAAAGGCTTATGTCCTTGATGCACCGCTCGGTGAGCCACCCGCTCCGGTGTCGTCTGCAGACATTATGAACGCCTGGTAGTCGCGTTCGGATGATTACTCAATAGTTCAGTGTGCTATGTTGTATGGCTTAGAACCGGGACTTCAAAGGCGTTTTGAATGTCATGGAGCATATGAGATGTTCCAGGAGTTGAAGTTTATTTTTGAGAAGAATGCCCGGATCGAGAGGTATGAGACCTCCGATAAGTTCTATGCTTGCAAGATGGAGGAGAACGGGTGTGTCAGTGAACACATACTCAAAATGTCTGGGTATTCCAACCGTCTGGCTGAATTGGGGATGCCCCTTCCGGCAGAGGCGATCGCTGACAGAGTTCTTCAATCAGTGCCACCTAGCTACAAAAGCTTCGTGTTGAACTATAACATGCAAGGGATGAACAAGTCAGTCGCCGAGCTGTTTGCGATGCTGAAAGTCGTTGAGTCTGAAATCCAGAAGGAGCATCAAGTGTTGATGGTCAATAAAACCACTAGTTTCAAGAAAAATGGCAAGGGCAAGAAGGGGAATTCCAAGAAGACTGGCAAAGCAGTTGCCCCTCCCGTGAAGAAATCCAAGGCTGGACCCAAGCCAGAAAATGAGTGTTTTCATTGCAAGGGAACTGACCACTAGAAGCGGAACTACCCCAAGTATCTGGCCGACAAGAAGGCGGCCAACACCAAACAAGGTATATATGATATACATGTTATTGATGTGTACCTTACCAACTCTCGTTGTAGTGCATGGGTATTTGATACCGGTTCGGTTGCTCACATTTGCAACTCAAAGCAGGAACTGCGGAATAGACGGAGGCTGGCAAAGGACGAAGTGACGATGCGCGTGGGAAATGGTTCCAAGGTTGATGTGATTGCCGTCGGCACGCTCGCTCTTTGACTACCATCAGGATTAGTGATGAACCTGAATAATTGTTATTTAGTGCCTGCGTTAAGCATGAACATTATATCTGGATCTTGTTTATTGCGAGACGGTTACTCATTTAAATCAGAGAATAATGGTTGTTCTATTTATATGAGTAATATCTTTTATGGTCATGCACCCAATGTGAGGGGTTTATTCTTATTGAATCTCGATAGTGATGATACACATGTTCATAACATTGATGCCAAAAGATGTAGAGTTGATAGTACCACTTTCTTGTGGCACTGCCGCTTAGGTCATATTGGTGTAGAATGCATGAAGAAGCTCCATGCTGATGGACTTTTGGAGTCACTTGATTTTGAATCACTTGACACATGTGAACCATGCCTCATGGGCAAGATGACTAAGACCCCATTCTCTGGAACAATGGAACGGGCAAGTGACTTGTTGGAAATCATACATACTGATGTGTGCAGTCCGATGAACATTGAGGCACGCGGTGGATATCGTTACTTTCTCACCTTCATCGATGACTTAAGTAGATATGGGTATATTTACTTAATGAAACATAAGTCTGAAACGTTTGAAAAGTTCAAGCAATTTTAGAGTGAAGTTGAGAATCATCGCAACAAGAAGATTAAATTCCTACGATCTGATCAAGGAGGAGAATATCTGAGTTATGAGTTTGGCAATCACTTAAGACAATGTGGAATTGTTTCACAGTTGACGCCACCTGGAACACCACAGCGTAATGGTGTGTCCGAACGTCGTAATCGAACCTTATTGGATATTGTGCGGTCTATGATGTCTCTTGCCGATTTGCCACTATCATTTTGGGGTTATGCATTAGAGACAACTGCATTCACTTTAAATAGGGCACCATCTAAATCTGTTGAGACGACCGTGTGAACTGTGGTTTGGCAAGAAACCAAAGTTGTCGTTTCTTAAAGTTTGGGGATGCGATGCTTATGTCAAAAAGCTTCAGCCTGGAAAGCTGGAACCCAAATCAGAGAAATGCATCTTCATAGGATACCCAAAAGAGATGGTTGGGTACACCTTCTATCTCAGATCCGAAGGCAAAGTGTTTGTCGCTAAGAACGGGTCATTTCTCGAGAAAGAGTTTCTCTCAAAAGAATTGAGTGGGAGGAAGATAGAACTTGATGAGGTTGTTGAACCTGTGTTACAAACGAAGAGTAGCACAGCGCAGAAAGATGTTTCTGTGGAGTCTACACCAGTTGAAGAGGAAGCTAATGATGATGATCATGAAGCTTCGGATCAGGTTACTATCGAACCTCGTAGGTCGACAAGGGCACGTACGGCTCCTAAGTGGTACGGCAACCCTGTCTTAGAGGTCATGTTGTTGGACAACGATGAACCTACGAGCTATGGAGAAGCGATGGTGGGCCCGGATTCCGACAAATGGTTAGAGGCCATGAAATCTGAGATAGGATCCATGTATGAAAACAAAGTGTGGACTTTGGAAGTATTACCTGAAGGGCGAAAGGCCATTCAGAATAAATGGATCTTTAAGAGGAAGACGGACGCGGACGGTAATGTCACCGTCTATAAAGCTCAACTAGTGGCAAAGGGTTTTTCACAAGTTCAAGGAATTGACTACGATGAGACTTTCTCTCCCGTAGTGATGCTTAAGTCCGTCAGAATCATGCTAGCAATAGCTACATTTTTCGATTATGAAATTTGGCAGATGGATGTCAAAACATCGTTCCTCAACGGTTTCCTTGAGGAAGAGTTGTATATGATGCAACCACAAGGTTTTGTCGATCCAGAGAATGCTGACAAAGTTTGCAAGCTCCAGCGATCCATTTATGGACTTGTGCAGGCATCTCGGAGTTGGAATAAGCGCTTTGATGAGGTGATCAAGGTGTTTGGGTTTATACAAGTTTATGGAGAAGCTTGTATTTACAAGAAAGTGAGTGGGAGCTCTATAGTGTTTCTAATATTATATGTGGATGACATATTACTGATTGGAAACAATATAGATTTTTTGGAAAGCATGAAGGAATATTTGAACAAGACTTTTTCAATGAAGGACCTAGGAGAAGCTGCTTTCATATTAGACATCAAGATCTATAGAGATAGATCGAGACGCTTAATAGGACTTTCACAGAGCACATACCTTGATAAAGTTTTGAAGAAGTTCAAAATGGATCAGTCCAAGAAAGGGTTCTTGCCTGTGTTACAAGGTGTGAAGTTGAGTAAGACTCAATGCCAAGTGACTGCAGAGGATAGAGAAAAGATGAGTGTCATCCCCTATGCTTCTGCGATAGGCTCTATCATGTATGCAATGTTGTGCACAAAACCAGACGTCAGCCTTGCCATAAGTATGGCCGGAAGGTTTCAAAGTAATCCAGGAGTGGATCACTGGACGGCGGTCAAGAATATCCTAAAGTACCTGAAAAGGACTAAGGAAATGTTTCTCGTTTATGGAGGTGATCAAGAGCTCGTCGTAAAGGGTTACATCGATGCAAGCTTTGACACTGATCCGGATGACTCTAAGTCTCAAACCGGATATGTATATATTCTCAATAGGGGAGCGGTAAGCTGGTGCAGTTCCAAGCAAAGCGTGGTAGCTGATTCTACATGTGAAGCAGAGTACATAGCTGCCTCAGAGGCGGCAAAGGAAGGTGTCTGGATGAAGCAGTTCATGACGGATCTTGGAGTTGTGCCCAGTGCACTGGACCCAATGACTCTGTTCTGTGACAACCCTGGTGCCATTGCTCTAGCCAAGGAACCAAGGTTTCACAAGAGGACCAGACACATAAAGCGACGCTTCAACTCCATCCGCGATTACATCGAGGAGGGTGACATAAATATTTGCAAAGTACACACAGATCTGAATGTTGCAGATCCGTTGACTAAGCCTCTTCCAGGAGCGAAACATGATCAACACCAAAACTGTATGGGTGTTAGATTCATTACAATGTAAATCACATAGTGATGTGAGCTAGACTATTGACTCTAGTGCGAGTGTGTGACGCCCGGATAATTAAGCTACAATGATCATTGTAATTAAGCACAGTAATGACCATGATCAACAGTGCCTAATCATTATTAGTAACATATCTCTTTTCAAATTCAAATTCAATTGGAAATTCAAAATGGAAAATAAAAGTTGTTCAAAAATGAAAACTAAAATGTTCACTTAATAGCTAATATTCCATAACTAATTCTGTTAAGGAAAACAACATCACTCCTTTGCATAAATGGGCAGTAGCATTTAAAACAATGCTATTTCAGCAATTTAAATTGCCAAATCATTTATGAAAATTCCAAAAGAATTCCACTGGACCCTAGAATATTTGTGGCAGTGCATAAAAATGCTTTGAAATTATTGGGCCTAGTTCCATATTTTACCAGAACAATTTGCATGCCCAAATAATTACTTCTCTCCCTTTCTGTTAATAAATAAAGCAAAAACAAAATGAAAAGGGCAGAAGCCCACTTACCTGGCCACTGGGCCGCAGCCATAGTGCGGCCCAGCCCACGCTTACCTGCCCGTCGTCCTTCTTCTCCCCCGTGTCGCCTCGCCCGCGGCTAAGCGCGCCCGCGCCGGCCACCGTTCGCCACGCCGACGGGAGCAGGTGGGCGAGGGGATAAGCCTCACCTCGGGCCATCTCCCCTGGTCCTCCTCGCTCACTCTCCCCTCTCCTCCCACGTTCGCACGCTCTCTCTCTCTCTGCTCACGGGTGCCCGAGCGCAACCGCCGCCGTCCTCCGTCGCCACCGCGGCCACCTTCATCGCCTCGCCTCGCCAAGATGCCCAGTTGCTCCGTCGTGCTGCTCCACGTCGTCCACGCCGACTAGGACGAGCCGGGGAGCCCCACACCGACCGCATAGAGCTGCCCCCTTTTGTTGCTGCCGCCGGCAAACTCTGACCTCTCCGGCGAGCCCTGCTGCTCCTAAACCTCCGCGGGTCTTTCGTGACCACACGGTGAGCCTCCTCTCCCCTCCGTCTCTCTCCCGAGCCGCTCTGCGCCGTCCCAGCTAGCTCGCCGCAGCACCGCGCTCTGTCCGCCGCGGCACCTCACCGATCAGCCATCTCCGGCCACTCCCAGCCACGCCACCGCCTCGGTTCGATGTGGCTTGGCACGCTCGTTCGATCAAGCCCAAAAACGCGCGCGAAATCACCCCGTAGCTGTGCGCCCGTTTTCGCCCGAAGCTCGTCGCCGCCGCGGCTCGACGCCGACGTGTTTCCGGCCACCGCCGCACCTGAGACTGCCCCAGATCAACGCGGTGTGCTTTGGCCGTTCGAACGCGCGACGCGACACTCGATTTGGAGCCCCGTAGCGAAATCCCGAAGCTCTCCGGCGAAGATCCGCCGCGGAGAGCTCGCCGGAGCGCTCTCCGGCGCCGCCGCCTGCGTGGCACACCTGGGGCCCACCCCTGGGTCACTGCCAGTGGGCCCTGGGGGCCCCGTTGACTGGGTTGACCCAGTCAACGTGCCGACTGGGCAGCCTAGTGAGACTGACATGTGGGGCCCTTCCCCCTGTGTCTATGACAAATGGGCCCCCCTATCAGGTACTTAATTAGCCAGATAAATTAGTGAAAATAATCAAATTAACATTAATGTCACACTGACATGTGGACCCCACTGCTAATTTAATCTCTGTTAGTTTAATTAATAAACTGAAATAGACCTGAGTCTATGACAGGTGGGGCCCAGTTGTCAGGTTTGACCTGAGACAGCTGGGTTTGATCTGCTAATGTCATCACTGCGTCATGCTGACGTCATCCTGCACTGTTCTGGATAATGTTGAATTTAATAAATAGAAATAATTCCAGAAATTGATTAAATCTTTGAATAATTATATAAAATAATCTGTAGCTCAGATGGAAACACTTTATACATGAAAGTTGATCAGAAAAATCCCACGAATCCAAATATGCCATCCATTCATCTGTCACATGCTCCTATCATGATGAACATGGAACTTTCCCCTCCGGTTCGTCTGTCCGATAAATCCAAAGACCCGAGAAATATCGTCAGCTATTCTCCCGCTCTGTCTAAACACGTGTAGTACTGCGTTAGTGCATGCCTAGCCCTGCATATTGCCATGTCATGCATCGTGTTGCATCTGTTTGCTTGTATTTATTGTTTCTTCCCCCTCTTCTCTCCGGTAGCCTTCGAGACTGACGCTGCTGCCGAGTACGACTATGCCCCTGACGTTCACCCCTTTGCCGCAGAGCAGCAAGGCAAGCAAAACCCCCTTGAGCATTCCGATATCACCCATCTATCTCCCTCTTATGCTTGCATTAGATTTTGCTACTGTATTAGATAGCTCCTATTCTGATGCATAGCCTGTTTTTGATGAACTGTTACTTTACCTGCAATCATACCAACTGCTTAGCATAGGTTGATCAGTGAACCCCTAAGACCCCCTTAGTCCCAGTTGCCCCTGCTTTCATCGACGACACCGAGGACTTGAAGACAGAAGACTCAATCATCATGACTGACAAGCCGTTACCGACACATCACCACACACCCCTTAAGTATGGCACTGCAGAGCTACTACCGAGTGCCGAGGGTGATACCTCACTTAGCACTCCCGGTGTTAATTCTGTAGCGTAGCTATCGGCCGTGGGTATCGAGGGTGATTCCTCCTTCCCATCTTTCGATAGCGACTCTTGCCTTACTCATACCTCGAGTGGGATCCATCGAGGGTGATTCCTCGGATATCCGCTTGGTGTATAGACACACAGGTACTATGACCTGGTTACAGAAACATGTTGAAGACGGGTCGGCCCCAAGGGTACCCGCGAGAGTGATATGTGGTGGGGTGCGCCGTTAAGGCACCCGAGAGATATTGGTGGGGTGCGCCGGTAAGGCACCCGAGTGTTATTGGCGGGGCGACGGACTGCATTTCATGGTTCGCGCTTGCCCCGCACTAATAAAATGCTAATGGGTTGGGTACTTGATCTGAGTTAGGTCGTTGGCCTTAATACGCACTAACCATCACGTGGGAAAGTTATGGGCACTCAGCGTCGTTGTATCAGCCGAAGCTCATCGGACGTCAGCAATGGAGTGGCGCGCGCCGGATTGGTCTGGAACGCATCGCGCTTGTTACTAAGGGGTGCTAGGACTGCTTCCGGCTGTGTTCGCATCGTGCAGGAGTGCAAGGGCAAGTGGGCCCACGAACCTGCGCGCTTAGGATTTAGACCGGCGGGCTGGCCTCTTCGTTGAGCCTAGGTGGGGCGACGACGTGCTGATATCCCGAGGCCGGGCATGACCCAGGAAAGTGTGTCCAGCCGGAGGTGACTCAGGCGTGTTGGGGAATATGTGGTGCACCCCTGCAGGGATGAATAATCTATTCGAATAGTCGTGTCCACGGTAACAGGACGACTTGGAGTTGTACCTTGACCTTATACAACTATAATTGTAATTTAAATTTGAAATGAATTGTGGCTCCGGGATTGCTTCCTCGCAGGGAGTCGAGGAAGGTTCTCTGGGCGTGGTTACTTAATAAAATTGCTACAACAATATGACTATATATGAGATACCAATCTGCACTCTTCTAATGCTGCAAGATGTTGAAGATGCTAGTCTTCGATAGGACTAGGCCATCTCCCTATTCTTGCTTTCTGCAGTCAGTCCAGATATAAACCCTCCCCTTGATAATGATGCATATTTAGCATAGTTCTGATGTCAGTCTTGCGAGTACTTCGGATGAGTACTCACCGCTGCTTTGCTCCCCCTTTTTCCCCTCGATACGGTTCTGCGTTCAGACGATGGAGCCCAGGAGATGGAGTACGCCGGAGACGACTACTACACCACCGATGGAGCCTACTACTAAGTGGAGGCTGCCCCCGATGCTCAGGAGTAGTTAGGAGGTTCCCAGGCAGGAGGCCTCGCCTCTTTCGATCCGCTGCTTATGTTTGTGCTAGCCTTCTTAAGGCAAAACTTGTCTAACTTATGTCTGTACTCAGATATATTTGCTTCCGCTGACTCGTGTTTATGTCGAGCTTTGTATTCGAGCCCTCGAGGCCCCTGGCTTGTAATATGGAGCTGTATGACCTTTATATTTGTGTGTTTTGTTGTGTTGTGGTATCAATCAGTGAGTCCCTAATCTTGGTCATACGCATTGTGTACATGATTAGCGTACGGACAAGAATGGGGGCGTCACAAGTTGGTATCAGAGCCGACTGCCTGTAGGTAGCCCCCTTTCCACATCCTTGGCCGAAGTTGAGTCTAGTCATTGAAAAACTTTTACTAACACTGATGCTGTGGCTTACGGGCCCACATCTCAATCGGGTGGTTTTAGGATCTTTTATTCCTCATCCTTACTCTGGGTTCTGATCTCTCTTCTCTTTCGGGTTAAAGATTTTGCTAAAATCTAACATTAGGTTCTCGTAACTACTTCTCCCGGAGAGCCCTCATATCAGAAGGTCACCTGCTTCGTCAGAAGATTCTGAAGATACCCTTTCAATGTTTTCCGATACTTTGTGCTCATCGGCTTTGCAATTCCGTACCACCTTAAGTCCCTATGGATGACTAATTGCACTTGTCATTCATACAATCCTTTCTCGTTGCTCTTGTTGTTACAAGATGCCCCGAAATACTCTCCATTTCCCCGATAACCCTTTGAGTTTACTGCCTTGCAGTTCTTTCCACATGAAAAACCTTACGGTTAATTCCTCACATTTATCGAGGATCCGTTCAATCCAGTTGTTCATGTGTTTCACAAAATTCTTCAAAATACTTTTTGATCTTCCGAAAATCCTCTGCAGCTTGTTGCTCTTGAAATTCTTGCCTGCTCGCATTATGGTTAATTCCATATGTCTAGTAGTCTTTGTTGACATCCCTTGTCTTTGCCATTTTGAGCCTATTGATTCAATGTGTGATCCGTTTAAATTATCTTTCCGGCTCAGACGTCCTTCCGGACATGAGTTGGTTCTCGGCAAATTCAAACCTTTATTGATTGTCCGACTAAGTCTTTTCAACTTATCCATCCTTGATCAGAGCGTCTGCTTCTGATCCTTAGTGTTGGAAATCATAATTCCTTTGTATTTTAAGCATCAGACTATTCAGGTGTTTCTTGAATCCGATGCCTCTGCATTCTTTCTTCCTCTGATTGAGTACCGATACTCACATCAGGTCCTTTGCGGACCGCCAGACCCATTGTTGGGTTATTATCCATTAGCATCCTTCACATTCAAAATTCCTATGATGGTTTTCCCCTGATACATGATACTATCGGCAAATGTTGTCTTCTCCCTCTGATAAGTTGTATCCTATGCTTTTGTCAGCCATGCTCTGTTGTCAAGCATGTGTTAATTACTCTTGAAGCTTGTGGTATATGTTCCTTAGATGCCCCGATGGGTTGGACCTATGCCTTCCTTGATCCGTGTGAACCCGACAGTTTTCACGAGTCTTACTCTTCTCGTGTTTTGCCAGATAATCTTTCAAAACTATAATTTCACCAAAGGCGAGGTGTAAATGGAAGGTGATGCATTGATGAAGTGGGAGTCGACCTTGAAGCTTGTGTTCATGCCCATGGAAACAATGTTGATCTTATCATAGAAGCTTCTCCTTTCAATAATCATTCATTGTATGATATGATCTTGTATCTTTGATCTTGTCCTTTGCAATCGTGGTTCCGACCATGTCGTTCTACTTTGATTTCATTCTCAGACAAGTTAAAGTGTTTGTTCTTCCACAGATCAATACACTAGTCTAACCTCTGTTCTGATCTACCTTCGGGTATTATCCTTGGTATCTTGATAAATGTCACGGAGCTTTATAACTTCTTATGAGCTCCTAATCAACTATGATGTTTCCCTGATTCCGGTTCCCTCGTGTTCTGAGTTGTAGGACAATCAAGGACACTGGTATCTGAATCAAGTACGCATTGCGATTCGACAACTCTTAGTAATCTTCTTCAATTATGAGTTGTACTCGATCATGTCATTCCAAACTGTTAGATGCTGAAGTCTTCCAATATTGATCTCATTATCAGGAATGGATTGGTTGTAAGCACATATCGCTTCAATTGTTTGTGACACCAAAACCGTCCACCTCCGGCATCCTTCGAATGAGATTGTAAGCTATCATGCTCATCTTGTTCGGAATGCTGAAGCCCGACTATATGCCATGAATGCATTAAATGAGTCACCTCTTGAAGGGATTTAAAACATTCCAGTTGTCCGGGATTTCCAAGATGTTTTTCCGGAAGAACTTTCAGGGATCCCCCCTGCTAGAGCTGTCGAGTTTGTCATCGACTTGGTACCTGGTACCACTCCTATAGCCAATCGTCCATATAAAATGCCTCCACGTGAACTCCTTGAACTTAAGCAAGAACTTGACAATTCGCTTCGTCTGGGTTTCATTCGTCCAAGTTCCTCTACTTGGGGAGCACCTTCTCTCTTTGTCAAGAAGAAGGATGGTATGAATCGGTTGGTCCAAGATTACCAACCCATCAACCAAGCAACGATTCAAAACAAATATCCGCTTCCTCGGATCAACGATCTGTATGATCAGCTTGCTGGTTCAGCAGTGTTTTCGAAACTCGACTTGAGATTGGGTTACCATCAGATCCGGGTTCGTGAAGAGGATATTCCCAAGACTGCATTTGTTACTCGCTATGATTCGTACGAGTACACCGTCATGTCCTTTGACTTAACCAGTGCTCCAGCAACCTTCTCTCGCCTGATGAACTATATATTCATGGATTACCTCGATAAATTTGCCGTGGTTTATCTGGATGATATCCTGGTTTACTCCATGAATAAAGAAGAGCATGCTGAACATCTTCGTCTCATACTAGAGACGCCATACAGATACATCCCGTATGTTCCTGCTGGAGTTGATACTGCAGCCGACACTGAGATATTGACCCCTATCGCACGTAGCAGTGTCCCGTCTTGCAGAGACCTCCATCCATGGCCACGTGCCATATGTCCTGGTCGATCGGTGAGCAGTCCCAGGTCTATCTTCCACGGTGACCTCTCAGTTGTTCCTATCCAAAGTGGAGCGGCACCACTGTTAAACACAGCCTGGTCAGTCGGTCCATGCATGCGTCGGTACGGTACGTGTCACGCGTGTCCCTCCACGAGAGATGCCAGCCACGCATGGACCCTCCGTGCCATGCAAGCAACAATGGCGCGCATAGTGAAACTCTATACCTAGCTCATGGGTCGGTGGATGGGTGGAGTTTACCGTCTCGTCTTCACGCAGATAAGGATCGAGTATCTCCACACCCCACCTCCCCGCAATAAAAAGTAACCGCGTCCACATCCACACCTCCGTGGATCTCGCATCCCCATTGTTGTAGTACCAAGCATCTGAAGTACATGTTTATTCAGCCAGATCTGAATCTCAGTCAGATATGATGGTTGGGACTATTTCCAAGGATTATAACTTTGGTCCCTATATATCCGGTAAGGTGATGTTGTAGCTAGCACACCTGGCCGGATGACCTGTTGTTATGATGCTTTGATTGGCAAGGATTTCCATTCTTCCATGGGGAAATTATAAGACTTATTTTATAAGTTGTTCCTACTAGATCCCTTGTGTATCCAAACTCCATCCTTTACTCGAAACACCATATCACTGATATCCCGAAGCATGGATGTGGTATATCGATCACCAAAAGGAATAATGTAATCTCAATGCTAATTGTTCCTTGATCAAATATTCAAACCCCATTGTATGGGCATGTCATGGATTTTCCTCGCCCCTTTTTACCTAAATGGTTATCTACTTGCCATTCTGATATGTATATCATGCTCTGTTTTTCCTTGGGAAAGGTATACTCCTAAAACTTGAGTATAACCACATTTTCCTTTCCATTGGTCTGTTTAAACTTTTTTGAGATCTATTTAATCTGAGCAGTGATAATTCCCTGCTTAGGTAAATACCTCGGTATACTACTGTGTCAGTAAGACCCTGTTACTATTGTTGTTAACATTTCGGTAACCGCCGGTGGACGAGAACTTTGCCTATTGGTCCGCCTCGTTTCGACGAGCAGGAAGATGGTTCTGTTCGTTCCCCGCCCTTGGTACCGATGCTGTTGCTGACATAAATGACAGGTTATCCTCTGACATATCTTGCTACCATGACCGTGCAAGATGTCACCGCTCTTCTTACTCTTAATCCACATGATGGTCCCATAACCCATAGTTCCACAGGATCGAAACCTGACTCTCCTGTAAACCCTTGGTTCTGAAGTATCCTTTGCACTTGACTTAATATGTGATTCCCCGACCCACCGTTCAAGGGATGATCTATTCTAGTATCAGACGCAATATTTCTTTGTTGCTCTGAACCCCTTTTCACCTTCTGAAATTAGGCATCGAATGGCTGCCTACCCGTTGAAACCATTTGTACCATCGCATATTGCTCTCAACGAATTCCCTGAGTTACAAATCGATACTTAATTCATGTCTTCTTCCCTGACTTCACCGTCAGATGGCCAACCCTGTGTAGCTACGTCCTTCTAGAGTTTTCCCTCCTATCGCATTCGTAGGACGATGAAGTTCCCGAAGAAAGGATGACGATTTCGTCAAGAGGACCTGAATCAGTGAATTGAAGACATCGACGAAAGGGATCAACTTCTTCGATAAGAACAACGAAGACGAGAAGATCCGTTAGAACATTGTAACCAGAACTTTTTCCCTTACCCTACCTCTTAATTCTCGGGACGAGAATTCTTGTTAGACGAGGAGAATTGTGACGCCCGGATAATTAAGCTACAGTGATCATTGTAATTAAGCACAGTAATGACCATGATCAACAGTGCCTAATCATTATTAGTAACATATCTCTTTTCAAATTCAAATTCAATTGGAAATTCAAAATGGAAAATAAAAGTTGTTCAAAAATGAAAACTAAAATGTTCACTTAATAGCTAATATTCCATAACTAATTCTGTTAAGGAAAACAACATCACTCCTTTGCATAAATGGGCAGTAGCATTTAAAACAATGCTATTTCAGCAATTTAAATTGCCAAATCATTTATGAAAATTCCAAAAGAATTCCACTGGACCCCAGAATATTTGTGGCAGTGCATAAAAATGCTTTGGAATTATTGGGCCTAGTTCCATATTTTACCAGAACAATTTGCATGCCCAAATAATTACTTCTCTCCCTCTCTGTTAATAAATAAAGCAAAAACAAAATGAAAAGGGTAGAAGCCCACTTTGGCCACTGGGCCGCAGCCACAGTGCGGCCCAGCCCACGCTTACCTGCCCGTCGTCCTTCTTCTCCCCCGTGTCGCCTCGCCCGTGGCTGAGCGCGCCCGCGCCGGCCACCGTTCGCCACGCCGACGGGAGCAGGTGGGCGAGGGGATAAGCCTCACCTTGGGCTGTCTCCCCTGGTCCTCCTCGCTCACTCTCCCCTCTCCTCCCACGTTCGCACACTCTCTCTCTCTCTGCTCGCGGGTGCCCGAGCGCAACCGCCGCCGTCCTCCGTCGCCACCGCGGCCACCTTCATCGCCTCGCCTCGCCAAGATGCCCAGTTACTCCGCCGTGCTGCTCCACGTCGCCCACGCCGACTAGGACGAGCCGGGGAGCCCCACACCGACCGCATCGAGCCACCCCCTTTTGTTGCTGCCGCCGGCGAACTCCACCTCTCCGGCGAGCCCTGCTACTCCTAAACCTCCGCGTGTCTTTCGTGACCACACGGTGAGCCTCCTCTCCCCTCCGTCTCTCCCCCGAGCCGCTCTGCGCCGTCCCAGCTTGCTCGCCGCAGCACCGCGCTCTGTCCGCCACGGCACCTCACCGTTCGGCCATCTCCGGCTACTCCCAGCCACGCCACCGCCTCGGTTGGATGCGGCTTGGCACGCTCGTTCGATCAAGCCCAAAAACGCGCGCGAAATCACCCCGTAGCTGTGCGCCCGTTTTCGCCCGAAGCTCGTCGCCGCCGCGGCTCGACGCCGGCGTGTTTCCGGCCACCCCCGCACCTGAGACTGCCCCAGATCAACGCGGCGTGCTCTGGCCGTTCGAACGCGTGACGCGGCGCTCGATTTGGAGCCCCGTAGCGAAATCCCGAAGCTCTCCGACGAAGATCCGCCGCGGAGAGCTCGCCGAAGCGCTCTCCGGCGCCGCCGCCTGCGTGGCACACCTGGGGCCCACCCCTGGGTCACTGCCAGTGGGCCCTGGGGGGCCAGTCAACGTGCCGACTGGGCAGCCCAGTGAGACTGACATGTGGGGCCCTTCCCCCTGTGTCTATGACAAATGGGCCCCCCTATCAGGTACTTAATTAGCCAGATAGATTAGTGAAAATAATCAAATTAACATTAATGACACACTGACATGTGGACCCCACTGCTAATTTAATCTCTGTTAGTTTAATTAATAAACTGAAATAGACCTGAGTCTATGACAGGTGGGGCCCAGTTGTCAGGTTTGACCTGAGACAACAGGGTTTGACCTACTGATGTCATCATTGCGTCATGCTGACGTCATCCTGCACTGTTCTGGATAATGTTGAATTTAATAAATAGAAATAATTCTAGAAATTGATTAAATCTTTGAATAATTATATAAAATAATCTGTAGCTCAGATGGAAACACTTTATACATGAAAGTTGATCAGAAAAATCCCACGAATCCAAATATGACATCCATTCATCTGTCACATGCTCCTATCATGATGAACATGGAACTTTCCCCTCCGGTTCGTCTGTCCGATAAATCCAAAGACCCGGGAAATATCGTCAGCTATTCTCCCGCTCTGTCTAAACACGTGTAGTACTGCATTAGTGCATGCCTAGCCCTGCATATTGCCATGTCATGCATCGTGTTGCATCTGTTTGCTTGTATTTATTGTTTCTTCCCCCTCTTCTCTCCGGTAGCCTTCGAGACTGACGCTGCTGCCGAGTACGACTACGCCCCTGACGTTCAGCCCTTTGCCGCAGAGCAGCAAGGCAAGCAAAACCCCCTTGAGCATTCCGATATCACCCATCTCTCTCCCTATTATGCTTGCATTAGATTTTGCTACTGTATTAGATAGCTCCTATTCTGATGCATAGCCTGTTTTTGATGAACTGTTACTTTACCTGCAATCATACCAACTGCTTAGCATAGGTTGATCAGTGAACCCCTAAGACCCCCTTAGTCCCAGTTGCCCCTGCTTTCATCGACGACACCGAGGACTTGAAGACAGAAGACTCAGTCGTCATGACTGACAAGCCGTTACCGACACATCACCACACACCCCTTAAGTATGGCACTGCAGAGCTACTACCGAGTGCCGAGGGTGATACCTCACTTAGCACTCCCGGTGTTAATTCTGTAGCGTAGCTATCGGCCGTGGGTATCGAGGGTGATTCCTCCTTCCCATCTTTCGATAGCGACTCTTGCCTTACTCATACCTCGAGTGGGATCCATCGAGGGTGATTCCTCGGATATCCGCTAGGTGTATAGACACACAAGTACTATGACCTGGTTACAGAAACATGTTGAAGACGGGTCGGCCCCAAGGGTACCCGCGAGAGTGATATGTGGTGGGGTGCGCCGTTAAGGCACCCGAGAGATATTGCTGGGGTGCGCCGGTAAGGCACCCGAGTGTTATTGGCGGGGCGACGGACTGCATTTCATGGTTCGCGCTTGCCCCGCACTAATAAAATGCTAATGGGTTGGGTACTTGATCTGAGTTAGGTCATTGGCCTTAATACGCACTAACCATCACGTGGGAAAGTTATGGGCACTCAGCGTCGTTGTATCAGCCGAAGCTCATCGGACGTCAGCAATGGAGTGGCGCGCGCCGGATTGGTCTGGAACGCATCGCGCTTGTTACTAAGGGGTGCTAGGACTGCTTCCGGCTGCGTTCGCATCGTGCAGGAGTGCAAGGGCAAGTGGGCCCACGAACCTGTGCGCTTAGGATTTAGACCGGCGGGCTGGCCTCTTCGTTGAGCCTAGGTGGGGCGACGACGTGCTGATATCCCGAGGCCGGGCATGACCCAGGAAAGTGTGTCCGGCCGGAGGTGACTCAGGCGTGTTGGGGAATATGTGGTGCACCCCTGCAGGGATGAATAATCTTTTCGAATAGTCGTGTCCACGGTAACAGGACGACTTGGAGTTGTACCTTGACCTTATACAACTATAATTGTAATTTAAATTTGAAATGAATTGTGGCTCCGGGATTGCTTCCTCGCAGGGAGTCGAGGAAGGTTCTCTGGGCGTGGTTACTTAATAAAATTGCTACAACAATATGACTATATATGAGATACCAATCTGCACTCTTCTAATGCTGCAAGATGTTGAAGATGCTAGTCTTCGATAGGACTAGGCCATCTCCCTATTCTTGCTTTCTGCAGTCAGTCCAGATATAAACCCTCCCCTTGATAATGATGCATATTTAGCATAGTTTTGATGTCGGTCTTGCGAGTACTTCGGATGAGTACTCACCGCTGCTTTGCTCCCCCTTTTTCCCCTCGATACGGTTCTGCGTTCAGACGATGGAGCCCAGGAGATGGAGTATGCCGGAGACGACTACTACACCACCGATGGAGCCTACTACTACGTGGAGGATGCCCCCGATGCTCAGGAGTAGTTAGGAGGTTCCCAGGCAGGAGGCCTCGCCTCTTTCGACCCGCTGCTTATGTTTGTGCTAGCCTTCTTAAGGCAAAACTTGTCTAACTTATGTCTGTACTCAGATATATTTGCTTCCGCTGACTCGTGTTTATGTCGAGCTTTGTATTCGAGCCCTCGAGGCCCCTGGCTTGTAATATGGAGCTGCATGACCTTCATATTTGTGTCTTTTGTTGTGTTGTGGTATCAATCAGTGAGTCCCTAATCTTGGTCGTACGCACTGTGTGCATGATTAGCGTACGGACAAGAATGGGGGCGTCACAGAGTGGGAGACTGTTGGAAATATGTCCTAGAGGCAATAATGAAATGGTTATTATTATATTTCCTTGTTCATGATAAATGTTTATTATCCATGCTAGAATTGTATTGATTGGAAAGTCAAATACATGTGTGGGTATATAGACAACACCGTGTCCCTAGTAAGCCTCTATAGGACTAGCTCGTTGATCAAAGATGGTCAAGGTTTCCTGGCCATAGACATGAGTTGTCATTTGACAGCGAGGTCACATCATTAGGAGAATGATGTGATGGACAAGACCCAAACTATGAACGTGGCATATGATCGTGTCAGTTTGTTGCTATTGTTTTCTGCATGTCAAGTATGTGTTCCTATGACCATCAGATCATGTAACTCAATGACATCGGAGGAATGCCTTGTGTGTATCAAACGTCACAACGTAATTGGGTGACTATAAAGATGCTCTACAGGTATCTCCGAGGGTGTCTGTTGAGTTGACATGGATCAAGACTGGGATTTGTTACTCCGTGTGACGGAGAGGTATCTCAGGGCCACTCGGTAATACAACATCACAATGAGCCTTGCAAGCAAAGTGACTAAAGTGTTAGCCACGGGATCTTGTATTATGGAACGAGTAAACAGACTTGCCGGTAACGAGATTGAAATAGGTATGGAGATACCAACGATCGAATCTCGGGCAAGTAACATACCGATAAACAAAGGGAACAGCGTACGGGATTAACTGATCAACAGATAAAGATCTTCATAGAATATGTGGGAACCAATATGGGCATCCAGGTCCCGCTATTGGTTATTGGCCGTAGAGGTGTCTCGGTCATGTCTACATAGTTCTCGAACCCGCAGGGTCTGCACACTTAACATTCGGTGATGTTTCGGTATTATTGAGTTATATATGTTGGTGACCGAAGGTTGTTCGGAGTCCCAGATGAGATCCCGGACGTCACGAGGTGCTCCGGAATGGTCCGGAGGTAAATATTTATATATAGGAAAGTGGTATTTGGGTTTCGGAAAAGTTTCGGGCATTTCCGGTAGTGTACCGGGAGTGACGAAAGGGTTCCGGGGGTCCACCGGGAGAGGCCCACCCCCCGGGGGGGCACATGGGCCCAAGAGGTGGCGCACCAGCCCCTGGTGGGCTGGGCAGCCGACCCCATGAGGGCCCATGCGCCCAAGAGGAAAAAGGTGGAGGTGGGAGGAGTCCTTGTTGGAGTAGGACTCCTCCCTCGCGCCCCACCTCCTTGTTGGAGGTGGATTCCACCTCTTGGCCGGCGGCCAAGGCCCTAGGGGAAACCCTAGGGCGCCTCCTCCCACCCTTCCTCCTATATATAGTGGAGGTTTGAGGGCAGCCCTACACCTGAAAAGCCACGTGCTGCCCTCTCTTCTCTAGATCATCTTTCTCCTCTAGATTAGTTCGGTAGTGCTCGGCGAAGCCCTGCCGGATTAGTTCACCACCACCGCCACCATGCTGTTGTGCTGCCGGAGAACTCATCTACCTCTCCGCCCTCGCTTGCTGGATCAAGAAGGCGGAGATCGTCATCGAGCTGTACGTGTGCTGAACGCGAAGGTGCCGTCCGTTCGGCACTAGATCATGATTGGATCGCGGGACGGCTTGCGATTTGGATCGCGAAGACGTTCGACTACATCAACCATGTTTCTTAACGCTTCCCGCTTAGCGATCTACAAGGGTATGTGGATCCGATCTCCCCTCTCGTAGATGCTCATCTCCATGGATAGATCTTGCGTGTGCGTAGGAAATTTTTTGTTTCCCATGCAACGTTCCCCAACAACAATAAAGGTTGCTATCATAAGGGGCAATATAACGTGACATTCTTTTGCATTAAGGGATTCGGCATACAAACCAAAAAGCGCATGACAACCTCTGCTTCCCTCTGCGAAGGGCCTATCTTTTACTTTTATGTATTTACTTTTATACAAGAGTCAAAGTATTCTTCCTTATTTCTTTTTACTTTTTCTTTTTGCAAGCATCTTGTGGCGAGGAAAGATCTAGGCACATATATCCAGTTGGATATGAGTGAGCATGATTTATTATTGTTGACATCACCCTTGAGGTGAATACGTTGGGAGGCGAAACTATAAGCCCCTATCTTTCTATGTGTCCGGTTGAAACTTTTTGCTCATGGATATGTTGTGAGTGTTAGCAATCATAGAATATTAAATGATGGTTGAGTATGTGGACTTGCCAAAAGGCTCCGACAAGAGACCCTTCCTGAAAATATGATGAATTGTAGTTGCAAAGTTGACTGAGAACATAGTTTGTTGGTTTTCAATAAGGTTTATGCTTTATACTTCTATGTTGTGATGAATTGTTACTTGTTCATGAGAAGTTATATGATGCTACTATGTCCGTATTTTGTTTTTATCGACACCTCTCTCTCAAACCATGTGGACATGTTGTTCGATATTGGCTTTCGCTTGAGGATAAGCGAGGTATAAGCTTGGGGGAGTTGATACGTCCATTTTATATCATGATTTCCTATTGTTATTTATAATGTTTTTATGCATAATAATGCTTTATGGAGTAATTCTAATGCCTTTTTCTCTCATAATATGCAAGGTTTGCACAAAGAGGGAGAATGCCGGCAACTGGAATTCTGGACCTGAAAAAGCATATCAGAGACACCTATTCTGCACATCTCCAAATAAGCTGAAACTTCACGGAGAATTATTTTGGAATATATAAAAACACTGGAGCAAATAACTACCGGAGGAGGGCCACCTGGTGACCACAAGACACCAGGGCGCGCCAAGCCCCCTGGTGGGTTGTGGTCAGTCCAGCCCACCTTCGGTGCCCATCTTCTGGTACTTAAGGTCTTTTGACCTAGGAAAAATAAGGAGAGGACTTTCGGGATGGAACGACGCCGTCTCGAGGTGGAACTTGGGCAGGAGCACTTTTGCCCTCCGGCGGAGCGATTCCGTCGGGGGAACTTCCCTCCCGGAGGGGGAAATCGAAGCCATCGTCATCACCAACAACCCTCTCATCTTTGGGAAGCCAATCTTCATCAACATCTTCAACAGTACCATCTCCTCTCAAACCCTAGTTCATCTCTTCTGTTCAATCTTTGTACCGGAACCTCAGATTGGTACCTGTGGGTGACTGGTAGTGTTGATTACAACTTGTAGTTGATTACTATGGTTTATTTGGTGGAAGATTATATGTTCAGATCCATTATGCTATTTAATACCCCTCTGATCTTGAGCATGAATATCATTTGTGAGTAGTTACCTTTGTTCTTGAGGTCACGGGAGAAGTCATGTTACAAGTAATCATGTGAAGTTGATATGTGTTCGATATTTTGATGATATGAATGTTGTGATTCCCTTACTGGTGTCATGTGAACGTCGACTACATGGCACTTCACTATCTTTGGGACTAAGGGAATGCATTGTGGAGTAGTTATTAGATGATGGGTTGCTAGAGTGACAGAAGCTTAAACCCTAGTTTATGCGCTATTCCGTAAGGGGCTGATTTGGATCCAAATGTTTAATGCTATGGTTAGATTTTATCTTAATACTTTTCTTGTAGTTGCGGATGCTTGCGAGGGGGTTAATCATAAGTGGGAGGTTTGTTCAAGTAAGAACAGCACCCAAGCACCGGTCCACCCACATATCAAATTATCAAAGTAGCGAACGCAAATCAAACCAACATGATGGAAGTGACTAGATGAAATTCCCGTGTACCCTCAAGAACGCTTTGCTTATTATAAGAGACTGTTTTGGGGGCTACCTTGCTGCACTTTATTTACTGTTGGGGATATAACCCCGTGGTAAGACTCGCCCAGGAGGGGCCGGGTCATACCTGGCGGCTCATAGCCAAGACCCTTAAGGTGGGCCGGAAGATGAAGGCCAGGCCGCATGGCGGCTTACTGGACGGGCCAAGACGAAGGCTCAGAGACAGAAGATGGTGTGAGACCCGGGCGGGTAAGCCGCCTGGAGACGGATTGCCCAAGGAGGCAAGGTGGCTTAGAGACAGGATTGAATACGTTGTATGAGTCGGTTTGAGACTCGTATAACCCAGGGCCTCGACCTCCTATATAAAGGTGAGACCCTGGGGCGGCTTAGAGAAGAAACCAATCAATCGAGAACTAGGTCAGGCGAATCCGCTCCCTTGTAATCGATACAGTAATCAATACAACACAAGCAGGACGTAGGCTTTTACCTCTTCTTGAGGGGTTGAACCTGGGTAAACTCGTGTCCCTCATCTCGACCAACCCCTTTGAGTCCACCGCCTCAGCGATGGCCTCGAACCTAAGTCTTCGGACATCTGCCGTGACAAAACCACGACAGTTGGCGCCCACCGTGGGGCTAGCGCGCGGTGGTGTTGAGTTCTCAAAGGGCTCTCTCCCGGGGATCGAGGGATACGCCGTTGGCATGATGACGATGAGTCGCCGCGGCAAGCTCTACATCGACGACGCTGGATGGGGACCGGAGGCCGACTCAATCGAGTACGGGTACCGGGTTCCCTTCGGCAAAGTTCACATGTTCATCGGCAAGATCGGCGACTCTAAGATCGGGCCAGACATCTGCACCGACCTCGTCGAGCCGGCCCGGCGCGTGCAACCCGCCCGTGTTAACCCGGGCAGGAAGCATGTCTTCGTCGGCTTCACCCAGGGCATGGAGCTTGAAGGTTCTATGTCGCGGGAAGAAACCCTCATCTGCTCAGAGGACGGATCCTCGAGCGGAGAGACGGAATCAATCTATCAGCTTCATAATGGTGGGCTCGGGGGCTACGTCGAGCATTACCCCGAGTCAGAATACCATGAGTCATAATATCATGAGCCGGAGGATTATGAGCCACCGAACCGCGCTGCTGTTTTCATGGCGGGTTCAGCGCCGGCCCCCAGTAGCACAGCCACCGGTGCAACCGGGTCTGGAGCTGGCAGGCCGCCGGCTCAGGTTCTTCTGGATCTGATGAACGAGCTTACAACTCTGATGGAAACTGAGGTCATTGCTGAAAACCAAGCGGCCCGTAACACGGAGATCACGAGGTTGAAGAACCAGATGGCCGGAGTCCAACAGGAAATCAATGCGTTGAAGGCTCAGATGGATGCTGAGGCGGAGCGCCTTAGGGCGGATGCTTTTCGCCTTGAGCTAGAACAGCAATCTGCAGCGGCGGTTCATCGGATGAGGCATCAATCCCGTTTGTCGGATCAGTACGAAGCTAGAAATCTTTTTAACACGCCAGGGATGGGACGGAATGTGCCTTTGACAGTAACCCGGACGGCCGAAATACCTGGAAGCCGGGCAGCGGTTCAGCATCAGCAGCCAGACCCACCCCGCCGGAACCAGACCCCGCCACAGTCGTTTCCGACGCCACCGGGTCATTATTCTAACCCGGTGGAGAACATGGTGGCAGCGGCAACCAGGCTTGCTACAATCCCCATCCCCGATGAGGCGCCTTTTGCAGAGGAGGTGCGGAACGCTATTGGATACCTGCAGACGGCGGTGGCCCAGCAGGAGAAATATACTTACAGCCGGAGCCGTGTGCATTCAACCCCCATCCCCAGCCGCAGCTACAGCCGGCGTTATGAGTCGCCGGCGGTTTCCAGTAGTGACCGACATCGGAACCCGCCGCGAGTTGATCGGGCGGCTTTGGATGCTCAGGTGCTGGTGGACCGGGCGAGAGCACAGCGAGAGGCGGCGGCTTTGGCGGCGACGGCGGCTTATCAGGAACCCACGGTTGCACCTTCCGTTTCAGTAGGAGCCGGAGTAACCTCCAGGGCTGTTGGAGTGCCGTGCTTGGTGCCGGCTTTGCGGAATGAGCGTCTGCCGAAGGATTTTAAAGGTCCCCGCAAGGTGCCCAATTATACAGCTGACCTGCCTCCGGAGGCTTGGATTGAAAGCTACGAGCTGGCCATGGAGATGTTAGACGTCAGTGATGCAGTATGTGCCAAGTATTTCATCATGATGCTGGAAGGGCCAGCTCGCACATGGTTGAAGGGTCTGCCACCCAACACCATCAATTCTTGGGCCGAGTTAAAGGCGAAGTTCATAAAAAAATTCAAGGAACGTGCAAGCAGCCCATGACGATTGTGGATTTGGACCATTGTGTGCAGCATGAGGATGAGTCGGCTCATCACTGGGTCCAGCGGGTCTCAACAATTATCCACTCTTCCGAACACATTACGGCGGCTCAAGTGGTCTTGATTCTAGAGAAGAATTGCCACTTTATGCCCTTGAAGCAGAAGCTTGGCCGGCTCAAGCGCTCGTGCCAAGATATGGGGGAACTCATGGCAGCTCTCACCAAGTATGCAGACTCTGATAGCACGAAGGACCCTGGCTCCGATGATGAGAGATCGGTTCAGGGTAGGAAAAATAACAATGGCAAGGGTCAATAGCAAAACGTGGCTAGAAGCAGCAACCCGAGCAAGCGGAAGAACCCAGACGACGGGTCAGAATTGGTGGTGAACACCAGCGCTGGGAACAATCGTGCTAAGGGTAACGGGAACTTCAGGCCGCCCTTTAGCAAGGGTAAATCTCCTTTCAACCTGGAAGAGATGCTCAATAAACCTTGTCCAGAGCACAGCCGGCCCGATAAGCCGGCAGGCCATACATGGAGGGATTGCAGTATTATGCGGCAGTTTCGGGATTACAGCCTTCAATAGCATCGTAATAATGGTAATGGTCCGTCAGGCGGCTCAGGGCCGGGCGGTTCAGGAGCCGGCTTTGGTGCCAGCGGCTCAGGATCCGGTTACCAGGGTCAAGGCAACCATGGAGGTCATAATCAACAGTCTGGCGGTGGAGGCCAGCAGCAGAATAACCAGTCGGGGTACCAGAGTAACCCGAAGCAGCTCAACGGGGGTCAGTATCATGTTTTTACAACCAGCCTTGACAAGCGAGACCGGAAGGTGCGCAAGCGGGCGGTTAATGCAGTCATGCCGGCTCTCCCGCAGTATTTGAAGTGGTCTGAGTATGACATAACTTGGAGCAAGGAGGATCACCCGCCGCGTGTTGATAACCCGGGGCAGCTGGCTTTGGTAGTTGCCCCCCAAGTGGGAGGATACGTGTTCACTAAAGTACTTATGGATGGTGGCAGCAGCATCAACATCCTGTACTATGACACTTTCCGCCGGATGAATTTGCTTGACAAGGATCTTAAGCCCTCTTCAATAGTTTTTCATGGTGTGGTGCCCGGAAAGTCGGCCTATCCAGTGGGAAAGATTTCTTTGGAGGTAGCTTTTGGTGATGAATTCAACTACAGGGTGGAGTCTTTGTGGTTTGAAGTGGTTAAAATCAAAAGCCCATATCACGCTCTGTTTGGACGGCCGGCTTACGCCAAGTTCATGGCTAGACCTTGCTATGTTTACTTACAGCTCAAGATGCCCGGGTTAAATGGGACGATTACTGTGCATGGTGATCGGAAGACGGCTCTTGAGTGTGAGGAAGGTGATGCAACATATGCCGAGTCAAGTTGCGCGGAGGCAAAGCTCAAATTTTATAAAGAAAATGTTGACCCGGCAGATATGACTCCACTGAAGAAGCCTAACACGGAATCTGAGCCGCCCCTCAAGTTTGTGGCAGAAGATACCAAGATGGTGGACTTTACGCCGGGCGACTCATCACAGCAGTTCACTATTGGGGCCAATATGGATCCCAAATAGGAAAGCGCGCTCATCGAATTCATCCATGAGAATCGGGACATCTTTGCATGGAAGCCTTCTGACATGCCGGGTGTACCGAGAGAATTCACTGAGCACCACCTTAATGTGGATCCTAAGTTTAAGCCGGTCAAACAGTTCCTCCGGCGATTCAATGAGGAGAGGCGCAAGGCTATTGGAGAAGAGGTGGCCCGGCTCTTGGCGGCAGGGTTCATCGTTGAAGTTTTTCACCCGGAGTGGCTTGCTAACCCGGTGTTGGTACTCAAGAAGAACGGCACGTGGCGTATGTGCATGGATTACACGGATCTTAACAAGGCATGTCCGATTGACCCGTTTGCTCTCCCCCACATTGATCAAATCATTGACGCAACAGCGGGTTGTGAGAGTCTGTGCTTCCTGAATGCTTATTCAGGGTATCATCAGATCAAGATGGCAGTTAAAGACCAAGAGAAGACGGCTTTCATTACGCCTTTTGGTGCTTTCTGCTATGTGTCTATGCCTTTCCGGCTCAAGAGTGCCCAGGCGACTTACCAGCGTTGTGTGCAGAACTGTCTTCATGGTCAAATTGGGCGCAATGTTCATGCTTATGTGGATGATATTGTGGTCAAGTCAAGGAAGAAGGAGACTCTACTTGACGACCTGAAGGAAACGTTCGATAACTTACAGGTCTACAAGATGATGCTTAACCCGGCCAAGTGTGTTTTCGGTGTACCTGCAGGCAAGCTCTTGGGATTTCTAGTCTCTGAGCATGGCATTGAAGCTAATCCGGACAAGATAAAGGCTATTACTTCCCTGTTTGAGCTGGCATGCATCAATGACGTTCAGCACCTGGCGGGTCGAATCGCTGCGTTAAGCCGGTTCATAAGCCACCTGGGTGAGAAGACTATTCCTCTGTATCAGATGATGACGAAAACAGACAACTTTGTCTGGAGTAAGGCGGCGGGTGAGGCGTTTGAGGCACTCAAAAAGCAGCTGGTTGAGCCGCCGATCTTGGCCGCTCCGGCTGAGAAGGAACCTTTGCTCCTCTACGTGGCGGCTAACAACAGGGCAGTCAGCGCCGCGATTGTTGTGGAGCGTAAGGAGACAGGGAAAGAATACCCGGTTCAGAGGCCGGTTAACTACGTCAGTGAAGTCCTGATAGAATCCAAGCAACGGTACCCACATTGGCAGAAACTGATATATGGGGTGTTCATGGCAAATCGTAAGTTGAAGCATTACTTCCTGGGACACCAGATCACTGTGGTTAGCTCTGCCCCGTTGGGAGATATAATTCAAAACAGAGAAGCCACTGGCAGGATTGCTAAGTGGGCATTGGAGCTTGGGCCTCTTAATCTGAAATATGTGCCTCGCACGACTGTCAAGTCTCAAGCCCTGGTGGACTTTATAAATGACTGGACAGGGTGTCAGTCGCCAGAGGAGAAGCCGGATAACACATATTGGACAATTCACTTTGATGGATCCAGACAATTGGAAGGGTCAGGGGCTGGAGTTGTCTTAACTTCCCCTAGAGGTGACAAGTTCTGTTATGTGCTAAGGCTGGTGTTTCCTTGTACTAACAATGCAGCTGAGTTTGAGGCTTTACTTCATGGCCTCCGTGTGGCTAAGGAGATGAACCTGAGCCGGGTTAGATGCCTCGGCGACTCAGACCTCATGGCTCAGCAAGTTTCAGGCACGTGGGATTCCAAAGACCCACGGATGGCGGCTTATCGTCAGGCGGTGGACATCATTGCTGGTCACTTCAAGGGGTATCAGGTGGATCATATTGACCGTCGCAAGAACGAGGCGGCTGATGCACTGTCAAGGCTGGGCTCTCAGCGTAAGTCGGTACCGCCTAACGTTTTCTTGGATGTGTTATATCACCCGTCTATTAAGCTACCTTCAGAGGAGGATCTAGCTATACCTGACCCGGAGGGGCAGCTGGTGGCGGCTCTGCATGCTACCCTTGATTGGACGTTGCCTTACCTAGTGTACCTGACTCGCGGCGAGTTGCCCGATGACGAGAACTTGGCGAGACAAATCGTACGGCGATCTAAATCCATGACTATCATCAATGGCGAGTTACATAAGCGTAGTGTCACTAGTGTTTTTCAGCGTTGCGTTTCTCCTGAAGAGGGTAAGGAGATCTTAAATGAAATTCACGCCGGCGATTGCGGTCGCCATGCCGGCTCAAAATCTTTGGTGGCCAAAGCTTTCCGGCATGGTTTCTTCTGGCTGACGGCTCATAAGGACGCAGAGGACTTGGTCACCAAGTGTGATGGATGTCAGAAGTTTGGGCGACGTGCTCACGTACCGGCTCAGGAATTACGGATGATTCCAATTACCTGGCCATTTGCGGTCTGGGGCTTGATATGGTTGGGCCCTTCAAGAGATCTAAAGACAAGAAGACCCACCTTTTGGTGGCGGTGGATAAGTTTACCAAGTGGGTTGAGGCTGAGCCGGTTAGCAAGTGTGACGCGGCTACGGCAGTTCAGTTTGTCAAAAAATTGATCTACCGTTTTGGTTACCCTCATAGTATCATCACGGACAATGGCACAAACCTATCCAAGGGGGCTATGAAGGCATTCTGTGAAAGTGAGCACATCCGGCTTGACGTCTCTGTTGTTGCCCATCCACAATCCAATGGTCAGGCAGAGCGTGCTAACCAGGAGATCTTGAGAGGTATCAAGCCCCGGCTTATGGTTCCTCTACAGCGAACGATGGGTTGTTGGGTGGAGGAGTTACCGTCAGTTCTCTGGAGCATCAGAACTACCCCCAACAGGTCAACAGGCTATACGCCTTTCTTTATGGTTTATGGTGCGGAAGCCGTGTTACCAAGTGATATACGTCATGACTCGCCGCGGGTGGCGGCTTACGTTGAAACAGATAATGAGACAGCGCGTCAGGACGCGTTAGATGCTTTGGATGAAGAGTGTGATCTTGCAGCAGCTCGATCGGCGATTTATCAACAAGACCTACGTCGCTATCATAGCCGCAGAGTTAAGACCCGGACGTTTCAGGAAGGCGACTTGGTGTTGCGTTTGATTCAAGATCAGACGGATGCGCACAAGCTATCTCCCTCATGGGAAGGGCCTTTTGTGGTCAGCAGAAATCTCAACAATGGGTCATATTATCTCATTGACGTACGAGACGAGTCACGTACTTCTGGGCAGGAGACCCACCGGCCGTGGAATATCGCTCATCTGCGGCCTTACTATACTTGAGTCATCGACTCCCATCATTGTACATCAATCATTGTATATACCTTATATATATATATATATATATATATATATAATAAAGTTGGCATCCCTGCAAGGCGGGGCCTCTGCCTTTTATGCATTTCAGATTGTGCAAAGGTGGACACAACCACAAGGTCATTTGGGGGCTTCCAACCCGCCAGGGTTTAGCTTACACACCCTCTTGATCGGCTTTTCAGCCACCGCAAGTTTGAGTTAAACCTGCCTGTATGCTGCTGCTGCTCCGCTAGGTGACCCGCCGAACTCTTACCAGTCAATCTCGACTAGAGACCCTGAGCTATTCAAAGTATTTGACAGTCACTCTCACTAGAGACCCTGTACTGGTCAAGGTTAAACCGGCGGCTCTTGTCACGTGAGGGCCGGCTTACGGAAAGCGAGGATAAACTCACCCATCTGCTGCATACTCTCCGCTATGTGGCCCGTTCGTACTCTTAAACAGTTACTCTTTTAAAGACCCTGCACTGTTTAAGGTTCAAACGACGGATTTATGTCACGTGAGAAGTAGCTTATGGGCCCTGGAGATACTCATGCCCTGCTGCGCCTCTTTATGGTTTGTTGTTGCTCTTACCAGTTAATCTCGCCTAGAGACCCTGAGCCGCTCAAAGGAGTTGACGGTCACTCTCACTAGAGACCCTGTACTGTTAAGAGTTCAAACAACAAGTTCATGCCATAGGAGCCGGCATATGAGTTTTCGAAAATGAACGCAAGGTCATAAAAGATTTAACATCTCCGGGTTGTGCTTTTTCAAGCCGCCCTCACAGCAATACAGAACATACTCTGTCTTGTTTGTTTTTTGCAGGTCTTATCTCCTAAGATGAGCCGTGGTGAAGCATGACGAAAGATGTTGCGGGCAGAACATAAGACAGATAAAAGTGCATCAAGTGGCACGACTGAGGCAGTCAAGTTTTTCTACGCCTATTACAAAGCTCTCCAGGGAGCCCAAAATACAACGGACTTAAAGTTTTTTACACACTTCCAGTTTCGGCGGCTCAGAAAGCCGGGTTATCTTTAATCAGGAGCAACGTGTTCAGCTCGACGGCGGGTCATCCTGCGTCGGGTCTTCGACCTCTTCGATGTGAAGATTGTCCAGATCCCAGTTGCAGTTTGTTAAAGCTTCAAACTGGGCCTCGTCAAAGAGGGGAGACGGGTCAATTTTAGGAGCAAAGAGTGGCTTACGGCGTGCAAGAGTTAAGTCCCTGGCTTCAAAAGTTGGGCAGCGAACTCGTTTGTTGTCTTCGCCGTAAGCCGCCTAGTATGAAGTCAGATCAATTTCATTGACAAGTGTTGATGCGAGTACTCGGGAGGCCTTCATACATTTGGCATAATCAGCTTCGGTAAAGTCTGAGCCGTCATCTTTCTTGGATGGAAAGCCGTCCATCATCTCTTCTGCGGTCAATTCAGGGGCAAAGGCCAAAGACCGGCTTAGCGCGGCCATTGCTCCCTTTCTGGCGGCTGATCGTTTGAGTTCATCAATTTGCTTGGGCAGAGTAGACAAGACCTCTATTACTCCCTTCATGAGTTTGGGGACGCCTTTTTCAGTCAACATTGCTTTGATGGTGCAAAGGGTCCCGCAGTATAGCGGTTCTGTCAAGGTATATATTGCTTTCAACTTCAACAAACTGTCAGAAGATAGTTGGCGGCTTCTTTCACCTGCAAGCAAAGTTAGGCGTTATAAGCCGCTCACACAGTTTTTCAACACGGCAAGGGAATTTTCTTAGTCTTCAGTACTTACCAAAGATAGCAGAAGTCATCCTGGATATATGACGCTTGAGGGTTTGCAGTTCTTCTGACACAAGCTTGAGCCGTTTGTCAGCGTTGTCTGCGCGTTCTGTCAGGGCGGCTTGTTTAGACTCAGCAGTCTCTTTGAAGGCAGCAAAGTCAGCTTGAACCTTCTCAAGCTCTTTAACGGCAACCCGCCATTTTTCTTCCGCCTCAGACCGGGCGGCTTATTGCGAAGCAAGGTTGTCCTTTAGGCTGGACAGATCAGACTCGGCCGCATCCAAAGCTTCCTGTATAGTACAAAAACAAAAAGTTTAGGAGGTTTAAGTCGCCAGGATGAGATATTAGTCGACAAGTGATGAAGCTGGTATGATACAAGTCTCAAGCAGATTGCAAGCAATATACTTGACACTTGGGGGCTAATGTCTGTGTTTTCTCTCACAATTTACAAACAAGTTCCGGCTCATCTTCGTAAAAGTTAAGCCGGCACTTGGGGGCTACACACGGCGCTTCTGAACAATGCAGTCTTCTCCAGCTCATTTTTTAAGCCGGAGTTTGGGGGTTATGATTCGTGAGTTTTTAGCAGTGAAGCCCCGGCTCATCATTATTATAATGACCCAGACTTGGGGGCTACACTCGGGTCTACTTTTCAAGTAAGTACCGGCTTATTATCTATATTAACCCGATACTTGGGGGCTACAAGCTAGCTATTTGGAGTATGACAAAGATTGGAAGACCCGGTCTACTATTTGCAATATTAAACCAGCTCTTGGGGGCTATATAAGGGTACAAGGAAAAAGCAAGAGAAGAGGAGTACCTCATATTTTTTCTTCATTAGTCCAACAAGTTTGGACTCCATATTACGGCTTGT
This sequence comes from Elymus sibiricus, assembly GCA_039707655.1. Classification (NCBI taxonomy): domain Eukaryota; kingdom Viridiplantae; phylum Streptophyta; class Magnoliopsida; order Poales; family Poaceae; genus Elymus; species Elymus sibiricus. The sequence continues at coordinate 346,808,672 of CM077671.1, forward strand.
GGAGAGGCGGTTCAGATAACCAGCATGTAATTCATCCACAGTCAGTTTTTCTAACATGGGGAATTCAAAATCAAGTTTTTCTGGTGAGAATGTTTCAGCCTTGCTGGTGTGTTTTGTTAACACATGAGGATCAGGGAATTGATAGCCCGTCCCAGTGACAACAACTTCTGGATGAGCTGTATCTTCGGCGGCTGTTGAAGGGCTGGGCGGTTTAGGATCAGCCTTTGGAGGACTCTCAGGAGTGGCCATGTCATCATCAGCCGGCTCAGAGGGCTGAGGAGCGTCTTCAGGCGCATCTTTTCTAGCCTCAGTAGGCTCAACATAAGTTGCAGGGGAGTCCGGCTTAGCAGTCTCCGGCTCTTGGGCAGCAGGAGCGGCGGTAGACCCGCCTGTCTTTCTTCGTTTTGCTTGAGCCTTGGAAGCAAAAAGATTGTTACATAGAGGACAAGGGTGGTAAAAGGTATGGTGCAAGTAAAAGGTACGCACTCCGGGTTGATTTTCAGAGGAGGCAGCTTGGATGCAGTGGAATCGCCAGACGAAGGGGCGACTCCTAAAAAAAATTAAGACGATAAAAAAGAGAGTAAGGTTACAATGCAAGACTGTTAAAAATTGGACTTGGTTAAAAGAGTACCTCAGCAGGCCGTTTCCGAGGAGCCAGAGAGTTTGGTAAGCCGGCCAAAAGCTCTTCAGAGCCGGTGCTCCGGGTCTGACATCTGGAGTTGTGCTATTGCTTTTTCAAAAGAAAGTTGGGGTCTAAATAAGCAAGAGGATGAGAAAATGGAACTTTCCGGATGACCCGCCGTGTTTTCTCTTGTGGAAAGTTTTCTGAGTCAGAGGAAATGTAAGTTACCTCAGGGGTGTCCGCATGACTTGTCTCCATTTCCTCCTATGAATAATTGTTGTCAATAAGTTGCATAAAGAGACGGCCAAGGGAGTCAAGTTCTACCTCCGAGTCGTCAAGCTCAGGCAGTTCCTGAGCAGGAGTTTTCTTCTTACTGCCGCGGGTTTTAGCCACCTTAGGTTTCCTCACAGGAGGAGTATATTTCTTCTTCCAGAAAGTAGAGCCGGCCTGTGCATAAGCCGCTAAAAAGGGTTAAAAGAAGCAAGGCAGAAGGTCAAGACGAAGAATAAGCAGTTTGCTAAAAAAGGTTTCTTACAGCTGGAGCCGGGTTCTTGACGCAAAAAGGTTTCAGTCCAATTTTGTTGCAAGTCTCTTGGATTTCGCCAAGAAGTGATTTGACGGAAGAGTTGATGTCTTGTTCTGTCAGGGGGGTGGCGTTGAAACAGAGAGGGTCATTTGGTTCACCCGTAAATTCGTACATGAGTCGGTCACGCCGGCTCAGTGGCAAGATTTTCCAGGTAACCCAGCAACGGGTTCAGTCGACGCCAGTCAAGCCATTCGCCATTAAGGCCCTGATCTTCGCGAAGGCCGGAGCATATTTCGCTCGCTCTGTGGCAGACATCCGGTCTGGGAGTTCTCCGGAGGTGCAAAGCCGAGTAGGACGATAACCCGGCAGCGGATTCTCTTCTTTGGGAGAAGTGTCCTTCCAGTAGAACCAGGTCTTGTTCCAATCTTTGGGGTGACTTGGTAGGACGGCTGCTGGATAGGGCAAATCTCTCCGCCTCTGGATAGAAACGCCGCCAAGCTCCAAACTTGGTCCAGCTGCCACTTCAGTTTGGCGGTTGACATAAAAGTAATCACGGAAGAGGTCAACAGACGGTTCTTCTTGCAGGTAAACTTCGCATAGGACTTGAAACTGGCACATATTGGTGACAGAGTTTGGACCTATATCTTGAATGTGAAGCTTGAAGGAGTGAAGAACGTCCCGGAAATTTTTTGACTCGGGCGGGCTAAAACCACGGAGGAGGTGATCAGTGAATACGACAATCTCTCCTTCCTGAGGAGTAGGTCTTATTTCTAGCCCTGGAACCCGCCAATGTATAACGTCCTGAGCCGGCAAGATACCCGATTCTACGAAGTCAAGCAGAAGCTGCTCGGTGACTGCGGAGCCAACCCAATCGCAAGACGCGGGTGCTCTCGACATGGTGGTGGGTTAAACTGTGAAAAGGTGCAGAATATGGCGGGTTAGAAAAACGTCAAATAATTAAGGCAGCTATGGTCAGCATGATGATGAGGCGTTAAGCCGCCGACATATTTTATCAGAGAGCCGGCAATGCAATGGCGGGTTAAGTGGACAAGGCGATACTAGAAATAGTGTTAAGTATGGATAAAAAGGTTTCACATATTGCAACCATGGCTGCAAGATCTACAAGCGAAGATAAATGAAATATATTCAAAACCTAAAAAGGGGAGTGGAAGAACAGGCGGACAGCACGCGGAGAAGATTGATTGCAGATCTATAACAAGCGGATATTGACATTAAAAGGACGACCACAACGGATAGACAGCGATATAAGATTCAAGGGGATACTTGGCAATCTACATTACGAAGAAAAAATTTGATGAACAGCGACGAACACTAAAGAAACCCGATGAACTCGGGGGGACCCTACTCAAAAATGATTGCGGGTTCAACAAAGGTGGAAGATGGTACCTTGCGGATGCGGACGGGCTGGCGAGGTTTCTGGACCGAGTCAGGTTGACGCAGCGGCCGGCGTTGAGGACGACGGTGATGTCCGGTCGGTGCGGCGGAGCTCTGGAGGCGTGAGTGTCTGAAGGAGGAAGAAGAAGACGGTGGCGACAGAGAGAGGAAAGGGGCCCCTCGTGTCCCTATTTATGAGATGGGATGGCAACAGTGCGTGCGAAAATCGAAGAGGTGCAGTATTGATTGACCGGAGGGGACGCCTCGATTTTTGGGCCGACCGTTTAATGAGAAGATCTGTTGCGAACGTCACGGAATCTTTTTAGCATATTCGACGTAACGTCACGGCGGGTTATGAGTTTTCTTTTTCAGGTGATAAAAATGTGAGACTCGCCGCCAAGTGAATTTGAAGATTGACATGAACATGCTCAAATCAATCTGGGGCCTAATGTTGGGGATATAACCCCGTGGTAAGACTCGCCCAGGAGGGCCGGGTCATACCTGGCGGCTCATAGCCAAGACCCTTAAGGTGGGCTGGAAGATGAAGGCCAGGCCGCATGGCGGCTTACCGGACGGGCCAAGACAAAGGCCCGGAGATAGAAGATGGTGTGAGACCCGGGCAGGTAAGCCGCCTGGAGACAGATTGCCCAAGGAGGCAAGGCGTCTTAGAGACAGGATTGAATACGTTGTATGAGTCGGTTTGAGACTCGTGTAACCCAGGGCCTTGACCTCCTATATAAAGGTGAGACCCTGGGGCGGCTTAGAGAAGAAACCAATCAATCGAGAACTAGGTCAGGCGAATCCGCTCCCTTGTAATCGATACACCAATCAATACAACACAAGCAGGACGTAGGCTTTTACCTCTTCTTGAGGGGCTGAACCTGGGTAAACTCGTGTCCCTCATCTCGACCAACCCCTTTGAGTACACCGCCTCAGCGATGGCCTCGAACCTAAGTCTTCGGACATCTGCCGTGACAAAACCACGACATTTACCGTTACCGTTACTTGCTCGTTACCAATTATCTTGCTATCAAACTACCTGTTACCTACAATTTCAGTGCTTGCAGAAATTACCTTGCTGAAAACCACTTGTCATTTCCTTCTGCTCCTCGTTGGGTTCGACACTCTTACTTATCGAAAGGACTACGATTGACCCTCTATACTTGTGGGTCATCAGTACCCATGCCTGATCACTACCCAACAAGCAGTTCAATGCACAAACTAAAGTATATGTGATCCAATAGTAATTTTTGACACAAATTTGAAAATGAATTCAGTTTTACGACATGGTTAAAGAAAAAGGATTTCAATACTATTAAATATAGGATTCAATAGTTTGAACAAAGGACTTCATACATAGATGCACATCTCATGAATAAACAATATGAATTCAATAGTTTAGGAACATGAACAATACTATGCCCCCACATCTCATATTGTAAGGTAGGGTTCATGCGTTATCCATGGGCTAAAATATCTTCACAAACTCTACCCATGCAGGTTGGGTACCATGTCTATGGGTAAAATTGCCATCCATAATCATCTAAAATATTCTCCTTGAAAGAATGTTGAAGCGTTGATGGGATGTTGACCTAACAATGATCCACTAAGATCGTGAAACTAAAGTCACAACCTTTTATTTTGTAGGGATTCTTAGTGATTTACTTCACAACATCGCATGACATATGAAGATACCCCGTTCAGCTTTAGTGAGGAATAATTAGAGCTCTAGTTGGAGGGAATGTTGTCTACAGGAGGATGAGGAGGCGTAGTGGAGAAGGGAGAGGAAGGGGATTGAGGGTACACGCCATGCCATGTCAAATACCACCTCCACCGTGCCACTTAGGTCAAATATCATATTCGTTACACCAGCTCAAAACCAGATTTTACAAAGGTTGGGTGTTGTCACATACGAATTGTACCATGTTTATTGGCAGTTGAGGTGAAGCTCACACCTACATGAATTACTCGAGGGATAAAACCAACACTGAAAGAAATGCGCTTCGACCTGCTGGATGCACGTCTCCAAGCAATCTCAGGAATGAGGATACAAATCTAAAATATAAAAAGATGGTATCCCATGTGTTTGCTAAGCTAATTGATTGCAATCTATTTCCTTGAGTGAACTTATGTAGGGTATTTTCTTTTTGATGCAAATACTACAATATACTAGTAGCCTAAGCCGATGTATGGCCCATGTGGTGGAAGGTGTTGTTGATAGTAAAGACCATAATAAATACCAAGCATGAGAACTTTTTCAAGCCTACATCAGTAAAGTGATCCTCAATATGAACCACATGCTTGGTAATAAACAACTTCCTTTTAGTGATACAATGAAGCTAAAAACCCCGCATCCAGCCAAACCATGTCATGAAATGCCATGTAGCATAGAGAAAACAAGCTATATAATAGATTTAGTAAAGTGGAAGAGTGGAAGGCAGGAATATGGATAAGGATGTCGATTGCCATGCTTATGGCCCAACCTTTTGATGGGGGAAATAATGTTAGACACTTTGACCGTGGGGATTACGAGCCATTAGGCATACATGGATAATTTTCTATATTATTTGATGAGGTTTGAGATCTTTTCCTTCAATAGATGTGTTGGATGCGTCTAGAACCTCACTCTCCATGTGCTTTGCTTTGCTCCTTGGCTCTTGGTTCCTACTACTTTCTTGCACTTTCATGTGTGTTGCAAGTTCTTCGTGTTTCTGTCACACACTGACATGCCTATGAGTTTACCGACTAAACATGAGGTCATAAAGTGTTTTTACAATAGTGGAAATTGGCTCACTAACATAATGCCCTAGTGTCAAAATTTTACACTAGTAAGACAAAATAATGTTGTAGTTTGCACTATGGTCAACTAAATCACCATGGTCCATTGGCATTGGACCATTTTTGTTAGGCGCCACATTGGTCTGCCATGGTTAGTCCTAATCCACATCTGACTGACGAGTGCTTTCTATCACACACCTTCAGCTTGCTTTTCCTTATGGCAGCTTTCACTTGTTCGGTTATACTGCCAATGCATTAGAATAATTTAAGTAGAAAATAAAGTATTACTCCCTCCGTTCCTTTATATAAGGTGTATTTGTTTTTTCAAAAGTCAAACGAGGTCATGTTTGACCAAGTTTTTAGAAAAATATATCAATATCCACAATACAAAATTTATACCATTTGATCCATCATGAAAAGTAGTTTTTTTTTCGAACCGGGCTTCTCCCCTTTCCATTATAGGCATAACGGAAATACATCGTCTTTTTTCGAACCAGAGCAAGAAGGGCTAGGGAAAGGAAAGAAGCGAGTTCGGGACAATGCCAGGAAACCCACCGTCTGCACCTATCATCAGGAACACAGACTATGGGGCGAAAACCTGGAACATCATCCAAAACCGCACTTACAAAACTATCCTAAGACCACAAAGTACCGCATAACACCCTCACAGTATAGCATGAACCAAAAGCAACAGCGCAAGATCACTACGGATCACAAGTCTATCAGAACTTGGCCACCAAAAGCACTTCATCAGCAGCTCCACCTCTTCCGCAAGCTTCACCAGGATCAGCAACCAGCCAGATCCCCACTTCTCCCACTCTTCTCCTCCATCGGCGTGGTCATTTGCTTCTGGCATTGGTGGTCCACACAGCAGCAGCATCTGCGATGCATTCTCCTTCAACATCTCTGCACCTTTCTTGGTCACATCTACCATCCCAGGTTTCTGCAGACCTGCCCAGTATTTAAGAAATGCACAAGCCGTAAATACAATTTCAAACGGGGTATTGATCCATTTTTTCTCAAAGGTGGCACGGTTTCGAGCCAGCCAAATTGCCCAACAGATTGCCGTCAAACCAACAGTGTATAGCTCATTAAAACCAGGGAGGAAAGCATGAATCCACGCATAGAATTGCCACATAGAATTTGGACAACAACTTGTTCCGAGCATAGCTCCAGCAGTTCTCCATACCACCCTGGCTACTGGACACAGAAACATCAAGTGCTGGGCAGATTCTGGCTGTTCACAGAATGAACACCGGGGATCCCCCTGCCATTGTCTTTTTTTCAGGTTATCCCTTGTTAGAATAGAGTCTTGGCAAAGTTGCCACATAAAAATTTGTAGTTTTAAAGGAATCTTTGCCCCCCAAATCCATTTATAACAAGACCCAGCAAGGTTTCTTTCCAACCATCGATACATTGATTTAGTTGTGTACTCTTTGGAGCTATCAAGCTTCCAGTAAACCTCATCCTCCCCTTCCTTTTTTATAATTTTCAGCACATATCTCTTCAATTCATCCCATTTCTGTAGCAGTTCATTAGAAAGCCTTCTTCTAAAAGAAGAGAGAGGATTCAAACTGTTTATCTTGTCCACAGTACAGTTTTGATCCACACAAATATCAAACAAATCAAGATATTTGTCTTTTAAGATAAAATTATCACCCAGGTCATCTAGCCAAAGGCTAGCTATATTTCCTTTTTTTTAACTGGATGCTTCTACCAGCCATGTAATACTCTTTTACTTTCATCAGGGCTTTCCAACATGGGGAATCAGTAGCTTTCTGCTTAGCCATAGTCACTGAGGATTTTTTAAGGTACTTAGCTTTCACAATATCTTGCCACAGACCCTCTTTTTTTTCTAGTTTCCACCACCATTTCATTAGTAGACTTATATTTTGTTTTCTCAAGTCTTTCACCCCAAGCCCCCCTTTCATTTTGGATCTGCATACACGGCTCCATTTTACCATATGGTAGCCCCTTTTTTTTCCATTGCGGTGCCAAAAGAATTTTCTGCTAGGTTTGTCTCATCTCTCTAGAGTAGACTTATTTAACTAGAACATATACATGTAATAAGATGGTATGTGCGACAAGACAACATTAACTTTAATGAGCCTGCCTCCACTAGATAGTGTTTCACTAATCCAGGTCTCACCATGATTAATGAATTTGTCATCGACAAAAAGCCAGTCACTCCCCTTAAGGCCAGCATAGCTGACAGGCATACCCAAATACTTAATGGGGAAAGTCCCAATCTCACAGTTAAACATCTCAGCATAATTTCTCATTGTTTCATCATCAGCACAAACCGAAAATATCTCACTTTTCAAGAAGTTGATTTTCAACCCTGACATGATTTCAAAGAGATACAACAGCAATTTGATATTTAGAGCGTTTCTCGGATTATCTTCAAAGCACAAAATTGTGTCATCCGCATACTGTAATATAGCCACCCCATGTGTGACCAAGTCGGCTGCCAAGCCTGTAAAAAGGCCGTTTTCCTGAGCCTTAAGAACCATCTTAGTTAGGCAGTCAGCTGCCAAATTAAACAGGAAGGGGGAGAAGGGGTCACCCTGTCTCACCCCTTTGGCACTTTGAAAATATTCTCCCACCTCATCATTCAGCTTCACGCTGACAGTGCCCCCCACCAGAATTTTTTTAACCCATTCAATCCATTGGGGGTTAAAATCTCTTTTTTTATGACACTCTAACAGAAAATCCCAGTTTACTTTGTCATATGCTTTCACGAAATCGAGCTTAAGCACAATCTCAGTCTTTTTCCGAGCATAGGAATGATGCAAAATTTCATGGAGTGACATAATACCATCCATGATATCTCTCTTTTTTATGAATGCATTTTGATGCCTACTAAACAGGATGTCAACAAAAGGTTCTAGCCTAATAGTAAGCACTTTGGTGATCAGCTTATACACGCAACGAAGCAAGCAAATAGGTCTGAATTGTTGAATTTTATCAGCCCCAGCCACCATGGGAAGAAATGTAATAATACCATAGTTAAGTCTCTCCACATCAAGTTTATTCTCATAGAACCACTCAAAAAGCAACATCACATCTTTTTTCACAATATCCCAACAGTATTGAAAGAATTCAATTGGAATATTATCGGGGCCAGGGGCTTTGTTGTGTTTCATAGAGAAAAGGGCATTCTTAATCTCAGTGTCCGAGAAAGGTCTCATAAGTATAAAATTATCAATATCAGTCAATTTTTCATGCTCTTTCCACATATTAATGTCAATTTCGCACAAGTTTCCAGGTGCAGGGCCAAAGAGTTCCTTGTAGAAGTTAGTGGCATGCTTAAGCAAGTTTTTGTTCCCTTCTATTACCACATCCCCATAGCTAAGAGAAAAGATTGTATTTCTTCTCCTTCTACCATTCACAGTCCTGTGAAAGTATTCAGTATTGCTATCTCCCTTAAGCAACCAGTTATCATGGGATTTTTGCAACCAGGCCACTTCCTCTTCTATTAAGAGGTTATTTAACTCAACCGAAAGCTCACCTTTTTTGCAGTATAGCTCAGGGGTTAAAGTATCCGTCTCTTCCAGTCTCTCGAGATGTCCCAGCTCCTCTCTCAACCACTTTCTTCTTTTTCCAGCCTTACCAAAATTGTTCGAGCCCCAACCTTTAAAGTATTTCTTGAGTCTCTTCAATTTGATATTCATAATGTCAATAGGATTTCTAGAATACACAGGTTTCAACCAGATTTTGGCCACAAGAGGTAAGAAGTCAGGGTTCTGCAACCAATTTAAGTCAAATTTGAATTCTCTTTTTAGTAAGAATGGGAACATTATCTTCAGTATTTAGAATCAGAGGGCAATGATCTGAGATCTCTCTCACTATCTTCCTTACAAAAGTAAAAGGAAATAAGCATTCCCAAGAATTGGACATAAGGACCCTGTCCAGTTTTTCTAGGGTTGGCTTTTGCTGGTTGTTAGACCAGGTATACTGGCCGCCACTCATATCCACCTCTCGCAAGGAGAAGGTATTGATAATGGAGTTGAGAAGAGCAGAGGAATGACCCAATTTGATTTTTTATTCTTCTCGTTATTAAATCTCGGGATATTAAAGTCTCCTCCTATAATATATGGGCATGAGATATCTCCACACATAGCTGAAAGCTCTGTAAGAAATTCTACCTTAAATTCTTCATGTGCAGATCCATAAACCACCAGGATACAACAATTTATTTTCATGCATTTATCCCACAACTCAAGTTTCATGACATATTTGCCCGCAGCACAATCCTTAATATCAAAGGTATTATTTTTGACACCACACAAGATGCCCCCAGATCTCCCTTCTGAAGGTACCCATTTCCAACAAAAATTATCCCCAGGATCAAATTTCCTCAAGAATTTAGAGGAAAAGTCCTTCTTCATTGTTTCCTGAATGCCTATAAAGTCAAGGTCATGGTCTCTAATCAGATCAGACAAATATGTCACCATACCTCTCTTCCCAATCCCCCTACAATTCCAAAAGAGACCAATCATTTTTTTCTAACGCTTTGGAGACTGAGTTTTGTTGCCAGGTTTACCAGGAGCCATGGTCTTACCTGCAACGCCACTCAACTTTTGATTTTGACTTCTAGTCATAGGTTTAGATATCACCACATTGACTTTCTTTTTTTCCTTTTTTCTGGATTTGACAGTTATAAAACCATCATCATCCAAGTCCCCCTCATCCACCCAAGATGTGTTTAAAGGAGATGACTCTCCAGCAGCATTAGTAATAAATAGCATATTTTCTTGCTATTTTTCATTGTTAGCAATTTTTTTTGCAATATTAGCTCTATATTTCTCAAGTTCTCTAATAATATCAATGACAGCAAAATTATCATTAGGAATATTCTCACCCATCTGTGCAGCAGTGAAGATAATTTCCAAATTCGACAAAACTTCAAAGGAATTGCCAGGAGTTGATTCATTACCTTGCAAGTTCCTCTTCTTGGCCATCTTTCCTCAGCCCTGATGCCCACATGTTCCATATTAACCCCAGTTGTCCTCTTGCTGAATTTAATCTGCACTTCTTCCACAGCAGGAGGAGTAGGAATCACATCCATATTCTCATTAGATGTAACAGGGGACTACACAGAATAAGTCTGGTTTTTTTGCTGACAAGAATTGTCATCAGGATCAAGTTCAGTCACAATAGGTTCTCCAACACATGCCTCCAAATAAGATGAGAATATTTTGCCAGTCACTGGGCTCGGAACGATTTGCATCGAATTCACCACAATTTTATCATAAGAGATAATTTCAGGAGACAGATTTCCTCTTTCCTTCAGCTGATTTTTTTCAGCTTCAGCAGCCATAGTATCAATAAGCAGCTCATTGTCCACTTCCTCACTCTCTTCCTCCGACTGGATCTCCTCACTATTGTTATGGGTTTTTTCTTCTTCCTCAGCTTCCTCTAAAGGTTCCATGTTCATTTTTTTCACATTTCTCCTCCCAGCCGCACTAGGAGGTGCCGAAGACTCCTCCATAGTAGATGAGGATGCAATCTGCCCTTCCGGGCGCTTGTCCTCATTAAATCTGGCCCTTTTTGGCGAGGTTCCCCCATCAGCCTCTTGTTGTACATTCACTTTTTCTTTTGGTGGGTTTTTCACTAGTATCTTATCCACAGAGAAGAAAAAGTCATAGAAATGTCCTCCCAGCACTCCCTCTGCTGAAGCAGGGATATCTTCAGCATCTCTGCACCCCAATTTTATCCTCACAGACTCAGGTCTGTTAATAGTAGCTTTGTCAATTTCCAATGTCACCCCAACCAAAGAGCCCACATATGCAATATTTTTCTCATGCCTTTTGTCCAGAGGGATATTGCTAACGTTGACCCAAGCAACATTAAGTATACCCTTGGCACCCACTGATTCAGACCATTTTCTCAGGTTTATAACTGCACCACAACTTTTAACATTCATACTCTCGGCAAAACAAGCCTTATCCACATCTCTGGGCGAGGGAAACCTCATCACAAAAGTGTTAGGCCCAATGGATCTAGCTGAGCATTTCCAATTTGTGTTAATGTAAGCATTGAAGAATTCTTCTAACTGCCTCCTAGAGGCGTGCCCTTCTACAACAGATATCACAATAAATCTATTCCTGTCCGTGTTCTGATTCGGGGTACTGTGATCATGTATGTAAAAGAAACCCTTCCCTCTAGCCTGAAATCCACACATTGGAGCCACACAATCCCAAGGAAGCACAGTGTTGCAGATTGGTACCAGATGACCATGATTACCACATATTGCACGCGGACAACAGACAGGCAGATGTCCAGATTCTTTGCATGTAACGCAAACCTCAGCACCTCCCACTAGTGGGGAAGCATTCCTCTTGCCGGGGGTTGGTGTTGGGGAACGTTGCATGGGAAACAAAAAATTTCCTACGCACACACAAGATCTATCCATGGTGATGAGCATCTACGAGAGGGAGAGTGAATCTACATACCCTTGTAGATCGCTAAGCGGAACCGTTTAAGAAACGCGGTTGATGTAGTCGAACGTCTCCGCGATCCAAATCGCAAGTCGTCCCTCGATCCGATCACGAACTAGCGCCGAACGGACGGCACCTCCGCGTTCAACACACGTACGGCTTGATGACGCCTTCACCTCCTCGATCCAGCGAGCGATGGTGAAGTAGTGGTTGAGTTCCAGCAGCACGACGGCGTGGTGATGGTGGTGAGGAACAATCTCTGCAGGGCTTCGCCAAGCACTACGGAGATTATGACGGAGGAACTAGAGGGTTAGGGTTGCCGCACACGGCTTGGGGAAATCTTGATGTCTCCCGTGTGCTAGCCCTGCCCCTCTATTTATATGTTGAGCCTTGGGGTCTAAACTTGGAGTAAAAGCCTCCTCCAGGTCGGTTTTGCCCGCACAAGGTCGGTTTGGCCCGCAGGAAAAGAGTCCAATTCGGATCCCTGCCGAACCGTGCACAGCCGCGCACAAGCGGTAGTACCGCTCACAAGCGGTAGTACCGCTTGGGCGGTAGTACCGCTTCACACAAGCGGTAGTACCGCTCGGGCGGTAGTACCGCTTCACCAAGCGGTAGTACCGCTTACGCGGCAGCAAAACTACTTTTGCACTTTCCAATACCTCGTGGGCTTTATCCCTTTGGCCCATATAAAGTGTTGTTGCACCCGAACACTTCGGTAAACATCCGGAACCCCTTCCGGTGAACTCCGGAACCCTTCCGGAGATCAAAACACTATTATCACATATATCAATCTTTACCTCCAGACTATTCCGGAGATCCTCGTCATGTCCGGGATCTTATCCGGGACTCCGAACAACTTTCGGTCACCAACATAATAACTCAATTATACTAATCGTCACCAAACGTTAAGTGTGTAGACCCTGCGGGTTCGAGAACTATGTAGACATGACCGAGACACCTCTACGGCCAATAACCAATAGCGGGACCTGGATGCCCATATTGGCTCCTACATATTCTACGAAGATATTTTATCGGTCGAACCTCTATGTCAAGGATTCAGTTAATCCCGTATGCTGTTCCCTTTGTTCTTCGGTATGTTACTTGCCCGAGATTCGATCGTCGGTATCTCTATACCTAGTTCAATCTCGTTACCGGCAAGTCTCTTTACTCGTTCCGTAATACAAGATCTCGTGGCTAACACTTTAGTCACATTGCTTGCAAGGCTCATTGTGATGTTGTATTACCGAGTGGGCCCTGAGATACCTCTCCGTCATACGGAGTAACAAATCCCAGTCTTGATCCATGCCAACCCAACAGACACCCTCGGAGATACCTGTAGAGCACCTTTATAGTCGCCCAGTTACGTTGCGACGTTTGATACACACAAGGTATTCCTCCGGTGTCAGTGAGTTGCATGATCTCATGGTCAAAGGAACAGATACTTGACATGCAGAAAACAATAGCAATAAACTAACACGATCATATGCTACGTTCGTAGTTTGGGTCTTGTCCATCACATCATTCTCCTAATGATGTGATCCCGTTATCAAATGACATCTCATGTCAATGGCTAGGAAACCTTAACCATCTTTGATCAACGAGCTAGTCAACTAGAGGCTTACTAGGGACACAGTGTTGTCTATGTACCCACACATGTATTTGAGTTTCCAATCAATACAATTATAGCATGGATAATAAACGATTATCATGAACAAGGAAATATAATAATAACCAATTTATTATTGCCTCTAGGGCATATTTCCAACAGTCTCCCACTTGCACTAGAGTCAATAATCTAGTTCACATCACTATGTGATTTACATTGTAATGAATCGAACACCCATGCAGTTCTGGTGTTGTTCATGTTTAGCCCTTGGAAGAGGTTTAGTCATCGGATCTGCAACATTTAGATCCGTGTGTACTTTGCAAATATTTATGTCGTCCTCCTTGATGTAATCGCGGATGGAATTGAAACGTCGCTTTATGTGTCTGGTCCTCTTGTGAAATCTTGGTTCCTTGGCTAGAGCAATGGCACCAGTATTATCACAAAACAGAGTCATTGGGTTAAGTGCACTAGGCACTACTCCAAGATCTGTCATGAACTCCTTCATCCAGACACCTTCCTTCGCCGCCTCCGAGGCAGCGATGTACTCCGCTTCGCATGTAGAATCAGCTACCACGCTTTGCTTGGAACTGCACCAGCTAACCGCACCCCCATTAAGAATAAATACGTATCCGGTTTGCGACTTAGAGTCATCCGGATCAGTGTCAAAGCTTGCATCGACGTAACCCTTTACGACGAGCTCTTGATCACCTCCATAAACGAGAAACATGTCCTTAGTCCTTTTCAGGTACTTCAGGATATTCTTGACCGCCGTCCAGTGTTCCATTCCTGGATCACCTTGAAACCTTCCGACCATACTTATGGCAAGGCTGACATCGGGTCTTGTGCACAGCATTGCATACATGATAGAGCCTATGGCCGAAGCATAGGGGATGACACTCATCTTTTCTCTATCTTCTGCAGTCACTGGGCATTGAGTCTTACTCAACTTCACACCTTGCAATACAGGCAAGAACCCCTTCTTGGACTGATCCATTTTGAACTTCTTCAAAACTTTATCAAGGTATGTGCTTTGTGAAAGTCCTATTAAGCGTCTCGATCTATCTCTATAGATCTTGATGCCTAATATGAAAGCAGCTTCTCCTAGGTCCTTCATTGAAAAACTCTTGTTCAAATATTCCTTTACGCTTTCCAGCATTTCTATATTGTTTCCAATCAGCAATATGTCATCCACATATAATATTAGAAACGCTATAGAGCTCCCACTCACTTTCTTGTAAATACAAGCTTCTCCGTAAACTTGTATAAACTCGAACGCTTTGATCACCTCATCAAAACGAAGATTCCAACTCCGAGATGCTTGCACCAGTCCATAAATGGATCGCTGGAGTTTGCAAACTTTGTCAGCATTCTCTGGATCGACAAAACCTTCTGGTTGCATCATATACAACTCTTCCTTAAGGAAACCGTTAAGGAACGCTGTTTTGACATCCATCTGCCAAATTTCATAATCGAAAAAGGCAGCTATTGCTAACATGATTCTGACGGACTTAAGCATCGCTACGGGTGAGAAGGTCTCATCGTAGTCAACTCCTTGAACTTGTGAAAAACCCTTTGCCACAAGTCGAGCTTTATAGACGGTGACATTACCGTCCGCGTCCGTCTTCCTCTTAAAGATCCATTTGTTCTGAATGGCCTTACGCCCTTCAGGTAATACTTCCAAAGTCCATACTTTGTTTTCATACATGGATCCCATCTCGGATTTCATGGCCTCTAACCACTTCTCGGAATCCGGGCTCATCATCGCTTCTCCATAGCTCGTAGGTTCATCGTTGTCTAACAACATGACTTCTAAGACAGGGTTGCCGTACCACTCAGGAGCAGTACGCGTCCTTGTCGACCTACGAGGTTCGATAGCAACTTGATCCAAAGCTTCATGATCATCATCATTAACTTCCTCTTCAGCTAATGTAGGCTCCACAGAAACAACTTTCTGCGCTGCGCTACACTCAGGTTGAAGTAAAGGTTCAACAACCTCATCAAGTTCTATCTTCCTCCCACTCAATTCTTTCGAGAGAAACTCTTTCTCAAGAAATGTTCCGTTTTTAGCGACAAACACTTTGCCTTCGGATCTGAGGTAGAAGGTATACCCAACTGTCTCTTTTGGGTATCCTATGAAGACGCATTTCTCCGCTTTGGGTTCCAGCTTTTCAGGCTGAAGCTTTTTGACATAAGCATCACATCCCCAAACTTTAAGAAACGACAGCTTTGGCTTCTTGCCAAACCAAAGTTCATATGGCGTCGTCTCAACGGATTTCGATGGTGCCCTATTTAAAGTGAATGCAGCTGTCTCTAATTCATAACCCCAAAACGATAGTGGCAAATCGGCAAGAGACATCATAGATCGCACCATATCCAATAAGGTTCGATTACGACGTTCGGACACACCATTACGCTGTGGTGTTCCAGGCGGTGTCAATTGTGAAACAATTCCACACTGTCTTAAGTGACTGCCAAACTCATAACTCAGATATTCTCCTCCTCGATCAGATCGCAGGAATTTAATCTTCTTGTTACGATGATTCTCAACTTCACTCTGAAATTGTTTGAACTTTTCAAATGTTTCAGACTTGTGTTTCATTAAGTAAATATACCCATATCTACTTAAGTCATCAGTGAAGGTGAGAAAATAACGATAACCACCGCGCGCCTCAATACTCATCGGACCACACACATCAGTATGTATGATTTCCAATAAGTCACTTGCCCGTTCCATTGTTCCAGAGAACGGCGTTTTAGTCATCTTGCCCATGAGGCATGGCTCACATGTGTCAAGTGATTCAAAATCAAGTGACTCCAAAAGTCCATCAGCATGGAGCTTCCTCATGCGTTTAACGCCAATATGACCTAAACGGCAGTGCCACAAGAAAGTGGTATTATCATTATCAATTCTACATCTTTTGGCATCAATGTTATGAACATGTGTATCATTACTATCGAGTTCAATAAGAATAAACCCCTCACATTGGGTGCATGACCATAAAAGATATTACTCATATAAATAGAACAACCATTATTCTCTGATTTAAATGAGTAACCGTCTCGCAATAAACAAGATCCAGATATAATGTTCATGCTTAACGCAGGCACCAAATAACACTTATTTAGGTTCATCACTAATCCCGACGGTAATCGAAGAGCGAGCGTGCCGACGGCGATCACATCAACCTTGGAACCATTTCCCACGCGCATCGTCACTTCGTCCTTTGCCAGCCTCCGTTTATTCCGCAGTTCCTGTTTTGAGTTGCAAATATGAGCAACCGCACCGGTATCAAATACCCAGGCACTACAACGAGAGTTGGTAAGGTACACATCAATAACATGTATATCATATATACCTTGTTTGTTGTTGGCCGCCTTCTTGTCAGCCAAATACTTGGGGCAATTCCGCTTCCAGTGTCCAGTTCCCTTGCAATGAAAACACACAGTTTCTGGTTTGGGTCCAGCCTTGGGTTTCTTCACGAGAGGAGCAACTGCTTTGCCACTCTTCTTGGAGTTACCCTTCTTACCCTTGCCATTTTTCTTGAAACTAGTGGTTTTATTGACCATCAACACTTGATGCTCCTTCTGAATTTCAGACTCAGCGGCTTTCAGCATCGCAAACAGCTCGGCGACTGACTTGTTCATCCCGTGCATGTTATAGTTCAACACGAAGCTCTTGTAGCTAGGTGGCAATGATTGAAGAACTCTGTCAGTGATAGCCTCTGGCGGAAGGGGCATCCCTAACTCAGCCAGACGGGTGGAGTACCCAGACATTCTGAGCACGTGATCACTGATAGACCCGTTCTCCTCCATCTTGCAAGCATAGAATTTGTCGGAGATCTCATATCTCTCGATCCGGGCATTCTTCTGAAAGATAAACTTCAACTCCTGGAACATCTCATATGCTCCATGACGTTCAAAACGTCTTTGAAGTCCTGGTTCTAAGCCATACAACATTGCACATTGAACTATTGAGTAATCATCAGAACGAGCCTGCCAGACGTTTCACAACGTCTAGAGACTCAACTGGAGCGGGAGGATCACCAAGCGGTGCATCAAGGACATAAGCCTTCTGGGAAGCCGTAAGGATAATCCTTAGATTACGGGCCCAGTCCACAAAGTTACTTCCATCATCTTTCAACTTAGCTTTCTCTAGGAACGCATTAAAATTCAGGGGTGCTACTGCGCGAGCCATGATCTACAACATAAATATAGCAAAGACAACTTTAGACTATTGTTCTAGATAATGAGTTTAGTTAATCATATTATTTAAAAACTCCCACTCAAATTGACATCCCTCCGGTCATTCGAGTGTAACATGATCCAAATCCACCAACTCAAGTCCGATCATCACGTGAGTCGAGGTGGTTTCAATGGTGAACATCTTCATGTTGATCATATCTACTATATGACTCATGTTCGACCTTTCGGTCTCTTGTGTTCCGAGGCCATGTCTGTACATGCTAGGCTCGTCAAGTTTAACCCGAGTGTTTCCGCACGTGCAACATGGCTTACACCCGTTGTATGTGAACGTAGAGTCTATCACACCCGATCATCACGGCGTGTCTCGAAACGACGAACTTTCGCAACGGTGCACACTTGGGGAGAACACAATTTTATCTTGAAATTTAAGTGAGGGATCACCTTATAATGCTACCGTCGTCCTAAGCAAAATAAGATGCATAAAAGGATTAACATCACATGCAAATCATAAGTGACATGATATGGCCATGAACTTGTGCTTTTGATCTCCATCTCCAAAGCACCGGCATGATCTCCATCGTCACCGGCATGACACCATGATCTCCATCATCTTGATCTCCATCAACGTGTCGCCATAAGGTTGTCGCGCCGACTGTTGCTTCCACGACTATTGCTAACGTTTAGCGATAAAGTAAAGCATTACATAGCGCTTAATGATTGACACGCAGGTCATACAATAATTAAAGACAACTCTATGGCTCCTGCCAGTTGCCGTACTCATCGACATGCAAGTCGTGATATTCTATACAACACATGATCATCTCATACATCACATATATCTCATCATGTAATTGGCCATATCACATCACAACATACCCTGCAAAAACAAGTTAGACGTCCTCTAATTGTTGTTGCAAATTTTACGTGGCTGCTACGGGTTTGCAAGAACCGTTCTTACCTACGCAAAACCACAACGTGGTGTAGTGATTGCTTTTTGATCTTCTAAAAGAACCCTCTTCATTGAAATCGATTCAACTAAAGTGAGAGAGACAGACACCCGCTAGCCATCTTTATGCAACGAAGTTACATGTTAGTTGAAGGAACCTGTCTCGCGTAAGTGTACGCGTAATGTCGGTCCGGGCCGCTTCATCTCACAGTACCGCCGAATCAAATATCAACTAGTAACGGCAAGCAATATGTATACACCCACGCCCACAACTCGTTTGTGTTCTACTCGAGATCTCATCTACGCATAGACCTAGCTCTGATACCACTGTTGGGGAACGTTGCATGGGAAACAAAAAATTTCCTACGCACACACAAGATCTATCCATGGTGATGAGCATCTACGAGAGGGAGAGTGAATCTACATACCCTTGTAGATCGCTAAGCGGAAGCGTTTAAGAAACGCGGTTGATGTAGTCGAACGTCTCCGCGATCCAAATCGCAAGTCGTCCCTCGATCCGATCACGAACTAGCGCCGAACGGACGGCACCTCCGCGTTCAACACACGTACGGCTTGATGACGCCTTCACCTCCTCGATCCAGCGAGCGATGGTGAAGTAGTGGTTGAGTTCCAGCAGCACGACGGCGTGGTGATGGTGGTGAGGAACAATCTCTGCAGGGCTTCGCCAAGCACTACGGAGATTATGACGGAGGAACTAGAGGGTTAGGGTTGCCGCACACAGCTTGGGGAAATCTTGATGTCTCCCGTGTGCTAGCCCTGCCCCTCTATTTATATGTTGAGCCTTGGGGTCTAAACTTGGAGTAAAAGCCTCCTCCAGGTCGGTTTTGCCCGCACAAGGTCGGTTTGGCCCGCAGGAAAAGAGTCCAATTCGGATCCCTGCCGAACCGTGCACAGCCGCGCACAAGCGGTAGTACCGCTCACAAGCGGTAGTACCGCTTGGGCGGTAGTACCGCTTCACACAAGCGGTAGTACCGCTCGGGCGGTAGTACCGCTTCACCAAGCGGTAGTACCGCTTCACCAAGCGGTAGTACCGCTTACGCGGCAGCAAAACTACTTTTGCACTTTCCAATACCTCGTGGGCTTTATCCCTTTGGCCCATATAAAGTGTTGCTGCACCCGAACACTTCGGTAAACATCCGGAACCCCTTCCGGTGAACTCCGGAACCCTTCCGGAGATCAAAACACTATTATCACATATATCAATCTTTACCTCCAGACTATTCCGGAGATCCTCGTCATGTCCGGGATCTTATCCGGGACTCCGAACAACTTTCGGTCACCAACATAATAACTCAATTATACTAATCGTCACCAAACGTTAAGTGTGTAGACCCTGCGGGTTCGAGAACTATGTAGACATGACCGAGACACCTCTACGGCCAATAACCAATAGCGGGACCTGGATGCCCATATTGGCTCCTACATATTCTACGAAGATATTTTATCGGTCGAACCTCTATGTCAAGGATTCAGTTAATCCCGTATGCTGTTCCCTTTGTTCTTCGGTATGTTACTTGCCCGAGATTCGATCGTCGGTATCTCTATACCTAGTTCAATCTCGTTACCGGCAAGTCTCTTTACTCGTTCCGTAATACAAGATCTCGTGGCTAACACTTTAGTCACATTGCTTGCAAGGCTCATTGTGATGTTGTATTACCGAGTGGGCCCTGAGATACCTCTCCGTCATACGGAGTAACAAATCCCAGTCTTGATCCATGCCAACCCAACAGACACCCTCGGAGATACCTGTAGAGCACCTTTATAGTCGCCCAGTTACGTTGCGACGTTTGATACACACAAGGTATTCCTCCGGTGTCAGTGAGTTGCATGATCTCATGGTCAAAGGAACAGATACTTGACATGCAGAAAACAATAGCAATAAACTAACACGATCATATGCTACGTTCGTAGTTTGGGTCTTGTCCATCACATCATTCTCCTAATGATGTGATCCCGTTATCAAATGACATCTCATGTCAATGGCTAGGAAACCTTAACCATCTTTGATCAACGAGCTAGTCAACTAGAGGCTTACTAGGGACACCGTGTTGTCTATGTACCCACACATGTATTTGAGTTTCCAATCAATACAATTATAGCATGGATAATAAACGATTATCATGAACAAGGAAATATAATAATAACCAATTTATTATTGCCTCTAGGGCATATTTCCAACAGTTGGGTGGCGACGCTCTTGAGCCTGATAGGCGCCTTGTTGTTGCCGCAGATCTTGCTGTCGACCACCCGCGGCTCCGCCCGCCACGGTCTGGTTGCTATTGTCGCCCCACTTCTCGGATCCGCGGCCTCCACCTTGCGCCTCCATAACCAATAGTTATATATTTTATCTATTTGGTACTGCAAATGTTGTTAGTGTATTCTATAATCTTGGTCAAACATTCAAATGGTTGACTTGCTCGGAAAACAATACACCTTATATTCTGGAATGGAGGGAGTATAACCCTTGGAGCAGGCAGCTGGGCACCATAGCAACCTGAGAAGTTTATTACTAATATTAGTGTGCACATGACATGCTCATTATTAGTAAACACCAGATTATCAAACAATAAGGTTGATAATGCTTTCCATTACCTCCTGATTAGATACTATAGAGATTTCTTTCGATCGAATCTGCTCGTAGCCTTATATCACATATGTTAGCTTTCCTAGAACCGAGTGTTGAGTTGTACTTTAGTTGCAACTTTGGCTCCTCCTCCTAGTCCATAGTTAGTTACCAGACCCCTTTGCATAGGGCACTAAAGGGCGTCAAGCGTCATTGGCTTTAACGTAGTTGGTCATTGAGATGGCAAATCTCATGACTAAATATGGTAGGCACAAAGTCACTGGGGCCTGGTCGTTAACCCATCTTGAGGTCCAGAAATATTTGCAGTCAGAACTATAGTCTAAGTATAGAGAAACTGTAATCCTTTTCATCACACGCAGTCGGGGTGCCGGTCTAGGGTTGTATCTATTTTTTCACTCATACCATGCCTAGTGCAACTGTAGTGCCTGGCCAAAATTTGTAATGATTTTCTCAAGTAGAAACCAGGCTGAGGGGTTCACATCATCCATTGGACTTATATTTAAGATGCCCCAACCATTCATATGTGCTTGTAGTAAATGTGTACTGGTTATGTTGTTAGGGATTTTGTTTAATGCTTTTTGTTGAAATAGAATTATGCTCGAGGGTTCTCCTAATGCACTATTTCAATAGTTAAGAAGTTGTTACCAAGTTATTTTGATGGTTGTCAAAGGCACCGACTTATTTTGAGACAATGAAGCATGAGTACTAGTGGGTTGTTGCTTCTATTTGCTCATCTTTTTTAAAGATCTGCTCTCTATGAATTCTGATTCTTTGAGATTATATCATGGCTAATCCATCGTTGAAACCTATGTGGTGCTTTCAAAATGTGGAAGCAATGTTAAACAACCGGGAACGAAACGATTTGCATTCTCTGATGTTCTACTCCAACAACTACAAGAATTCCATCATTGTTCCTCTCTCTAACATTTCCATGTTTGCTTTTATATTTAGCCCAAATAAGAAGACGTTTGTTATGTAAATAAATTCGTAAAAGAAAGGATTGCACATATATTTTTAGTAATTACTATCATCAATTGGAAATGAATGATACTACATTACTTATTATTTACTTGCTTAGTTGCTTCTATTCTAAACTGGCATATGCTGCTGATTGTCTATTGCTCCAAAAATATTATACCACCACTTGATGATTCTGCAATCAATTATTTATGATTTTTTAGCGAATTGAATGCTTCATCAAAACTTTCGAGTGTTCGAAACTCTTCATATTATTTGTTACCCATGCTAACTTGCACAGAAAAGGGTAGCATGGGTTCGATTTATATGGATTTTGGTTTTGTACATTTGTATCATAATCATCATTGTTTCTTCTGAATGAGGATGCCTTAGAGGGTTGTTCCAAAGCAAGTTTTGAGAAGATGTAAAGTTCTACATCATCATGTGAAAATTCAAAACTTAATGTACTCTAGTACATGTGCTAATGGGTGAGTTTGAATGCTTCAAAACTACATGTTTGTCTAGCCCACTAAAAACTTACAAAGTACTTAGAGTGAGTTTTGTGTAATTTTTTTACTTATGGATGCAAATAACATGATACATGAGCAGCCTAAAGTAGTATATGTGTCATGTGTGATAACTTTGGATGGTTGGCCCTGAAGCTCCATAACTACTGAGCAGGTGAGCATGCATGAGAATTTTACTCCTACACGAGTGAAGGAAAATGATCCTTAATAGGAACCACATGTTCCTTTTTATGGCCATGAAAGATAATTAATAGCCTTTGTTTAGTGTACATTTTTTACCATTGTAGTTACAGAAACCATGCTATAAAAGGTGAAGTACAGAGAGCGAACATGCCATATAAGTTTTGTAAAGGAAGGGAGTGGCGGATGAAATATAGATAAAGAAGCTGATTCTCATGTTTCAGGACTGGCCTTTCGGTGTGAGACAAAATATTAGAGGCTTAAATCATGGGTTTGAGAGGCATCGAGAACACACAGATAAGTTGGTAGATTATGTTGAGGTCAACGAGCCATTTTCCTTCTTCGGATCTGTCCACGGTCTATCCACAACCTCGCTCCAACTTTCGTGGTCCCTTGTTACTTTATTGTGCTATGCCTTCTGCGTTGTAAGGCTCTACTGTTGAGCACCATGCTGCTCGGTCGTTGATGTCTCAAGGTGCTCCGTTGGACACCTTGATGGCAGTTGCCTTTGAGTTTGATGGTATACCGACCTAAACTCTATTAGGAGGCTTCAACACCAATTTATTATTCCATTGTAATAGGAATTGTAGAAGTAAGTTGATTTTTTAGTCTTTTTTTTCTAGGTTGATTTTTAGTTTAAAGCCATATCTTTTTTAGGGGTCATATCTACAGTATAATTAAAAAAGGACAGCCCAGTGCATGTAGCTTCCGTTTGCGCATGGTCCGGGGAAGGGTCCGACCACTTTGGGTCTATTGTACGCAGCATTTTCATACATTTTTGTAAGAGACTGTTTTCAGGACATGAACCCGTGACCTCATTGTCACAAGGCAGCAGCTTTACCACTGCGCCACGGCTCTCCTTCTACAGTATAATTGATGCAACAAATTTAAATTACAAGTATCATGTGTTGAACCTGAGTGGGTGAGAAGGCATCAATCCCTTTTCGCTAAACCCATACCTTTTTTTTTTTTGAATAATTTAGGTTGCTCATGTGGTCGCTAAACCCATATCTGATGTGTGTTGGGCCTGGTAGAACCGGGCCAGTTTCGAACCCAAACCCAAGTCTTTTCTCATGGAGCGGGTCAACGGCCGTCACATAAACCCCTGCTTCTCCCCTGTCTATCCCCCTACACTCTTCTCCGCTCTCCTCTTCTTCTTGGCCCCCTCCTCCTCCGCCGGAACTAGGGTTCTAGCGGCCCTCGCCCGCCCCCCTCGGGAGCCATCAGCCATGGACGACTCGGCCGAGCTGCAGCGGTTCATCGAGGTGAGAGCCCCCTCGGCGCAGTGTCTCCTCAATCGATTTCAAAGTTTCTCGAGCCCCGCCCGAAGCACGCGCCATCTCGGCCGCCGCTGGCCTTCGGACTTTTGAGCCCCGCGTGGCCTACTTCGCGGCGCACCTACCCGAGGCTTGGACGTGGGCGGGGGGTCGCCGGTGCTCGTGCTCGTTCCAGGCGTCGCGTGGTAGTAGATTTTTGTTTTCCATGAAGCGGGCCGGTTTCGGCTGTTGCGCGGATCCGTTTCTTGGTACATGCTATGCTCGCTGGGTGGCAGAGATGGGGTTGGAGGGCTGGGCTGATTGTGTGGCTGACTGGAACGGGTGAGCGGTGGTACGGTCTCCACACTGCATGTGCTTACATGTTGGTGCCTGTGAACTTTGGTTTCAGTTTCAGAGAGCTTCGGCAGCAGCTGTGAGTGATTCCATTCATCAGCTTTGGCTGCCAGCTTCTGTTTATGTTCCTACTGCTCAACCAGCAGTACTGCAGTAGCCTTGAGGATTCCCTTCGTTAACTTAAGCTATCAGGCCATTTTCCTTGCAAGCACTTGCCTTGTGATTCAGTCACTGGCATTTCTTGTTTCAAACCTGTGACTCTGTGAGCGGTTGTGGTCGTGATGCATAGCAGTTACCGATGCAAGCCTATGAGTTTTCGCCCAGCCGATGTTGTAGGTTCTCCGATTAACTGTACTAAACTAGTAAATCTCCTTCTGTAGTTTTAGCTTGCAGGTAGTATTGGCCCTGGCCCATACCAACCTAACTTGTAAGGATTATTTAGTGGCATCTTTACGAGATGCAGTTAATGTTATCAATTCCTTTCTCCACTAGGTTTCACGGTTCAACAGATGCACATAACTGTTGAACCACCTGCAGGATGGGTTCTACTATGATATGTATACATGGGTGTGGGCGTCATCCTTCAGAATGCCATAATATTGTGCTCCGTTTGCAAGTGTCTGGCGTGCTAATTTGGGCCTTCGGGGGCGGAACCGCGGAAGTGAATAGCCAGTGACACAGTTTGCTGTATTTGTAGACAAAGTAGGGCCGTTATCAACTTATCATCAGTATGTTATGTTCTGGTGTCAGATTCGTATCTTGCTTGAAAATTGTAAGGCATGACTTGCGTTTACCTTGTGCTGCTTATTTGTTACTACCAGGGTGGCTCATATTTAAGTGTTGCCCCTGACCATTACCCATCTGTTACCAGGGTGATTCATCAGTTGACACGGACAGCTTGTCCATTACTCGTTGGTGTGCCCCAACTTCCAGGCCTTTAACCTAAGTCATGTATTCATTTACGCAGCAAGAGAAGGAGAAAATGATGCTGAGCGAGGTGGTCGGCAAGGTGACGAGCGAGTGCTGGGACAAGTGCATCGCAGGCGCTCCCGGGAGCAAGCTGAGCTCCAGCGAGGCCAGCTGCCTGAGCAACTGCGCGCAGAGGTTCCTCGACATGAGCGAGATCGTCGGCAAACGTTTCGGCGCGCACTAGAACAAGGCCACCACGTGTACGCTGCGCCGTTGCTCCCTGGCCTTCTGAGTTATGTGTCTTTTGGTGTGAGCGGATTTTGGCGTGGCGGTGAAAGATGCATGGATAGGTTCAGTGGGGGTTTAACTGAAACACCGAAGTATGCCTGTCATTGTCTTCATCCTTCTAATTCTTCGCACTCGGGATTGAACTTTTGACGGTGCTCTTACAGGAGGAAGAAGTTTGGCCTGTTTTGACACGCCAGGGTGGTGTGGTGTTTCTTTTTTCGTTTTGGTCCTCGTGGGTCGTGGCTGGCTACTTCGGTGTGTCTGCCCAACCTATTTATTCAGAAGATTTGCTGGGGACCTGTTCATCTGATTTCTGCGCCAGCATTTGTTGTTGGTCCGCAACAACCGCGCAATCATTCGTCGCGAATTCTGGGATCCATGGCATCTCTCGGTTGATTAATTTTCTGAGGATGTGCAATAGGGATGCCTTCTGGCTTGCGAAGTACGAAAAGGTTCTCTCTCCATCTCTTGGGGAGAGGTACATAGGATATTTCAGTTCAGAGAATCAGAGGGTAGCACTACGCGCACAAGCAATCACCAAGTCTTGTTAACTTAGCTATGAGTTAAGGGTACATGGAGTACGTAGGAGCAAGGCACATGTCAACGACCAACCAGCCAACCAGATTTGGCACCTTTTTATAAAGATAAAGATGGCGATCTCGATGATGAAGCGAGAGCGGGCAGGAACAGGAAGGACGACGCTGGACCAGCAGCGGTGCAGGACAGCAAACAGGAGTGTCGCCCACGACCAAAATGCAGGTGCGCTGGGAATGAAACGGCACTCGTACGTGGAGAAGTAAATCCTGCAGGGAGAACGAAGGAACGACGGGCTCGTCCCCTCGAAAGCTTCTTGTTAACAAGAAGAAAATCTGCGACCAAGTAGGTGCGTGCGTATGCCAGCTTCTTCCTTGAAAGGGAGGGAAAACTAAAGTAGATGTAGTACATGTTGCATACGCATTTCCCTTTTTTATTGGTGAGATGACAAGGTTGGAGTCTATACATCTTTTTTTTTTCGGGTGGAGTCTATATATCTTCTCCCGTGGAATTGGTTTGGATGAACTGAGCTCACGACGCCTCGGAAGGCACGCAACAACGCCTCCACGTGCCCGGTCTTGTTCTCCTCGGTGGCTAGCTAGCTTAGAGCATCTACAACCGGACCTACCAAATCTGACCCCTTAAACGCCCGCGGACACGCCCGGTCAGTGACCGGGCGTGTCCGTTTTGAGCCCCTATAATTTGGTCCGCGCAGTCACACTTCTTATTTTTTTCTCATATGTCTGGTCACTTGCACGTGATTGGTGGAGAAGAAGAGAGAGAAAGAAAATAATGAATAAGAAAAGAGAAAAGGTGGTCCGGAGTGGGGTCGCGTCCTACGTGGTGGGCTGACCGGGCATGTCCGGGCGCGTCCGCGAGCCCTCATATCGGCCCCATATTTGAGATGGATATGAGGGGTGCCGGTCAGTCCGGACGTTTGAGACGGATATGAGGGGTCCGGTTGGGTCGCATTTTTGTGACCGGTCAGTGACCGGGAGGGCGTTCCGGGCGTTTGAGAAGCATATAGGGGGTCCGGCTGTAGATGCTCTTAAGGCACATTTCTTTACGCTTTTTTTTTTGACAATACGTTTCTTTACGCTTTTGATTCCGTAGGAGCATCACCTTTCATGAGCACGGAAAATGGGAGACGGGAGAATGCAGCCCCAAAGCACCCCTTTCGTTTCAAAATAATAATAATAATTAAACTTGGTCAAGTCTACAAATAACACATCGACCTCCAATTAATTTCATTTTACTTTTTATAAAATACAATTTATACTTCGATGGTTTAAGAGTCATGGACAATTTGGTCAATGCAGAAAAAAAGGGCATATGTAATTAATGCAAGTGCCACATACGGAATAATATTTACGCCGAGTATCAATTTTTTTCAGGGCCAAATAAGGAAATCTCTTAGAAATTTTCTTTTTAGAGAAAAGGCTCAGTCAAAACTAGAAGCACAACCTACATTATCAACATCCCGGCCATCAACCGGCAATGATTACAACCAACAACACCTTACAAACAACACAAAAATAAGAGGACACCGAAGATGCAACCCCAGACGGCAGATACAAGGTGAAGAACGATAAGTACAAACTACAAAACTAGAAGCACAACCTACATTATCAACATCTCGACCATCAGCGCATTCAGAACAGAGAGAAGAGGTGAATCATGGGGTAAATTAAAGCCGTCGGAAGAATGGTCCAGCCATCACTCGCACCCACTTGACGAGACGACGTCACACTGACATCCGCCTCCACCATCGAAGAAGGACACTGTATTCTCACCCCTAGATCAGAGGGCATCGTACCGACGGAAAGGCGGAGAAGCTCCTCCAGAGCACACGCATGGACACACGACAATCTGCCAGTACCGTGCAACATCAAGGACGGTCACTTTACGACAAAGAGAACCCAAGGAGAATCGCCCATACCCATTGTAGAAAGGACACAATGGGCGTAACAATAGAGCGAGGTCTCCATTGAAGACATGGCCCTGAAGACTGAGAAACTGAACAAAGAAGCCACACAAGAACTCATCAAGACCGCCGACTCTCAACACCACCGACACATCGCAAGTACTCCCTTCATTCCTAAGTCTTTTAGAGATTTCAATATGGACTACATACGAAGCGAAATGAGTGAATCTATACTCTAAAAAAAGTCTATATACATCTATATGTAGTCCATATCGAAATCTCTAAAAAGACTTATATTTAGGAACGGAGAGAGTACAATGTCCTTTCTAACCAAACCATATTTTTGAGTAGTTGAGCGACTTCATGCCCAACACCATTACTACCTACATTGTCATGATAACACTCGTCGGGCCTCCCCGGTTCTTTGCCCAACACACTCCCTCCTCGCCACATGCTGGCCCTACACTATCTTGACTATGTCACCAATGTATCCACGAGCGTCCACCATCATATCTCTACCTTCCTTACCAACTCAACAAGGGAATGCCACCCCAAGTCTTCTCGCTGAGATCAAAAGCTCTGATATACCATAACCCCATCGGCGGAGCTAGGCAATATGTTGGGGGGGGGGGGGGGGGGGGGGGAGGCTGTATTTTTCCTAATCTACTCCCCTAAACAACTTTCATGTCAGTGGGTGTGGGTGTGGGAGTGTGTGTGTGTGTGTGTGTGGGGGGGGGGGGGGGGGGGTGGACCCTGCATGACTCAATATAGTTGCGTGTGTCCCTGCCCCCATCGTAACGCCTAATCTCGTAATAACGGTCGGCCTTCCGGAGCTGCGCGGATAGCAAATCACGAGGCCACATGCGACGGCTCAAAATTAAGTACCGCCAAAGCGGGAAAACATCAAGCATTACTAATAATATATTTTCGCGCGTAATTTGATTTGGTGTTGCCACATTACTTCTTTTTCCACCTCTACAAATAGGATGCTGAAGAATTGTTGGTTTCCATACAGTGAAAATTGGAAAAAGAAATATTGGTTTCCATTGGTGCAAACCGAAAAAAAAATGATGAAAAGGAATGGGCCGCAGGGAGAAAATCCTGAGACGGTAGGAATCTATTTAAGCCATGGCGGAGAGGGGAGAGAGAAGAACCCAATGCCCAAGCTAGCACATCACGAGGCGGACGCGGAGGCCGAGAGCAACCGCACAAGATAGCCCGGGGCCGGAGAAGGGGATCGCTCGGACGAATGGCCCAATCCGTTCCTCGGTAAATCCGCTAGCAAGATCATCATCCTGCCTAAATTCCCCTTGGCCCGATCGAATCGCTCCGATTGCCGCAGGAAACCCAATCTAGTTCCCCAAAGAAATCCCCCGATCGCTGTTCCGCGGCTGCTTTTCCGGTCAGTTTCTTGATCTGGTTCGTGGGATGGGTGCCTGTCGCCCTGGATTTCTGCGGCACCCTTTTCTCCTCTGTATGGATTTTCGGTCCGTATGGTAGGGGATCTTGGATGCGTCGATGTGTGATTCTAGTTCTTTTGCTCTGGTCATCGATGTGGTGATCGCCTTTAGATCGTTCTTGGTTTCTCGATCTGGGAAATCTAGATGCTTTCTGTTCCCCTATGTTGCCCATAGATTTATCTGCAAGATTAATTTTTAACACTGCTGATGTGCAATGGACGGTTTTTGTTTGCTGATTTTGCTGCATTGCATCATATATGACATAATTGGTAGTTCAATGTTGTTTCTGATGTGTAGAAGCTCTGTAAGTGGACAATGCCATCCTGTTTCTGCAGAGATAAATGGCCGTAGGACTCAATTCGACAATGTTGTGACAGCCTTTGATTTGTTTATTATGCAGGGCTGCTTTCTGAACTGTTGGCATGGTTCATCCTAGGTTCCTTGTTGCTTGTTCTGGCTCTAAACTGTGCTTCATCTCCAATTGTTGCAGTAACTACAAGAGCATGATTGGCAGTTCGACGATGGCATCTTTACTGCTGATGGATTTGAATCAGAAACCTCAATGCAGTTGAAGCCTTCGTGCAGGAGTCAGAGTTAGTTGTTACTAGAACAATTGCTACAGTTTTGGAGATTGAAAGTGATAGCTGAAGGGGTCATTGGAAGATCCAAGTTAGCACATTTAGGAACAACTTCAAGTTTGTTCTCCTTTTGTTGAAGGTACATTGTGATGGGTTTGCCTCAGGTTCCTGCAGTTAAGGAGGAGGAGCCTCCTAAGCTGAGTACATGTGTAGTTAGTCCTCCCTATTTTGGTGGTAGTGATAATAGTGATTTGGGCAGGCTTCCCACCGGAGGCTCAGGTAACAGGGCATATCCATACCCATCCATCAGCGATCTGAAGAGAAAAGCTGCGTTAGATTCTCTGAATGGATTTGATGGAAATTTTGGAGCCAGCAATGCTGTCAATGGGCCTGCAGGCTCCCAAGGCCTAAAACCTGATTCGAGGAATCCAACTTCTAGATCATGCCCTAAGTTGCGGCCTTCTGTTCAGATGCCTGCGAGGAGGGTTATTGGGTTTGAATCAGGTTTTGCTGGTTTCAAGGGAGATTCTGATACATTGGTAGCTGACAAAATGCATTCATCTTTAGTCATCAACACCTGCCATTCATCTATTGAACAGCATGGGCCTCAAGCAAGGAAAAGGGTGCTATCGCCTTTAACTAATGTGCTCCATGGACACTTCAGCGGCGATGCGCTAAATATTGGTTCTGCTGATGCCAAAATGCAGCATTATGATCAAGTTAGGCAACTTTGCAGCTCTGGATTTCAAGATTGTAAAAAAGCCCACACTGCGTCTCTTGATTCGTTTGAATCACCTACCTGGCCAGCCTTCAGACACTCCAGTTGGAGCAAAACGCAGGTAGTTGATAAGTTTAGCAGTAATATATTCACCGATGATCCTTTGTTTGAGCGCAGGGAGTCATATTCTTGTTCAGATCACCTAGAGGCCGAAAGGATTGTGAATCTCAAAAGGGTTGCGGTAGCTGTCCCACTACCAAAATTAGCACATTCCCCTCCACTCAGCTTGTCCCCTCTCGGCCCAAAATGGATGCAGAGAGGGAAGAATGTGGGGGCTCAGAGAGATTTAGCCAGAGAAATTGAAAATGATTTTCTAGACTCGAAGGAAACAGAAATATCGATAGGTGAAGATGGTTATGAACACGGCAATAGAATCAGGGCAAGGGATGCAACAAGAAAAACTATTATCTTGCACGTTAACTTTGATACGATGACCCCTAAGAGGTGTTCAGATAGAAGACTCCAAAATTGGGTCCCAGAAGCTGCCCCTGTATCCCCACGCATTGGATGTCTTCGGGGTTTAAGCCTCTTTCCTGTAAGAAGGTCACTAGTTGGCTCCTTCGAGGAGTCCCTTTTATCTGGTCGCTATTCGTGTGGAAAAGATAAGCAGGTCTGCAGTGTGTCTTTTACTACTTTCCTCCTAACCAAGTTTTTCAGTTGGACACCGTACACATTTTTTTGGGTATTTATTCTGTTTTAGCTTGAAATGCAGAATATTGATGGTTTTCTGGCTGTCCTGAATGTGACCGGCGGCAACTTCTCTCCCCCAACTCAGAAGCTTCCATTTGCAGTAACCAGCATTGATGAGGATAGCTCCCTGCTGTACTATTCGTCGATTGATCTTGCTGGAAGGTTACCTACTAACAACAGCAAAAGCCCAAAACTTAAAAGAAGCTCCAACAATAACGATTCAAGATCATCGAGAAGTCGCTTACACATCCCAATTAAAGGGCGCATTCAGCTGGTACTAAATTATTTGCCTTATTAAACACTGGATTGTTTCTGATGAATTGGTGCATTACTATGTATACGTTTGCACTGGGAATGAGTTCCAACTTTCTGTGGGATGCCTGCCCTTGCTAGTATAGTAGTCTAGCTCTTTTCCAAATATAACACTCGATTCATTTTGCCTGTGGGTGAAGCCCTGAAGTTTTAATAAGCTAATCTAATGATGAACATATTAGAATATACAATAGGTGGGACATGGATGCATGCCTATGTTTGTAATTTTGTACTGATAATTTCTTTTTCTTTTTCACCCTATCGTTAATCTTCACAAGCTCACACCACTGTGCTGAACTATCAAACAAATAAAACATCCTCAATTCATTATAATGGATGCCTCAAATATCCGTTTACTATTTTCTGCCATTCGAAAATGGAATATGAAATTCAAAGTTTGCTCTTCGTGTGTGCATGTCAATATCTGATGCTAATTTTGAGGCTGATGTACTGTCTCCATCTCCACCACCCCCGAATCGTTCTTTTATTGGCTAATCTATTTAAAGTTCTATTTAACAGTCATACTTTGATGCACCTGTTTTTACAAGAAGCAAACTGTTGCCCTTGACAGGTGGTTAGTAACCCAGAGAAGACACCGCTGCACACCTTCTTTTGCAACTATGATTTGAGTGGCATGCCTGCTGGAACCAAGGTATGTGAAGTTGGGAGTTGTTGCAAGGCCTGTAACTTCTGACTATTTTCATTGTCATGTAGACCTAAATACTGAAGACAACAGATTTTCTTTATCGTCATGGCTTTGATTTCTTATTTCCATATGGGTTACCAGCAGAATATTTATTGTGTAGACTTGCTCTGTTGCGATTCTCAATATTTTTGAGTTCCTATGGCATATTTGTCAACTTTGTTGAGTTACTGGGATCCCATATCTGCAACTGTTTATAGCTGTTATATCAGAACTTGGAAATATATAGAATTTTATTATCGTGCTGATTTACTCTATAGGAATTCTCAATTACATGAAACATATACCTTAGATGTGGTTGTATGCCAATGCCATTCATAAACTTTAAGGTTTGTACATTTCATATCGGTAGTCTTACTGAGAGATGATAGTAGAATTGTCCCAGGTTCGTTTTGTAGTTAGCAACACTGGTTGCTGCTGTGGCGACTAGGCCAGTATACTGATCATCTGGCTGTAACTGAAAATGTTACCATTTCATTGGATGCCCAGTAAATTTGACCTGCAATATACTGATCCACTGGAAAAAGCTATCTTGACGTGTGTCAAAAGGAGCCATTTTGAAGTATTTGGAGTAATGGTGTTCGCCTATTTAGAAGGGCTCGTAATTATTGTCCTTTTGTCCCAAACTTGCATCAACACGTGCTTTATTTGTTTTGAATAAGAAAGTGTGTCATGATTATTCGTATTTTTTTAACTTCTTTTTCTCAAGTTCATCTTATTTCTTTTATTTTAAAATGGGACAGACTTTCGTGCGGCAAAAGGTCACTCTATCATCTGTTCCTCCTTCTAATCCAGTGAAAGAAGGAAGCGATGCCAGTCACACAAAGGTCGAGTCAGTCCAATATGGAAGTGAACTTAGAGAATGCGGCACTCTGTTTTCTGAATGTAATGCCAATACCATTGATAGCTAAAGTGAAATTGTCGAGTTCAAGTTGCTGATGAATTATTTTAATTTTGCAGGCTGTGAACAGGGGCAGAACTGCTACTTGACTGATGAATCAGAAAAGGGAGGTCACACAAACAGAACATGTTGCTCAATGGAATGTGACATTAGCGAGTCAAATGAATCGAGTCCCATTGGGAGCTCAGAAGGTCGCACTAATGCTAATGGTTGCTGCTGTCAAATAGACAGTGAAAAGAAGTCTTGCTGCAGACCTTCCAAAGTGAATGATAGTTCAGCTGGAGGCGTTCTTCGTTATGCTTTGCACCTGCGTTTTCTGAGCCCCTTTTCTAAGAAATCGTCAAGATCGATGCAGCGGACCAAACCTGGCATGTCATCAGAACCACTCAATCAGAGTACAGCGATCGAGGAAGAGAGGCGATTTTATCTCTACAATGATATTAGAGTTGTCTTTCCTCAAAGGCACTCAGATTCAGACGAAGGCGAGGTATGTAGAAACTGACATCACTCTAGGTAGTGTAGCTATCGCTTTTAACACAACCTCCTTTTTGTTCCTTTCTGCACTAGTGAAACTGAGTAATTTTGCCTACAGCACTATAGTATTCTTCTTTTTCCTTGAACACGCAGTAATATGTGTGACTTTTTGTATTAGAAAGTGCATGCCGACGGCCAAAAACTTGCAAGACCAAGAACCATAACAAAACTGCAAAGGCAAACAAACCAAACAAAATTGGAATATGCAAAAACAACAAGCCTGCACAGCACTACAAAAAAGCAAAAAAGATCAGCAGAAGAGGGTTGGCGCAGGCAAAGCTAGCGGAGAATCCTAGGTGCAGTGGCAGCCTCCACAGGGCCTTGGCACATGGATAGTATTCTAGATTTCCCAAAAATTGCTGATTAGGATGATAAAATACTGAGATTTTGCTGTTGCTCTTTTGACCTATACATTCTGACAGATTACATTATAGGACACATCAATTTGGCACATGCAGATATTAA
Organism: Elymus sibiricus; assembly: GCA_039707655.1. Classification (NCBI taxonomy): domain Eukaryota; kingdom Viridiplantae; phylum Streptophyta; class Magnoliopsida; order Poales; family Poaceae; genus Elymus; species Elymus sibiricus. The sequence continues at coordinate 346,843,146 of CM077671.1, forward strand.
CATAAATTAGTATATGGTGCTATTGAAAGTGCGGCGTTGCGTATCTTATCATCATATGTATTGCTTCGATTTTCCTGTCTTAAAGTTACATCTGCATCTCTAACTGAATTTTCTGTCTTGTTGCAGCTGCGGGTCGAGCACGACTTCCCTGCTGATCCCAAGTACTTTGACATAAGCAACTGATGCCTGAACAACTAACATGAAATGTGTACATATCATGCCATCACTAACTTGCCAGTTAGTCTCTTGTGTTTATTACCATGTACAGGATTAATAATTGCAATGGAATATCCCATTTCTTCCAATTTCATGTTTTGGCTAGAACATGGTGAACACAATCTTTGTTACGGCGTGTGTTCTTTTATTCGGGAAATTGCCATTCTAGTAATGCACAACTACTGCGCTTAGTTTCTTTTATTGGCCTTTAGCACAATATACTGGTAGATATTAACAAAAGAACATTTAGTGACTGGAAAAGCTTCTGGCCCTTTACTCAGTCACCATTTGGAATGAGAGCCCCTGCCTAGCTTAGTATATCAGCCAATGTACTTCACGTAGAAATTTACAGTTCTGGACTTAGCTTTTAATATTCTTCGACCCTTCTAATTTGAGTAAACTGCAATTATTTTGTGTTAAATTCATAACGAATAACTATGCATATAAAAGATTAACATGACCAATATAAGTAATTGGTTTGGATCCTAACTAATGGTATTCTGGAAGTGATCATCTCAGCCTCAGGGTTCAAATGTGGGTATTTCTGCATCAGAACCATGAGCTGCCTGATATAGAAGCCTGGGCAGTATGCTCCTGTATGGATCCTCCTCTCTCTTCTCCTTCAGATACTTGATGCAGCTCTCCACTTCAGATTTGACATGCAAATAGAGGTGCTGGGCCTTCTCTTTGTCTCTTAGCTCCTTCTCCCTCCCTATGCAAACAAGAAGCAAACCTAATTAGACATCGGGTCACAGCAATTTGTCTGCATGCATTCTGACTTGTTTTTCAATTATCAGAAAAGAGTAACGGTGTAGTGTGTGTTGACTTGCCATGGGAACATTTAGAAAAATCTTTTCAGATTACTATTTGTTAGTGCAACTGGTTACCTTTTGTTTCAATATGCTCCCCAAAGATGAAGTAAAACCTTCCTGGCATTTTTGGCGTCAGCACTACAGGATGCATATCTTGATTCTTTATCTCTCCCGTAGAATCAGTCCTTTGAAACAGCAAAGGTAAATCAAGATCATTGATTTCTTGTGGGCAAAGTATTTGGGAGACTATGAAATTAATTAAAATTCCCCTTCAAAAATAAAATGAAAATATACCTTAGCTTTAGGCCCTCATCATTTAGCTTCTTGTCAAGGATGTTATAAAATGGTAGCTTCAGAAGATCGTTGTAGTCTAACAACATCTGAGGTGAAAAAACATTGTTTCTATACATTAGATAGATATATAAATCAAGGGGATAGCAGAGTAAGATCACATATTTTTAAGGTGGCACTTACATCACATATATCATCTTCTCCAACCACTCCAAATGGTATTATTGTTGCTCCAAACCTTGATGCCATCCGCACAAATTCAGACTGCTCAGGCCAAAATAGCTTGTATTCCTCTCCCTGTAAACAACTATGTCACCTTCCAGAATACTCTGTTTTTACCGTCTACATTCTGCAAAGATATATTTAGCTCTCCATACCAAATTCTTACCTTCCTATGAAGAGCTTCACGCGCGCCACCTGGGTACAGCAACACGAATTGCTTCTCTGAAAGGAGCTTGTAAAAGTTCACCGCCGTAACAGGCACCGCGCCCATGATCCGGTGGAGATCAAAGTTTGAGGAATCTGGCATGAGCTGCTCTGAACTCTCGTTGAACATGAATGGGTGCGCTAAGCCGCGGATGTGGATTCCAGTGCTCCTCAGCACTCCTGTGACCAAGGGTCCAAGCTCAAACCCCATGAGCATGTGGTACCCAACAAGCACAACAGGCCCCTCACTTGGCAGCCCTGCCAGTCCCCTCACTATCATCCCATCAGGCAGTGTCGATAGCATCACTGGGTCAGTGGCAAAATTCAGGAACCTGAAGTTTCGGTAAATTCAGTAGCAGTTTAGTAATCATGTCACAACCCATCAAGCTTGAACCTTAGAGGAATGGTACCTGTCACGGTCGATCGCCTTTTCGAGCTCATCATCGGTCACCGGTAGATAGTCTAAAACATAGTCTGTCTGCCTGGAGCGGCGATAGTATCCGGCTCCTTTAATGGTTGTTGCTAGATCAAATCCATCTTCCTGCCAGGTTTTTGTGCAGTTATAGGTTAGAATTTTGAAATGCTTGAATAATGTAGTTTTTTTTTCTTTCTTGAGAGAGCTTGAATGCCACGGTTGATGCAAATGGTGATTTCGACCATGGAAGAAATGGGGTTCAAGTGCAAGCCAAGGATATGACTGCACACACATGGCTAAAATAAGAGGCTGTTTCTGTATGTCTTTTATCAGTGAGGATTATTTATCTGTATTACCAACAAGATTTTGTGGCCATTATCCCTGAAGTGACGGATTCTGCATTTCTTTAGTGTGCCATGTAGCCTTTCAGCCTCTTCGCGGCTTGGCAGAAGTTCATCATTTCCACTGACAAAAAAAGATCACCAACTTCAGATAGTCTAAACGAGTGCAATATGCTCGAAAGGAAAATGATTGGAGTGTGGCAGAGAGTTGATGAAAAGCATTTGGGCACTGCTCTTTTTAACATTTGCAAGAGAACATTCTCCTCAGATCTCAGCTGTACTGTATGAGTGTGACTACTGCAGATCCTACATACCTAGCCACCACCAGGGTCTGGGCTTTGACTGCATGTAAGCGAGAATTGACAAACGACGACGCTGCCCTCAACATCTTCATCTTCCAAACAATGGATTCCTAAAGCAAAATATCAGCCAAATACTGCATAAAGAAGTGCGCAGAAGCATCATTATGAACTGCCGCACACAAAGAATTATGGAGAAGCAATTTCCTCAATATTTTGCAGCTCACCATTAGAGAAGGCAGCAAACCACTGGTGACCTCTGATAATGCCTGACCAGCTCCATCAAATGTCGACATCTTCATGAAGTTGCCTGAAAGCATTGAGCTGTGATCAGTAGATACACATGAAGCCTGCTGTTCATCTAACAAGTGAGAAAATTTCCCTCATGGATATGGTGCTAAACCTGTGAGAAAATTTAGGAGTCGTGGAGTGCTCAAATTGAAGGGATCAGGGACCAAACCTTGGAGTGCTGAGAGAAACTGCAGCTGTGACCTGTGGAAAGATGTCCCTGTAAATGAATGCCAGAATGCAGATTGCTCAATAAGAAGTTACTGTCACCGAACGAGAGAACAGAACAATGCAGAAACACCTGGGGGTAAGTGTAATGGAAGTAAGACCTGGGTTGACTAGGACCAGCACCAAATCGACGTCTCGGTTCCGCGCCGCCACTGCAAGAGCAATGCACGCTCCGACGGATTCTCCAACAAGATAGACTGGCCTGTCCGGTGCCCTTGAGCTCTCTGATTTCACCGTCCTCTCCACGTGCTCGACAAGTCCTGCGTTCATTCATCGGTGAAGTTTCAGAGTTTCTTTTTAGTCAGTCAGGGGGGCCTCAAAGTATATATATGCAAACTGGAATTCCAAGTGAGCCTTTGAAGGGTCAAGCATGAATTTTGTTCAGTTCAAATTTGAAAGTCGACGCACCTTGGAAGGTGGTACGGTCTTGGACGGGTATATGCAGGCACCACATGTCGAACATCCTGAAGAGCAGAAACAGTCATTAGTCCACAGTAGTGAAAATGCAGAGAGACGCAATATTGGATCCCTCGTGATTGGTCTTACTTTGCTAATCTCTCGTGGTGCCGGATCAGCCCTAATCCAACTCCATCGATTCCTGCGAGACCACAATTACTGAAGACTGTTACTCCATTTCCTCTCTTTCAAGTGGTACGAAACAACAGAGTGACTTAATCAATGAGAAAATGCTTGGAAGCCCCAATCATCCAGCCATATGCTGTTGGTACCAGCCACACAGAAAGAGAGATCTTTCAACAAGTTCGTAGGATCACTAGTAGTAGTACGTACAGTAGTACAGTATTTTTTACTCCAGTACACAAACACATGTGAATCTGGCAAAAGAATCAAGGCCCTGATTCGGTGGCACCACAACTGAACCCAGGAATTTGGACAGTACGTATTGTATTGTACAGAGGTCACTGTCCATCTGATCTTGCTGCCCACCAACTGCTGAAGAAAGCCCAGTTTTGCCATGTGGTCCGAGCACTGACGCATGTTGTGTGGGATTTTCAAGCCTACCTTTTAAATTGTTGCTTATGGTTTCGGCAGGATCTGGAAGTGAGCAATCAGGTCAAGAAGATTTGGCTGCCATGTGATGAGCCCATGTGTGACAGTGCAACCCAACCTACCTAATCTTGGACATCCATCCATTGTTTAAATAACAATGCTCATCTTGGATTATCATCCCTCTTATTTTAGTGCCCGTGCACTGTTCTTGATGTGCTTAAATAATACTCCATCCGTTCCATAATGTAGTGCATATAGATTTTTAGGAAAGTCAAACTTTACAAACTTTGACCAAATTTATAGAGAAAACTATTTATATCTATAATACCAAGTATATACAATATGAAAGTACGTCTTGTGATGTATTTAAGGATATGTATTTGGTATTCTAGATGTATATGTTTTTCCCTACAAACTTGATCAAAGTCTATAAAGTTTGACTTTTCAGAAAATCTATACGCACTGTATTGTGACGCACTGTATTGTGGAACGGAGGGAGTAGTAGTATGGTCAAGGCTTCGATATTTCTCTAACTTTAGGCGACTGATGCAGAGCAAGATTACTTGAGCAAAAGTAGTATTCAGATTCACTTTCCAATTACAAAGAATATCCTGAAAAGAATATCCAAGTAAAGTTTCCATGAATCCGGAAGCATGACAATGCTCAAACAGTTCATTTTGACCGTGTGCGGTAGAAATTTTACACTCGGAGCCTCCGATCGAGGTGTATATTTTTCAACGGGAGGGGTAGAAGAAATGCGCGTACTACTCTGTAAAAAAGAGCAACGAAATGCGCGTACATATACATACCGGGCAAGTAGAGCAGCGTCGGCGCGCCGGGGACGCGCTCGCCGCCGCCGCACTCGAGCGGCGCGAACCACCTGGGAGGCCCGCCGTCCGGCCGCCGCGCCATCTCCCGCGCCGCCTCCACGTACTCTCTCGCCCCTGGCCTCCTCCCGGCCTTCACCGTCGCGTCCGTCGGCGACGATGGCGGTCCGCTCCTGGAGGCGGACGCGGTCCACCGCGGTAGCCGCGTCGCCCTCCTGCGCGGCGCCCGGCAGGAGAGGGGACGCGGGCGCGGCGGAGACAAGGCCGACGGCGTGGCCGCGGCGGCGGCAGCCATGCGCGCGCTGCGCTCTTGATCGCTGCCTCGCCGGTGCGCGCGTGCTGCTGCCTGCGCTTGTGCTTCGTCGTGTCTCGTGTGTTTGGGCCTTGAGGGAGACGTGTCTTCGGGGTTGCCCAACAGAAGATGGTGGCTTTGTTGACTTCACTTCTGTAAATGAGGATTTTTTTTCAAAACTACGACCGAATTTGTACCAAATTCGGAAACTGTATGCCCGAGTTTAAAAAACCCAGAAATGGTACCCCGTCGGCCACTGGCAGGCCGAAGAGAGGCCCGTCGGCCATTGGCAGGCCGAAGAGGGACCTGTCGGCCCCTGGCTGGCCGAAGAGAGGCCCGTCGGCCACTGGTAGGCCGAAGAGGGGCCTGTCGGCCTCTGGCTGGCCGAAGAGCCCTGGTCGGCCTCCAGGCGGCCGAAGAGCCCCTGGATAAGGCCAACCACTCCTTTCTTCCTCCTCTGCTCGCTAGCTCCACCTCCCACTCCCACTCCCGTTGCTCTCTGGTGCTTCCACCCCCGCGCCGATCTCTTCGCTCGTCCACCCATTTTCCTATCCAACCCGCGTAAACAATAGATCATAGCATTCTCCGCCGGCCTACGGTATTTTTTTTGCTTCCAACACAATGAAATGTCAACTTTCAAGTCGGTTGTGGATTCAGTTCTTATTGGTCACCGTTTCTTTGCAGGTAATGGCTTGCCCCTTTTGTCGAGCTCCAGGTGGCCCTTGTTCTGCCTTTGATTCTGGCGCTTCTGTATTCACTGTGGTGCTGGATCGTCGATGTTCAAGGCGTGTTGTAAGATTCTATATCTTGTTTATCTGATTGTGGCATATGGTTGATGTTGTTTTGGTTGTAATGTATTCTAATGCCTTTGTTTATATGATTATGATGTTTGCTTTCATTATTGTTGTAGTATGTTCCGTGCAGTGTTAGATCACATCTTGCTCGGTACATTGAGGAGTGCAGAGCTTTAGCTATTCGGAGGGGTGACACAGATATTGATCTTGCTCTTCACAACAGTGAGGGTAACTTATACCATGTTCTGTTTAGACATGGTCGGGTGAGCAGTAAATTCCATGGTCCTTCCTGGGAGCAACTTGTGAATGATTATGGTCTCCGTCATCGTGACATGATGATTGTTAGGCTTGAGCACTATGGAACTATGATTGGTGTTGATTTTCATCGGGATGGTGTTATGTTGTTCCCTTTACCTTGCGTTGGTAAGTTTTTTTTGAGTGATTTTAAGTTTTGTTTCCGCTTATACGTTTTGCTGTTCTGCTCAATTTGTGAAATTATTTTTTTGTAGCTCTTGAGGATCTGAGTGAAACTCAGAGGGAACTTGTTGACAGTTGTTTTTATAGTCGTGGTGTCTTCAGTCTGAATTATCACCAAATGTATGTCATGTCACGACAGCTCTTTGATGACAACTACATATTGTGTACTCCTTTTGTTCATAGGATTGATTCCATGAATGTTAATGGTCAACATATGGTGAGCTTTGTTTTTGGCTACTGTTTATTTATTTGTTCTTTGCTCTAGTATATTGTTTTAAATTTGTAAGTTGAACATCATATAACTTGATGTTTTTTGTCAGGTTATTCCGAGCATGGTTGTGAGGAGTTTGAAGGATTTTTTGTCAATTCCTAGGACCGGTTCTTTAATTCTTGAAATTACTTTGGATTCTGAAGATGATGATATATCTGTGAGCATTCCTTGTTCCTACTTTATTGGCTTGGGTGGTAGAATGGTGTTCAAGAAGGAAGGCTTCGGTAATTTTCTTCGGGCATCGTCTATTGAAGTCAACAATTTGGTGCTCATAACCTTCAAAGAGCGTGATCAGGAGCTAGTTGTTGTTTTCAGCCATCTGCCACAGTGCTCGTACTATCTCGCCCTACTATCCCCCCATTTTCTTTTCCCGCCCTACTATCCCGCCATTTTCTTTCCCGCCATACTCTCCCGCCACTTTCTTTCCCGCCATTCTCTCCCGCCATTCTCTCCCGCCATTTTCTTTCCCGCCTTTCTCTCCCGCCATTTTATTTCCCGCCTTTCTCTCCCGCCAACTTCTCTTGTGAACCTATATAACCACATCCGCAGTAAGGTGGGTGAGCAGGCCCTTCTTCCCCCCCTTTCTCTCACGCCTTTCGCTCCCGCCATCCTTTCGTGGAGATGTCTCATCCTCATTATCCTTTTGATCGTAGTTTTCACTCTGGTATGTCCGATCGTCTTCTCCGTCTAGCCGCCAATTTCAAGATGGATGATAGAGTAGTTCCATGGGAGGAACTCATCAGTAGTGACACCATAATGAATGAGTTGGCTCACTCATTAGCTAGGAGTTGGTGGCCTCCCAGGACATTTGAGGAGATACGGAAAGAACTTCTCAGGTTGCATGGCAGATGGCAGAAGCAACTGCATAAGAGTGAATCTTACCTCAGGCTTGCTGTAAATAATTCAGATTTATGGTCAGCAGACAGTGAGGACGAAGATGACCTCTTCATGCCGAGCACCAAGGTCAAGACTACCGCATCGTCGAAGGGCAAGAGCTCTACATCGACGAAGGGCAAGATATCTGCATCGACGGAGGACGAAGAGGACGTCTTCATGCCGAGCAGCAAGGTCAAGACTACCGCATCGTCGAAGGGCAAGAGTTCTACATCGACGAAGGGCAAGAGATCTGCATCGACGGAGGAGGAGGATGATGCATTCATGTAGTACTGTTTTATGTAGTACTGTTTAATTTCAGTTGTAGTGTTTAATTCAGTTGTACTGTTTAATTCAGTTGTAATGTTTAATTCAGTTGTAATGTTTAATTCGGTGGTAATGTTTAATTTCAGTTGGATGCATTTAGTTTGCAGTACAAGTGTTATCTCTCTAAACCAATTGACCACTGAAATAGAACATGAATATGTCTCATACATAAGTAGATAGTAATTTGTCCTATACATAAAATAGACATATGTCTCATACATAATTAGATAGTCATGTCTCATACATAGATAACCATATCACTGCCGCGGACGGCGACGAATCTTGGGCTTCCTCGGACGAGGACCGGAAGGCGATAAGCGCTCACGCGGTGGACATGTCTCACGATGACCACGACCATAGACCACCTCGTCTGTCTGTGTCTGTGTCTCCTGCGTCCATGGTGGTGGTGGAGTGGCAAGAACTGTCTCCGAGAAATCATAGGTGTTTGCAGCTCGGTCATCGTCGTCGCCGTCGCCGTCTAAGAACGAACCAGGACCAGTAAACATCGGTGACTGGACTGAAGTCATGAACGGTTGCGACTGGCTGCCGACTGCGGTAAAGTAAAACATGTAAAATAGATTTACGAGCCTACAATGTTTAAAAGAATGTACAAAGTAGTGTTACCTAGGTCCATCTGATTAAGCCAGGAAGAGCCCCCGGGTTGTGAAGGAGGTGGCTGCTGGTAGAAATAGCTCTCTGGTTATGAAGGAGGTGCCTGCTGCCAGGAGGAGCTCCCTAGTTGTGAAGGAGGTGTCTGCTGCCAGGAAGAGCTCCCTGGTTGTGAAGGAGGTGTTTGCTGCCAGGAAGAGCTCCCTGGTTGTGAAGGTCGAGGTTCCGAATGCTGCACAGAGGATCGAGGTTCCGAACGGTGCACAGAGGTTCGAGGTTCTGAACGCTGCAGAGAGGGGCATGGCGGACGATGTGCTGGACGAGGAATAGCAACATCCGAAGGTCGTCTACATGTAACAGCTGCGTAAATCCCGCGTACCTTCTCATGAAGACCCCTCAACCATGAGACGTGCTCTCGCGGTGGGATATTATCTCCCCTCTCAAAGCGTTGCATTAAAGAGGAAACCTCCTCTAGCACCTCTCATGTCAAGTCACCCTGTACACGGAGTGTCGTGGTTTTGTCACGGCAAGATGTCCGGGTTAACGGATTTAGGTGTGAGGCCATCGCAACTATGTGGCGGCTTGAGAGGGGTTGGTCGGAATCGAGAGACGCGAGATTTTACCCAGGTTCGGCCCCTCCGATGGAGGTAAAAGCCTACGTCCTGCTTTGTGTCTATATTGATGATGATGACGATCTCGGTTACAAGGGTGCGGAGTCGCTACCTCTAGTCTCGAGAACCTCTAATCTGACTATCTTTTCTAACCTGTCTGTCTAAGACCTGTCCATGGAGACGTCTAAAGCTTAACCCCCTTGGGGTGACCTGCCCCTCCTTATATAAGCTGGAGGGGCGGTTTACATGTAGAGTCTAAGTCGGATTGAGACTTTAACTTACTATGACTTCCCATCGCGGGCTTCTCTTCATGGGCTTCTGAGTCCCGGGCATCTTAACTCATCCGGGCGGCTTACACTGGGCGGCTTACACCGGGCGGCTTATAACCAGGGCTTATCTTCAAGACTCCTCTTCAGGGACTCGTCTCCGGGACTTAACTCTCTCCGGGTCATAACTGTCTGACGGGTCATAACTGTCTGCTAGGTCATAACTGTCTGCCGGGTTAACTATCTGCCGGGTTACAACTATCTGCCGGGTTAACTGTCTGCCGGGTTAACTGTCTACCGGGTTAACTGTCTGCCGGGTTAACCGACAGCCGGGTTAACCGACAGCCGGGTTAACTGTCTGCCGGGTTAGCTGTCTGCCGGGTTACAATTGTCTGCCGGGTTAGCTGTCTGCCGGGTTAACTGTTAGCCGGGTTAACTGTCTGCCGGGTTATAATCATTCCGGGTCATACCGCAGGGTATATCCCCGACATTAGCCCCCAGGTTAGCTTGAATTTATTCATGGTAACCTCCTGAAATAAGAATATGTAAAGGGACCAGTTCACTCAAAAAATACCAGTTGATCAGCTCCTGAAAATTCTGAAACTCTGTCATATCAATATACTGACGCTGGCTCCTTGAAGAAAAAATAACCCTTATTATCAACTGCCTTGGCTTGATAAATTTGCTTGGTTCCTCATAACTGAGAATTTGAAGACATATCTTCCTCATATCCATATTACCTGTAGCCCCCAAGTCTTAAGAAGGGAAACGTAGTGATAGCCTTAAGACTTGCTTCAATATAAATATTGCAACTCTAGAGAAATCTGGATTGCTCGTCTGAGTCACCAGTCAGAAGTTGAATGTTCCACATATATAGCCCCCAAGTACCGGGTTGTCTTGCCTGCATCAACCTAGGACTTGTAAATGTCTTATGCTCATAAAACTTCAGCCAGTGTAGCCCCCAAGGGCCGGCTCATCAGTGTTTGATGCGCCGGGTCTTCAATTTGGACCTTATAATCTATTTGAACAACTGAGTACTGTAGCCCCCAAGTGCCGGGTCGCATGCCTGCAGCGACTTGGGACTTTAGAAAATTTGATCTAAGCGGTGTAGCCCCCAAGTGCCGGGTCAGTAAGAAGTACTGGGCCGGGACTTAGAAAAATATGGAAAGGCCGGCTCATCTCCTGGAGACAATAGGATCTGTTGACCATGTAATGATTTGAAAACCAGCTTGCATTAGCCCCCAAGTGTCGTGGTGCGTGCTTGCAGCGACATGGGACTTGCATACTTGATATAAACTGGACTTGAATAACATAGCCCCCAAGTGCCGGGTCATCTGCCCGCGGCGACTCGGGACCGCGTGAGAATAATATGACTCATCATAATTTGTTGAATGAATCCTTGACCGTGGTTGTAATATAACCCGGAATGAATATCCTGGAATAATTCCTGTCTTTGATATGAAATCCCTGATAGGGCGGCTCATCTTAAGAGACAAGACCTGCAAAAATGAACAAGACAAAATATTCTGCATTGTTGTAAGGGCGGCTTGAAAAAGCACAACCCGGAGATGTTAAAACCTGTTATAGCCTTGCTTCTTCTTTCATAATCTTGCTCTGACCCGGTTTGAAAAACCGGCATGATATGTATGTATGATGCAATGCATGGTATGATGCAATGTATGATGTTCTTGCCTTTCTTTTCAAAAAATTCATATGATGGTTCTTCCTGGCTGGACTCAATGCTTGAACTCATACCAGTGCAGGGTCTCTAACGAGAGTGACCGTCAATTCCTTTTGAGCGGTTCAGGGTCTCTAGGCGAGATTAACTGATAAGAGCGCAACGAACCAGAAAGAGACACATCTGCCGGTTCTGCTGGGTGGACTCATTGCTTGAACTCATAACAATACTCGGTTTCCAGGCGAGGATTGCTGAGCGCAACGTCCCAGAAAGAGACACGGACGCTGGTTCCGCTGGGTGGACTCGCTACTTGAACTCATAACAATACTCGGTTTCCAGGCGAGGATTGATGAGCAGCGTCCCAGAAAGAGACACAGCAGGGTATGAGTACCCTTAGGGCCCATAAGCTACCTCTCACGTGACGTAAATCCGTCGTTTGAACCTTTAACAGTGCAGGGTCTTTAAAAGAGTAACTGTTTAAGAGTACGAACGGGCCACATAGCGGAGAGTCGGCAATAGATGGGTGAGTTTATCCTCGCTTTCCGTAAGCCGGCCCTCACGTGACAAGAGCCGCCGGTTTAACCTTGATCAGTACAGGGTCTCTAGCGAGAGTGACTGTAAAATATGTTTGAACAGCTCAGGGTCTCTAATCGAGATTAACTGGTAAGAGGTTGGCGGGTCACCTGGCGGAGCAGCAGCAGCTTACAGGCAGGTTTAACTCCAACTTGCGGTGGCTGAAGAGCCGATCAAGAGGGTGTGTAAGCTAAACCCGGTGGGTTGGAAGCCCCCAAATGACCTTGGGAGTCAACTTTTTGGGTATATAACCCGGCCTTACTGTGGCTGAAAAGCCTGATCGAGAGGGTTGAAGCTTAACCCGGTGGGTTGAAAGCCCCCAAATGACCTTGTCGATGATATCAACTTGTGCACGGTCTTGTAAGCCGCCATCTTATAAGCCGCCGTCTTGTAGGCCGCCAACTTGTAAGCCGCCATATGACCTTGTAGTTTTGGCTGAAGAGCCGATCAAGAGGGTGAGCGAGCTAAACCCGGCGGGTTGGAAGCCCCCAAATGACCTTGTTGAAGTATCAACATTGTTGCAGCATCATGTCTGTAGCCCCCGAGTCTTAAGTTGACTCAAAGAGGCGACTTGAGAATCTCCACTGAAGGTTGAGGTTGACCGTGGCGGGTTATAGACGATCCCGTATGAATTGTTTCGATAATCCGGTCGATGGTTCGTCCCGGCTGGTTGTTGAAGTTAACCAAACTGTAGCGGCGGCGACTTGTGCGCCTGTCTGTCGGGCGGCTCGTACAGGCGAACACCGCACCGATATGTTGATGTAGATCAGACCGCGGGCGGCGACTTGCACGCGTCCGTTGGGCGGCTCGTACAGGTGAGCAATGCACCGATATGTCGATGTAGATGTAGAAGTCAGCCGCGCGTTTGAAGACGGCGCGGTTGTGAGAGACGGCCGCGGCATTGTAAGCTGGTACGGTCGTGAGAGACAGTCGCGACGTTGTAAGCCGGTACGGTCGTGAGAGACGGCTGCGGCGTTGTAAGCCGATACGGTCGTGAGAGACAGCCGCGGCGTTGTAAGCCGGTACGGTCGTGAGAGACAGTCGTGGCGTTGTAAGCCGGCGTGGACGGGAGTCGGCCGCAGGGGTGGACGGGCGAGTTGACCGCGGGCGAGTTGGAGATACTCATAATAATTGGCGTGTGTACTCTGACAAATTTTGAGCTGACCACCCTTTTTTTTTCGGGCAGCCAGCCCACTACTTTTTTGCTTCCAGCCGGCCTCCTCTTATCTCTTCTTTTTCTTTCTTTCAGCCGGCCGAGGAGCACACGAGGGGGGGGGGGGTAGGCGAGCACGGGCAACGGAGCCGCGTGGCTGGGTGGAGCGAGGCGGCGAGCCGGTGCGGGTGTGGCGATGGCGGGACAACCGACGCGGCGAGCTAGCCGGAGCAGTGACGCGGAGGGGCGGCCCGGGCGGCGTGGCGAGCCGGACGGAGCAGGGACGGCGGAGCCCTGGCCGCAGAGGCGAGCCATCGAGGTGAGCCGAGGAGGCAGAGGCGAGGCAGTGGCCTCAGCGGTGGCGAAACAGGAGGGCCGGCTTGAGGCGCGGTTATGGCCGCAGAGGCGACGACGGGCGGCTGGAAGATGGCCGTGGAGGCGGGGCCGGCTTGAGGCGACTTTGGAGAGAGGCTGAGCGGCGGAGGCGGCCGGCCTGGCGCGGCCACGACTGAGGGTGGCTCGATGTGGAGGCGAGGCCGCTCGGCCGGGGCGGCGGCTTGAAGACGCACCAGCGGGGGCGGACCGCAGCGACGGCTTGGAGCAGCATGAGGCGGCGGCTCAATGGAGGCCGGCGGAGACGGCTGAGGCGGGAGGTTCGGCTCGAGGTGGCTCAGGGTCGCGGAGGCGCCTTGAGGGCGAGGCCCCGGAGGCATGATGGCGGCTCGGCGGCGGCTTGACTCGGGGACGACTCGAGGCGGCCACGGCAGAGGCGGCTCGGAGCGAGGCAAGCGCCGCGGAGGCGAGTGGCGAAGGCGGCTTGAGGCGGGAGGGCCGGCCCAAGGCGGCGGCTGAGACTGCGCGGGGTGGTGGCTCGAAGCGAGAGACGGCTGAGGCGGCTCGCAGGCGACTCGCCGACCGGCGGAGGCGAGTTGGAAGCAGAGGCGGAACCAGCGCGAGGCGAGTCCATGGCCGACGAGGCGGCAAGGCGAGCCATGGCACAGAAGACGGGTCAACCACGACGGCGGCTCACAGTAGCGGCGAGTGGCGGAAGCACGGCGGATGCGGGTCAGCGACACGGTCCGACGGAGACAGCAGGGCGGCTCGTGGCGTGGCGGTGGAGGCAGCCGGGCGGCTTGTGGTGAGGCCGGCTTGGTGCAAGGCCAGCCCGACGCGAGTCCGTGGCGGCAGAAGGCGGGGCGCGACAGCGGCGGGTTGAGGCAGGTGAAGGCAGTTCGCGACGGCGGCCCGGCGGCTCGACGCAGCAGAGCCGGCATGACGCGACGTGGATGCGGTGCGAGGTGAAGGCAGCGGCCAATGGCTCAGGCGGCGCGGGCGTAGGGGGGCAAACCAGCTCGAGTCACCACTGCGGCGACGAGGCGAACCAGAGCGGCGGCTGCAGGCGCAGGGGGGGCGTCTTGGAGGCGGAAACCGCGGCAGCGGCTCGGCCACGGCGACAGCGGGGTGCGGCCAGGGCGGCTTGGAGTCGGATGCCACGGCGGCTCACACGAGCAGTGGAAGCGGAGGTCGCGGTGGTTGCCCGACCGGGGTAGGTCGGCGGCGCCGGCCCGCAGCAGAGGCGGAGCAGAGGGGGCACCCCTGACACGGAACAGGGCGGCTCACGGCGTGGCGGGGCAGAGCCGGCGGCCGCTCCAGAGGAGATGGCCGGCTTGGCCAGGGCGACCGGCGAGGCCACGGCAAAGGTGGTGACTCGAGGCCACAGCGGCGGAGGCTAAGTCCGTGTGTGTATCTGCTTCCGGGTCGTAGTTGACTTGGCTGTTCCACTTTTTTTTTCTTTTGATCCGGTAGTGTGGCGATTCGGTGATGCAGAGGCGGCTCAATACGGTGGGTTAACGCGCCGATGAAGGTGACTCCAGGCAGATCGTCGACTCAGGCCGAGGCCGTGCAACTCAGGGGAGACTCAGGAGTGGCTGGGCCCGACGTGTAGAACCGGCAGAGGTGGCTTGAGGCGGCCGGCCCAGCGAATTGGCGCCGGTGGAGTAATGCAGACCGAAACTCTAATTTCTCTTCTTTGACTTGAATCTCACCGATTGTAAAATCTGAAACGATGACCTCGAAGCTGATGCAGATCCTTCCGAGCTGTGTCTTTCTAATCCGGAGAATTGCGAACTTCTCGATCCCTGGGAAAGATCCCTCCAAGAACTCAACAACACCGTGCGCGTGGCCCCACGGTGGGCGCCAACTGTCGTGGTTTTGTCATGGCAAGATGTCCGGGTTAACGGACTTAGGTGTGAGGCAATCGCAACTATGTGGCGGCTTGAGAGGGGTTGGTCGGAATCGAGAGACGCGAGATTTTACCCAGGTTCGGCCCCTCCGATGGAGGTAAAAGCCTACGTCCTGCTTTGTATCTATATTGATGATGATGACGATCTCGGTTACAAGGGTGCGGTGTCGCTACCTCTAGTCTCGAGAACCTCTAATCTGACTATCTTTTCTGACCTGTCTGTCTAAGACCTGTCTATGGAGACGTCTAAAGCTTAACCCCCTTGGGGTGACCCGCCCCTCCTTATATAAGCTGGAGGGGCGGTTTACATGTAGAGTCTAAGTTGGATTGAGACTTTAACTTACTATGACTTCCCATCGCGGGCTTCTCTTCATGGGCTTCTGAGTCCCGGGCATCTCAACTCATCCGGGCGGCTTACACTGGGCGGCTTACACCGGGCGGCTTATAACCAGGGCTTATCTTCAAGACTCCTCTTCAGGGACTCGTCTCCGGGACTTAACTCTCTCCGGGTCATAACTGTCTGACTCATGACTGTCTGACGGGTCATAACTGTCTGCCAGGTCATAACTGTCTGCCGGGTTAACTATCTGTCGGGTTACAACTGTCTGCCGGGTTAACTGTCTGCCGGGTTAACTGTCTGCCGGGTTAACTGTCTGCCGGGTTAACCGTCAGCCGGGTTAACTGTCAGCCGGGTTAGCTGTCTGCCGGGTTACAATTGTCTGCCGGGTTAGCTGTCTGCCGGGTTAACTATCAGCCGGGTTAACTGTCTGCCGGGTTAACTGTCTGCCGGGTTAACTGTCTGCTGGGTTATAATCATTCCGGGTCATACCGCGGGGTATATCCCCGACACGGAGAGTTAACCAATTGTATATGTTCAGGTTAAGGAAAAACTTAACATGTGAGAACCATAGCACAAACCGCGTGGTGTCTGGTTCCCACAACTGAGGCAGTTGGGAACAGATCGCTGGTGAGAGGGGCTTCGATATGATCAGGAGCTGATGATGGAACCAAGTAGATCCTCGTGCTATGCCGGTATCGCTGCAGATACAACCTGAACTTGTCCCAGTCAAAGGCCCGAACTTCATCCCAGATATTTGTCGGCGCAGTAGTCCATTCGTCGACGTAAGGGCTAATGTCGCGAAGCCAAGAAGCCTGGGACTTCTTTCCTCCTACTCGACTGTACCTGAGATTGAAATGCACGTTACATGATTAGTTATATTCTGAATGCAGACATGAGAACTAAAGTAGTATTACTTACTTGTGCACGTGATCTGGTAAGTGTGGAATAACAGGAATGTCAGGCTCTTGGCATAGACCGAACTGTCTCATCACCCTATGAAGAGCCATCTCCTCAACCGTCACGTCGAACACCAACTTGGCCTTGGTCATCCAATAATGCCGATCTCTAGTGCACACTCCAGAAATCCCAACTGCACATCTGGAGGAAATAGCACGATCGGAGTATGGCTCCCAGATAACTTGATCCTCGTGCAAACTATCAAACTGCGCCGTGAAGGAGGGGTAGCAGCCCCTCACCTGGCTATGCGCAAACTATCTCTGTATTTAACAACAAACATTAGTAATACTATTGAATAGCGAGAAATAAACATTAGTAATTCATATTGTTACTAATTATGAAAATACCTCTCTCCGTGCCCAAATAGATCCCATAGTAGGCAAGTCGCCGATAGAAGGCACGTAAGTCCCAGCCATGTCCTCATAACCAAAAGGTTTTTCAACGCTGACATAGGGTCGACCAATAGGGAATCTCTCATATGACCAGAGCTGCAACAATAGTGGACATCCAACAAGACCTGATTTTCTAGACTTCAACTGGCAAGCTTTGCACAGGCCTCTGTTCGTAGCCGCTAACACAGCAGAACCAAAACTCCTCTGCACAATGTTCCCCGGGCAACGTGCGTCAGCTATCTCTCGTGCAATACCGATGAGTCGTGCATCGACAGTGGTCACGTGGTTCTCCATGAACATCGTCTTGCCGAACAACCACATAATATATGCCTCTAGGGATCGGTCAATCTGTGCCTCTGACAACTGAACATTGGGATATCCTAAGGAGACAATCTGAAACTGGCTCAACCACCTAAAAAGAGGCTCGTGACGATCGTTGTCTAGCACCGTAGTAGTTGGCACCACAGCCAGAAAACGGGCATGCATAGATGCTAGCCAACCAGTTTCTGCCTCTAAAGGACCTATGGCAGCACCGGCCAGAGGTAATCCCAACAAGTAAGACACATCCTGTAAAGTAGGCGCCATCTCTCCCCAGGGAAAGTGAAACGTATGTGTCTCTGGTCTCCATCTATCTACTAAGCAGGTAAGGAGTGACCTGCCGTAAGAGAAACGTGTAACTTGCCTCTTGTGTAACTACATTGGTTCACCTGCCTCATCCAATTCCGGATGATCAACCCACTCATCCAATGTACCCTCAACCAGCCGTGCCAAGGGTAGAAGTCCAGCCCAACTTAACCTACAAAATAAATAGAATGTAGCATACAGTTAGCGGCTATCAAAAGGATGTCAAACATAGTAAGTCATTATACCGACACATACCTATCAACCCATAAAGGGTGTATCATCCAGTTAGACTTTAGGGTGCGAGTGATCAACACGTCTAAGTTCTTGCCTGCTTCCATAAGTGCGCCTCGGTGCCCTCTATCGATATTACCATTAAGCAACGGATACGAAGCCATATCTGCAATTACAACATAGTCCACACATATTACAGAATAAAACATAGTCCGACATATTACACGTTAAAACATAGTCCACACATATTACAAAATAAAACATAGTCCAGACATTTTACAAATAAAAACATAGTCCGACATATTACACATAAAAACATAGTCCGACATATTACACATTAAAACATAGTGCAGACATATTACAAATTAAAACATAGGCCGACATATTATATAGCTTGTGAGTTATTTCTTCCTCGTCTGCCCCTTCGGCCTCGACTGCCATGACCACCAAGACTGCCACGACCACCTCTTGCTACTGTTGTCACAGTCGTCGATGTGGAAGCACTCGTCGATGTGGAAGCACCGTCTTTGTTCAGGTCGGGACAATATTTCATCCTATGCCCATAAGCCGCGCATAGCAAACATTGTCTGGTTGCTCCACCAGCTTCAGATTGGTCCATATCGTTTCGGATGCGCTTTACCTTGCGTCTGCCCCTGCTTGTTCGCCGAAGTCCTGGATCCGGGATGTATACTCTCTCACCATCGTTTACCTTGTTGAAATTGCCGACGACTCTAAACCCTGTCATCTCACCTGTCCAGACATTGAGTACTGCCTCTTTTGAATAGTATGGGGACACGAACGAGATAGCGTCCAACTCAATCTGGCCATAGGCAGCCAGCACATGTGAGCAAGGCAGGTGCAACAACTGCGGTTTGTTGCATGTACACTCACAAGTTGGATAAAATTCCGTTCCAATTTTAACCTCGTGCGTCTTCACCTCATTTGCAGAACCAAAACCATCAGTAGGAAGCTGAACCTCATACCTCCTTTCCTGATTACCTATGATTCTGATAGTGTGCTTTTTTGCTTTCTCTATCTTCTGAGCCATGTACTCCATGACACGGCTACAATACGGTGTGTTCTGATTACCTGCAATATGCTTCTTTGCTAACTCGTGTCTTTCTCTAAAATATCTCAAAGTGTCATGGAATACACCCTCCACAATAGCTGTGAGTGGCAATGCTCTATTCCCTCTGAGTACAAAGTTATACACCTCTGCAAGATTGGTTGTCATGTGGCCATACCTAGCTCCATGGGTGTCATGCAGCAAAGACCAATTCACTGGAGGCTCTTTCTCTATCCACCCAGAAAAATTCTTTATTGCCCTTCCCTTCTTTCTCTGAGTATTAGGAGGGTCAATTGCTGGCAAGTCACAAAGACCTACTGGCTCCTCTAGCTCCGCGATGAGTGCTGCTAATTTAACCTGGTCTTTTTCCATTTTCTTCCTCGCAAGGACCTACTTCTTAGTAAACTCATCTAGTTTTGACCAAATAAATTCGTATTTGCGATGTTGGTTCTGCTTGCATAATTTTTTGAACAAGTTCATCAACCGTTTGTTCTTGAACTGTGAGAAAAAATTAGCACCAAGATGGCGCATGCACCACCGGCTCTGCAAGTCCTTCCAAGGTGTTGGTTCGTCAGCTGTTGGATTCCTTAGTGTCTTCACAGCCTTCAGTATACCAGGATGCCTGTCATGAATGACACACACGTTTGGTCGGTCCTTCACGATCGCAATTTTAACTTGCCGGAAGAACCATACCCAGCTCGGAAAGTTCTCACCCTCCACAAATGCCATGGCTAGTGGGATGATTTGATTGTTCCCGTCCACACCAATAGCAGTCAGGATTTGCCCTTTGTACTGACCAGTCAGGAATGTACCATCCACAAACATCACAGGAGGACAATGCCGAAAAGCTTCGATGCACATAGCGAAAGAGAAGAATACTCGTTTCAACACCTTGTGATCTGGTATAATCTCCAACCTCATGTGTTGTATGTTAACATAAGTGCCGGGATTCCTCTCCTTCAGTATGTCAAGGAGATGGACAACATTATCATATGAGTCGAAGAACGTCCCAAACCTTTCCTCCATAGCCTTCTGCTTAGCCCTCCAAGCCTTCCCATATGGAATGTCATAATTCCATCTGACCTTCACTGCTGTCTGCATGTGTTTTGCTTCCATATCTTTCTTCTCCACTATCTCAGTATACATGAGTTGCGCAATGAGAGTTGAAGTCAGGTTTGGATGACGAACCAATAGGTTTTTCCTCACACAATTATGTGGGGCCACATTGGTGACAACCCAGTGGATGTTATACTTCGGCACGTGCCCGTGCACCTTCGCAGGACAACCTGTTTCAACACACTTCATGGTATATTTTGTTGGACTTGATATGTGTGTCCGGAAAACCCTTTGCATAGACATAGCCCACTTTATCACCGCATACTTCAATTTTTTCTTTGTGTCAAACATAGCCCCTATCTAGACTTAGTTCAGATTATATTGCCAGGGAGTCTCATGGCCATGGTTGATAGTAAGGCCGGTGGATATGTCCTGATCCCGTGCAGAAGGAATCGGTACCTCCACTTCATCCTCGGAATTTTCAGAATCCAGATCCTCCGCAAATCCATCCTCGTCCTCTCCCTCCATCACCCTCTGCATTTCATCGCCTTCCTCATCCCCATCAGCAACACCAGAACCAGCTAATATTATCGACTGAATATTCTGTCCAGTATCATGACCACAAACATTGTGTGGCACGTAGTCTGACTCTTTCTCGACTTGGCTAGCATCCACATCCGGTGGCTGTGACCCGGATACATAAATCTGGTTAGCCACTTGACTACCCTGGCTTGGTTCATACCCCACGTTGAGTTGTACGATATTCTCCTCCTTCGCCACTGGTTGCACTAGGGCATATGGGTGGATTCTTCGGTCTCGGCAACGACTTAACAGGGTCAACCAATGTTGGCTCCTATCTATCGGCATAATTCCCACTTGACATTTTTACAGGATTTGGTCCACAATGCATGAATACTGACGGAACATACTTCAGGATCCAGCCCAAAACTAGTAGTCAACCAGTGCTTCAACTGTCTAATGTCCAGTCTGTCCGGGTCTGAAAGTGTCATGACGCCTTTTTTAAACTCGCTAAGATCAAACCCCAACTCATTATATCAAACATTACCAGGGCCGTAATAAACAGTCAAAGTTACTGATTCAGACATTTTCACCTGTCAGACAATGCCACCTTCTCATTAATCGCAACGAACAAAATTATTCCCAGGGCTACGTACACTAAATAAACATACACTAAAATGACTACACTAAATAAACTAAATAAACGTACACTAAAATGACTACACTAAATAAACTAAATAAACGTACACTACAAAAAAGTACACTAAAATGACCACTAAATAAACTAAATAAACGTACACTAAAATGACTACGTACACTAAATAAACTAAATAAACTAAATACACTAAAATGACTACGTACACTAAATAAAATGGTATACATTCGACGCGTGTGTCCCCTTCTTCTTCCTCTCCACCTTCTTCTTCCTCTCCACCCCACCACCTCCTCACCAGCCACACCTCCTCCACCCCACCATGGCTCCTCCAAACGCACAAAAAACTACACCATGACACAAAAAGATACCGTAGGCCGGTGGAGAAGGCTATGATCTATTGATTCTGGGGATTGAATAGGAAAATGGGTGGAGGAGGGAGGAGATCGGCGCGGGGTGGAAAATGGAAGAGAAAAACGAGAGAGAGAGAGAGGAGCCAGCGACCGACCAGAGGAGGAAGAAGGTGCCGGTCGGCCTTATCCAGGGGCTCTTCGGCCTCCTGGAGGCCGACGGGCCCTCTTCGGCCGCCCGCAAGCCGACGGGCTCAGCTTCGGCCTCCCACAAGCCGACGGGCCCTCTTCGGCCCACCAGAGGCCGACGGGGTACCATTTCTGATTTTTTTTGAATTCGGGCATACGGTTTCCGAATTTGGTACAAATTCGGTGTTAGTTTTGAAAAAAAATCGTAAATGAGCATGTGTTCAGCCTTCCACTATTGGCGCGTTTGGCAGCCGTGGCAGACGGTCCTGGATACCTGAGCATTTATTTGTTTGGTTGTCTGCATTTTGTTCTCATGTATTAGGGGTCATCTTAACGCATCCTGTTTGGTTGCCCGCATAGTTCAAAATCACACATAAGCATGTTATTTGGTTGCATACAAGCCGCGAGGTGTGCTAACCTTGTATCCTATGTGGTGAGGTTACCTCACACATGCGATCACACTTAGCACACCAACGCCACAGCAGAGCAATGGCGACAAACTGCACGGCGATGATGAAGTTCTTCACCGCAAGGCGTGGCGCCGCCTTCGCAGCTGCAATGTTGCTAACTTCAACCACGCCAACTGTGTGCTTTCGCACATAGTTGGCGTAAGCTTCTTCTGCCGCCCGCCTAGTCTTAAACCCTCTATGGCTGCTGTTGGAGACAGAGACAACTTATTCACTGCAATCTTCCCACGAACTGTAAACCCCAGGTACCTTCCCGACGAACACCGCATACCATTTACCCTAGCATTGCAGAAGAGGAGCAGCTGAAGCAGCAAGCAAAAATAACAAACAAGGAGCAAGCAATGTAGCAATAATAAACAAGGAGCAAGCAATGTAGCAGAAGTAGTAAGCATGCATGATCATATGGCATAGCAAGTTCTAACCTAGCACTACCTTCGTGTCAACCTACCACCACATTCAAAAGAGGGTGTCGTCCTACCACCGCAAGTTCACGATCATCATGAGGGATCATCAAACAGTCGCCATCGCCACCTCAACAAAATATACAGACCATCAAATAGTTTTCAAGCCCTAGCTACACAAAATATACGTTGTCATCGTCGCCATCGCCACCCAGGATCATGCACACGGTACCAGCAGCAAGCTCTAGTAGTAGTGCTTGCCCAGCCAAATCCTGAGCCATAGAACCCTATGGCCGTCTACCATGGCAACAAACCCAACACCCTGGGCCTTGTTGTCCAGCAGGTGGCTCAAAGCTGCCATGAGAGCCTCATCACTGAAGCCACCTTGCTCCATGACGGCGCTGTACAGGTCAGGATGGACGTCGAGGGTCTTGCTCTCCCTAATGGCGGTTGCCACCTCCTTCACGGCCTCAGTCATACTGGTGAAGACACTGATCTCCTCGTCCATCAGGTCGCCCCTCTTCCTCTTCATATAGAGCACATGGACAGGCTCAAATGGCTTCTCAGGGCCATCAAGCACTGCCTCTACGTCCTGGGTGCCTGGGATGTTCGGCTGTGGCCACGACGAAGGAGAACCGAGAGGCTCACTGGAGCCCATGGCATGCTTGCCGGTTGCCAGGCCGAAGGAGAAGATGTGCTGCATCTGGTTGTAGTTCTGGATGGGTGTGTTGAGGAACTCAGCGTCCTTGGGATGGTCCTAAGATAGAAACACAAGTGTTGTTAGTTGCTAGAAGGCAATGGTTGATAATGTGCAAAACAAAGGGACAATGAGCTAACCGCGACATGGCCGGTGTAGTGTTCTGACTCCAGAACGATAGAGCAAGTGCTCTGATCCCAGGAGGCGCCGCTAAGGTCTTTGAGCCGGGACACTTGGCATCGGGCTCTCCACTTCCTTAGGTGGTTGTACACCTGGGTGGCGCTCACCTCCTGGCCACAGAACTCGAACACCTACTTCGCAACGGTGTTCAAATGCACCTCCTTGAAGCCCTTGTCAGTCCTAACCCCACTAGAGATGAGCTCGCACATCTTGTTCAGCACGAATGTGGACAGGAAGGGCTGCCACTTCATATTGTTCCCCCTACCATCCTTATTGGCCGTCAGCGCAACGGCAGCAGCAACAGTAGAAGTGGGAGTTAGCAGAACTGGCTGAAAGACAGATGCACCAGGTGACACCTCGAACACGTCTGAATCGGGAGGCATGTTCTGATCGAGGAGGGGCTGCGAGTCCTCGATGTAGGAGGCCGCGAGCTGGCTGTCTGAGAGGACAATTGCCTGACTAAGATCTTGCGTCTGCGTGGTCATGTCCTACAATCGTATCACGCATAGTCAGTAAGCATAGCACACATAGTACAACAACATCACAACCGAACGATATATGAAATGAGGAGCATACATGACAACTAGCTATGAATCCATCACCAACAGCTACCACAACATCAGAACTAGCTATGAATCCATTGTGTTCATCACAAAAAGCAACTCTAGCATGCTACAAATCCTACAGAATTAGCTGTGAATCCATAGTGTTCATCACTTTCATACTACTCGAGGTACACAGATCCAACACAAATAGCGACCACAACATCAACATCTAGCATCTGCTAACAGATCACATCCTACCACATGCTTGCACATCGAACCCTATGGCCACATCCTATCAGATCTAGCTACAACGAACAGTGAGAAAAGAGGTGATTCAACTCACAGAGGCCATGGCTGCAGCTCAGGTGAATGCGGGAGGGGTCGGAGAAGCTGAGGAGGGGAATCGCCGCCGTCGTTGACCGCCAGCCGGTGAAGGAGCTTCGCTTACCTCGTCATCGGTGCCAATGTGCGTCGGCGTGAAATATCGAAAGGGGGGAGAAGGGTGGCGGGGCTTTGGGCGGTGAGGGGAGGGGGGCTAAATTGGGCGACCGAATCGGCGGGAGGTGAGCCGAAATCCTCTCGCCGATTTTTCGGAGAAGCGCGTGAGCTCGCGCCATCTCCCTGGAGCTCAGCGCCGCGTTCCCCTCCTCTGCCTCGCACGAGCCCGGCTCTGGAAAGACTGTCGATTTGGCAATAGCTCGTGGGCCTGGGCCGGACTGCTTTAAAGTTCGCGCTATGCAGGCCTAACAGTGTATGCAGGGTAACCAAACAACCCAATTTCGTCCCGCGCGTGCCTGTTTGGGCCATATGCAGGCAACCAAACGAGCCCTATGTGACTGATGCCATAGTTCTGAAAAGTATGCCACGTCTGCATTGATGCCAAATGAAAAACTTTTGACACCACTCTCACAACGGGAGATAGTTTGGCACCGCCATGAAGACTGGCACACATGTACTGTAAGCAAAGGAAAACAAATCAATCAATCAACTACCAGTGTCTTCCTCTCGCACACATGCCCATTTTTTTATCGCGTAAGTGAATTTGGCACCGAAGCAAGTAGATGATCTGATGCCCTGAAAATTATTTGGGGCATCGAGTTGGCAACGGAGGGCATCGATGTCAGATGAATCAAAAGTGAATTTGGCACCACTTTTGGCCTACATAGTGGAGGGCCTTAGAGCATCTCCAATAGATGATGCAAATTTGAAGATGTAAAAGTTTACCTCTTTAAAAAGTGTTTTTTACATCTTAAAAAAGTGTCAACTCCAACAGATGATGTATATTGAAGATGTAAAACTGCAACTCCAACAAATGATGTATATTTGGTGATGTAAAACTCCTACTTCAACAAATAATTTTGTCGTGCGAGGTGGAAGAAACCGTCCGACAACGGGTAGGAGCATTGATCGGTAGCACAAAGCTCATCTGGGGTGGGCGGCGGCTGCTTCAACAGTCTCTAGACGGCCACGCGGCTATCGGAGGACTCCGCTCGCGGCTACGCAACGACGGCGGCAACGCCGCAAAAACTGCCGGCTCGGCGGGTTGCGGTGGTCACATTGTTGGAAATATGCCCTAGAGGCAATAATAATTTAGTTATTATTATATTTCCTTGTTCATGATAATCGTTTATTATCCATGCTATAATTGTATTGGTTGGAAACTCAATTACATGTGTGGGTACATAGACAAACAATGTGTCCCATGTAAGCCTCTAGTTAAACTGGCTCGTTGATCAAAGATGGTGAAGGTTTCCTAGCCATAGACATGAGATGTCATTTGATAACGGGATCACATCATTAGGACAATGATGTGATGAACAAGACCCAAACTATAAACATAGCATATGATCGTGTCAGTTTATTGCTATAGTTTTCTGCATGTCAAGTATCTGTTCCTATGACCATGAGATCATGCAACTCACTGACACCGGAGGAGTACCTTGTGTGTATCAAAAGTCGCAACGTAACTGGGTGACTATAAAGGTGCTCTACAGGTATCTCCGAGGGTGTCTGTTGGGTTGGCATGGATCCAGACTGGGATTTGTTACTCCGTGTGACGGAGAGGTATCTCAGGGCCCACTCGGTAATACAACATCACAACAAGCCTTGCAAGCAATGTGACTAAAGTGTTAGCCACGAGATCTTGTATTACGGAATGAGTAAAGAGACTTGCCGGTAATGAGATTGAACTAGGTATAGAGATACCGACGATCGAATCTCGGGCAAGTAACATACCGAAGAACAAAGGGAACAACATACGGGATTAACTGAATCCTTGACATAGAGGTTCAACCGATAAAGATCTTCATAGAATATGTAGGAACCAGTATGGGCATCCAGGTCCCGCTATTGGTTATTGACCGTAGAGGTGTCTCGGTCATGTCTACATAGTTCTCGAACCCGCAGGGTCTGCACACTTAAGGTTCGGTGACGTTTCGGTATAGTAGAGTTATGTATGGTGGTGACCGAAGGTTGTTCGGAGTCCCGGATGAGATCCTGGACGTCACGAGGAGCTCCGGAATGGTCTGGAGGTAAAGATTGATATATAGGAAGTCCCGTTTTGGTCACCAGAAAAGTTTCGATTATTTCGGTAGTGTAACGGGAGTGCCGGGAGGGGTACCGGGGACCATCGGGAGGGGTGTCTCGACCCAAAGGGCCTCATGGGATGTGGGAGGAGTCAAGCCAGCCCTTAGTGGGCTGGCCGAGCCCCCCACTAAGGCCCATGCGGGTAGGGGTGGGGAAAACCCAAAGGGGGAAAGGTGGAAAGGGTTTCCAAGTGGAGAGGAGGAATCCTACTCCTAATAGGATTGGAGTAGGACTCCTCCACCTCATATTTCGGCCAACCCTTGAGGTTTTGAGGCTGCCTCCTCCCCTCCCTACCTCCTATATATACTAGAGGATTTAGAGGGGAGAGCTAACCCTAATTGCCACGTGCTCCCTCTACTTCCTCTAGATCGTTTTCTCCTTTAGTCTAGTTTCGGCGGTGCTTAGGCGAAGCCCTGCCGGAATAGTTCCACCACCACCGCCGCCGCGCCGTCGCGCTGCTGGAGAACTCATCTACCTCTCCGTCCCCTCTTATTGGATCAAGAAGGCGGAGATCGTCATCGAGCTGTACGTGTGCTGAACGCGGAGGTGCCGTCCGTTTGGCGCTAGATCGGAAGGACCGTGATCAGGATCGCGAGACGGTTCGTGATTTGATCGCGGGACGGATCATGATGGGATCGCGGGACGGATCGTGATTGGATCGCGAGACGGATCGTGATGGGATCGCGGGACGCTCGTCGATTTGGATCGCGAAGACGTTCGACTACATCAACCGCGTTTCTTAACGCTTTCGCTTAGCGATCTACAAGGGTATGTAGATCCACCCTCCCTCTCGTAGATGCTCATCACCATGGATAGATCTTGCGTGTGCGTAGGATTTTTTTTGTTTCCCATGCAACGTTTCCCAACGGTGGCATCATGAGCTAGGTCTATGTGTAGATGAGATCATGAGTAAAACACAAAAGAGCTTGTGGGCGTTGATATTCGGATTGTTTCCTCCCTTGGTCTTTTCTTGTTTCGACGGTATTGTGGGATGAAGCGGCCCGGACCAACATTACTCGTACACTTACGAGAGACCGGTTCCATCAACTGACATGTAACTTCGTTGCATAAAGATGGCTGGCTGGTGTCTGTTTCTCCCACTTTAATCGGATCGGATTTGACAAAGGCGGTCCTTGAGAAGGTTGAATAGAAATTTTTGTATCACTGTTGTGGTTTTTGCGTAGGTAAGAATTGTTCTTGCTAGATACCCGTAGCAGCCACGTAAAACTTGCAACAACAATTAGAGGACGTCTAACTTGTTTTTGCAGGGTATGTTGTGATGTGATATGGCCAATTACATGATGAGATATATGTGATGTATGAGATGATCATGTATTGTATAGAATATCACGACTTGCATGTCGATGAGTACGGCAACCGGCAGGAGCCATAGGGTTGTCTTTAATTATTTTTGCCGTTTTTGATTTACTTTATCGCTATGAGTTAGCAATAGTCGTGGAAGCAACAGTCGGCGCGACAACCTCATGGCGACACATTGATGGAGATCAAGACGGTGGAGATCATGGTGTTATGCCGGTGACGATGGAGATCATGCCGGTGCTTTGAAGATGGAGATCAAAAGCACAAGTTCATGGCCATATCATGTCACTTATGATTTGCATGTGATGTTAATCCTTTTATGCATCTTATTTTGCTTAGGACGACGGTAGCATTATAAGGTGATCCCTCACTTAAATTTCAAGATAAATTGTGTTCTCCCCGAGTGTGCACCGTTGCGAAAGTTCGTCGTTTCGAGACACCACGTGATGATCGGGTGTGATAGACTCTACGTTCGCATACAACGGGTGCAAGCCAGTGTTGCACGTGCGGAACACTCGGGTTAAACTTGACGAGCCTAGCATGTACAGACATGGCCTCGGAACACAAGAGACCGAAAGGTCGAACATGAGTCATATAGTAGATATGATCAACATGAAGATGTTCACCATTGAAACCACCTCAACTCACGTGATGATCGGACTTGAGTTGGTAGATTTGGATCATGTGACACTCGAATGACCGGAGGGATGTCAATTTGAGTGGGAGTTTTTAAGTAATATGATTAACTAAACTCATTATCATGAACATAGTCAAAATGTCTTTGCAAATTATTGTTGGGGAACGTTGCATGGGAAACAAAAAAATTCCTACGCACACGCAAGATCTATCCATGGTGATGAGCATCTACGAGAGGGAGAGTGAATCTACATACCCTTGTGGATCGCTAAGCGGGAAGCGTTAAGAAACGCGGTTGATGTAGTTGAACGTCTTCGCGATCCAAATCGCCAAGCGTCCCGCGATCCCATCATGATCCATCTCGCGATCCAATCTCGATCCATCCCGCGATCCCATCACGATCCATCCCACAATCAAATCACGAATCGTCTCGCGATCCTGATCACGGTCCTTCCGATCTAGCGCCGAACGGACGGCACCTCCGCGTTCAGCACACGTACAGCTCGATGACGATCTCCGCCTTCTTGATCCAGCAAGATGGAGTGGAGAGGTAGAAGAGTTCTCCGGCGGCGCGACGGCGCGGCGGGGATGGTGGTGGAACAATTCCGGCAGGGCTTCGCCTAAGCACCGGTGAAACTAGACTAGAGGAGAAACCGATCTAGATGAAGTAGAGGGAGCATGTGGCAATTAGGGTTAGCTCTTCCCTCTAAATCCTCTAGTATAAATAGGAGGGAGGGAGGGGAGGAGGCAGCCTCAAACCCTCAAGGTTTGGCCGAAATTGGAGGTGGAGGAGTCCTACTCCAATCCTATTAGGAGTAGGATTCCTCCTCTCCACTTGGAAACCCTTTCCACCTTTCCTCCTTTGGATTTTTTCCACCCAAAGCCACATGGGCCTTAGTTGGGGGGGGGTGGGGGTAGGCCAGCCCACTAGGGGCTGGTTTGACTCCTCCCACAGCCCATGAGGTCCTTTGGGTCGAGACACCCCTCCCGATGGTCCCCGGTACCCCTCCCGACACTCCCGGTACACTACCGAAATACCCGAAACTTTTCCGGTGACCAAAACAAGACTTCCTATATATCAATCTTTACCTCCGGACCATTCCGTAGCTCCTCGTGACGTCCAAGATCTCATCTGGGACTCCGAACAACCTTCGGTCACCACCATACATAAATCTACTATACCGAAACGTCACCGAACCTTAAGTGTCCAGACCCTGCGGGTTCGAGAACTATGTAGACATGACCAAGACACCTCTACAGTCAATAACAAATAGCGGTACCTGGATGACCATATTGGTTCCTACATATTCTACGAAGATCTTTATCGGTTGAACCTCTATGTCAAGGATTCAGTTAATCCCGTACGCTGTTCCCTTTGTTCTTCGGTATGTTACTTGCCCGAGATTCGATCGTCGGTATCTCTATACCTACTTCAATATCGTTACCGGCAAGTCTCTTTACTCGTTCTGTAATACAAGATCCCCTGGCTAACACTTAGTCACATTGCTTGCAAGGTTTATTGTGATGTTGTATTACCGAGTGGGCCCTGAGATACCTCTCCGTCACACGGAGTAACAAATCCCAGTCTTGATCCATGCCCGCTCAACAAACACCCTCGGAGATACCTGTAGAGCATCTTTATAGTCACCCAGTTACGTTGTGACGTTTGATACACAGAAGGTATTCCTCCGGTGTCAGTGAGTTGCATGATCTCATGGTCATAGGAACAGATACTTGACATGCAGAAAACTATAGCAATAAACTGACACGGTCATATGCTATGTTTATAGTTTGGGTCTTGTCCATCACATCATTCTCCTAATGATGTGATCCCGTTATCAAATGACATCTCATGTCTATGGCCAGGAAACCTTGACCATCTTTGATCAACGAACTAGTTAACTAGAGGCATACTAGGGACACAGTGTTGTCTATGTACCCACACATGTATTTGAGTTTCCAATCAATACAATTATAGCATGGATAATAAACGATTATCACGAACAAGGAAATATAATAATAACCAATTTATTATTGCCTCTAGGGCATATTTCCTACAGTTTCCCACTTGCACTAGAGTCAATAATCTAGTTCACATCACCATGTGTTTTACATTGTTATGAATCTAACACCCAATGAGTTCTGGGGTTCAATCATGCTTTGCATGTGAGAGAGGTCTTTAGTCAACGGGTCTGCGACATTCAGATCCGTGTGTACTTTGCAAATCTGTATGTCATACTGTAGATACTGCTACCACACTCCACTTGGAGCTATTCCAAATGTCTGCTCCACTATACGTATCCGGATTGCTACTCAGAGTCATCCGGATTGGTGTTAAAGCTTGCATCGACGTAACCCTTTATGACGAACTCTTTATCACCTCCATAATCAAGAAATATTTCCTTAGTCCTCTAGTTACTAAGGATAATCTTGACCGCTGTCCAGTGGTCCACTCCTGGATCACTCTTGTACCCCTTGACAGACTCATGGCAAGGCACACACAGGTGCGGTACATAGCATGGCATACTATACAGAGCCTATGGATAAGGCATAGGGGACGACCTTCGTCCTTTCTCTTTCTTCTGCCGTGGTCGAGCTTTGAGTCTCACTCAACTCCACACCTTACAAATCAGGCAAGAACTCTTTCTTTGACTGATCCATTTTGAACTCTTTCAAAATCTTGTCAAGGTATGTACTCATTGAAAGTTTTATCAGACGTCTTGATCTACCTCTATAGATCAAGATGCCCAATATTTAAGTAGCTTCATTCCAGGTTTTCCTTTGAAAAACTCCTTTTCAAACAACCCTTTATGCTTTCCAGAAATTCTACATCATTTCCGATCAACAATATGTCATCCACATATACTTATCAGAAATTCTATTGTGCTCCCACTCACTTTATTGTAAATACAAGTTTCTCATAAACTTTGTATAGACTCAAAAACATTGATCACATCATCAAAGCATATATTCCAACTCCGAGATGCTTGCTCCAGTCCATAGAAGGATCGCTGGAGCTTGCATATATTTTAGCATCCTTAGAACTGACAAAACCTTCCGGTTGTATCACATACAACCTTTCCTCACAGATACCGTTAAGGAAAGGATGTTTTGACATCCATCTGCCAGATTTCATAATCGAAAAATGCAGCAACTGCTAACATAATTCCAACAGACTTTAGCATCGCTACGGGTGAGAAAGTCTCATCGTAGTCAACTCCTTGAACTTGTGGAAAACCCTTTGCCACAAGTCGTGCTTTATAGACGGTGACATTACCGTCCGCGTTCGTCTTCCTTTTAAAGATCCATTTGTTCTGAATGGCCTTTCACCCTTCAGGTAATACTTCCAAAGCCCATACTTTGTTTTCTTACATGGATCCCATCTCGGATTGCATGGCCTCTAACCATTTCTCGGAATCCGGGCCCATCATCGCTTCTCCATAGCTCGTAGGTTCATCATTGCCAACAACATGACCTCTAAGACAGGGTTGCCGTACCACTCAGGAGCAGTACGCGTCCTTGTCGACCTACGAGGTTCGATAGTAACTTGATCCGAAGCTTTATGATCATCATCATTAACTTCCTCTTCAACTAACGTAGGCTCCACAGAAACAACTTTCTGCGCTGCGCTACTCTCTGGTTGAAACAAAGGTTCAACAACCTCATCAAGTTCTATCTTCCTCCCACTCAATTCTTTCGAGAGAAACTCTTTCTCGAGAAAGGACCCGTTTTAGCAATAAACACTTTGTGCTTGGATCTGAGATAGAAGGTTTACCCAACTGTTACGTTAGGGTATTCTATGAAGATGCATTTGTCCGCTTTGGGTTCGAGCTCATCAGGTTGAAAACCTTTTCCACATAAGCGTCGCAGCCCCAAACATTAAGAAATGACAGCTTAGGTTTCTGCCAAACCAAAATTCATACGGTGTCATCTCAACGGACTTAGATGGTGCCCCTTTTTAAAGTGAATGTAGTTGTCTCTAATGCATAACCCCAAAACGATAGTGGCAAATCGATAAGAGACATCATAGTACACACCATATCCAATAGAGCACGACTACGACGTTCGGACACACCATCACACTATGGTGTTCCAGGTGGCGTGAGTTGTGAAACAACTTCCACATTGTCTTAAGTTTTATACCAAACTCGTAACTCAGATATTTACCTCTTACGATCATATCGTAGATATTTTATCTTCTTGTCACGATGATCACAAACTTCACTCTGAATTTGTTTGAACTTTTCAAATGTTTCAGACTTGTGTTTCATTAAGTAAATATCCCCATATCTACTCAAATCATCAGTGAAGGTAGGAAAATAATGATATCCACCGCACGCTACAACACTCATTGGACCGATTACATCAACATGTATCATTTCCAATAAGTCACTTGCCCGCTCCATCATACCGGAAAACGGGGTCTTAGTCATCTTGCCCATGAGGCATGGTCCGCATGTCTCAACCAATTCGAAATCGAATGAGTCCAAAGATCCATCAACATGGAGTTTCTTCATGCGTTTTACACCAATATGACATTTAGCGGCAGTGCCACAAGTATGTGGTACTATCATTATTAACTTTGTATCTTTTGGCATCAATATTATGAACATGTGTATCACTATGATCAAGATTCAATAAACCATTCTCATTGGGTGCATGACCATTGAAGGTATTATTCATGTAAATAGAATAACCATTATTCTCTAACTTGAATGAATAACCGTATTGCAATAAACATGATCTAATCACGTTCATGCTCAGCGCAAACACCAAATAACATTTATTTAGGTTCATCACTAATCCCGAAGGTAGAGAGAGCGTGCGATGGTGATCACATCAACCTTGGAAACACTTCCAACACTCATCGTCACCTCACCCTTAGCTAGCCTCCGTTTATTCCGTAGCTTTTATTTCGAGTTACTAACATTTAGCAACCGAACCGGTATCCAATACCCAGGTGCTACTAGGAGTACTAGCAAGGTACACACATATATCAAATATACTTCTATCGACGTTGCCAGACTTCTTATCTACCAAGTATCTAGGGTTGTTCCGCTTCAGCGACCGTTCTCCTCATAATAGAAGCACTTAGTCTCGGGTCTGGGTTCAACCTTGGGTTTCTTCACTGGAGCAGCAACAGACTTGCCATCCATGAAGTTTCCCTCCTAGCCCTTGCCCTTCTCGAAACTAGTGGTTTCACTAACCATCAACACTTGATGCTCCTTCTTGATTTCTACCTTCGCGGTGTCAAACATCACGAATAGCTCAGGGATTATTAGTTCTATCCCTGGCATTTTATAGTTCATCACGAGGCTCTAGTAGCTTACTGACAGTGACTTGGAGAACTATATCAATCACTATCTTATCTGGAAGATCAACTCCCACTCGATTCAAGCGATTGTAGCACCCAGACAATCTGAGCACATGCTCACCGATTGAGCTATTCTCCTTCATCTTGCAGGCAAAGAATCTTGTTGGAGGTCTCATACCTCTCAACACGGGCACGAGCCTGAGATCCCAATTTCAGCTCTTAGAACATCTCATATGTTCCGTGACGTTCAAAACGTTTTGGAGCCTCAATTCTAAGCCGTAATGCATGACACACTGAACTATCAAGTAGTCATCAGAACGTGCTTGTCAGATGTTCACAACATCTATAGACGACGCTTGAGGGGGTGGCGCACCGAGCGGTGCATTAAGGACATAAGCCTTCTGTGCAGCAATGAGGACAATCCTCAGATCACGGACCCAGTCCGCATTATTGCTACCATCATCTTTCAACTCTATTTCTCTAGGAACATATAAAAATTCACGGGAGCTACAGCGCGAGCTAGTAATCTACAACATAATTTGCAAAGACATTTTGACTATGTTCATGATAATGAGTTTAGTTAATCATATTACTTAAAAACTCCCACTCAAATTGACATCCCTCCGGTCATTCGAGTGACACATGATCCAAATCCACCAACTCAAGTCCGATCATCACGTGAGTTGAGGTGGTTTCAATGGTGAACATCTTCATGTTGATCATATCTACTATATGACTCATGTTCGACCTTTCGGTCTCTTGTGTTCCGAGGCCATGTCTGTACATGCTAGGCTCGTCAAGTTTAACCCGAGTGTTCCGCACATGCAACACTGGCTTGCACCCGTTGTATGTGAACGTAGAGTCTATCACACCCGATCATCACGTGGTGTCTCAAAATGACGAACTTTCGCAACGGTGCACACTCGGGGAGAACACAATTTTATCTTGAAATTTTAGTGAGGGATCACCTTATAATGCTACCGTCGTCCTCAGCAAAATAAGATGCATAAAAGGATTAACATCACATGCAAATCATAAGTGCATGATATGGCCATGAACTTGTGCTTTTGATCTCCATCTTCAAAGCACCGGCATGATCTCCATCGTCACCGGCATAACACCATGATCTCCATCATCTTGATCTCCATCAATGTGTCGCCATGAGGTTGTCGCGCCGACTGTTGCTTCCACGACTATTGCTAACTCATAGCGATAAAGTAAAGCAAAAACGGCGAAAATAATTAAAGACAACCCTATGGCTCCTGCCGGTTGCCGTACTCATCGACATGCAAGTCGTTATATTCTATACAATACATGATCATCTCATACATCACATATATCTCATCATGTAATTGGCCATATCACATCACAACATACCCTGCAAAAACAAGTTAGACGTCCTCTAATTGTTGTTGCAAGTTTTACGTGGCTGCTACAGGTATCTAGCAAGAACAATTCTTACCTACGCAAAAACCACAACGGTGATACAAAAATTGCTATTCAACCTTCTCAAGGACCGCCTTTGTCAAATCCGATCCAACTAAAGTGGGAGAAGCAGACACCCGCCAGCCATCTTTATGCAACGAAGTTACATGTCATTTGATGGAACCGGTCTCTCGTAAGCATACGAGTAATGTTGGTCCGAGCCGCTTCATCCCACAATACCGCCGAATCAAGAAAAGACCAAGGGAGGAAGCAATCTGAATATCAACGCCCACAAACTCCTTTGTGTTCTACTCGAGATCTCATCTACACATAGACCTAGCTCTGATACCACTGTTGGGGAATGTTGCATGGGAAACAATAAATTTCCTACGCACACGCAAGATCTATCCATGGTGATGAGCATCTACGAGAGGGAGGGTGGATCTACATACCCTTGTAGATCGCTAAGCGGGAAGCGTTAAGAAACGCGGTTGATGTAGTCGAACGTCTTCGCGATCCAAATCGTCGAGCGTCCCGCGATCCCATCACGATCCATCTCGCGATCCAATCTCGATCCGTCCCGCGATCCCATCACGATCCATCCCGCGATCAAATCACGAATCGTCTCACGATCCTGATCACGGTCCTTCCGATCTAGCGCCGAACGGACGGCACCTCCGCGTTCAGCACACGTACAGCTCGATGACGATCTCCGCCTTCTTGATCTAGCAAGACGGAGCGGAGAGGTAGAAGAGTTCTCCGGCGGCGCGACGGCGCGGCGGCGATGGTGGTGGAACAATTCCGGCAGGGCTTCGCCTAAGCACCGCTGAAACTAGACTAGAGGAGAAACCGATCTAGATGAAGTAGAGGGAGCACGTGGCAATTAGGGTTAGCTCTTCCCTCTAAATCCTATAGTATATATAGGAGGGAGGGAGGGGAGGAGGCAGCCTCAAATCCTCAAGGTTTGGCCGAAATTGGAGGTGGAGGAGTCCTACTCCAATCCTATTAGGAGTAGGATTCCTCCTCTCCACTTGGAAACCCTTTCCACCTTTCCTGCTTTGGATTTTTTTCCACCCAAATCCACATGGGCCTTAGTGGGGGGGGGGGGGGGGGTAGGCCAGCCCACTAGGGGCTGGTTTGACTCCTCCCACAGCCCATGAGGTCCTTTGGGTCGAGACACCCCTCCCGATGGTCCCCAGTACCCCTCCCGGCACTCCCGGTACACTACCGAAATACCCGAAACTTTTCCGGTGACCAAAATAGGACTTCCTATATATCAATCTTTACCTTCGGACCATTCCGGAGCTCCTCGTGACGTCCAGGATCTCATCCGGGACTCCGAACAACCTTCTGTCACCACCATACATAACTCTACTATATCGAAACGTCACCGAACCTTAAGTGTGCAGACCCTGCGGGTTCGAGAACTATGTAGACCTTACTAGTACTCCTAGTAGCACCTGGGTATTGGATACCGGTTCGGTTGCTAAATGTTAGTAACTCGAAATAAAAGCTACGGAATAAACGGAGGCTAGCTAAGGGTGAGGTGACGATGAGTGTTGGAAGTGTTTCCAAGGTTGATGTGATCACCATCGCACACTCTCTCTACCTTCGGGATTAGTGATGAACCTAAATAAATGTTATTTGGTGTTTGCGTTGAGCATGAACGTGATTAGATCATGTTTATTGCAATACGGTTATTCATTTAAGTTAGAGAATAATGGTTATTCTGTTTGCATGAATAATACCTTCAATGGTCATGCACCCAATGAGAATGGTTTATTGAATCTTGATCGTAGTGATACACATGTTCATAATATTGATGCCAAAAGATACATAGTTAATAATGATAGTACCACATACTTGTGGCACTGCCGCTAAATGTCATATTGGTGTAAAACGCATGAAGAAACTCCATGCTGATGGATCTTTGGACTCATTCGATTTCGAATCGGTTGAGACATGCGGACCATGCCTCATGGGCAAGATGACTAAAACCCCGTTTTCCGGTATGATGGAGCGGGCAAGTAACTTATTGGAAATAATACATGTTGATGTATTCGGTCCAATGAGTGTTGTAGCGTGTGGTGGATATCATTATTTTCCTACCTTCGCTGATGATTTGAGTAGATATGGGGATATTTACTTAATGAAACACAAGTCTGAAACGTTTGAAAAGTTCAAACAAAATCAGAGTGAAGTTTGGGATCATCGTGACAAGAAGATAAAATGTCTATGATATGATCATGGAGGTAAATATCTGAGTTATGAGTTTGGTATACAACTTAAGACAATGTGGAAGTTGTTTCACAACTCACGCCACCTGGAACACCATAGTGTGATGGTGTGTCCGAATGTCGTAGTCATGCTCTATTGGATATGGTGCGAACTATGATGTCTCTTATCGATTTGCCACTATCGTTTTGGGGTTATCCATTAGAGACAACTACATTCACTTTAAAAGGGGCACCATCTAAGTCCGTTGAGATGACACCGTATGAATTTTGGTTTGGCGGAAACCTAAGCTGTCATTTCTTAATGTTTGGGGCTGCGCCGCTTATGTGAAAAAGGGTTTTCACCTAATGAGCTCGAACCCAAAGCGGACAAATGCATCTTCATAGAATACCCTAACATAACAGTTGGGTAAACCTTCTATCTTAGATCCAAGCACAAAGTGTTTGTTGCTAAAACAGGTCCTTTCTCGAGAAAGAGTTTCTCTCAAAAGAATTGAGTGGGAGGAAGATAGAACTTGATGAGGTTGTTGAACCTTTGTTTCAACCAGAGAGTAGCGCAGCGCGGAAAGTTGTTTCTGTGGAGCCTATGTTAGTTGAAGAGGAAGTTAATCATGAAGCTTCAGATCAAGTTA
This sequence comes from Elymus sibiricus, assembly GCA_039707655.1. NCBI lineage: Eukaryota > Viridiplantae > Streptophyta > Magnoliopsida > Poales > Poaceae > Elymus > Elymus sibiricus. The sequence goes on from CM077671.1 coordinate 346,881,276, forward strand.
CTATCGAACCTCGTAGGTCGACAAGGACGCGTACTGCTCCTGAGTGGTACGGCAACCCTGTCTTAGAGGTCATGTTGTTGGACAATGATGAACCTACGAGCTATGGAGAAGCGATGATGGGCCTGGATTCCGAGAAATGGTTAGAGGCCATGCAATCCGAGATGGGATCCATGTAAGAAAACAAAGTATGGGCTTTGGAAGTATTACCTGAAGGGCGAAAGGCCATTCAGAACAAATGGATCTTTAAAAGGAAGACGGACGCGGACGGTAATGTCACCGTCTATAAAGCTCGACTTGTGGCAAAGGGTTTTTCACAAGTTCAAGGAGTTGACTACGATGAGACTTTCTCACCCGTAGCGATGCTAAAGTCTATTGGAATTATGTTAGCAGTTGCTGCATTTTTTGATTATGAAATCTGGCAGATGGATGTCAAAACATCGTTTCCTTAACGGTATCCGTGAGGAAAGGTTGTATGTGATACAACCGGAAGGTTTTGTCAGTTCTAAGGATGCTAAAATATATGTAAGCTCCAGCGATCCTTCTATGGACTGTAGCAAGCATCTCGGAGTTGGAATATACGCTTTGATGAGGTGATCAAAGTTTTTGAGTCTATACAAAGTTTATGAGAAACTTGTATTTACAATAAAGTGAGTGGGAGCACTATAGAATTTCTGATAAGTATATGTGGATGACATATTGTTGATCGGAAATGATGTAGAATTTCTGGAAAGCATAAAGGGTTGTTTGAAAAGGAGTTTTTTTCAAAGGAAAACCTGTAATGAAGCTACTTAAATATTGGGCATCTTGATCTATAGAGGTAGATCAAGACGTCTGATAAAACTTTCAATGAGTACATACCTTGACAAGATTTTGAAAGAGTTCAAAATGGATCAGTCAAAGAAAGAGTTCTTGCCTGATTTGTAAGGTGTGGAGTTGAGTGAGACTCAAAGCATGACCACGGCAGAAGAAAGAGAAAGGACGAAGGTCGTCCCCTATGCCTTATCCATAGGCTCTGTATAGTATGCCTTGCTGTGTACCGCACCTAGTGTGTGCCTTGCCATGAGTCTGTCAAGGGGTACAAGAGTGGTCCAGGAGTGGATCACTGGACAGCGGTCAAGATTATCCTTAGTAACTAGAGGACTAAGGAAATATTTCTTAATTATGGAGGTGATAAAGAGTTCGTCGTAAAGGGTTACGTCGATGCAAGCTTTGACACCTATCCGGACGACTCTGAGTAGCAGTCCGGATACGTATAGTGGAGCAGCCATTTGGAATAGCTCCAAGTGGAGCGTGGTAGCATCTGCAGTAAGACATATAGATTTGCAAAGAACACACGGATCTGAATGTTGCAGACCGTTGACTAGAACCTCTCTCACATGCAAAACATGATCGAACCCCAGAACTCATTGGGTGTTAGATTCATTACAATGTTAATCACATGGTGATGTGAACTAGATTATTGACTCTAGTACAAGTGGGAGACTATTGGAAATATGCCCTAGAGGCAATAATAATTTAGTTATTATTATATTTCCTTGTTCATGATAATCATTTATTATCCATGCTATAATTGTATTGATTGGAAACTCAATTACATGTGTGGGTACATAGACAAACAATGTGTCCCTAGTAAGCCTCTAGTTAAACTGGCTCGTTGATCAAAGATGGTGAAGGTTTCCTAGACATAGACATGAGATGTCATTTGATAACGGGATCACATCATTAGGAGAATGATTTGATGGACAAGACCCAAACTATAAACATAGCATATGATCGTGTCAGTTTATTGCTATAGTTTTCTGCATGTCAAGTATCTGTTCCTATGACCATGAGATCATGCAACTCACTGACACCGGAGGAGTACCTTGTGTGTATCAAACGTCGCAACGTAACTGGGTGACTATAAAGGTGCTCTACAGGTATCTCCGAGGGTGTCTGTTGGATTGGTGTGACGCCCCCGATCTCGACCGTACGCTAATCATACACACAATGCGTACGACCAAGATTAGGGACTCACTGATTGATACCACAACACAACACTAGACACAAATTAAAGTCATACAGCTTCATATTACAAGCCAGGGGCCTCGAGGGCTCGAATACAAAGCTCGACAAGCACGAGGCAGCGGAAGCAAATAATATCTGAGTACAGACATAAGTTAAACAAGTTTTGCCTTAAGAAGGCTAGCACAAACATAAGCAGCGGATCGAAAGAGGCGAGGCCTCCTGCCTGGGAACCTCCTAACTACTCCTGAGCGTCGGCATTCTCCACGTAGTAGTAGGCTCCAGCGGTGGTGTAGTAGTCATCTCCGGCGTACTCCATCTCCTGGGCTCCATCGTCTGAACGCAGAATCGTATCGAAGGGGGGGAAGAGAAAGCAAAGCAGCAGTGAGCACTCATCCAAAGTACTCGCAAGACTGATATCAGAACTATGCTAAGTATGCATCAGTATCAAGGGGAGGGGTTATATCTGGACTGACTGCAGAAAGCAAGAATAGGGAGAAGGCCTTGTCCTATCGAAGACTAGCATCTTCAGCATCTTGCAACATTAGAAGAGAGTAGACTGGTATCTCATATATAGTCATATTATTGTAACAATTTTATTAAGTAACCACGCCCAGAGATTCTTCCTCGACTCCCTGCGAGGAAGCAATCCCGGAGCCACATTCATTTTTAAGTTTAAATCACAGTTATAGTTGTATAGGGTCAAGGCACAACTCCAAGGGTATTCGAATAGATTATTCATCCCTGCAGGGGTGCACCGCATTTCCAACACGCCTGATCACCTCCGGCCGGACACACTTTCCTGGGTCATGTCCGGCCTCGGGATAGCAGCACGTCGTCGCCCCACCTAGGCCCAACGAAGAGGCCAGCCCGCCGGTCTAAATCCTAAGCGCGCAGGGGTCATGGGCCAATCGCCCTTTGCACACCTGCATGATGCGAGGGCGGCCGAGGTCAGTCCTAGCACCCCTTATTAACAAGCGCGGTGCCGTTGCGGACCACTCGGGCGCGCGCCGCTCCATTGCTGACGTCCGAAGAGCTTCGGCTGATACAACGACGCTGAGTACCCATAATTTCTCCCACGCGATGGTTTGGTGCGTAAAAGGCCAACGACCCAACTCAGATCAAATACCCAACCCATTAGCATTTTATTAATGCGGGGCAAGCGCGACCCATAAAGTGCGGTCCCGCCGCCCCGTCTCGAGGATGTGTGGCAAGGGCCTCACCTGCCCGTCCACGCCTCATCATCATCAAACCGTGGGTACCCCTCAGGGCCGACCCATCACCAACATGTTTCTGTAACCAGGTCATAGTAACTGTGTGTATAAAACATCAAGACGGAACCTGAGGAATCACCCTCAAAGGGCCCCGCTCAATGAAACCGTCAAGGTGGACCCAGAGGAATCACCCTCGAGGGTCCCACACTTGAGGGGTTGCACGACAGAGTCATTGCCGGGAGTGGTGAAGGAGGAATCACCCTCAATAACCACGACCGACTAGCTACACTACAGAGCTAGCATCATGAGTACTTCACGAGGTGTCACCCTCGGTACTCGATAGTAGCGTTGCAGAGTCGTACAACTAAGGGGTGTGCGGTGATGTGAGGGGCCTGGCTCGTCGGTCGGTTGACCGAGTCTTCGAGTCTTCGGGTCGTCGAGTCGTCGATGAAGAAGCAGGGGCAACTGGGGCTAAGGGGTCACTGGGGATTCACTGATCAACCTATACTAAGCAGTTGATATAACAGCAGGTATAGTAGCAGTTCATCAAAAGCAGGCTATGCATCAGAATAGGAGCTAACTATTACAGTAGCAAAATCTAATGCAAGAATGAGAGGGAAAGAAATGGGCGATATCGAATGCTCAAGGGGGGGGTTGCTTGCCTTGCTGCTCTGCGGCAAAAGGCTGATCGTCGGCGGTGTAGTCGTACCCGGCAGCACCGTCAGTCTCGGGGTCTACCGGTAAGAAGAGGGGGGGAAGAAACAATAAATATAAAGCAGACAAATGCATCACGATGCATGACATGACAATATGCAGAGCTAGGCATGCACTAACGCAGTACTACACGTCGCAGACGGGTCGGAAGAATATCTGACGATATTTTCCGGGTCTCTGGCTATTACCGGACAAATGATCCTAATGCTAAATGTCCATGTTCATTATGCTAGGAGCATGTGATAGATGAACGGACATTGCATTTGGATTCGTCTCGTCGTTCTGAGCAACTTTCATGAATAAAGTTTTTTGATCTGAGATACCGTTTAAAAGATATGATTTTCTAAAGTTTTAAATATTTTCTGGAATTTATTTTATTTATTTAATTCAACATTATCCAGAACAGTGCAGGCTGACGTCAGCATGACGTAATGGTGACGTCAGCGGTCAACAGGACGGCTGACCAGGTCAAACCTGACCAGTGGGCCCCACCTGTCATAGACTGTGCTAATTACCAGAGTTTAATTTAATTAAAGTAACCTAATTAGCAGGTGGGCCCGCTCTGCCAGTGACTGTTTAGACTAATTAATTTAATTAACAGAATAATTAGCATTTTTATTATTTAGAAAAACATTTAAATAACGCGGGGCCGAGTGGTCAGTGACTGTGGCTGTCCCGTCAGCGTGTTGACCCAGTGAACAGGTCAACTGGGCCCACCCGTCAGCGTCACAGGGGACCCACGCATCAGGCCACGTCGGACGACGACCGGAGACTCGTCGGAATCGCGCCGGCGCGCGTCAGACGGCGTCGGGATTCGCCGTCCGGCAACCAAATCGATGACGGCTAGCGGCATTCAAACGGGAAGATCGAACCACGTCGATCTACGGCCCTAGCGCGAGCTAAATCGGCCGGAGATGAGCGCTATGACGACCGCGGCGGCGCCGGAGTTCGGCCATCACGCGAACAGCGGCAATACGGCACGGCATGCGATGGGATCTAGCGCGTTGGAATCGCACGGCTGCACAGAGCACGTCCACGCACTCGGACGGCCATGACATCGGCTAGCACGACGGTGACGAGCACCGCGGTGGAGACGGCTACGGGCGGCGCTGGCAGCAGTGGCACCGGTGGCGGAAACGCACGGGAGAGAGAGGGAAAAGACGCGCGAGGAGCCGTGGGATGCTCGCCAGCGAGGGCATCCGCGCGCGGACGACTCTGGCGCCATGGCCTCCCCTGCCTCTGTCGAGAGGTGGGAGAAAGGCCGGCCTAGCTGGTCCGGGCCAGCCTGTAGCAGCCGGGCTTAAGTGCCCAGTAGCTTTCTTCTTTTTATTTTATTTATGTTTCTGCTTTCTTTTATTATTTTCTGTTTTATTTAATTTCAGCAACAATTCCCTATAGCAAAAATGTGTGACATGGTCCAACAAATATCTTACAATATTTTGAATGACCACAAAAATAATTGGGCCCATTGGAATCTGTTTGGATTTTTCCATGGAATTTAAGAGCACTTTTAAATGCTTTAAGATGCTGTTTTGGATGGTGGGGTCCACACCAACATCAAGGTGATGTTGTTTTCCTCAACAACAATTGTTTTGTGATTTATCACCAGTGTGCAACATTTTATTCTTACTGTTTGCAATTTTATTTTATCACATTAAAATTCAATTGGCTTTTGAAGTGGAATTTGAATTGAGATATGAATTTCAACTTGATCATATCCTGTTTAGCAAAATGATTTGTTGCTGATCATGGTCATCACTATAGCTTAATTATAATCATTACTGTAGCAGAAATCCAGGGTGTCACAGTTGGCATGGATCAAGACTGGGATTTGTTACTCCATGTGACGGAGAGGTATCTCAGGGCCCACTCAGTAATACAACATCACAACAAGCCTTGCAAGCAATGTGACTAAAGTGTTAGCCACGGGATCTTGTATTACGGAACGAGTAAAGAGACTTGCCGGTAACGAGATTGAACTAGGTATAGAGATATCGACGATCGAATCTCGGGCAAGTAACATACCGAAGAACAAAGGGAACATCATACGTGATTAACTGAATCCTTAACATAGAGGTTCAACCGATAAAGATCTTCGTAGAATATGTAGGAACCAATATGGGCATCCAGGTCCCGCTATTGGTTATTGACCGTAGAGGTGTCTCGGTCATGTCTACATAGTTCTCGAACCCGCAGGGTCTGCACACTTAAGGTTCGGTGACGTTTCAGTATAGTAGAGTTATGTATGGTGGTGACCGAAGGTTGTTCGGAGTCCCGGATGAGATCCTGGACGTCACGAGCAGCTCCGAAATGGTCCAGAGGTAAAGATTGATATATAGGAAGTCCCGTTTTGGTCACCGAAAAAGTTTCGGGTACTTCGGTAGTGTACCGGGAGTACCGGGAGGGGTGCCGGGGACCATCGGGAGGGGTGTCTCGACCCAAAGGGCCTCATGGGCTGTGGGAGGAGTCAAGCCAGCCCTTAGTGGGCTGGCCGAGCCCCCCACTAAGGCCCATGCAGGTAGGGGTGGGAAAAACCCAAAGGGGGAAAGGTGGAAAGGGTTTCCAAGTGGAGAGGAGGAATCCTACTCCTAATAGGATTGGAGTAGGACTCCTCCACCTCCAATTTCGGCCAACCCTTGAGGGTTTGAGGCTGCCTCCTCCCCTCCCTCCCTCCTATATATACTAGAGGATTTAGAGGGGAGAGCTAACCCTAATTGCCACGTGCTCCCTCTACTTCCTCTAGATCGTTTTCTCCTTTAGTCTAGTTTCGGCGGTGCTTAGGCGAAGCCCTGCCGGAATAGTTCCACCACCACCGCCGCCGCGCCGTCGCGCTGCCGGAGAACTCATCTACCTCTCCGCCCCCTCTTACTGGATCAAGAAGGCGGAGATCGTCATCGAGCTGTACGTGTGCTGAACGCGGAGGTGCCGTCCGTTCGGCGCTAGATCGGAAGGACCGTGATCAGGATCGCGAGACGGTTCGTGATTTGATCGCGGGACGGATCATGATGGGATCGCGGGACGGATCGTGATTGGATCGCGAGACGGATCGTGATGGGATCGCGGGACGCTCGGCGATTTGGATCGCGAAGACGTTCGACTACATCAACCGCGTTTCTTAACGCTTCCGCTTAGCGATCTACAAGGGTATGTAGATCCACTCTCCCTCTTGTAGATGCTCATCACCATGGATAGATCTTGTGTGTGCGTAGGAAATTTTTTGTTTCCCATGCAACGTTTCCCAACACGCACGACTACCCTACTAGCTTCGGCGGCGGACAACAGCTACCAGGGAAGGCGACCGTGAGCTGCTATGGCCATAATGGCCGCCGGAGCTCCGAATTGGCCGTACAGTGTCATTGGCGGAGCAGACTAAAATCGGCGGGTCGTCGACGACCCGGTTGGCGGGAGGCGAGGGGGGGGGGTAGACCGCGGGGTCATGGCGGTCGGAAAAAATTTAGATGGATTCTGAAATTTCCTTTTCAAATAAGGACCCTAACCAGGTTTGCATAGAGCCAAAAAAATTACTCAATCCCCAGCATGAGACAAAGGCGCGCCATCGTTAGGGCCGGCCTAAACATTTTATCCTAAGATCAGAAAGTCATCAATGCCCTAAGATCGGAAAGTCGTCAATGCCCTAGAGAAGAGACCGCCATCCTACAAGTTTTGTGTAGATCGGAAGTCCCAAAGACGAACCATCTCATGAACAAAACTTCCGCAAGATTCATAACTTAAAGTTAACTCTATTGCTCTAACAGAATTTTCCGTCTTAGTGCAGTTGCAGGCCGAGCATGACTTTTCTGCTGATCCCAAATACCTCAACATAAGCAACCGATGCTTGCACACTTAACATCAAACCAGATTCCATATATGTAGGTTTCGAAAAAAAATCTTAAAAATTGTCACCTACTCCTTCCGTTTCTAAATATAAGCCTTTCTAGAGATTTCAATACGGACTACATACACATGTATATAGACAGATTTTAGAGTGTAAATTCACTCATTTTCCTCTGTATAAAGTCCATACTGAAATCTCAAAAGGTTTTATATTTAGGAATGGAGGGAGTACTAATTAATAAAATTGCCATAATATTGGTATTAAAATTGCCACACATTAACTTTGTACAAATATAGTGGCAACTTTGATACAAACACAATGGCAACTTTCTTTACTGTGAGGTGACAACAAAACCATCTTAAAAGTTGCCACCTAGTAAGTAATGAAGTTGTCGCTTTGTTGGTATCAAAGTTATTACCATGGTAACTTTGATACAGATATTGTGACGGCTTTAACAATAATACAATGACAAGCTCATTTATGTGGGGTGACAACTTTAGGGTCGGCAAAAAGTTTGTCGAAACATACCTAAGTGGAATCTACCTGTGATCCCAAAGATATGAAGCTAACGACGAAATCAGATTCTGAATCGGGCATATAATTTGGTCTATAAAACATTTTTTGTTTTAGAGCAAAATTATACTATATTTACATCATCACATGGACGCATGCATGCAAATGAATGGCTTTCATTGGACCATTTAAAAAACACTTTCTAAGAAACACCACCTTTTTAGCATTTTTGCACATATGTGTATGAACGACTACTTGGTAGCGTGGTAGCATGTCCATTTTATTTGTTCAACAACTCACACATTCTCCCTCCTCTCTCCTCCCCTATGACCCCTTCGAAGTGCGAGCTCATGTCGTACATCATCCACATGGATCAGTCCGTCGTGCCATCGCAGTATGCCGCCGACTCCCACACTTGGCACTCCAGCATCGTCGAGTTCGTAGCGGCAACATCATCGTGTGACCAAGGTTCCTTGGAGAAAATCTACTCATATGCACATGCCCTAAATGACCTCGTCACCACCCTCTCCCATTCCCAGCTCCGCGTGCTCCATCTCAAGCCATGCTCCATGTTGGTGTACCCATATCGTTGATGAGCCACACGTATAGGGGATCAATCTTAGTCCTTTCCATAATTAAGAATGTCGAACCCAACGAGGAGCAGAAGGAATTGGTAGGCGGTTTTCAGCAAAGTATTCTCTACAAGTGTTGTAAGATAGTTTTGATAGATAGTTTAATAGCAAGATAATTGGTAACAAGTAAGAAGTAACAAAAGTAGCAAGGTGCAGCAAGTGGCCCAATCTTTAATGTTGCCGAGGACAAGTCGGTGATACTTCTTGTCATGATCAAAACGGTCTTGAGGACACACGTGAATATCATCTAGTTACTTTCACCACGATTTATCGACTTATGTTCATTGCCTTGATAAGTTGTTATGTGGGTGGACCAGAACTAAGGTATTGTTCTTACTTGAACAAATACCTACTTATGATTATACCCTTCATGCAAGCATCCGCAAATACAAGAGAATTAATTAAGATAAATATAACCATTGCATTAAACATGTGGATCCAAAACATCCCCTCATGGAACAATTCATAAACTGGGGTTTAGATTTCAGTCATTGACGCAACCCATCATCTATAAACTAATTCCACAATGCTTTTCCTTTGGTCCCAAGATGGTGAAGTGTCATGTAGTCGACGTTCACATAACACCACTAGAGGAAGAACAACACAACATATCATCAAAACATTGAACGGTGATCAACTTCACATGATTAATAATAATAATACTGAACATGTTCAGTAGGTATAAATATGCAATCAACAATCTGAACATAAAGATCTTCCACGAAGTAAATCAACTAGCATTAACTATAAGATGTAATCAACACTACTTGCACCCCCTGGTACCAATCTAAGGTTTGCCAAAGATTGAGCATAAGAGTCAATGTTGTTTCCCCTTGCGCTCCGAGGGAGATGAACTAGGGTTTGGAGATGAGATGGTGGTAGTGAAGATGTTGAAGATAAATCCTTCCACGATGAGCCCCCCCCCCCCCCCCCTCGCGAGGGAAGTTTCGTCGAGGAATCGCTCCACCGGAGAGCAAAAGTGCTCTGCCTCGAGACAACGGAGGAAAGTTCTGAAAGTATTATCTCTATTTTTCTGGGTCAAAAAAGACCTTATAGCCAAAGGGCATCTGAAAAGGAGACACCAGGGCCCCACATGGCCAAGTGGCGTAGCCAGGCCGCGCCACTTGCCCATGTGGCTGGCTGGTGGGGCCCCTTTGGCATATTTTTGCTCCAGTAATTTTTTTATATTCCAAAATAAATCTTCATGAAATTTCACTTCATTTTGAGCTCCGGAGAATTGCTATCTTTGTTGTAGCTTGTTCAAGCCCACTTTATAAAGTTTAACTTGTGACAAAGCTAATATGCAGAGTAAATAAAAAATAGTGAAAGTAAGTCAGCTAATATACTTCACATAGAAATTTACAGTTCTGAACTTAATGCTAACATTTATTGACCCCTTCCAATTTGAGTAAACTACATTTTCCCAGCAAAAAAAGAATAAACTACAATTATTTTGAGGTAAGTTAATAGCAAATAACTATGTATACAAAATATTAACATGAAGAATATAAAAAATTGGTTTGGATCCTAACTAATAGTGTTCTGGAAGTTCTCATCTCAGCCTCAGGGTTCAAATGTTGGTATTTCTGCATCAGAACCATGAGCTGCCTTATATAGAAGCCTGGGCAGTATGCTCCTGTAGGGATCCTGCTCTCTCTTCTCCTTCAGATACTTGATGCAGCTCTCCACTTCAGATTTGACATGCAAATAGAGGTGTTGGGCCTTCTCTTTGTCTCTTAGCTCCTTCTCCCTCCCTGTGCAAACAAGTAAACAAATTGAAAACACAAGAAGCAAACCTAATCAGATATGGGGTCTCCGAAATACGTCTGCATGCATTCTGACTCATTTTTCGATTATACTCCCTCCGTTCCTAAATATAAGTCTTTTTAGAGATTCCACTATTGGACTACATACAGATGTATATAGACATATTTTATAGTGTAGATTCACTCATTTTGCTCCGTATGTAGTCCCCTATTGAAATGTCTAAAAGGACTTATATTTAGAAACAGAGGGAGTAAAAAATAATAACAGCGTAGTGTATGTTGACTTGCCATGAGAATATGGAAAAAAAATGTTTTCAGGTTACTATTTGCTAGTGCAACTGTTTACCTCTTGTTTCAATAGGCTTCCCAAAGATGAAGTAAAACCTGCCTGGCACTTTTGGCGTAAGCACTAGAGGATGCATATCTTGGTTTTTTATCTCTCCCGTAGCATCAGTCCTGTGAAACAACAAGGTAAATCAATATCATTGGTCTCTTAGAGCATCTACAGCCGGATATGACAAATTCGGCCCCTCAAACGCCCGCGGACGCGCCCGCAGGCACTGACCGGGCACGCCTCAAATTAGGCACTCCACATCCGCATCTCTCAAATTTCATCCCCTACATCCATACAAAAGCATGCAAAGAAAATCCTACGTACTACCCTATCTACTCTTCGTCGTCGGTGATGTCCACGACGACGGAGCCGGGCGTCGGCTGGACGGGCGGGGAGGAGGGCTCCGGTTCATCCTCCTCCTGCTCCATCTCATCGATGTAGGCCAAGCACTCCGCGTGTTCCGCGGCTTCTTGCGCCTCCATCTCCTGCCGGCGACGGCGTCTTGCATCCGCTTTCGACTCCGACCGGAGGGAATCGAGGATGGCCTGCTGCTCCGCCCGGAGATCCCCGTCGCCAGCGTCCCCCACATCCTCCTCCCCCGGCTCATCCCCCTCCTCCTCCACCTCTTCATCCTCCTCCTCCACCTCCACCACCTCCTCCTCCGACTCCTCCTCCGGATCCACTACATCCGGAGGTAGCCCCGCGGCGATCCGGGCTTCGTGCCTATTCAGGATCCGCTCAAGGAGCTCGAGCCGGCGCTCCGGCGTCAGGAACGCCTGGCTCCTCACCCGACGGCGTGGGGGCATGGCCGCGGATGGGTGGAGTGGAAACTGGCGGCGGCGGCGGACAGGAGGAGGAGGAAGATGTGGATGTAGGGTTTCGGGGTCCGCCGGTGCACTTAAATAGCCGGGCAATGCACTACGCGGCCCGCCGGAGCTGCGACACGCGGCGCGACCGGTCCGCCGGAGGAGACGACCTTCGGACCGCCGGGTTGGCGGGCGTTTCCGGCTAGGCCCCGTTCGTCAGTCCGACGTGGCGGGCGTGCCCGGGCGCCCCCATATCGGCCCCATATTTGGGCTGGATATCGAGGGTGCCGGTCAGCTCGGGCGTTTGAGGGCCGTTTGAGAGGCCCGTCTGGGTCAAAAAAAAGTGACCGGGCAGTGACCGGGCGGCCTGCCCGGACATATGAGGCGGGTTTGAGAGGTCCGGTTGTAGATGCTCTTATAGGCAAAGTATCTGGGAGACCACAAAGAAACTTCTGATTCTAAAGTAAAATCAAAATATACCTTAGTTTTTTTAGGCCACCTTCATTTATTTTCTTGTCAATGGCGTCATAAAATGGGAGCTTCACAAGATCGTTGTAGTCTAACAACAACTGAGGTGAAAAACATTGTTTCTATACGTTAGATATAAATCAAGGAGATGGCAGAGTAAGAAGACATATTTTTTAGGTAGCACTTACATCACATATATCATCTTCTCCAACCACTCCAAATGGTATTATTGTCGCTCCAAACCTTGATGCCATCCGCACGAATTCAGACTGCTCAGGCCAAAACAGCTTGTATTCCTCCCCCTGTAAACAACCATGTCATCTTCCAGAACAATCGATGTTTTTACCTTTTACTGTCCACAAGATATATTTTGCTCTCTATACAAAATTCTTACCTTCCTATGAAGAGCTTCACGCGCGCCTCCCGGGAACAGTAACACAAATTGCTTCTCTGAAAGGAGCTTGTAAAAGTTCACCCCAGTAACAGGCACCGCACCCATGATCCTGGGGAGATCGAAGTACGATGTATCCGGCATGAGCTGCTCTGAACTCTCGTTGAACATGAATGGATGCGCTAAGCCGCGGATCTGGATTCCAGTGCTCCTCAGCACCCCAGTGACCAAGGGTCCAAGCTCAAACCCCATGAGCATGTGGTACCCAACGAACAAGACAGGTCCCTCCCTTGGCAGCCCTCCTAGTCCCCTGACTATCCTCCCATCAGTCAGTGTTGATAGCATCACCGGGTCGGTGGCAAAATTCAGGAGCCTGAAGTTTCAGGAGATTCAGCCGCAGTTTAGTAGTCACATAACCCATCAAGCTTTAAATTTAGAGAAATGGTACCTGTCGTGATCAATCGCCTTTTCGAGCTCATAAGGAGTTGGCGGTAGATAGTCTAAAACAAAATCTGCCTGCCTGGAGCGGCGATAGTATGCAGAACCTTTAATGCTTGTCGCTAGATCAAATCCATCTTCCTGCCAGATTTTTGGGCAGTCATAGGTTAGAATTTTGAAATGATTCAAATGGTGATAGTTGATGCAAATGGTGATACTGCTAATTTGGTCCATGGAAGACATGATGGCACACACATAGCTAAAATAATTTGCTATATCATATCTGTATGTCTTCTATCAATGAGGATTATTTATCTGTATTACCAACAATATTTTGTGGCCGTTATCCCTGAAGTGGCGAATTCTGCATTTCTTTAATGCGCCATGTAGTCTTTCAGCCTCGTCGCGGCTTGGCAACAGTTCATCATTTCCACTGAGAAAAAAGATTACCAACTTCAAATCTTGTCTAAAATGAGTATAATATGGCTATTTGTGAAATCTCAGCTATATTTTTCAGTGTGACTATTGCAGATCATACCTAGCAATCACCAGAGTCTGGGCTTTGACTGCATGTAAACGTGAATTGGCAAACGATGCTGCCGTTCTCAACATTTTCATCTTCCAAACAATGGATTCCTTTGGCAAAATATCAGCCAAATACTGCAGAGAGAAGCGCGCAAAAGCATCCTTACGACTGCAGCACACAAAGGATCACAGAGAAGCAGTTTCCTCAATATTTTGCAGCTCACCTTGAGAGAAGGCAACAAACCACTGGTGACCTCCGATAATGCCTGATCAGCTCCATCAAATCTTGACGACATCTTCATGAAGTTGCCTAAAAGCATTGAGCTATGATCAGTAGATGCACATCGAAGTCTGCTGTTCATCTAACAACAAGTCAGAAATTTTCCTCGCGGAGATGGTGCCAAACCTGTGAGGAAATTTAGGAACTGTGGAGTGCTTAAATGGAATGGGTCAGGGACCAAATCCAAGAGTGCTGAGAGAGACTGCAGCTGTGACCTGTGGAAAGATGTTCCTGTAAATAGATGCCAAAATGCAGATTGGTTAGCAAGAAGTTACTGTCACCAAAAGAAAGAACAGAACAATTCATGCAGAAACCATGGATGATGGAAGCAAGACCTGGGTTGACTAGGACCAGTACCAAATCGACGTCTCGGTTCCGCGCCGCCACGGCGAGAGCAATGCATGCTCCAATGGATTCGCCAACAAGATAGACTGGTCTGTCCGGTGCATGTAACCTCTCTAATTTCACTGTCCTCTCTACGTACTCAACAAGACCTGCATTCATCTCCCAAGTTCCAAATTGCTTATCAGCAAGGCCCCAGAATATGGGGCAATAGTCAAACTGGAATACCCCAAGATGAGCATTTTCTTTAAGAACGAAGCATGACATTTGTGTACTTCAGTTCCGAAAATCCACACGAGAAACACACACCTTCGAAGGTCGTACGGTCTTGGACGGGTATATGCAAGCACCAAACGTCGAACATTCTGCAGAGCAGAGCGGAAACAGTCATTAGCCGCGGTGGTGAGAAAACAGAGGTACTACTGATATTGGATTCCTTGTGAGAGCATTTTTTACTTTGCTAATCTCTCGTGGTGCCGGATGAGCCCTAACCCAACTCCATCGATCCCTGCAAGGCCACAATTACTGAAGACTGTTACTCCATTGCTTCTCTTTCAAGTGGTAGGAAACAACAAAGTGGTCGATCAATGAGAAAATGTTGCAATCATGCAGCCACATGACAAGAACGATCTGGCAACGGCTTCATAGGAGGAGAATTGTATTTCTGGTACACGTATCAGTCTGGCAAGAGAATCAAAGCCCTCATTCGGTGGCTCCACAACTGAAGCCAGGAATTGGACAGTGGTACTGTACGGAGGTCACCGTCCATCTGATCCTGCTGCCGCTTCCAGTACCAACCAAACCAAGTAACTGCTCAAGAAACTCCTGTTTATGCATGCTAATAATAGCGAGGAATTGAGCAGCTCGTGGTTTTGATTATTGTTTACAAAATGTACTCCTTTTCTTGATTATGGTTTGGGAAGGATCTGAAAGTGGCCAATCAGGGGAGGAGGCAGCGTGAGGGGAGCCAAGGAGGAGGAGAGCGAGAGGTGTGAGCTGCGGGTGAGCAGGCGGTGGCGCGAGGATCCACGAGCACGGCGGAGCGGCTGGAGTGGGACGACGGCGGCGGTGGCGGCGGCCCGCGGCGTTCGGGGACGCTTGCTGGAGAGGGGAGAAGAAAGAGACTAGTCAAGGGTCAAACCGCTGACGTGGCAATTTTGTTTGCCGTGTCACCCTGTCCAGCGGGCCCCATATGTCAGAAAAGTCATCAAAATGATCTAAACATAGGATCAGTGTTATTTTCTACCGTAGGTCATTATCTCTAGACGTGGTGTGTTTTTGCCACAAAATCATACTGCATTAGATAATATGATTCCTGCAAACTTGGCCGTCAATGTAATGATTTTCTGCAATTAACTTGATGCAGAGCAAATATTACTTGCTTGATGCAATGATGCTTGTGCGTATGCAATTTTGTCTGACTTTGTTTCTTGGCTTTTAATCACAGTGCGCACATTGTACACGAAAACGACGGTAGCACCACATGATAATAGTAGTATTTAGATTCACCTTCGATCAAAAAGAATATCCAAGTTGCCATGAATGCAGAAGCATGCAACCGTTCAAAAACAGTGCGTTTTGACCCGTGCGCGGTAGAAAATTCCAACGCGAGCGGTGGAAGAAATGCGCGTACGACGGTGGAAAGATACCACGAAGAGGTGCGCGTGCACACATACCGGGCAAGTAGAGCAGCGTCGGCGCGCCGGGTATGCGCTCGTCGCCGGCGCACCCGAGCGGCGCGAACCACCTCGGCGGCCCGCCGTCCGGCCGCCGCGCCATCTCCCGAGCCGCCTCCACGTACTCCCTCACACCTGGTCTACTTCCGGACTTCATCGTCGCGTCCATCGACGACGACAACGACGCGGGCCGCGGCCTCGGCGCTCGGCTCTTGGAGGCGGACGTGGACGCGAACCACCGTGGCAGCGGTGTCACCCTTCTCCGTGAACCTGGCGAAGCTCGACGGGGGAGGAGACGCGGGCCCGGCGGCGCGACGGCCGACGACGTGGCCGTGGCGGCGGCGGCCATGGCCGAGCTGCTCAGCTCTTGATCGCTGGTGCGTGCGTGCGTGCTGCTGCGCTTGTGTTGTCGTCGTGTGAGGGAGGGAGACGTGTCTTCGAGAAGGGTGCACGCACGGTAGCTTCTGTAATCAGCACTCCCGCGTAGAGGTTTATAGGCACACTGTTCAGGCTAGAGGATTTTTCATGCGTGTGGAACACTCAAAAGTCGTGTCTGCTCAAATGCACCCGGATGAATGAATAATAAAGTCTTAAAAATGGCAAAAAAATTCGAAAAAAAATTATAGTTTCATTTTTTAAACAAACGTGATTGAGTGCTCACCTAGGTGCACCGCATATTTCCGTGGAGAAATAGCATGCAGAGTGTTTGAGAATAGAGACACAGAATGCTTCAAAAAATGACATTCCTGGGGCATCATTTTTTTTTGTATTTAGAGCACCAATGTCATTTCTTCATATTAGAGCAAGTCATGCTCCTGCAACGAGATGGTTGGTCGTTGCCAAAAACTGCCACGGATGAGGTCGACATGATTTGTCAACAAGATTGTGATGATTCTGGTTGACTAATTTAAATGTTTTATTCACAAAAAAATGTCATTTCTTCAAATTCATTCGCGTGTAGAACAAACAACCATGTTCGTTGTAAAAAAGAACAGATTTTATTTTGCTAATTGTTTAGATTTTATTGTTCACATAAATTCATTGCATCTAGAAGCAAAAACTCCATCTCCGCGGAACCATAGAGATAACCGGGTAGAAGCGATCCGGAAGCCAATAAGAAATCAAAAGCACAACATCAAGAAGGAAGACCCTAAGCGTTCTTAAAAAAAAAAAAGACCCTAAGCTAGGTCTGCATGCATGCGTTATCGTCAACCTCTTTCCATATGAACATGACGCGGCCGCGAAGTCTGCGAGCATCCGCATCTTTCAATTTTGAATTTGCACGGTTATAAAAGTAGCAGTGATTAGCTTAGTTTTTGCTTCGTGGATGGCCGCGGACACGTCCGCTTGCATCCCTATCTCCATAGTCAAGCTAAAAAGAAACACTTGTCCACAGTTGTCCTCCTTTTGAGCATAGTAGCTCTTTTTTTAGTTTTTTTTAACACAGTATAGACGCAAGCATTCATATACACACGCATACATTCACCCCTATGAACGCACACACGCATACCCTACCCCTATGAGCAGAGACTGAGCCCACGTATCATCTTGAGATTTACGAAGTTACCGTAGGCACCTCGTCATCGACGAACGTCTCCTTCCACTGAATACGCATCGCCGGAAATTCTGAAATAAATTCAGGAATAATGTAAGCAACATGACTTGAATCCTGATGGGCTGCGGATGCCACTGTCCCTTTAACCATCCAACCAAAGATTGATGATAGCTCTTTTTTCTTAGTTGGGTATACTAGCATCTTTGACCTATGCTGCTAATCACACATGCTAGGGTGCGGTAACGTGTTTTCGTGTGTGGCCAGGTGCCTGCACGAACGTGGCAACAGTGACACCGGCCAAATCCGCACCGCGCCGGCCGGAGCGATGGAGCACGCACGTACGCCACCTCCCATCCTCTCCCGCATACGGTTGCACTGGCTGCTTTTGGTTGGACATCGCGTGGGGAAGCACTCTTAACTTGTACCCCGAGAATAAGAGGAAACTTTTGGCTTGTATAGGGTGGGTGGTCTGGTCGTCGATCGGTTGGTCTCCGATCGGCAGCGATGGCCCGAGTACCTCAGTCACCGGTGAGACGAGGTGAGAAGGTCCGCCGGGCTATCTATCTTCCGATCTGTCGTATGTACGTACGTGCGTGCGTGTTTGCGTTGCGTTTAGCTAGCTCTTGTGTGGTGCCTAGTACAGGGACGGATTTGGCGTCCACCGTTGTGGGACAAAATCACTGTTTTGACCCTTTTGACAATCTTTGTCATAAAATGAACTTGACATGAAAGTATTTTACGATCTGATCCTTTTGACAACGCCAGAGACCGTGACGTTTCTGCTTCATATGGAAACGCCAAGATAGCATGCGTTGCTGCTCCACATAGAAACGTCAAGGTAGCTCGCGTTGCAGCCCATATGAAAACGACAGGGTGTTTGGCGTTTCTACCCATGCTAGAAACGTCATGGGGTTGGCGTTGCTGCATGCTGCCGCCTGTGCTGTGCGTGCGAACAGTGCGGCCCTGTTCACCATCGCCGTGCGCCTCGGCAAAGGCATCATGAGACCTCCGGTCTTTTCGCCAACCAAAAAGGCTAAGCCTCCACCTCTTCGCCGCTGTTCATCCCCGCGCCGCATGCAGCGCTTACCCGGCCCGGATGGACAGGTAAAAAGAGATCGTCACATGCATCTCATCTCTCGTACATATGTACATTTGAAACGTAGTGACCGGTCGGGATGCCACGACACACCTGGACCCTCACGTGAAAATGTGTGTGTGCAAAACGAAACACATGGTTACATGCTGAGGTATGTTAAGCATGTATACATAATCAGAAGAAGATTGAGTGGCCGGGCGGGAAACTAATTGAAGAGGAGGGCACGTTGGATCCAGCAGAAGACGCATCTACGAGGACCACCCTCGGGGCCTTTTTGACCTTGGCGTGCAAAGGCAGCGAGCTACCTACGTAGATATAGCGGCCTAGTACGGGTTGTTGGGTTCGGACGGTGCAGAACTTTCGCTGTGGAGGGTGAAATCACTGTTTTGACCCTTTGTGCTAAAAAAATCCCGAACTGACCTCGATTGCAAAAAAAATTCGAATCTGACCTTTTTGGGTGACGCCAACATGCGTGGCGTTTGGGTTGCATGGGTGACGCCAGGGACCCTGGCGTCTGGTCCCTGGCCCGCACGACCCCCCCTGACTCGTTGACCGGCTGACGTGGCAAAGGGGGCAGACGCCAAGGACCATGGCGTTTGGCCAGACGCCGTAGACCCTGGCGTTTGGTCCTGGTAAGTGAATAACCCCAAGGGAATTGGGTGGGACCCACCCCAGTCACTCTCCCCAATCCAGCCCGAGCTTGAAGCAGAATTTCTGGTCCCCCCCCTCTCTCCCCTCCCTCAAGCCCCCCCTCAAATCCTCCCCAAAAGGTGGTTCCCTCACATCTTCCTTTCCATCACTTTGTTGCTTGTGGTAATCTCCCCCAAATCACCCAATTTTTTTTGGTTAAATCTTGTTATTTTGCTAGCATTTTTTACATGTGGGTGCAACCCTAGTTCATTGTTTTTCCCCAAATTTGAGTGTGAATATCTAGTTTAACTTTGATAATATAGGGATATGCATAGTGTGTAGTATGTATGTTTGCTTGTTGAGTAGAAAGATTGGGGGTTAGGGTTAGTTAGTGTTTAGGGTTAACTTAGCTTAGTTTATGTTAATTAATGATACATTTTTGGGCATCATAAATAATGTAGTGTTGATATGCTTTGGATATAATGGATTGTTTTTGGATAACCAACAATTGTCATTGATGCCTTAAATGCATTCATATTGTTTTTAGATGGGGAGGCTTGTTAATGTTCATTATATGGACAAGGAGGCATTCTTGAGTAACAATGCCAATGCCGACACGGGTGAGGAACCAATGGTTTTTGATACTAGCCCTAGCTATGAGGAGGTTGTTGCAAAAGTGAGACATGTCTTAAAGTGGATGGACCCCAATGATGATGTTAAGTTAATAGGAAGGTATGATGTAGGAGTTGGAGCCAAATCTCGCTTGAAAAGTATGCCTGTCACCTCGGATTTGCATTGGGATGTATACAAGGAAAAAGTTGCCCAATCGAAAGACAAGTCATTTGAATTATTTGCCACCAAGGTTGAACCTCCTCGGTTTACAATTGACTTGAACCGGCATGCGTCTTCCCCAATGAATGACATGACCGAGAGGACTATCGTGCCCCTTGTTGAGCATAGGGTTGTGGTTGATGCCTCCAATGCTTATCCCTAACCACCAACTAGTGAAGCAAGTGAGGTTGAGTTTTATGCCCCAAATGCTTCTAGCCAACCACCAAGTAGCCAAGCAAATGAAGTTGAGGTGATTGGTAGTGACAACGTAATTCAAGAGGACGGTGATGCTAATGATGATGAAGATGAGCTAGAGGAAGGGTTTCATGGTAATGATGTTGGTGACTTGGATGCCTACATAGCGCAAAAGGACATGGATCGTGAGTTACCTTTTAGGTGTCTATATGGGGTACGACTCGGATGACGAAGGTCCGGAGGAAGAATTGGATGAGGATGGATTCACGAAGGAGGAAAACAAAATTTACTTCGAGTTGACGGGCTTACAAAAAAGAACTCACTTGTTTCGAGATCTCAGCCTTGCTCATAAAGCCGTAGTCGATGGCGGTATGAGAATGACTGCAATTGAGCCAACACCTTGCCCGGATCCAGGCGAACCAAGGGAGGAGAACGAGGATGAGAATGCTTATTTGAAGAAAGGAGTGAAGTTCCTAAGTTTGGTTGGTATGAAGATTTGGTTGGCTGACTATGCCATTCGGAACCACAGGCCATATATTGTTGAGCACTCCGATATAAATTTGCGGTACACCATCAAGTGTGAGCAAGAAGGATGCCCATGGAAGGTTCGTGCAAGAAAGCTTGAAGAAACCGGAGAATGGGTGTTAAGAAGTTGTGTTGCCACCCATAGGTGCAAACCGCCATCGAAACGACTTCGTAAGACACATCGTCAGCTCACGTCTGAGTATCTTGGATACAAATTTATGAAAGACATAGCCGTTGATCCCACCGTCAAAGTGAGGTTTCTCATGCGGACGGCGAAAAAACTATATGGTTATGAAGTCAAGTATGGGAAGGCATGGAGGGCTAAGGCAAATGCTATTAGGATGTTGTATGGTGGTTATGAAGAAGCATACAACCAACTCCCGAGGTTGTTGGGAGCGATTGCACATAGGAACCCGGGCATGTATCATGTGGTTGAGGCTAACCACGACGGAGTGTTCGGTCGTGCCTTCTGGAGTTAAACATACTGAGTATCCCAGTCACTGAGTCGCTCCAACCACATCCAGAGGGTTGCGTTCCCGGTTGAGTCTGAGAAGACTACCTTGGTCAGTACATACCAAAGATAGGCCCGAGCGAACTGCTGCACAACAACCTCATTGGCATCCTCAGGGCATCCTTGTCCTCTGACTTCTTTTAGCCAGGTTTGCTTCACTTTTGCGCTATCGGGCCTGCCTGCGAGAGGGGCGTCGGGCTCAACACCAATTAAAACAGCAACCCGAGCTCGCCAATTCACGGCGTGCACATGACCGGTAACAGGTTGTCCGTTGATAGGAAGGCCACTTATCATAGCCATGTCCTCTAGGGTCATCGTCATCTCCCCACAGGGAAGGTGGAAGGAATGTGTCTCGGTCCTCCAACGATCCACAAGTGCGGTGAGCGCCGCGTGGTTCACCGGCGGAGGGTGTCGCTTGAACTGCAACACAAATGGGAGAAGCCCCAGTCTCCGAATGTACGGCTCGTACCGCACGTCGTAAGGAAAGTCATCCGCACCATGACCCCTCATGCGCAAAGCAACTACAGGCTGCAAAAAAAAATGAGCTCCGGATCAGTACAAAACACAAATGAAAAACACCGAAAAATATTTAGTCTTGCTTCTTACCTTCTGGTTCTCAATGGCCCGAGCACGATGATCCATGTCCAACTCCTGGATTAGTCCGTCGTACCAAGGTCCATGATCATCATCCGCCATCCTACCAAACAAATATGAACAAATGCATAATGAACTTCATGCCAAGAACATCTACATAATGCATCTCCGACATAATGCGTATCAAAGAGGCATCAACTAACTTGGCATAATCTGAATTTATTCTCAACATAATACATATAAAATAATATACATATCCAACATCAACATAATGCATTCTTGTTTGCATATTTCAAAAGTAAATTCTCAAACAATATGGTGTCACATACAACCATCAAATTTCATCATCTCCTTTCCAAAAAAAATTATGCCTACAATAGCATGATCTACACATAGAGACATCTCCTTTATAAAAAAATTGTGCCAACAAAATAATGATCTACATGTATCATATTTTTTCTAAATAGACTTGCTTGCTAACATATGCATCATTTGCTAGCACATACACACATCATCTATAATCAAATAAATTATGAAACTAGTCTATTTTACATACAAACATCATGTATTCATCACTTCTCTTAGTGCAAAAAAATCCTATGAAACAATATATGCACCAAACCTAATTGTTTTTGTCTACATATTCAACAACACATCATCAACCTCCCAAATAATCTTTCAAATACAAACAAAATCCTAAATCAAAGAAACCATCTACTCATCTAACATCACCTAATGTTGAATAATGCAACAAAAGGAAGAGGATTCAACTTAAATAAATTGGGGGAGATGGGGGAGAATACCTCAAGGATGCTTGGGGGGGTCAGATCCACGAATTTGAGTGGAGGATGGAGTAGATCAGAGGAGGATTTGGTGTGGGGGGGAAGAGGGGCGAAGGGGAGAAGGGTTCTGTTCGTTGGGGGGGGGGGGGGGGGGAGAGGAAGAAGAGAATGGGTGGGTGGGCTCGGCCCGCGCGTGGTACAGTTGGCAGGGGCCAGACGCCAGGGTCCCCGGCGTCTGGTACCAAACGCCACGGTCCTTGGCGTCTGGTCCCTTTGCCACGTCAGCCGGTCAACTTGCCGGGGGGGTCGTGCGGGCCAGGGACCAGACGCCAGGGTCCCTGGCGTCACCCGTGCAACCCAAACGCCACGCATGTTGGCGTCACCCAAAAAGGTCAGATTCGATTTTTTTTTGCAATCGAGGTCAGTTCGGGATTTCTTTAGCACAAAGGGTCAAAACAGTGATTTCCCACCGCTGTGGACGCGCAGATCCTCCTGTCGGCCGCTCGCTCCGGCCGGTTGGGTTGGGTTCTCTGTCATGTGTGCATGCATGCATATGCCTGCCCCAGCCCCGGCCAACCAGGACAAAATCACTGTTCTGGTCCTTTTTGGCAATCTTTGTCACAAAATGAACTTGAAATGGAAGTATTTCACGATCTGATCCTTTTGACAACGTCAGAGACCGTGGCGTTTATGCTCCACATGAAAACGCCGAGGTAGCTTGCGTTTCTGTTCCACATGGAAACGCCGAGGTAGCTCGCGTTACAGCCCATGTGAAAACGCCAGTGTATTTAGCGTTGCTGCCCAGGCTAGAAACGCCATGAGTGTTGGCGTTGCTGTCCTACGTAGTACTAAGTAGTCCCTCTGTCCTAGCGATCGCTAGCTCGCTGCACGCGACAGTGGTCTAGGAGCAGTACTATTACTGACGGCAAGAAGACGAGCACGGTGCACTCGCACATAAACGTCCACGGAAAAGGCCTGCCAAAGAATCATCAAACATCAACAGAAAATGGAGTGGTTCCTGCTCGCGCGTGTGTCGAGACGTCGGCCTCTCGACTGGGCTAGGCTGTGGCCAAGGTGTGCATGCGCACCTGCCCCTAACCTAGCTACATATAACTAGCTAAAGGCCTATAGCTGATGGGCAGCCACCTAGCTAGCCCACAAAACCCTGCATGCATGTACGCCCAGGCCAACCAAATGACTGGTGGTGGTGCGTGTGAGCTTCTCGATGCGTACACATACACACATGTACCACATATCACATCCTTCGAGTTGTCAAAGTAAGCAAGCATGCCCGCCTGCCAGCCTCCTCCGATCCTAATGCTCGAGCTAGCTCCCAGTCCTACTACCACACCCACACTGGCTTTAATCAGTGAGGCTGCTGCATGCTTCTTCATGTCATGCCCTCTGAATTGAAAGCAGCTGCCTGCAGCAAGTAGAGCTCCCTTCCTCTTTCTCTCTACACATATACACAAATATCAGTCTGTATTTTATTCTAGCGGTAGTACTGTTTTGAAAGGAGAAAAGGGCCTGGAAACCTTTGCAGTTTGCAATGTTTAGGTGTTCATGCCAAAGCAGCCATGCACAGCTACTTGCATAAGTACGTACATACACATGGAGTAAACAATGGCTTGGCATGCAGCAGCCGCAGCTACTGCAGCAGCACTGCATCCCAACCCTAGGCTCGTAGCTTCTGATTCGCTGTCTTCTTTTATTTTATGATCTCTAGCTGTTGCGCAGCCCCCATTTGGCACACAGATTAACAAGGGGTACAATCCAAGCACAGAGATCTTTTTTCTGCGGCGGCGAGGAGCTCGCGCTTGTCAGTTTCCGACGGGGAAGCGTGGAGAGTTCTCTGTGGCGTGCTTCAGCAGTACTAGTAGCCTCAGGTAGCTCCTAGCCCACTATGGCGTGCAGCGAGCTAGCGATCGCTAGGACAGGGGCTAAGTAGGGCAGCAACGCCAACTCTCATGGCGTTTCTAGCCTCGGCAGCAACGCCAAATACACTGGCGTTTCCACATGGGCTGCAACGCGAGCTACCTCAGCGTTTTCATGTGGAGCAGAAACGCAAGCTACCTCGGCGTTTTCATGTGAAGCAGAAACGCCACGGTCTCTGGCGTTGCTAAAAGGGTCAGATCGTGAAATACTTCCATTTCAAGTTCATTTTGTGACAAAGATTGCCAAAAGGGTCAGAACAGTGATTTTGTCCGGCCAACCAAGATAGCCACCTTTTCTGCCACCCTACGTATATGTGTGCAGTAAATGGGGAGATGGTTAATCACTCATGCAACGCCAACCCTCATGGCGTTTCTAGCCTGGGTAGAAACGCCAAACACCCTGGCGTTTTCATATGGGCTGCAACACGAGCTATCTCGGCGTTTCTATGTGGAGCTGCAACGCAAGCTATCTCGACGTTTCCATGTGAAGCAGAAACGCCACAGTCTCTGGCGTTGCCAAAAGGGTCAGATCGTGAAATACTTCCATGTCGAGTTCACTTTGTGACAAAGATTGCCAAAAAGGTCAGAATAGTGATTTTGTCCACCGTTGCGCTCCTGGGTCAGCTCCAACACATAGACCTAATTTGTTCGTAGGTATCTGATTTGGATCCGTGAGAATAAATACCATGGCTCAATGGCCGCAAACGTAAAACATGTCCGCTCGTGTCTGTCTAAACACTTCTGGCATAAATTTGAGCCGGATATGCGTCCACGAGACGGACGCGCCACACGTCTTCTCGGTGTAGGCCTCGGGCCCGCGTGTCGGCCGCCTAACCACCTCCCATCGGCCTCATTTATTCGAAGCGTGTGGGATGGCCCCGCACGTCAGCCACACAACCACCTCCCACGCGACGCGACGCGAGAGGCCGGGAGGTGAACCCACCCGTGACGCACCCCGCCATTAATGGCCATCTCGACCTCGCTATTTCCACCCCGCTCTCCCCACAGCTGCTCGCTACCTCCCCACCTACCACCAGTTCACTCTCGCCCCACCGAGTGAGATCCAGGCGCGATGGCGGGCCGAGTGCGCAGATCCAGGGCGAGGCGAGCGCGCCCGGCGGCCCAGGTGGCGGTGCCGCTGTCGATCCTGGTCCCTCCGCCACCTACTCAGGTGGAGCTGCTGCCGGAGGTGGATGCGGACGAGCCGGAGGCACATGCGGAAATCCTCCGCGTGGTGAGAGAGAAGTACCCCGACCGCAGCAGCTGGCCTGCGATTTGCGTGGAGATCATCTGCTACTCGACATTCGAGGAGCGGGCGAGGTTCAGCGGCGACGACGGAGGGATGGAGTTATGATTATGATTCTTCATGGCATGAATCATATATATGCATTATATCCATGACAAGTAGACCGTTTATCCAACTTCATCTACTACGATTACTCCATTCCAAGACCGCTATCCAGCATCGGTCCCAAAGTATTAAGTTAATGATAAACATAATAACGTTTTAAGCAAAATGACATAGTATAGAAAAAGTAAGACCAAGCAATATGTTCGAACCCTATCGTTTTATCATTAGTGGCAACAATATAATACGTGCCTTGCAACCCCTCCTGTCACCGAGTAAGGACACCGCAAGATTGAACCCACTACTATGCACCACTCCATCTGATGATCTACTCATCTAATTGGCCAAAGAAGTTATATATATCAGAAAGCTTATATAAATATAAAATCACACATAAATAGATCTCAAAAGACTCAAATAGTTTTAATGAATAATCTGATCATAAACCCAGAATTCATCGGATTCCAACAAACAAACTACGAGAATTACATTGAATTGATCTCCGAAGAGATCATTGTATTGAAGATCAGAGAGAGAGAGAGAGAGAGAGAGAGAGAGAGAGAGAGAGAGAACCATCTACTTACTGCTATGGACTGATGTCTACTACGCAACTTTATTCTTGTAGACTTTGTTGGGCCTCCAAGCGCAGAGTTTTGTAGGACAGTAGCAATTTTTCCTAAAGTGGATGACCTAAGGTTTATCAATCCATGGGAGGTGCAGGATGAAGATGGCCTCTCTCAAACAACCCTACAATCAAATACCAGAAATCTTTTGTGTCCCCAACACACCCAATACAATGGCAAATTGTATAGGTGCACTAGTTCGGCGAAGAGATAGTGATACAAGTGCGATATGGATGGTAGATATAGGTTTTTGTAATCTGAAAATATAAAAACAGCAATGTAATAAATAGTAAACAACGAGCAAAATGGTATATTAATGCTTGGAAACAAGGCCTAGGGTTCATACTTTCACTAGTGCAATCTCCCAACAATGCTAACATAGTTGAATCATATGATCATCCCTCAATGTGCAACAAAGAATCACTCAAAAGTTCCTATCTAGCGGAGAACAATAAGATGAAATTGGTGTAGGTAGTAGAACCATCTCAAAGTTATTCTTTCCGATCAATCTTTTGGGCTATTCCTATAAGTGTCACAAACAGCCCTAGAGTTCGTACTAGAACAACACCAATGATACATATCAATCAACCCTAATGTCACCTAGATACGCCAATGTCACCTCAAGTATCCGTGGGTAAATTATGCGACATGCATCAAACAATTTCAGGTCTATCATATTCAATTCAACACAAAGAACTTCAAGGAGCACCACAAGATTTCTATGGGAGCACGTGGTATGAAAACGTGCAATCAATCCCTATGCATAGATCCCCAAGGTCACCGAAATCCGCAAGTTGATGCCTCAACATATATCAAGTAAATCAATAGAATACCCCAATGTCACTATAGGTATGCCACACAAGACGTACATCAAGTGTTCTCAAACCTAAATATTCAATCCAACATAATGAGATCTCAAAGGGAAAGATTCAATTCATCACAACATGATAGCAAGGGACAAACATCATATGATCCAACTATATTAACAAAGCTCGTGATATATCAAGATCGTGCCATCTCAAGAACACGAGAGAGAGAGAGAGAGAGAGAGAGAGAGATTGAACATATAGCTACTAGTACATACCCTCAGCCCCGAGGGTGAACTACTCCCTCCTTGTCATGGCCTCTGCCGGGATGATGAAGATGGCCACCGATGATGGTTTACCCTCTCCGGCAGGGTACTGGAACGTCTCCAGTTTGGTTTTTCATCGATACAGAGAGTTGCGGCGGCGGAGTAGAGAGTCTCTGTTTATTTCTGGGGTTTCTAGGATTTATAGGATTTTTCAGCGTTGGAATCACGCGCAACGGAGCCACGTGGGCCCCACCACATATCAGGGCATGGCCTAGGGGGGCGTGCCCTGATGGCTTGTGCCCCACGGGTGGCTCCCCTCCGGCGGTTCTTCGCTCCAATATGGCTTATTTCCTCCAGAAAAAATCATCAAAAAGTTTTGGGCGATTCCGAGAACTTCCATTTTCTGCACAAAAAACAACACCACGGTAATTCTGCTGAAAACGGCGTCAGTTCGGGTTAGTTCTAAATAAATCATATAAAGTGCATCAAAACCATATAAAAGTATTGTAAACATAGGCAATCATGGCATGAATACTTCATAAATTATCGATACGTTGGAGACGTATCATGGACCCGTAGGACCTGAAGGAACTACTCACACATCATCATGGAGGCAGCAAGGTCGATGAAGATTGCCTCCCCAATGGTTTCCCCCTCCAAAAGGGTACCAGAAAAGGCTTCCAGATGGTATCACGTAAGAACAACGGCTTATGACGGCGATAAAATTGTTTCGGGCCTCGATTCGAGGGCTCTAGAATATTTGGGAATTTATAGGTCGGGAATTAGGTCAAACAGAGCCATGTGAGCCCCACAAGTACTGATGGCGCATCCTACCCCCTGGGGTGCGCCGGGTGAGCTTGTCACCCCCTCATACATCTTCTGGTCCCTCCCCGAAGCTTCTAGGGCTTCTCATAATTCAGAAAAATTACTATAAAATTTCATCGTGTTTGGACTTCGTTTGGTATGGCTTTTTTGCAAAACAAAGAAATGGGAAAAAACAGGACTGACACTAGGCATTAAGTTAATAGGTTAGTTCACAAAAATAATATAAAATGACATATAAAGCATACAAGAATGATAATATAATAACATGAAACAATAAAAAATTATTGATATGCTGGAGACATATCAGTTACCTAATGAACCATCGGATGAAAAGTAGGAAAGATTGGATCACTCAAATTGGTAGGGAATTTAATTTTTACATCCATACACCCATGAATGGATAAAGTGCCTTCATACGAGAGATAGGGTGCCGTCCGATCTCTAGAAGAGGTCGATCGACGGCTGCTGAATCTAGAGATGGTAATGGAGAAGGGAGCGTGACTCGGCTCACCGGTGTACGTGGACAGCGGCAAATGCGCGTCGAACAACAGTGGGCGGTTAAGTAGGTGGACGGTGGGCGCTGTAGCAGCGGGCGTTGTAGTCCAGAGACGCGTGTGGGTAGTGGTTGCGGAGATGAAGGGCGATGGTAGCTAAGGACAAACTTCTTGGTGGTTGCGACACCCGGGGGCTTGGCACCTCGGCAATCTGAACTATCATGGGACGCGTTGGCGACGACGACACATTTGTGCCCGCAGGAAGGCGGGGCTCCTCGTTACTCGTCCCCCACCATAGCTCGGGTGCGTGGTGGTGGCAGGAGACTCACGAGTCCCCGGAGGCGGCTTGCGTCTCCCTTGGAGGGTGATACGTCTCCGTCGTATGTATAATTTTGATTGTTCCATGCCAATATTCTACAACTTATATACTTTTGGCAACATTTTATATTATTTTCGGGACTAACATACTGATCCAGTGCTTAGTGTCAATTCCTGTTTTTTGCATGTTTTTTGTTTCGCAGAAAATCCATATCAACCGAAGTCCAAACGCGATAAAAATTTACGAAGAATTATTTTGGCGTATATGTGATTTTTGGGAGGTGGAATCAATGCAAGATGGTGCCCGAGGTGGCCACAAGGCAACATGGCGCACCGAGGGGGTATGCGTGCGCCGTGTTGCCTTGTGACTCCCTCGCAAGTCGGTTGGGGCCCTTCTTTTGCCGCAAGAAAGATAATTTCCCGATAAAAATCCCCTCAAAATTTCAGCCAATCGGAGTTACGGATATCCGGAAATATAAGAAACGGTGAAGGGCCAAAAAACAGGAACGCGAAACAGAATAGAACGGAGAGAGAGAGAGAGAGATCCAATCCCGGAGGGGCTCCTGCTCTCCAGGAGCCAGGCAGCCATGGACCAGAGGGGAAACTCTCCTCCCATCTAGGGGGAGACCAAGGAAGAAGAAGGAGTGGGGCTCTCCCCCCTCTCTCCCGGTGGCATCGGAACGCCGCCGGGGCAACCATCATGACGGCGATCTAAACCAACAACTTCACCGTCGTTATCACCAACTCTCTCCCCCTCTAAGCAGCGGTGTAACCTCTCTCTTCCCGCTGTAATATCTGCTTTAACATGGTGCTTAATGCTATATATTATTGCCCAATGATGTGTGGTTATCCTATGATGTTTGAGTAGATCCTTTTTGTCCTACGGGTTAATTATGGTATGGTGTGATTGATATGAGTTGTATGTTAATATGGTCTTGTCCTATGGTGCCCTCCGTGTCGCACAAGCGTGTGAGATTACCGCTGTACGGTTTTGCAATACGTTGATGATTCGCTTATAGTGGGTGGCTAGAGTGACAGAATCTTACACCCGAATAAGGGGGTTGTTGCGTATGGGAGTAAAGAGGACTTGTTACTTAATTGTATGGTTGGGTTTTACCTTAATGATCTTTAGTAGTTGCGGATTCTTGCAAGAGTTCCAATCATAAGTGCATATGAAGCAAGTACGGATAGTATGTTAGTGTATGCCTCTCCCTCATTGTATATGATAAGTATCTATCGTGTTGTATTCAGTTGCCTATGGACAATCTTTCTCTTGTGTTACAAAAAGTTCTCTACTAAACTATTAACTTTTATTATCTCGCAAAGTACTCCTGGTTTAATTCTTGCAAGGTACTCCTAGTTTTATTCTTGCAAAATAGTTTTTATTTCTTGTTCTAGGTAAAGTAAGCGTTAGCGTGCGTAGAGTTGTATCGGTGGTCGATAGAACTTGAGAGAATATAAATTCTACCTTTAGCTCCTCGTTGAGTTCGACACTCTTAGTTATCAGAAAGGCTACAAACGATCTCATATACTTGTGGGTTATTAGAGGGGTGGACGCCTTGCGTGTCCTCGAGTATATGGTATCTCGGTTATGATAGAGAAGATTCCTACAGAGGAAGGGTAGGTCGAGATGTGGGCGCTAATTACTGAAGAGAGGTTAGATAAGGAAACCAACCAGC
Source organism: Elymus sibiricus (assembly GCA_039707655.1). Classification (NCBI taxonomy): domain Eukaryota; kingdom Viridiplantae; phylum Streptophyta; class Magnoliopsida; order Poales; family Poaceae; genus Elymus; species Elymus sibiricus. The sequence goes on from CM077671.1 coordinate 346,912,226, forward strand.
GGTGGCAGTGGCATTTAAATAGTATTTTTAGAGTGCTCAACCGTGGTTGATGCTAAACATTACGAGACTTTGGGCCATCAAATCACATGGTTAGATGGTTGAGATGATTTGTGTGTTGCCTCATCTCATGCTTTTATAGGGATAGTAGATTTGAGCTCCAAATCAAATGCACTCGCCGTCCTCGATCTATGCCCACGGGCTTGACCCACTCGCGTTTGATCGATGCGGGCCGACACGAGAGCATGTGCAAGAAAGCTAGGTGCCAAGGTGTTATGGTTAGCCGCAGACGAAATCCCTATATGGCGCTTTTTGCGTCAATTTGTCGGGGCTGTGCACATGGGAGACCGGGCGAGCGTTTGGGGTGGGCCTGCCTTCACCTGTTTTGGAAAGTTTCCAGCTGGTTTTTCTGGTTTTAGGAACCTTCTAGGAGGTTCCTAAACCGGATTTTTCTTTACTTTCCTTTTTCTTTTTCATCTTTCTTCTTTCTTTTTCCAATTTATTTTCTCTCTTTTTTATTTTTATTTTTTCAAGAAAATGTTCTCGTTTTTCAGAAAATGTTCCTGTTTTAAAAAATATTACAAATAAAAAAATGTTTGTATTTTCACAAAATGTTCAGGAATTTTAAAAATGCTTGCGCTTTTCCAAAAAAATATAAGTTCAAAAAATGTTTCCTTTTATTTTTTTCACAAATTCAAAATATGGTTGCAAATTTGAAAAAAGGTTTACCTTTTCCAAATTTTGTTTGGAGTTTCAAAAATTGTTCACAGATGCAAAAAAAAGTTTGAATTTTTAAATTTTGTTCAGAGTTTTGAAAAATGTTCATGTTTTCAAAAAACGTTTGTGTTTATAACTTTGTTCAAATTTCAAAATTGCTTGAGATTTCCAAAAATATGTTCATGCTTTAGAAAAAATTAAAAAATCGTTCATAATTTTGAAACTATTTTGTTTCAATAAGTATTCACTTTTCTATAAAACACGTTTGAAAATCCAAAAAATATTTCGATCTACCGCCGCCGCGAGCCACAAAAGATCATGTACAACGTTCACTGCCAGGAGGTGCATCCGCCCTGGCACCGGCAAGAAAGCAGACATCCACCCTTGGCCGCAACCGGTGACCGAATGGGTGATTCCACACTGATTTACACAAACGGAGGCGCCGAATGACAAGCTATGCGACTCGTCGCAACTCCAACGGACGCGGACAAGCACGGGCAGCATTGGCACCCGGTCTACCTAGGTCCCATTCTACGTCCCGGTAGGACACCATATAAATTTTGCTCCATTGTGTATCGCTTCGTTCGTTATATTCATTATGCCATTGGATCAATATGTTGCATATGCAGTTAGGTTATTTGAAAATCACGATCATTTTAGGACAATTTTATATCGGACATGAGCCTGCATACCCTATGGAATATGATTTCGGGGATACAAGTTGTCATATCTTTGATGTTGGGGGAACATCCCACACTACAAAGAAAAGAACGCCAATGGTACCATTGACCGAATGGGTGTTTCTCAAATACATTCACTTCCAATTCTTCTCCCTAACTAGGTAGCTCCTCTTAGTTATGGACCCATGTCGGCGGAGCTTGTCGAATATTTGAGACTCCGCCGCCCTGGCTGAGCTCCCGTTTGGCCCTATTGGCTAGCCATGAGCTCGCCACGGCTAATGCAGCCAGTCCTGTCCGGCGAATCATCCCGCCGCAACAGTGCATCGACTTCCATTCAATCTGGAAGCCACGCTACCAGCGTGGAAGATACCGGGAATCGAGCGAGGGCACCTGTACTTCTTTGCGGCCCTCGATGCCTTGTTGATATGCATATGTCGCACACAGAATGGAATCCAGAGCGAGAGTTCTACATCTGCGCCAACAATGGAAATATATGTATATGATAAAAAATACATCTTGATCTATTTTCAGCTAATTTGCACAATTCAACTCCTCTAGTGTCGCTCACATCGATATGTGTGTATATATATTATGATCCATAGAAAACAGGGGGGAAATATTGCTTCACATGGATATGTTTTGATCTCGTCCAGAAGTACGTAAGCGAGTTGCTCGACTACTCCATTGGACCATTCAGACAACAGATAGATGAGATGCAACTCAAGAACGATATGATGTGAGGCCAAATCAAAAAAATTCAAGATGCTTCGATTTCCACTTTTAGCCGGTTGCATGCTTGGCCTATTTCTCCAGCTGGATCGATGCCAGCATTTCTTCTCGTTGGAGTTATCACACTGATGATGTTCTTAGTCTTAATCCAGTAGTACTAGTAAATTATATTCGTTATTGTTTATTATTCTTCTATAATGTACGTAAGAAAACCAGATTAATTAATGAAATCCATGTTGTTCTCATATATATGGATAATATTTTAAACTATTATTTTAATTATGTATTCACAAAAAATGAAAATGAAAAAAAATCATAATTAATGAAATAAATAACGTAACAAATAATAAACTAAACATATATAAAAATACAAAATAATGTGTACCAAAAAATAAACTAAAATAAAAGTACATAGCAATGACGTCGCCCACGTGTGCCAACGGCGCTAGCAAACACATCACCGTCTGTCAAATCCAATCACCCATATACACACATGGATCTATTCCCCACCCACCAACACCCGAAATCCATCCCGACCTTGTCGCTGCCGCTAACGACCAAGCCCCCGACCATCGTCTCCATCTCCGACTCCCCATCGCCGCCGTCTCCACCGCCGTCGTCGCCGTCTCCGTGCCTCCATCGCCGCCGTCTCCGTCTCCGCCTTCGCCTCCCTCATATTTGTCGCCATCTTCTCCGTGGCCGCCCCCTCGCCGTGTTCTCCGCCTCCACCGCCGCGCCCTCACCATGATCTCCACCTCCACCGCCGCCGTCAAGGACCCGCCAGCCCCGTCATCTCCATCGCCGGTGAGTTTTAGTGTAGTTGTAGTGTACAATTGTTAGTGTAAATATAGTGTAAAATTGTAGTGTAATTATAGTGTAGAATTTGTAGTGAGATTATCATATATAAGATTTTATTCTAGTTGAAGTGTAGAATTTAATGTAGTTGTAATGTAAGATTGTAGTGTAGTTCTAGTGTAAGAATGTAGTGTAAACTTTTAGGGTAATTGTACTGTTAGATTTTAGTGTAGTTATGTAGTGCAAATTTTTAAGGTAATTGTAGTGTCAGATTTTAATGCAGTTGTAGTGTAGATTTTTTAGTGAGATTTGTAGTGCATAATTTGTAGTGTAATTGTAGTTACAACTAGTGTAGAAACTTTTAATGTAGTGTAATTGTAGCTGTAATGTAAGAATGTAGTGCAGTTGTAGTGTAAGATTGTAGCATACGTTTAATTATATTGTCTAAATTGTATGTATATATATAAGTGTTGCAGGTATAGTCAGTTGGCTCCGAAGTTTCGTGGTGTGCGGCAGAAGGGGACTAAGTACTATGCAACCATCACGAAGGACAATGTCGTCCACCAGCTTGGCCACCGGGACACCCCAGAGTTAGAGGCGCGCCTACGATGCAAAGACGGTTGAGTATCATAAGGAAAAAGTGATTCTGAACTTCCCTGATTGCCATGATTCCGCACAGTTCCTCGCACCGAAGAACATAAGGATATGCACTAGGGCTGGGGAGAAGGAGAACCTCCAGGCCGAGCAACAGTTGTTTGATCCATTAATGACGGAGCTTGCGAGAGATGACAAACTCTTAGAGACCAACAAGATGATGCTCCTTCAGTATGCAGCAAGGAAGAGCGTACAGGAGGATCCCGTAGATTGGGTTAAGCTTGCGGCACAGGAGGAGGAGGAGGAGGTTCAGCCGCTGCAGCGTCGTCGTAGGTCTGCCAGGGACGACCACGAGGCCGGCCCCCTAGCCAGTAGCCTTCTAGATGGGCGTAGCACTAGCTATTTCGTATATGAATGACCGTTTAACTTTATGAATGTTATTATATGTTTCAACCATGCACCGTTTGTAGAATTGCTTAATTACTAGTACATGTTCTATTTTGATGTGTTAGTTATTTAGTTTAATGATCTATGCTTACTTTGGTCAACGATATTGAAAGTAGTAAATGGATGCCCCGTGTGAGATCTGTGGTGCTTTGAGATGCCAGGAGGATAGGAGGTTCTTCATAGATCTTCCGAAAGACTTCATCACTAAGACGGTGTATATATGATTTACTTCAACATGTTCTGATTGAGTTTCATATATATGGTATGGTTGTGGCCGAAATTATCTAACTTGTTATTTTTTTCAATTTTGCTCAGGTCATCCCTTGCGGGGCAAGGCGTGACGACTTCTTAGAGAAATTTCGAGTTCCGCTTGATGCAACCATTACATTCCAATGCACCCTCATGAAGATGTTGACGGCCCAACGCTTCAATTGTCTTGTCATCAACGAGTCAGACCACACTTATTTTGGTTGCCCTGGCTGGACAGCTCTTGCAACTGCTTACGATGGAAGCTGAGAAGAGAGCCACGTTATACCTTGATTACGGTCGTGAAGAGATCATGGTCTACTACAGGCCCGCTGGCAGCATGATGATTCACTTACTCCAGACTATGATCCTAAGGCCGCCCGCCGAAATGTCGAAGTAGCATAGCTAGTATGGATGCATGCATGACATATTTCATGTTGCTACCATCTCCAGTTTAGTTGAACTTGTGTACTTGTGTTATTTGCCTATTTTTGATTTTTTTTGAATAATGTCAATAAATTTATACTATTGAACTTAGATTCTGGTATTTGCATTGTATTGTTAATTATTGTTCTAAAACTTCGATTATGCTGTCATTTTGGTTGGATCGCGCTGCTGTACAGATTTGATTTAAATCTGGAAATGAAATTGCTGGCGTCGGACTAACATGCAATGCCACTACTGACGTATATTACTACTGACGTTGGCCACGTGGCACGCCATAAACATGTCAAATATTGCTGGCGTCGTCTCCAATGCCAACGCTATTTTTTAACAGTGGCGCCATATTGGTGGCATCGGGTGTCGACGCCACCAATGTCATTTTTGTCACGCCAAAGCTTTTCTGCACTAGTGGAAGTTTTTGAAAACACGTTGCAAATTAAGAGAGAAGATAGAGTTGGCGAAGAAAAATATGTGTCTCAAATGGGAGCTCGAGAAGGCCCGGACTTTTGGATCAATAGAGCTTGAGAGAGGTTCCAACTTGTTCGGCACACATAAAATTCGAGGATAATGTTGGCGGACGCAAGGTTTTTGGATGAGAAAGGTAGGAAGTGCCTTGAGAGAAAGAAGAAGATCAACCTACGTAGACAGTACGAGAGCGACGAGAGCGGCAATGACAACAACGGACAAGGCATAGATGGAGGTCAGGACGGAGCACACGGCGTGGACGATGTCCAACGAGTGATTCATCACGTTGTCCAGTCATGAGTCGGACATTGAATTTCATTTTGAGATATCCTGATTGTTAAATTATGATTTATTTTGTTGTACTGTTAAATTGTAATGAATTTATGCCATATGATCCACGTGCATGGTTTGTATGGATCTGAGAGGTTGTTCGGTGTTGTATGGGGTTGCGTCTAAACACGTCCACGCACATTTAGAGGACTGTTGTATAGGTCACGCTTGAGCACATCCACAAACTTTTAAAGGATCGAATCTGCCAAGCTTTGTTGTAGATGCTTTAACGAATTTACTGCTTCTCTCTACAAAGAGAAAAGGTAACAGACACTTCGAGAAAGAAAGAGATTCCAACGGTTTACCAGAAACGGCATGTGCGATCGACATGTTATCGTGGGATAAATTAAACCAGGGAAAATAAATTATAATTGTGAGGTCACTGGTGACGACGAATCTCACTCATGGAGCAAGCGACCTCCTTGGAACCCTGACCTAACACTAATGGTCGACTAGGCGTATGTTCCCCTTTCCAGAAGAGCCAGCACCGTTAGTACTGTCAAACATTTTGTAATGTTTATGTCAAGATGATCACATCATAGTCCCAAGGGAGTGCATTTCTTGCATATGGTCCTGTAAACACGTATGCTTAGCATTAATTGGCCCCTTTTTTCATATATTTGCACAAGGAGCATATGTATCCACAAAAATTTACGTCCCTTGGCCTCTCTCACGACAGCCTAGGAAACTAGGGTTTCTCTGCCTTCCGTTAGTGGTGTCGTCGGTCCGCATCATCTTCGGTGGCCTCAGGGCCATGGAGGCACGGTGAATCTTGGTCCTTATCGTTGGGAGTGTTCCTGCTGCGTTTTTAGCTATTTTTTAGGTCGATTAGGGTTTGTGTCTTGTTTAGACAGGTGGGCCGGTGGCAGCTCCATGGACATTGAATAAAGTCCTCTCCGCCTAGTCTTCGTCCCGACAATGCGTCTAGCATCATCAAAGAGCGTGTGAGATGTGTCTCCGACGGATCTCTTGAGATTCGGTCAGCGTTGGTCTTCGACGGATATCCGTGGACCTGGTCTTTGTTCCTGTGTATTTACATTGGATTCTTTCGATCTACGCTCGTCTTCATTGACGGTTGGCGGCGCTTGCAATTCTACTACACTAGTCCCGATGGGCCTTAGCACGACGATTTCCCGATTGTTTACCACAATAAATTTCGCTCGGCTCCGATGAGGAAGGGGCGATGACAGCGCTGCGCCTTCGGCTTGCTCCAGTGATTATAGTCATCGCTAGATGGTCTACAGATCTGAATGTAATTTTAATTATTTCAGGTATTCGTTGTACTATGATGACGAACGGGAATAGATTGAGTATTTTCTGGAAATAAAATGTATCTAGAAAAACTTACTCCTAAAATAAATAAATACTCCCTCCGTCCTCACAATATAAGACGTTTTTGTAAGTTGTATTGTGGGACGGAGGGAGTAAATGACAAGGAGTAATTCTTTTTTACTCTTACGAGCAGTAATTGCTGCGGTGGTACTAATATGTTTTATTCCCATCAAGCTAGGTTTGAGATCCCATCAAGGTTCCAATTTCCAGACCTGGACATGCTTTTGCGACGGGGAGTCAACTTGCAGATTAGGGTAGATAGATAGATACATTATCCGTGCAGCATGGGCCGCACGAGTCGCTGCGGCCGGATTCTGGGGTTCTTTCCAAATGAGGGAAAGATCTACTAGATTTGATCTGATCCGGCCAGCCTGTGTCGACATGGGCTGCTCTGATTTGGTCGTTTGCTTTTGTAATGGCACCTTTTTAGGCTTAGCCATGAGATGCTTAGAATGACACTTTTGAGGTACTATAAATAGGAGAAGGTGGCAATAAGAACAGCCTACCCAAATTAGGAAAGTCGTCTACCAAGTAGGAATGAGGATGAAGAAGAAGCAGAGAGACAAAGAGAGAGAGGCCTTGCATGGCGATGAGGGCTTCTTCTGGTAGCCAAGGATGACTTGCCTGTGGATATATAGCTTGACCGGTTGCACTTACATCTCTGCGTGTAAGCAATCTGTCACCATGTACAACAGGCAGTCTCCTTGGCTAGCCCGAGTGGCTCTTACCCTTCATGCCAGCCTCTCATCTCTTCTCAAATCTTGACTAATCTACTTCCGCTCAACCGGACTTCTTCCCTGCCTCTTCTTTGATTAACTCTGTTTGATCTGTAATTTTTTGCATGCAGCAGCAGCCGTTCGATCAACAGAGGCCTCAGGCCTTCCACCTGCGGGGTGACGAATCGCCATTGGTTCAACACTCCCTGCATCGGCACTTGGAGTACACAGGACTGAACAAATTGCTCTGCTTGGATCCGAAACTCTGCTTAGTGAGAGACGCCATACTTGGGTTCAGCAGATGATTTGCTGAACCATGATTCATGTGCTTCGGTTCATTTAGCTGTATGCACTTTTTTCATGGGCGAGAATATGTGCAACTGGAACAATTCTTTGTTTCTTTTGTAGCGTGTATTCTAATAAAAATGGGAAATGGGTTTAGACTACCCATAGTGGGAGTAAGGCCATTTCTAACCGATACCTTATCCGGCGTCAGAGAAGTAAAAAGTCGGTTTTACTCCTCTAACACGCATCTAACTGATCCCCTAAAACCGTCAGTAGAGGAAAAAAATTTATCCTTATATTACGCCTGGAGGCGACCGAGGATAAATTTTCTTCACGCAAAAACCTCCTTGTTTTTTTCGAAATGGTCAACCGGGGGGGGGGGGGGGGGGGGGGGGGAGGCTCCCCACCTAAATATATTTCAAAAAAGGAAGAGTTTTACAGAAATCACATAGAACGTGAGGAGAGGAAATAGCGCCACAGCCTGGCATGTTCCTTCAATGTGCCCGTCTTGAGACGGTGAGACCAGTAAATAAAATCCTCTAAAATAGCTTTAACAGAGCAACCAGCATCAATGTCCATACTCTGGAAAACCTTTTTGTTCCTAGCGTCCCAAATTTTCCAGAGTATGAGGAGTAACATAAACGGTCGAATCGAAGTAGGCAAGGTAGTCGGTAAGCTGGTGATAAAGAGGTCCTCGATAGGGTCGAAACACGGCGTAATACCCGTGGCACGCCAAATGCTGCGAGCCGCTGGGCTTGTAAAGAACAGGTGGTTGCGGTCTTCCACCGCGTTGTTGCATCGGGGACATGAATCTGAGCTGAGGATGTGCTTCTTCCGCAGGTTCTTCGTAGTGTTCAAGCGGTCGAGGAAAAATAACCACCCAAAGATCATGACTTTCTTCGGCACCTTGGAGTCCCACACCAAAGCGAGCGTGGGGTTTGACAGCTGCTCATTAAGAGCCGCATAGGTCCCGCGCGTGGTGAAGACATCACCATTCAGCAGTCTCCGCGTGTCCGGCTCCAAAGAGGTAGTAACGCCCTGCAACAAGGATTTTAGAGAGGCAAGTTCTGCGACTGCAGAGTTGGTTAGTCGATTACGTAGAGCAAGTTCGATCCCTTCCTGCAAAATAGTGTCTACCATGGCATTTGGTTTAGTATGGTGGGAGAAGAGAGCAGGAAAAACTTCAGCCAGAGGCTCCGGCTGCAGCCAACGATCTAACCAAAAAAAGGTGGACTGCCCATTACCAATGGAACAGTTAGAAATCTCTCTCAGGCTCTGCAGGTGTTTAAAAATTGTTTTTGCAAGGAAGGAGCTGTTCTTACCATGACCAATGTGGAGAGGGGAGTGGTGTAGTATCCAGTCCTTCCAAGGTAGGTTGTTGGAGTGTAAAAATTTGTAAGCAAATTTCAGCAGTAGACAAAAGTTTTGTGCACGTAAGTTTTTGACACCGAGACCACCAACCTCTCTAGGATTACAAACCTTATCCCAAGCTACCAGGCATTTTGCCCCAGAGCAAACCTCGTCGTTGGACCAGAAAAAGGTACGCCTACGTTTGTCGATGGCCTCCAGCACTTGGATGGGGAGAGAAAAACACAACATGAAGTAGGTAGGGAGACTATCTAGGACAGCCGAAAGAAGTACTAATTTACCTCCATGTGAGGGAAGAAGAGCACACCACCCAGAGAGGTAAATATCGCACCAGTCAATGACTGCTTGGAACGCTGATGGAGGTAGTTTGTGGGGGGAGAGAGGGAGTCCTAAGTAGGTCTGAGGGAAGGAAGAGGTGTTTGTGGCCAGGTCAGAAGCCATCTTAGCGGCCTGGTTAGGGTCCACATTGAGAGGCATGAAAGTAGTTTTGGTGAAATTGATTTGGAGCCCAGTGGCGGCCACAAAGTTTTCAAGAATCCGCTTAAGATGAGTGGCAAAGTCCGGCCCAGCTTTCACTATAATGAGGGTATCGTCTGCGTATTGTAAGACAAGACACGGAAGAGTGGGGTTAAGAGGGTGCAGGAGCAAGCCGTCTTTGTTAGCCTTGATCACAAGTTGCTGCAGAATGTCCGCAATGATAATGAAAAGATAGGGTGATATAGGATCCCCTTGTCGAAGCCCGTTTTTGCGCCTAATCCATCTGCCAGGGATGCCGTTTAACATAACCACAGTGGAGCTGATGGAAAGCAGCGAGTTGATCCATTCACACCAACGTTTTGGAAAGCCGTGAACGTGTAGAGTGTGCAGCAGAGAGGACCAGCAAACCGAGTCGAAGGCGTTCCTAAAGTCTAGCTTCACAATAATGGTTGGGGCCTTACGTTCAGCGCAGCAATGAAGAATATCAGTGGCATAGAGAAAGTTTTCTGAGATGTTACAGCCAGAAAGAAATCCTGTTTGATCAGCGTGCACGAGGAGAGGGATAAAAGGTTTAAGCCTATTTGTGAGGAGTTTAGCGATACCTTTAATCGGATCGTTCTGAAGAGAGATAGGGCGGAAGTCCGAGGGTGATCTAGCGTCATGAGATTTAGGAATAAGAATAATGAGGGCCCTGTTTAAGCATGAGATGTCACTTTTGAGATCATGGAATTCGCGGAAGAAATCGTGGATTTTTCCTTTGACAATGTGCCAAAACTTACGATAGAAACCAGGACCAAAGCCGTCAGGGCCAGGGCTAGTGTTTTGGTTCATGGAGAAGAAGGCCGAGGCGATTTCGTCATTAGTGAACAGATCAGCTAGATGTCTTAATTGAGGCATGGGTGAGGGGTAGAGCTCGTCGAGAGAGAAAGCCCAAGTGGGGTTGAAGGCAGTGCCAAGGAGTCCGGTGTAGAAATCAGAGAGGATGTTGGATTTATCGTCATGGGTGAAGAACTCCGTGCCATTGGAGGTAAGAATGTTAATTTTATTCTTGCGTAAACAAGCAGAGGCAGAGGCATGAGAAAACCGAGTATTTTCATCACCATCGATAGCAGAATGAATTTTCCCACGCTGGGTCCAGTACATAGTCTTCTCTCTAAGAGTACGCTGGAGAACTCTAATGACCACCCTTCTGAGAACGAGTTTAGGGGGTGAGAGGAACCTTAATTCTTCAATAAGGTCCAGAACCAAAATAACGGTCTTGCAGTTGTTTTCTCTAATGTTAAGAGGGACAACACTACGTCTCCAAATTTTTAGGTCCGAACGAGAGCGTTTGAAGGCGGCCACTAGAGAGGGCGCCCTGGAAGAGCGAGTTGGGGCCGCTGCCCAGGAGGAGAGGATAGTGGCACGACAACCGGGCCTTAGGGCCCAGCGATTTTCAAAACAAAAAAGCATGGGACGGGGAATGGCTTTGTCGATAGATATGATGAGGGGAACATGATCCGACACAAAACGGGTCAGGGGAGCAATTGTAGTGTTCGGGAAGAGCAGATCCCAAGCAGCATTGATGAAAACTCTATCAATCTTTGCTGGACCAGGTGAAGCTACGGTCAAGGAGGGGAAGTTCGATGAGAGCGTTAGAGTGAATGCAAAAGTTAAACATGTCGGCTTCAGCTTGTCGGAATCCATCAGTGTTTTTTTTGGATGGGTGGTGCAGAAGGTTAAAATCTCCAACGATGATCCAGGGAGTGTTGGCGGGGGGAGCGCAACTAGTAATCTCTTGGAGGAAAGCAGTTTTGAGAGCGTGGTCGGTGGGCGCGTAAACATTAGTGATGGCCAGAGGGAGAGGAGAGGCGAGGCAAGAAATCATGGAGATTTGCGTGAACAGACCTGCGTCCATAGCTGAAAGCGAGAAGTGAGCAGAGGAGAAAGCAGAGAGCATTCCTCCGGCCGAGCCAATGGCTCACCAAGTGTGGATAAGGTCAGGCTGGCGAGGCAGAAGACTTTTCTGCTTAAGGATCGGGATGTCCGCTAGCTTAGTCTCTTGAAGGAAGCAAGCATTCGGGTTTATTGCAAGAAGCTCCGAGAGCACATCGAAGCATTTGACCGGCTGGCCAAGACCACGAACATTCCAGCAGCAGAAGCAGAACTTGACACTAACCATAATCACTCACGTAACACCTCAGCAGCAACAGAGATGAGAAGGACAAACCTTTCAGATTCAAGATACAATTTAAGCAGATTACAAAAGGGACGATGAGGCAAGCACCCGAAATATCCTTGGGCGACACTACAGAGCTAGCTAATCAAAAGACATTAATAAACATATTGCCATAAGGGCAGATAAGGCCTAAGCAGTAGATGGCGGAGCGGCTGTGGCGAGGAGCCATCGTCCAATTGCAGCGAGCAACGATCATGGAGCAGGTGAAGACACCTCAGCTGCTTCCTCCGGCTTGGCCCCGTAGAGAGCAGCAATGGCAGCAAGAGCAGCGGAGTCAAGCACTGGCTCCTCCGGAACACTTGTGAGCCCGGAGACATCCAGGGTAGTGACGAGGTCCGAGGAGGCTAACTTCAGGTCGAAACGGCGTGCTTTGGCGTGCATGGCCTTGGTGGTCATATCGACAAAGGTCGATCCCTCCTTCTCATCAAGGCGCCGGCTACGACGAAGCTTGGCAGCCGGCCGGCGACTCACATAAAGCTCCCTTGGCCTAGCGAGTAACCTCTGGCCTCGTCGGTGACCTCACCGGCGACCCCTGCCCATACTACTACTGGTACGGCCTCAACGTGTTGCTGTTGCATGCCGCCAGCGCCGGTGCGTGTTGCTGCTGCTATTGCTCACCGCCAGTGCCAGTGCGTGTTGCTGCTGCTACTCCTTCCCATTGCGGGCTGCTGCTGCTCGCCGTTGGTTCGTGCTGCTCCTATTGTCCGCCGTTGGTGTGTGCTGCTCGCCGATGCTCCTGCCCATTGCTAGCTGCTATTGTTGCTCTCCGCCACCTGTTGTGTTGTTGCTGCCGTTGCTCCTCTCTGTTGCGTGCTTATGCTACTGCTGCTCGTCGTCGCGCTGCTGCTTCTCGTCGCCGGCGTGGTCATCATGGTCGCCACTCACCGCGGAGGTGCATAGCAAGTGTTCTACGAAATGTATAAGTCAAATTTAAGTTTACTTCGTTATATATAGGGGATCGGCTAGGTCCGGCCAAAACTTAGTGGAGTAATTATACTTCACTAAGGTTTACTCCCAGGTTTAGAAATGTCCTAAGCAGGTAACATAAATGATAACATCACACATATCTAGACAAAATAGATGATGTCACAAGTAAGTAATGAGCAAAGAGACGGAAATTGCTTTTGGAGCTCGGCCTCCATGGTGGCCTCTAAATTCAAAATCCAAAATTTATGAAATTTCATATTTTTACAGTTCAAAAAATTCTGAAAAAAATACAGATATACATCAAGGCATAATGCACAAGTGTGTAAATTTTCAGGTCAAAATATGTTGAAATGAGGGTTGTGCAAAAAAAAACAAATCTAAGACTTTTTAACACATGACACTATTCATCATTCCAGGCCTTGAATTTGTCTTTTTTGTACAGTTCGCAATTCAAAGTATTTCATCGTGAATTTTTACACACATGTACATTACATCCTTACATACATGCATATTTTTTTTCAGATTTTTTGGAAACCGAAAAAATTGAAATTTGATTTTTTTTCAAAATCCGGCCTCAATGGAGCTCGGGAGCCAAAATGCCATTCTCGCAAAGAGAGGCATTTGGTAACATAATATGTTACTCACACTATGTGTAACATCACACATACCAAGACAATATGAGTTTACAACCTAATAAATAAAGTGTTGCATGACATCATACATATGTTACTCCCCTATATAGAGTAACATATGCATGTTACTGGTCTAAGTTACACTCCACTATGACCAATCTTAGTTCAATCAACCAGGGACTACTTGCCAGGCACCCGACAAGGTCTGACGATCAACATTCACGCACCGAACTGGCTGCCACTGCCATAATGCATGGCCGGGTCAAGTTCTGGCCGCGTCATAGTAGTTGCCAAGTTTCTAGATTAATGGAATCTATGGATGGGAACAACGATCGAGGATTTGGGTGGCCAGAATAGGGAACGACATATGTGTACTTCTGAGTTCTGACTATGTGCATGGCGCGACCAAACCCATTTTAGGACGATGACCTCGAACGATAAGGGTCGTCAAGAAACGCAAACCTTACTTCCCTCGAATGGTAAGGGGAGTCAAGAAACGCAAAATTCACTGTTAGAGTATTTTTGGGTAGATCCCTTGATAGGGTATTTGATCAAATGAATGGATCGGATGGCAACATGGACAGAGTTTACTTGGATTGTATAGAGGTTACAAAGATCGACGGAATGAACAAAACTCTAGGGTTCTAATGTTATAGGGACATGGTCAGGTAGATTGTGTTGGGGAACGTTGCATGGGAAACAAAATTTTTCCTACGCACACGCAAGATATATCCATGGTGATGAGCATCTACGAGATTGAGAGTGGATCTACATACCCTTGTAGATCGCTAAGCGGGAAGCGTTAAGAAACGCGGTTGATGTAGTCGAACGTCTTCGCGATCCAAATCGCCGAGCGTCCCGCGATCCCATCACGATCCATCTCGCGATCCAATCACGATCCGTCCCGCAATCCCATCACGATTCGTCCCGCGATCAAATCACGAATCGTCTCGCGATCCTGATCACGGTCCTTCCGATTTAATGTCATCGAACCGTAAGTGTGCAGACCCTGCGGGTTCGAGAACTATGTACACATGACCAAGACACCTCTACGGTCAATAACCAATAGCGGGACCTGGATGCCCATATTGGTTCCTACATATTCTACGAAGATATTTATCGGTTGAACCTCTATGTCAAGGATTCACTTAATCCCGTACGTTGTTCCCTTTGTTCTTCGGTATGTTACTTGCCCGAGATTCGATCATCGGTATCTCTATACCTAGTTCAATCTCGTTACCGGCAAATCTCTTTACTCGTTCTGTAATACAAGATCCCGTGGCCAACACTTAGTCATATTGCTTGCAAGGCTTATTGTGATTCTGTATTACCGAGTGGGCCCTGAGATACCTCTCCGTCACACGGAGTAACAAATCCCAGTCTTGATCCATCCCCACTCAACAGACACCCTCGGAGATACCTGTAGAGCATCTTTACAGTCAGTGAGTTGCATGATCTCATGGTCATAGGAACAGATACTTGACATGCAGAAAATTATAGCAATAAACTGACACGATCATATGCTATGTTTATAGTTTGGGTCTTGTCCATCACATCATTCTCCAAATGATGTGATCCCGTTATCAAATGATATCTCATGTCTATGGCCAGGAAACCTTGACCATCTTTGATCAACAAACTAGTTAACTAGAGGCATACTAGGGACACAGTGTTGTCTATGTACCCACACATGTATTTGAGTTTCCAATCAATACAATTATAGCATGGATAATAAACGATTATCACGAACAAGGAAATATAATAATAACCAATTTATTATTTCCTCTAGGGCATATTTCCAACAGTCTCCCACTTGCACTAGAGTAAATAATCTAGTTCACATCACCATGTGTTTTACATTGTTATGAATCTAACACCCAATGAGTTCTGGGGTTCGATCATGCTTTGCATGTGAGAGAGGTCTTTAGTCAACGGGTTTGCGACATTCAGATCCGTGTGTACTTTGCAAATCTCTATGTCACACTGTAGACACTACTACCACACTCCACTTGGAGCTATTCCAAATGGCTGCTCCACTATACGTATCCGGATTGCTACTCAGAGTCATCCGGATTGGTGTTAAAGCTTGCATCGACGTAACCCTTTACGACGAACTCTTTATCACCTCCATAATCGAGAAATATTTCCTTAGTCCTCTAGTTACTAAGGATAATCTTGACCGCTGTCCAGTGGTCCACTCCTGGATCACTCTTGTACCCCTTGACAGACTCATGGCAAGGCACACACAGGTGCGGTACATAGCATGGCATACTATACAGAGCCTATGGATAAGGCATAGGGGACGACCTTCGTCCTTTCTCTTTCTTCTGCCGTGGTCGAGCTTTGAGTCTCACTCAACTGCACACCTTACAAATCAGGCAAGAACTCTTTCTTTGACTGATCCATTTTGAACTCTTTCAAAATCTTGTCAAGGTATGTACTCATTGAAAGTTTTATCAGACGTCTTGATCT
The DNA here is from genome assembly GCA_039707655.1 of Elymus sibiricus. Taxonomy (NCBI): domain Eukaryota; kingdom Viridiplantae; phylum Streptophyta; class Magnoliopsida; order Poales; family Poaceae; genus Elymus; species Elymus sibiricus. The sequence continues at coordinate 346,928,097 of CM077671.1, forward strand.
ACCTCTATAGATCAAGATGCCCAATATTTAAGTAGCTTCATTCCAGGTTTTCCTTAGAAAAACTCCTTTTCAAACAACCCTTTATGCTTTCCAGAAATTCTACATCATTTCTGATCAACAATATGTCATCCACATATACTTATCAGAAATTCTATAGTGCTCCCACTCACTTTATTGTAAATACAAGTTTCTCATAAACTTTGTATAGACTCAAAAACTTTGATCACCTCATCAAAGCGTATATTCCAACTCCGAGATGCTTGCTCCAGTTGATAGAAGGATCGCCGGAGCTTGCATATATTTTAGCATCCTTAGAACTGACAAAACCTTCCGGTTGTATCACATACAACCTTTCCTCACGGATACCGTTAAGGAAATGATGTTTTGACATCCATCTGCCAGATTTCATATTCGAAAAATGCAGCAACTGCTAACATAATTTCAACAGACTTTAGAATCGCTACGGGTGAGAAAGTCTCATCGTAGTCAACTCCTTGAACTTGTGAAAAACCCTTTGCCACAAGTCGAGCTTTATAGACGGTGACATTACCGTCCGCCTTCGTCTTCCTTTTAAAGATCCATTTGTTCTGAATGGCCTTTCACCCTTCAGGTAATACTTCCAAAGCCCATACTTTGTTTTCTTACATGGATCCCATCTCGGATTGCATGGCCTCTAACCATTTCTCGGAATCCGGGCCCATCATCGCTTCTCCATAGCTCGTAGGTTCATTGTTGTCCAACAACATGACCTCTAAGACAGGGTTGTCGTACCACTCAGGAGCAGTACGCGTCCTTGTCGACCTACGAGGTTCGATAGTAACTTGATCCGAAGCTTCATGATCATCATCATTAACTTCCTCTTCAACTAACGTAGGCTCCACAGAAACAACTTTCTGCGCTGCGCTACTCTTTGGTTGAAACAAAGGTTCAACAACCTCATCAAGTTATATCTTCCTCCCACTCAATTCTTTCGAGAGAAACTCTTTCTCGAGAAAGGACCCATTTTAGCAACAAACACTTTGCACTTGGATCTGAGATAGAAGGTACACCCAACTGTTACGTTAGGGTATTCTATGAAGATGCATTTGTCCGCTTTGGGTTCGAGCTCATTAGGTTGAAAACCTTTTCCACATAAGCGTCGCAGCCCCAAACATTAAGAAATGACAGCTTAGGTTTCTGCCAAACCAAAATTCATATGGTGTCATCACAATGGACTTAGATGGTGCCCCCTTTTAAAGTGAATGTAGTTGTCTCTAATGCATAACCCCAAAACGATAGTGGCAAATCGATAAGAGATATCATAGTACGCACCATATCCAATAGAGCACGACTACGACGTTCGGACACACCATCACACTATGGTGTTCCAGGTGGTGTGAGTTGTGAAACAACTTCCACATTGTCTTAAGTTGTATACCAAACTCTTAGCTCAGATATTTACCTCTACGATCATATCGTAGATATTTTATATTCTTGTCACGATGATCTCAAACTTCACTCTGAATTTGTTTGAACTTTTCAAATGTTTCAGACTTGTGTTTCATTAAGTAAATATCCCCATATCTACTCAAATCATCAGTGAAGGCAGGAAAATAATGATATCCACCGCACGTTACAACACTCATTGGACCGAATATATCAACATGTATCATTTCCAATAAGTCACTTGCCCGCTCCATCATACCGGAAAACGGGGTCTTAGTCATCTTGCCCATGAGGCATGGTCCGCATGTCTCAACCGATTCGAAATCGAATGAGTCCAAAGATCCATCAGCATGGAGTTTCTTCATGCGTTTTACACCAATATGACATTTAGCGGCAGTGCCACAAGTATGTGGTACTATCATTATTAACTTTGTATCTTTTGGCATCAATATTATGAACATGTGTATCACTACGATCAAGATTCAATAAACCATTCTCATTGGGTGCATGACCATTGAAGGTATTATTCATGTAAACAGAATAACCATTATTCTCTAACTTGAATGAATAACCATATTGCAATAAACATGATCTAATCATGTTCATGCTCAACGCAAACACCAAATAACATTTATTTAGGTTCATCACTAATCCCGAAGGTAGAGAGAGCGTGCGATGGTGATCACATCAACCTTGGAAACACTTCCAACACTCATCGTCACCTCACCCTTAGCTAGCCTCCGTTTATTCCGTAGCTTTTATTTCGAGTTACTAACATTTAGCAACCGAACCGGTATCCAATACCCAGGTGCTACTAGGAGTACTAGCAAGGTACACACGTATATCAAATATACTTCTATCGACGTTGCCAGACTTCTTATCTACCAAGTATCTAGGGTTGTTCCGCTTCAGCGACCGTTCTCCTCATAATATAAGCACTTAGTCTCGGGTTTGGGTTCAACCTTGGGTTTCTTCACTGGAGCAGCAACTGACTTGCCATCCATGAAGTTTCCCTCCTAGCCCTTGCCCTTCTCAAAACTAGTGGTTTCACTAACCATCAACACTTGATGCTCCTTCTTGATTTCTACCTTCGCGGTGTCAAACATCGCGAATAGCTCAGGGATCATTATTTCTATCCCTGGCATTTTATAGTTCATCACGAAGCTCTAGTAGCTTAGTGACAGTGACTTGGAGAACTATATCAATCATTATCTTATCTGGAAGATCAACTCCCACTCGATTCAAGCGATTGTAGCACCCAGACAATCTGAGCACATGCTCAATGATTGAGATATTCTCCTTCATCTTGCAGGCAAAGAATCTTGTTGGAGGTCTCATACCTCTAACCACGGGCACGAGCCTGAGATCCCAATTTCAGCTCTTAGAACATCTCATATGTTCCGTGACGTTCAAAATGTTTTGGAGCCTCAATTCTAAGTCGTAATGCATGACGCACTGAACTATCAAGTGGTCATCAAAACGTGCCTATCAGATGTTCACAACATCTACAGACGACGCCAGAGGGGGTGGCGCACCGAGCGGTGCATTAAGGACATAAGCCTTCTGTGCATCAATAAAGACAATCCTCAGATCACGGACCCAGTCCTCATTATTGCTACCATCATCTTTCAACTCTATTTCTCTAGGACCATATAAAAATTCAAGGGAGCTACAGCGCGAGCTAGTAATCTACAACATAATTTGCAAAGACATTTTGACTATGTTCATGATAATGAGTTTAGTTAATCATATTACTTAAAAACTCCCACTCAAATTGACATCGCTCCGGTCATTCGAGTGTCACATGATCCAAATCCACGAACTCAAGTCCGATCATCGCGTGAGTTGAGGTGGTTTAAATGGTGAACATCTCCATGTTGATCATATCTACTATATGACTCATGTTCGACCTTTTGGTCTCTTGTATTCCGAGGCCATGTCTGTACATGCTAGGTTCGTCAAGTTTAACCCGAGTGTTCCGCACGTGCAACACTGGCTTGCACCCGTTGTATGCGAACGTAGAGTCTATCACACGTGTCTCGAAACGACAAACTTTCGCAATGGTGCACACTCGGGGAGAACACAATTTTATCTTGAAATTTAAGTGAGGGATCACCTTATAATGCTACCGTCGTCCTAAGCAAAATAAGATGCATAAAAGGATTAACATCACATGCAAATTATAAGTGACATGATATGGCCATGAACTTGTGCTTTTGATCTCCATCTCCAAAGCACCGGCATGATCTCCATCGTCACCGGCATGACACCATGATCTCCATCATCTTGATCTCCATCAATGTGTCGCCATGAGGTTGTTGCGCCGACTGTTGCTTCCACGACTATTGCTAACTCATAGCGATAAAGTAAAGCAAAACGGCGAAAATAATTAAAGACAAGCCTATGGCTCCTGCGGGTTGCCGTACTCATCGACATGCAAGTCGTGATATTCTATACAATACATGATCATCTCATACATCACATATATCTCATCATGTAATTGGCCATATCACATCACAACATACCCTTCAAAAACAAGTTAGACGTCCTCTAATTGTTGTTGCAAGTTTTACGTGGCTGCTACGGGTATCTAGCAAGAACAATTCTTACCTACGCAAAAACCACAACGGTGATACAAAAATTGCTATTCAACCTTCTCAAGGACCGCCTTTGTCAAATCCGATCCGACTAAAGTGGGAGAAACAGACACCCGCCAGCCATCTTTATGCAACGAAGTTACATGTCAGTTGATGGAACCGGTCTCTCGTAAGCGTACGAGTAATGTTGGTCCGGGCCGCTTCATCCCACAATACCGCCGAAACAAGAAAAGACTAAGGGAGGAAGCAATCCGAATATCAACGCCCACAAACTCCTTTGTGTTCTACTCGAGATCTCATCTACACATAGACCCAGCTCAGATGCCACTGTTGGGGAACGTTGCATGGGAAACAAAAAATTTCCTACGCACACGCAAGATCTATCCATGGTGATGAGCATCTACGAGAGGGAGGGTGGATCTACATACCCTTGTAGATCGCTAAGCGGGAAGCGTTAAGAAACGCGGTTGATGTAGTCGAACGTCTTCGCGATCCAAATCGCCAAGCGTCCCGCGATCCCATCACGATCCATCTCGCGATCCAATCACGATCCGTCCCGCGATCCCATCACGATTCGTCCCGCGATCAAATCACGAATCGTCCCGCGATCCTGATCACGGTCCTTCCGATCTAGCGCCGAACGGACGGCACCTCCGCGTTCAGCACACGTACAGCTCGATGACGATCTCTGCCTTCTTGATCCAGCAAGAGGGAGCAAAGAGGTAGATGAGTTCTCCGGCAGCGCGACGGCGTGGTGGCAATGGTGGTGGAACTATTCTGGCAGGGCTTCGCCTAACCACCACCGAACTAGACTAGAGGAGAAAACGATCTAGAGGAAGTAGAGGGAGCACGTGGCCATTAGGTTTAGCTCTCCCCTCAAAATCCTCTAGTATATATAGGAGGGAGGGAGGGGTTGAGTCGGCCTCAAACCCTCAAGGTCTGGCCGAAATTGGAGGTGGAGGAGTCCTACTCCAATCCTATTAGGAGTAGGATTCCTCCTCTCCACTTGGAAACTCTTTCCACCTTTCCCCCTTTGGGTTTTTACCACCCCTAGCCGCATGGGCCTTAGTGGGGGGCTTGGCCAGCCCACTAAGGGCTGGCTTGACTCCTCCCACAGCCCATGAGGCCCCTTGGGTCGAAATACCCCTCCCGATGGTCCCCGGTACTCCTCCCGGCACTCCCGATACACTACCGAAATATCCGAAACTTTTCCGGTGACCAAAACGGGACTTCCTATATATCAATCTTTACCTCCGGACCATTCCGGAGCTCCTCGTGACGTCCATGATCTCATCCGGGACTGCGAACGACCTTCGGTCACCACCATACATAACTCTACTATACCGAAACGTCATCGAACCTTAAGTGTGCAGACCCTGCGGGTTCGAGAACTATGTAGACATGACCAAGACACCTCTACGGTCAATAACGAATAGCGGGACCTGGATGCCCATATTGGTTCCTACATATTCTACGAAGATCTTTATCGGTTGAACCTCTATGTCAAGGATTCAGTTAATCCCGTACGATGTTCCCTTTGTTCTTCGGTATGTTACTTGCCGAGATTCGATCGTCGGTATCTCTATACCTAGTTCAATCTCGTTATCGGCAAGTCTCTTTACTCATTTTGTAATACAAGATCTCGTGGCTAACACTTAGTCACATTGCTTGCAAGGCTTATTGTGATGTTGTATTACCGAGTGGGCCCTGAGATACCTCTCCGTCACACGGAGTAACAAATCCCAGTCTTGATCCATGCCCACTCAACAGACACCCTCGGAGATACCTGTAGAGCATCTTTATAGTCACCCAGTTACGTTGTGACGTTTGATACACACAAGGTATTCCTCCGGTGTCAGTGAGTTGCATGATCTCATGGTCATAGGAACAGATACTTGACATGCAGAAAACTATAGCAATAAACTGACACGATCATATGCTATGTTTATAGTTTGGGTCTTGTCCATCACATCATTCTCCTAATGATGTGATCCCGTTATCAAATGACATCTCATGTCTATGGCCAGGAAACCTTGACCATCCTTGATCAACGAACTAGTTAACTAGAGGCATACTAGGGACACAGTGTTGTCTATGTACCCACACATGTATTTGAGTTTCCAATCAATACAATTATAGCATGGATAATAAACGATTATCACGAACAAGGAAATATAATAATAACCAATTTATTATTGCCTCTAGGGCATATTTCCAACAGATTGGCCCATGAAATGACCGACCTAGGGGGGCTAGGTCAACTTTCGGGAAGGTGAGGCACCCCTGAGCCATAACACTGTCACTCACCAACTTGTTCGATGACATAGAAAGTAGCATCATGTGTGTCCCAAAATACTCTCGAAAATTTCTAATCTTCTTTATTTTAGAGAAAAAATTACAATTATTTTCAAAATAGAAATCATACTTTTCCGATTTGAAAGATGACATAGAGGGAAAGTGTGAAACATGGAAAAGTATTACGCCAAAAGTTCAACAACTAGCATGTAATTGGCAACATTATCAACCGATCTATCATCTTTCGTATTCCTCTACCAAATTCCACATTCTATAGTTATAATCAAAATCATGTAAGCTCCATTGAAACTTGTAGCTGCACGACTATGTAGGTCCAATCGACGATGGATGACCCGTCTATTATTTATTTGGTAGGTGACAGTGTCATCCTGTCTATGCTCTTATCTTTGAATACAACTTCAACCCGTCTAGGGCAGCGATAGTGTCAGAACTCTAGTCTTCACTAGTAGAAAATAGGCCTTTGGACCGGAGCATTAGTCCCGGTCGGGTTTTGGACCGGGACTAATGTGACCACCAGTCCCGGTTCATGAGGCTAGGCTTTAGTCCTGGTTCCTGAGGAACCTCTAGTCCCGGTTGGTGTTACCAACCAGGACTAAAGGGGTTGTGGCAGGGTTGCAGCAGGCTGGGCCTCCTGCGAGCCCCTTTAGTCCCCGTTGGTAACACCAACCGGGACTAGAGATGGACCTTTAGTCCCAGTTGGTATCACCAACCAGGACTAGAGGTATCACTATATATAGTGCTTCGTCCAACCCGAGCCCAAACTCTCCTTTTTCTGTTTTCTCATTTCCCCTTGCTCGAGCTCATCCTCCATTTTTGCCAAGATTTGTCAAGATTTGAGGCACCCCATCTACCCAAGTGTTCACAAAGGTTAGCAACTTTGTCCTTTCATCTCTAATTGCTAGATTAGCTCGTGTAATGCTCTATAAGCATAGTGATTTGTGGGTTTTAGTTAGGGAGTAATTATGTGGGAGTTTATTTGATTTATATGCAATTTGAGCTCAAATTAACTTGCATATGTGTAGGTGTGGTTTACTTAGTGCCTTCCCGTCCCCGTCCTAACCACCGTCGATCGCCCGCACCGTCCCATCGCCGGCACCACTTTGGTGAGCCTCTTGTTCTTATCCTTTTTATAAAAAAATCTTATTTGTATGATTTAGATAGTTACTTGTATAATTTTCTTACTTGTATGATTGTTTATTATACATAGTGCCATGGTTTTGATATCCGTGCTCGTCGGCCCTCGTCTGGTTTATGATTCGGATGTGCTATATTCTCTTGTATAACTATTTGTTGCATTTCGTGTTTATGACATTTATGCCCATTAAGAAGACATAGATATTTTTATCTAGGAGGTATGTGAACCGAAAATTGCAACCGACCCTCTTGTCGAGAATTTAAATTTAGTTGAAAAAGAAAACGAGTATTTGAAAGAAAAATTGGAAAGAATTGAAGAAGAGAAGATGAAATTGGAGTTGTATGTTGCTGATGTCGTCGATGATCACAAGATCAAGATGGATGCAATGCGCTTGAAGATTAGAAAGATTAGAAAATATGCCGTTAATAAAGAGGCTTGGTATCATTAGGTTGTTGGATCAATTATTACCTTAGTTGCGATTTTGATCGCATTTGTTGTTGCATTTAAATGCTTTAGGTAGATAGTTTTTGTTGTTTTTATGAGAATAAGTGTGTATGAACTTTATGTATGAACTTGTATTAATTTGGTCTTTTCGGTGTTGTGTAATGAAGATGAGTCGGCAATGGATGTACGATGACCGATGCTCTCCCCAGTTCATTAATGGCGTGCATAGTTTTCTGCGTGCGGCTGAGGCAAACAAGCGGAATGGTTTTATGTGTTGTTAATACGTCCATTTTGCATCATGATTTCCTACTGTTATTTATTATGTTTTATTGAATAATAACGCTTTAGGGAGTGATTCTAATGCCTTTTCTCTCATAATATGCAAGGTTTACACAAAGAGGGAGAATACCGGCAGCTGGAATTCTGGACCTGAAAAAAGCACATCAGAGATACCTATTCTGCACAACTCCATTGAAGCTGAAACTTTACAGAGATTATATTTGGAATTAATAAAAAATACTGGAGCAAAGAACTACCAGAGGGGGCCACCCTGGTGGGCACAAGACACCAGGGCGCGCCCTGGTGGGTTGTGCCCTCCTCGGCCCACCTCTGGTGCCCATCTTCTGGTATAAAATCACTTTTGACCTAGAAAAAAATCAGAGGACTTTCGGGACGAAGCGCCGCCGCCTCTAGATGGAACTTGGGCAGGAGCACTTTTGCCCTCCGGCGGAGCGATTCTGCCGGGGGAACTTCCCTCCCGGAGGGGGGAATCGAAGCCATCGTCATCACCAACACCCCTCTCATATTTGGGAGGCCAATCTTCATCAAAATCTTCAACAACACCATCTCCTCTCAAACCCTAGTTCATCTCTTGTGTTCAATCTTTGTACCGGAACCTCAGATTAGTACCTGTGGGTGACTATTCTCTTGTGTTGATTACCTTTCATAGTTGATTACTATATGGTTTATTTGGTGGAAGATTATATGTCCAGATCCATTATGCTATTCAATACCCCTCTGATCTTGAGCATGTTTATTATTTGTGAGTAGTTACCTTTGTTCTTGAGGTCACGGGAGAAGTCATGTTGCAAGGAATCATGTGAATTTGATATGTGTTCGATATTTTGATGATATGTATGTTGTGATTCCCTTAGTGGTGTCATGTGAACGTCGACTACATGACACTTCACCATTCATGGGCCTAAGGGAATGCGTTGTGGAGTAGTTATTAGATGATGGGTTGCTAGAGTGACAGAAGCTTAAACCCTAGTTTATGCGCTGCTTCGTAAGGGGCTGATTTGGATCCAAACGTTTAATGCTATGGTTAGATTTTATCTTAATACTTTTCTCGTAGTTCCGGATGCTTGCGAGGGGTTAATCATAAGTGGGAGGTTGTTCAAGTAAGAACAGCACCCAAGCACCGGTCCACCCACATATCAAATTATCAAAGTAGCGAACACGAATCAAACCAACATGATAAAAGTGACTAGATGAAATTCCCGTGTACCCTCAAGAACAGTTTGCCTATTACTAGAGACTGTTCTGGCCTGTCCTTTGCCACAAAAGGATTGGGCTACCTTGCTGCACCTTGCTTACCGTTACCGTTACTTGCTCGTTACCAATTATCTTGCTATCAAACTATCTATTACCTACAATTTCAGTGCTTGCAGAAATTACCTTGCTGAAAACCGCTTGTCATTTCCTTCTGCTCCTCGTTGCGTTCGACACTCTTACTTATCGAAAGGACTACAATTGATCCCCTATACTTGTGGGTCATCAAGACTCTTTTCTGGCGCCATTGCCGGGGAGTGAAGCGCTCTTGGTAAGTGGAAATCGGTAAGGAAAAACTTATACTACGTGCTGAAATTTGTTGTTACTTGCTACTACGGAAAACAATCCTTTGAGGGGTTTGTTCGGGGTATCTTCACCTCGACCGGAACCACAATTATTTGCCCCTCAACCTACTGCACCTACTGAAAATATTAGTTATGAAATTCCTTCGGGTATGGTAGAACAACAGCTTGCTAAACCTTATGCAGGAGATGGAACTGAACATCCTGATATGCACCTTTTATATATGAACGAAATTTATGGATTATTTAAGCTTGCAGCTTTACCCGGAGATGAAGTTAAGAAGAAGGTTTTCCCTTTATCGTTGAAGGGAAAAGCATTGACATGGTATAGGCTATGTGATGATCTTGGATCGTGGAACTGGAATCGTTTGCAATTGGAATTCTATCAAAAGTTTTATCCCATGCATCTAGTTCATCGTGATCGGAATTATATATATAATTTTTGGCCTCGTGAAGGAGAAAGCATCGCTCTAGATTGGGGGAGGCTTAAGTCAATGTTATATTCATGCCCCAATCATGACATCCTGAGACAAGTTATCATTCAGAATTTTTATGCTCGGCTTTCTCATAATGATCAATCCATGCTCGATACTTCTTGTGATGGTTCTTATATGAAGACGACTATTGAATTCAAGTGGGATCTCTTAGAAAGAATTAAATGCAACTCTGAAGATTGGGAACTCGACGAAGGTAATGAGTCAGGTATAAAGCTTGAGTTTGATTGTGTTAAATCTTTTATGAATACCGATACTTTTCACAAGTTTAGCACTAAACATGGACTTGACTTTGAGATAGTAGCCTCTTTCTGTGAAGCATTTGCTACTCACGTTGATCTCCCTAAGGAGAAGTGGTTTAAATACCATCCCCCTATTAAAGAAGAAATTAAAGAACCGGTCATAGCTAAAGATTAAACCATCATTTACAATGTTGATCCAGTTGTGCCTACCGCTTATATTGAAAAACCACCTTTCCCTGTTAGGATAAAGGAACATGCTAAGGTATCAACTGTGGTTCGTAAGAGTAATATAAGAGCACTTAAACCCCCTGAGCAAATTAAAGTAGAACCTAGTGTTGCTATGGTTAAAGATCTCTTGGTACAAAATATTGATGGGCATGTTATCTACTTCTGTGATGAAGCTGCTAGAATTGCTAAACTCGATGAAAAAGATAAACATAGACCCATATAAGGCATGCCTGTTGTCTCAGTCAAAATAGGAGATCATTGCTATCATGGTTTATGTGATTTGGGTGCTAGTGTGAGTGCTATCCCTTGTACCTTATACCAAGAAATTATGGATGAAATAGCACCTGCTAAAATAGAAGACATTGATGTTACTATTAAACTTGCTAGTAGAGACACCATCACACCACTTGGGATTGTTAGAGATTTTGAAGTCTTGTGTGGGAAAGTAAAATACACTACTGATTTTCTAGTCCTTGGTTCCCCACAAGATGACTTTTGTCCCATTATCTTTGTTAGACCTTTCTTGAGCACTGTCAACGCTAAGATAGATTGTGAAAAACAAATCGTCGGTGTCAGTTTTGGTGGTGTGTCTCATGAGTTTAATTTTTCCAAGTTTAGTAGACAACCTCGTGATAAGGCGTTATCTAGTAAGGATGAAATAATTGGTCTTGCTTCTATTGTCGTGCCTCCTACTGATCCATTAGAACAGTATTTGCTTGACCATGAAAATGATATGCACTTGCGTGAAAGAAATGAAATAGATCAAATTTTCTTTGAACAACAACCTCTCCTGAAACACAATTTGCCTATTGAAACTCTTGGGGGTCCTCCTCCACCTAAAGGTGATCCTGTGTTTGATTTAAAGCAATTGCCTGACACTTTGAAGTATGCTTATCTTGATGAGAAGAAGATATATCTTGTTATTATTAGTGCTAACCTTTCAGAACATGAAGAAGAAAGATTATTAAAAGTTCTAAGGAAGCACCGGGCTACTATTGGGTATACTCTTGATGATCTTAAGGGCATTAGTCCCACTCTATGTCAGCACCAGATTAATATGGAACCTGATGCTAAACCCGTTGTTGATCACCAACGGTGATTAAATCCTAAGATGAAGGAAGTGGTAAGAACTGAAATATTAAAGCTTTTGGAAGTAGGTATAATCTATCCCATTGCTGATAGTAGGTGGGTAAGTCCCGTTCATTGTGTCCCTAAGAAAGGAGGTATAACCGTTGTTCCTAATGATAAAAATGAACTCATTCCACATTGTTACTGGCAATAGAATGGTAATTAATTTTAGAAAATTGAATAAAGCTACTAGAAAAGATCATTACCCTCTGCCTTTCATCAATCAAATGCTAGAAAGATTATCTAAGCACACACTCTTTTGTTTCCTAGATGGATATTCTGGTTTCTCTCAAATACCTGTGTCACAATCCGATCAGAAGAAAACCACCTTCACTTGCCCTTTTGGAACCTATGCTTATAGACGTCTGCCTTTTGGTTTATGCGATGCACCTGCTACCTTTCAAAGATGTATGACTGCTATATTCTCTGATTTTTGTGAAAAGATTGTGGAGGTTTTCATGGATGATTTTTCCGTTTACGGGACTTCTTTTGATGATTGCTTAAGCAACCTTGATCGAGGTTTGCAGAGATGTGAACAAACTAATCTCGTCTTGAATTGGGAGAAGTGCCACTTTATGGTTAATGAAGGCATTGTCTTGGGGTACAAATTTTTTGAATGAGGTATTGAGGTGGATAAAGCTAAAGTTGACGCAATTGAGAAAATGCCATGTCCTAAAGATATTAAAGGTATTCGAAGCTTCCTTGGTGATGCTGGTTTCTATAGGAGGTTCATTAAAGACTTCTCTAAAATTTCTAGGCCTCTTACTAATCTTTTGCAAAAGGATATTCCTTTTGTTTTTGATGATGATTGTGTGGAAGCCTTTGAAACACTCAAGAAAGCCTTAACCTCTGCACCTATCGTTCAACCAGCTGATTGGAACTTGCCATTTGAAATTATGTGTGCTGCTAGTGATTATGATGTTGGTGCTGTTCTAGGACAAAGAGTTGATAAAAAATTGAATGTTATCCATTATGCTAGTAAAACTCTAGACAGTGCTCAATGAAATTATGCTACTACTGAAAAAGAATTTTTAGCAGTTGTGTTTGCCTGTGATAAATTTAGATCCTATATTGTTGACTCAAAAGTTATTGTTCACACCGATCATGCTGCTATAAAATATCTTATGGAAAAGAAAGATTCTAAACCTAGACTCATTAGGTGGGTTCTCTTGCTTCAAGAATTTGATTTACATATCGTTGATAGGAAGGGAGCTGAGAACCCCGTAGCTGATAACTTGTCTAGGTTAGAAAATATTCTTGATGACCCACTACCTATTGATGATAGTTTCCCTGATGAATAGTTAGCTGCAATAAGTGTTTCTCAAAACACTCCTAGGTATGCTGATTATGCTAATTACATTGTCGCTAAATATATACCACCTAGCTTCAGATACCAACAAAAGAAAAAAATTCTTCTATGATTTAAGACACTACTTTTGGGATGACCCACATCTTTATAAAGAAGGAGTAGATGGTATTATTAGACGTTGTGTACCTGAGCATGAACAGGAACAAATCATACGAAAATGTCATTCCGAATCTTATGGAGGACATCATGCGGGAGATAGAATTGCTCACAAGGTATTGCAATCTGGTTTTTATTGGCCTACTCTCTTCAAGGATGCCCGTAAGTTTGTCTTGTCTTGTGATGAATGTCAAAGAATTGGTAATATCGGTAAGCGTCAGGAAATGCCTATGAATTATTCACTTGTTGTTGAACCTTTTGACGTTTGGGGTTTTGATTATATGGGGCCTTTTCCTTCCTCTAACGGGTACACTCATATTTTGGTTGCTGTTGATTATGTCACTAAGTGGGTAGAAGCTATTCCAACTAATAGTGCTGATCACCACACCTCCATTAAAATGCTTAAAGAGGTTATCTTCCCGAGGTTTGGAGTCCCTAGATATTTAATGACCGAAGGTGGTTCACACTTTATTCATGGTGCTTTCCGTAAGATGCCTGCTAAATATGATGTTAACCATAGAATTGCATCACCCTATCATCCTCAATCTAGTGGTCAAGTTGAACTTAGCAATAGAGAAATAAAATTAATATTACAAAAACTGTCAATAGGTCTCGTAAGAATTGGTCTAAGAAATTAGATGATGCACTTTGGGCCTATAGAACAGCTTATAAAAATCCTATGGGTATGTCTCCATACAAAATGGTATATGGTAAAGCTTGTCATTTGCCTCTAGAATTAGAACATAAAGCATTTTGCGCAATTAAAGAACTCAACTATGATTTCAAACTTGCCGGTGAGAAGAGGCTATTTGATATTAGCTCATTAGATGAATGGAGAACCCAAGCCTATGAAAATGCCAAACTATTCAAAGAAAAAGTAAAAAGATGGCATGACAAAAGAATCCAAAAGCGGGAATTCAAATAGGAGACTATGTTCTTTTGTTCAACTCCCGTTTAAGATTTTTTGCAGGTAAGCTTCTCTCCAAATGGGAAGGACCATATATTATCGAAGTGGTTTATCATTCTGCAGCTATTAAGATTAATAACGCCGAAGGTACTAACCCGACGGTGGTCAATGGACAAAAAATTAAGCAATATATCTCAGGTACGCCGATTAACGTTGAAAGAAATGTTATCCAAACCATGACACCGGAGGAACACATAAAAGAAACCTTCCGGAACACTCCAGAATTCTGAAAAATAGGTGGTACGTGATACGGTAAGTAAACGGACTCCGAAAAATCCGCAAAAATATTTTTTGTCAATTTTGGAATATTATAAATTTTTGGAAATAAAGAAATAAACCGCAACGTGATCGAGGTGAGCACGATATACCAGGGCGCGCCAGGCACCCCTTGGCGTGCTCTGGTGGGTTGTGCCCACCTCGGACACCTTCCCGACTTCGTTTTCCTTTCATATGCTTGTTTCCCAAGAATAAAAATTGTCTATATATACCCCGACTGTTTTGACGACCGCATCGCAGAAAAATCCTCTGTTCTTGTTTCATGTTGTTTTCCTGTCAGATCTATCAAGCCAGGCATCATGTCTTCTCCCTCTCCTAATAACATGGAAGAAGATGCCTGGCTAATGAAGATGGAGCTAAAGTGGGAGGAGTCGAAAGAAGCCAACAAGGAAGACAAGGGCAAGGATGTTATGGTGGATCATCTCCCTGAGGGAGAGCGATCCATGCCAACCAAGGAGGGAGAAGAAGAAGATATCCTTCAACCTTCTTACAGTCATCTCACCCGTATTGAAATCGAAGCTTTTAGAGCTTTCGAAGCGGTCCGTGTTCAGAATAAATTTCTCATTCGTGAAAATATTTTGCTAGAGGAGCACATCAATACCCTCCAGAGGGTCATCCGCAAATTGGAGTACCTTCTGAGGTTGAAGTGTGACACATCCACACCACCACCTGCTTCATCACCACCAAAGGAGACTTGAGCACACGGGTATGGGCACTCCCCTTGGTTTGAGCCAAGCTTCGGGGAGGTGCCCCGGTATCGTATCACCATCACTTTTATTCACCTTTACCTATTTTGGTTCGATCTTTACTTTCTCTTTGCTTTAGTTGAATAAAATTTTATCATGATCTATTTTTGTGTGTTAGTTTCGTGGCCTATCTATCTATGTAATCGACTGAGAATTATATAATAAAGTTTAGTTTGAGTTTTTGCCTCTCTACTTTCTTGTTGCAATCAAAATAAAAGGAAAGAGAAATAAATGAAAAGAATCATATGCTAATCTTATGGTGAGTAATGACATCACATAAAAAAGTATAAGTAGTAAAATTTATTGGAGATTGACAAACATAGCATTGGTCAATGTTGCAATTCATGAAAGAATTAATAAGGGAAGAGATGATTCACATGCAAATACACTATCTTGGACATCGTTTATGATTGTGAGCCCCCATTAAATATTATATGTCAAAATTGTTGACGTTGGACAAGGAACAAAACGTAATGATTTATGCTTGTTCATATCCACATAGAAGTTATATTGTCATAGATCCTTCAACATGTGGTGCTTGCTCAATATCTTTGCTAGCCAAAAATTCCGCACCAAGTAGAGATACTACTAGTGCATCCAAAAACCCAAACCCAAATTCATTCTTTGAGTGTCCACCATACCTACCTACGGATCGAGTAAGATCCTTCAAGTAAGTTGTCATCAGTGCAATAAGGCAATAAAAATTGCTTCTAAAAGTGTTTTGATCAATTAGTGTAAGAGAAAATTGAGCGCTATACGAACTTATGATGGCAAAGTAATAAAAGTGACGGACTACGTAATAAAGGTTGCTATCATAGGGGGCAATATAGCGTGACATTCTTTTACATTAAGGGATTGGGCATACAAACCAAAAAGCGCATGACAACCTCTGCTTCCCTCTGCGAAGGGACTATCTTTTACTTTTATGTATTTACTTTTATGCAAGAGTCAAAATATTCTTCCCTATTCCTTTTTACTTCTCCCTTTTGCAAGCATCACGTGGTGAAGAAAGATCTAGGCACATATATCCAGTTAGTTATGAGTGGGAATGAGTGATTATTGTTGACATCACCCTTGAGGTGAACCAGTTGGGAGGCAAAACTATAAGCCCCTATCTTCCTATGTGTCTGGTTGAAACTTTTTGTTCATGGGTATGCCGTTAGTGTTAGAAATCATAGAAGACTAAATGATGGTTGAGTATGTGGACTTGCCAAAAGGCTCCAATTGAGACCCTTCCTGAAAATATGATGAATTGTAGTTGCAAAGTTGACTAAGAACTGAATCTGAAACAGAAACTTTTCTTCCAGTGTTTGAATTTCCATTTTTTACAGGAACGTGATATTGAGCTCAAATTTAAACACAGTGTTTCTATACAAATTAGTTACGTTTTCCTAATTTTTCAGAATTTTTAGAGTTACAGAAGTATGGTTAGAGTACATATTACTACAGACTGTTTTGTTTAAGACATATTCTGTTTTCGTTGCGTTGTGTGCTTGTTTTGATGAATCTATGGGTTGTATTGAAGGATATGAGCCATGGTAAAGTTAAAATACAGTAGGTATAATGCAATAATAAAATATGAATGGGTTTGCAACAGCACCTAGAGTAGTGATTTGCTTTATTATACTAACGGATCTCACGAAGATTTTGTTGAGTTTTGTGTGATTGAAGTTTTCAAGTTTTGGGTGAGATCACAATGGATGAAGGCATAAGGAGTGAAAAGAGCCTAAGCTTGGGGATGCTACAGCACCCCCAAGATATATCCAAAGAGAAACAAGCAACTAAGCTTGGGCATGCCCCCGAGTGGCATCCCCTCTTTCTTCTAACGACCATCGGTATTTTACTTGGAACTATATTTTTATTCGTCACATATCATGAGTTTTGCTTGGAGCGTCTTGTATCATTTGAGTCTTTGTTTGCTTTGCTTGTTAGTTTGTCACTTGTATCCTTGCTGGACACACCTATTTGGGAGAGCCAAAATTATGCTATGATTTGTTAGAATTGCTCTATATGCTTCACTTAAACTTTTTGAGCTATAGAATTGCTCTAGTGCTTCACTTATATCTTTTTGAGCACGGTGTGCTTGGAAATTTTTGTAGAAATACTCTCATAATTCACTTAGATTAATTTGAGAGTTAGTAATTTTTGAAGAAATCCTCTCATGCCTCACTTATACCTTTTTGAGAGATGAAATCTCTATGCTCATGTGCTTCACTTAAATTTGTTTGAGCTAGTCAAAAAGCAATGGCAATATATTAAACTAGTCCCAAAGTGATAGATATCCAAGGAGGATATAATAAAAACTTTCATAAAGATTATTGGACACATTAAACTTGATTCCTTGTAATAGTTTTGAGACATGATGATAGTAATATGTGAGTCATGTTAGTGAGTAATTATGCTTTAGTAAGAATATTGGTGTTAAGGTTTGTGATTCCCTATGCAAGTATGAAATTCCATAGTTATGCAATGAAATTACATCCTACTTATGGTGCATTATTCGGTGTTAGTTATGCTCAATGCTCACTTATGTGAATTTTTGTTTCTTGGTTGGTTGCTTCTCAATCTATTTGATAGCCTCCATTTGTACTAAGTTGAAATACTACTTGTACATCCAAAATCCTTAAACCAAGTTTTGCCTTATGAGTCCACCATACCTACCTATATGCGGTATTTCCATGTTGTTCCAAGCAAATTTGTATGTGCCATCTCTAATTTTCAAAATAAATTTCTCTTTTGTGAGCTCGTACCGCTCATGAAACGGTAGGGAGTGTCCAATATTTTTCCATGCTAGATGCGTTATTCTCAAGATGAGTGTTTATTCACTTGTCATTGCACGAGAGTGCGGCAGTAATAGGGATGCCCATTCCTGAAATGAAAAAAATAATATTTACTTTATGTTGTCAAGTAATAAATTTCTTGGAAAGTGTTGGTATGGAAGGCAACCGTGGATACGGCCAGCCATGGAAAGTGAAAGAATGGTGGAAAAAAGGAATAAACTTTATTTTCTGTTTGTGAACCGCCTATGATGTATCTAGCATGGAAAGTATTATGAAATACTTTGTCGTTTTCGTTGATAGGAAAGTTATGCCACCCAAAATATTTTTTCTCTCTCAATTTAAAACTTTGAACTCTGGCGCCTCTACAAATCCCTACTTCCCTCTGCGAAGGGCCTATCCATTTACTTTATGCAATTTTTAGTTTTACTTTGAGTCTCCATCTTCTCTTATAAAGCACCAACTAGGGGGCACTATGATCGTACTTGAGCATTGGGTGTAGCTAATATTTGAGTGTGTTTCATGAATGGATCAATGGTTGAGCATGATGGGCTAGGGATAACTTTCTTTAGTGTTGATATTTTGAAAGACATGGTTGCTTGTTGGCATGCTTGAGTATTGAAGTCATTATGTTAAAACTAGACTGTTGCTTTGAATCATCTAAAAGTCCAAATGTCCACGCTACAAAAGAAAAGAATAAGAGATGAACATGTTAGGCATCATTCCACATCAAAAATTCTGTTTTTATCATTTACCTACTCGAGGACGAGTAGGAATTAAGCTTGGGGATCCTGATATGTCTCCAACGTATCTATAATTTTTGCTTGTTCCATGCTGTTATATTATCATTCTTGGATGTTTTACAATCATTTTGTAGCAACTTTATATCATTTTTTGGGACTAACCTATTGACATAGTGCCAAAGTGCCAGTTGCTGTTTTTGCCTGTTTTTTACTTCGCAGAATATCAGTACCAAACGGATTCCAATCGCGACGAAACTTTTTGGAGATTTTTTTGGACCAGAAGACAACCAATGGGCCAAAGAAGTGCCAGAGAGGTGGGCTGTGGAGAGCACAACCCACAAGGGCGCGCCAGGGGGCCCCCGGCGCGCCCTGATGGGTTGTGCCCTCCACGGGGCCCCTCTCCACCGCCTCTGATGCCTATAATTACCCAAATATTCAGAAAACCCTAGGGGAGTCGACGAAAAACACATCCAGCCGCCGCAAGTTCCAGAGCCTCGAGATCCAATCTAACACCATCACGGAGGGGTTCATCATCCTCATTGGTGCCTCTCCGATGATGCATGAGTAGTCCACCATAGACCTATGGGTCTATAGGCAGTAGCTAGATGGCTTCCTCTCTCTCTCTTTTGATTCTCCATACAATGGTCTCTTGGAGATCTATTTGATGTAAACTTTTGCGGTTTGTTTGTTGGGATCCAATGAATTTTGAGTTCACGGTCAGTTTCTATCCATGAATATTATTTGAGTCTTCTTTGATCTCTTATATGCATGATTACTTATAGCCTCGTATTTCTTCTTCGAATCTTTGGTTTAGTTAGGCCGACTAGATCGATTTTTCTTGCCATGGGAAGAGGTGCTTTGTGATGGGTTTGATCTTGCGGTGTCCTTTCCCAGTGATAGAAGGGGCAGCAAGGCACACATGTATCGTTGCCATTAAGGATAACAAGATGGGGTCTATTCCTACATGAATAGATCTTGTCTACATCATGTCATCGTTCTTATTGCATTACTCCGTTTTTCCATGAACTTAATACACTAGATGCATGCTGGATAGCGGTCGATGTGTGGAGTAATAGTGGTAGATGCAGGCAGGAGTCGGTCGACTTATCTTGGACGTGATGCCTATATAATGATCATCGCCTTGGATATCGTCATGATTATTTGATCTTCTATCAATTGCCCAACAATAATTTGTTCACCCACCGTGTGCTATACTCATGAGAGAAGCCACTAGTGAAACCCACAGCCCCCGGGTCTACTTTTCCAACATATTGTTTTCCGATCTATATTTTTGCCTCTTTTGTTTTTAGATCTATTATACCAAAAACCCAAAATTACCTTGCTGCTCTTTTTATTTTGTGTTCTTAAGAGATCTATCTCTCTAATCTATCACTACCTAATCTATCTTTTTACCGTAGAGAGATTGACAACCTCTCTTTCGCGTCGGGTTGCAAGTATTTGTTATTTGTGTGCAGGTGCTGCTTATTAGGTGGTGCTGATACTCCTACTGGTTCGATACCTTGGTTTCATAACTAAGGGAAATAGTTATCGTCGCTGTGCTACATCATCCCTTCCTCTTTGGGGAAATACCAACGCAGTCTCAAGCCACGTCAGGAACATACATCCAGTTGAATATAGGTGATCATGATTCATTATAGTTGACATTATCCGTGAGATAGATAAGTTGGGAGGCAAAACATTAAGCCGCTATCTTCCTATGTGTTTGACTGAAACTGTTTGTTCTAAAAATATGCTTTGAGTGTCAACAATCATGAAAGACTAAATGATAGTTGAGTATGTGGAATTTGCTAAATCAAAGCTCTTACATAGACCCTTCCTGAAAATAAGATAAATTGTAATTGTTTGATGACTGAAAACATAGTTTGTTGGTTTCCAAGAAAGTTTATGGTCTATACTTTAATATGTGAATAGATTGCTACTTGATCATGAGAAATTGTATGAGAAATGATCTACTGTTTATGATATATATAACAATGCTAGAAAATATGATTGAAATTATCATTTATAAAACTAAGCTAGCATTCACACTCCATAAATTATTTCTTTTATCATTTACCTACTCGAGGATGAGTACGAATTAAGCTTGGGGATGCTGATACATCTCCAACGTATCGATAATTTATGAAGTACTCATGGCATATTTACCCATGTTTACAATACTTTTATATGGTTTTGATACACTTTATATGATTTAATTGGATCTAACCCGTACTGACACTATTTTTAGCAAAATTATCGTGGTGTTGTTTTTGTGCAGAAAATAAAAGTTCTCAGAATTGCCCGAAACTTTTTGACTCTTTTTCTCGAGCAAATAAGAAATACTGAAGTGAAGAACCACCGGAGGGGGGCCACCAGGTGCCCCCAGCCATCAGGGCGCGCCCAGGGGGTGGTTGCGCCTAATAGCTTGGGACCACCTCGTGGCTCCGTTTGGCATGATTCTAACGCTGAAAAATCCTATAAATCCTAAAAACCCCAGAAGTTAACCTAGAACTTCTGCTGCCACCGCAAGCCTCTGTACCGAAGAAATCTCATCCGGGACCCTGTTCCGGCACCCTGCTGGAGGGGGCAATCATCACCGAAGGCCATCTTGAAGAGTTTCCAAGTGAGGTTCTAAGGCGGCAGACAATTCTAAGCCGGCAGACAGTTGTAAGCAGGCAGACAGTTAACCCGGCAGACAGTTAACCCGGCAGACAGTTATAACCCGGCAGACAGTTAACCCGGCAGACAGTTAACCCGGCAGACAGTTATAACCCGGCAGACAGTGATGACCCGGCAGACAGTTATGACCCGACAGACAATTATGACCCGTCAGACAGTTATGACCCGGCAAATAGTTAAGTCCCGGAGACGAGTCCCTGAAGATGAGTCTTGAAGATAAGCCCTGATTGTAAGCCGCCCGGTTAAGCCGCCCGTCTCAGATAAGAAGCCCGAGACTCAGAAGCCCATGAAGAGAAGCCCGCGATGGGAAGTCATAATAAGTTAAGTCTCAATCCGACTTAGACTCTACATGTAAACCGCCCCTTCAAGTTATATAAGGAGGGGCGGGTCACCCCAAGAGGGTCAAGTTTTTAGACGTCTCCATAGACAGGTCTTAGAGAGACAAGTCATTAGAGATAGTCAGATTAGAGGTTCTCGAGATTAGAGGTAGCGACTCCGCACCCTTGTAACCGAGATTGTCATCATCATCCATATAGACACAAAGCAGGACGTAGGCTTTTACCTCCATCGGAGGGGCCGAACCTGGGTAAACTCGCGTCTCTCGATTCCGACCAACCCCTCTCAAGCTACCACATAGTTGCGATGGCCTCACACCTAAGTTCTCTCAACGAGGACATCTTGCCATGACAAAACCACCACAGTTGGCGCCCACCGTGGGGCTCACGCACGGTAGTGTTGAGTTCTTGGAGGGATCTCATACAGGGATCGAGAAGTTCACAAATTTATGGATGAAGAAGAGTCGTTGCGGAAGGATTTACATTGTCTCGAAGGCAGGCAGTCAGATCGAGTACCCGTTCGAGGTTCAAGAGAAAATTAGGGTTATGATCTGTTCATTGCCGTGAGTCGCCAACACGAGTCGCCGAGATCAGCAGAAGTGTTTCCACTACAGTCAAACATCAGTTGTTGATGGCGGAACAAGTCTCGAAGAGATTCAACAGTCAAACCGCATCAGGGTCGTGCTGCTGTTCAAACCTCTCATCAACCCAACAAATAGTAAGTCATCAGACATGGATATAGACGGACGTGGGTGGTCAAACCAATTATGACCCGGAGAAGGAATTGGATATGAGCACAAACTCTGTTTTTGTCCCCGAAGACACCCAAGCCTCTGCCTCCACTACAGTTCGGCTGCAGCCCCGCGGTGCTGACGTTTCTCCGACCCGCAGCAGGCTTAGCCGCGTTTCGCCACTAAGCCACCATGGCCTCCCTTCACCTCTGACCTGGTCCGCACTTCGAGCTACTATCTCCGTCGCCGCGGCCGTGAGCCGGCCGGCTGCAACCACGGTGTCGCCTTGAGCCGCCGCCACCAAGCTCACACCGCTCCTCTGCCGCCTCCACCTCCGAGCCAACCCGGCCGAGCGGCTTCACCTGCGCCTTTTCCTCTTGTCCACGTCGCCACTTCGTCGTCGCCTCGCGCTACCGGAGCCCCGCGTCTCCGGCCTGCATCCGTCATGGCTCGCCTCGCCTCGCATTGAGTCGCTCCGCCTCCGGTGTAGTTCGCCGCGACCCGCCGTGCTCACCTCGCCGCCTTGAGCCGCCGTGGCATCTTGAGTCACCGCGGCTCTGCATCGCCTTGAGCCGCCATACGCCGGACCCGCGCTCCGCTCCAAACCGCCACCGCCATCTTGAGTCACCAGCTGACTGCCCCTCCGTTCAAAACATACACGTATCCAGTTTGTGACTTGGTGTCGTCCGGATCTGTGTCGAAGCTAGCATCGACGTAACCCTTTACGACGAGCTCTTCGGCACCTCCATATACGAGAAACATGTCCTTTGTCCTTTTCAGGTACTTCAGGATATTCTTGACCGCTGTCCAGTGTTCCACTCCGGGATCACTTTGGTACCTCCCTACCAAACTTATGGCAAGGTTCACATCAGGTCTGGTACACAGCATTGCATACATAATAGAGCCTATGGCTGAAGCATAGGGGATGACACTCATCTGTTCTCTATCCTTTGCCGTGGTCGGGCATTGAGTCGTACTCAATCTCACACCCTGTAACACAGGCAAGAACCCCTTCTTGGACTGATCCATATTGAACTTCTTCATTATCTTTTCAAGGTATGTACTTTGTGAAAGACCTATGAGGCGTTTCGATCTATCTCTATAGATCTTAATACCTAATATGTAAGCAGCTTCTCCAAGGTCCTTCATTGAAAAACATTTATTCAAGTAGGCCTTTACACTTTCCAAAAGTTCTATATCATTTCCCATCAACAATATGTCATCCACATATAATATGAGAAATGCTACAGAGCTCCCACTCACTTTCTTGTAAATACAGGGTTCTCCATAAACCTGCATAAACCCAAACGCTTTAATTACCTCATTAAAGCGAATGTTCCAACTCCGAGATGCTTGCACCAGCCCATAGATGGAGCGCTGGAGCTTGCATACTTTGTTAGCACCTTTAGGATCGACAAAACCTTCCGGCTGCATCATATACAGTTCTTCCTTAAGGAAGCCATTAAGGAATGCCGTTTTGACGTCCATTTGCCAGATCTCATAATCATAAAATGCGGCAATTGCTAACATGATTCGGACAAACTTCAGCATCGCTACGGGTGAGAAAGTCTCATCGTAGTCAACTCCTTGAACTTGTCGATAACCCTTAGCGACAAGCCGAGCCTTATAGACGGTCACATTACCATCCGCGTCAGTCTTCTTCTTAAAAATCCACTTATTTTCAATGGCTCGCTTATCATCAGGCAAGTCCACCAAAGTCCACACTTTGTTCTCATACATGGATCCTATCTCGGATTTCATGGCTTCAAGCCATTTATTGGAATCCGGGCCCGCCATCGCTTCTTCATAGTTCGAAGGTTCACCGTTGTCCAACAACATGATCTCCAGGACAGGGTTGCCGTACCACTCTGATGCGGAACATGTCCTCGTGGACCTTCGATGTTCAATAGTAACTTGATCTGAAGTTTCATGATCATCATCATTAACTTCCTCTCCAGCCGGTGTAGGCTCCACAGAAACAACTTCCTGTGTTGCGCTACCCTCCGGGTCGAGTGGAGGTACGATTACCTCATCAAGTTCTATTTTCCTCCCACTTACTTCTTTCGAGAGAAACTCTTTCTCGAGAAAGGATCCATTCTTGGCAACAAAGACTTTGCCTTAGGATCTGAGGTAGAAGGTATATCCAATAGTCTCTTTGGGATATCCTATGAAGACGCACTTTTCCGCTTTGGGTTCGAGCTTCTCAGGTTGAAGTTTCTTCACATAAGCATCGCATCCCCAAACTTTTAGAAACGACAGCTTAGGTTTCTTTCCAAACCATAATTCATACGGTGTCGTCTCAACGGACTTTGACGGTGCCCTATTTAAAGTGAATGCGGCAGTCTCTAATGCATATCCCCAAAATGATAGCGGTAAGTCGGTAATAGACATCATAGATCGCACCATATCCAATAGAGTGCGATTACGACATTCAGACACACCATTTCGCTGAGGTGTGCCAGGCGGCGTGAGTTGTGAAACAATTCCACATTTCCTTAGGTGCGTGCCAAACTCGTGACTTAAATATTCTCCACCACGATCAGATCGTAGGCACTTTATTTTCCTGTCACGTTGATTCTCTACCTCACTCTGAAATTCCTTGAACCTTTCAAAGTTTCAGACTTGTGTTTCATTAAGTAGACATACCCATATCTGCTCAAGTCATCAGTGAGGGTGAGAACATAACGGTAGCCACCGCGAGCCTCGACGCTCATTGGACCGCATACATCGGTATGTATTATCTCCAATAAGTCAGTTGCTCGCTCCATTGTTCCAGAGAACGGAGTCTTGGTCATCTTGCCCATGAGGCATGGTTCGCACGTGTCAAATGATTCGAAATCAAGAGACTCCAAAAGTCCATCAGCATGGAGCTTCTTCATGCGTTTGACACCAATATGACCAAGGCGGCAGTGCCACATGTAAGTGGGACTATCGTTATCAACCTTACACTTTTTGGTACTCACACTATGTACATGTGTAACATCACATTCGAGATTCATCAAAAATAAACCATTGACCAGCGGGGCATGACCATAAAACATTTCTCTCATATAAATAGAACAACCATTATTCTCAGATTTAAATGAGTAGCCATCTCGCATCAAACGAGATCCAGATACAATGTTCATGCTCAAAGCTGGTACTAAATAACAATTATTGAGGTTTAAAACTAATCCCGAAGGTAGATGTAGAGGTAGCGTGCCGACGGCGATCACATCGACCTTGGAACCATTCCCGACGCGCATCGTCACCTCGTCCTTTGCTAGTCTCCGCTTATTCCGCAGCTCCTGCTTGGAGTTACAAATGTGAGCAACTGCACCGGTATCAAATACCCAGGAGCTACTACGAGCGCTGGTTAGGTACACATCAATAACAAGTATATCACATATACCTTTAACGTTGCCGGCCTTCTTATCCGCTAAGTACTTGGGGCAGTTCCGCTTCCAGTGACCGGCACCCTTGCAATAAAAGCACTCAGTCTCAGGCTTGGGTCCATTCTTGTTCTTCTTCCCGGCAACTTGCTTACCGGGCGCGGCAACAGCTTTGCCGTCCTTCTTGAAGTTCTTCTTACCCTTGACTTTCTTGAAACTAGTGGTCTTATTCACCATCAACACTTGATGCTCCTTTTTGATCTCGACCTCCGCTGATTTCAGCATCGAGTACAACTCAGGAATGGACTTCTCCATACCCTGCTTGTTGTAGTTCATCACAAAGCTCTTGTAGCTAGGTGGAAGCGACTGGAGGATTCTGTCAATGACCGAGTCATCCGGGAGATTAACTCCCAGCTGAGTCAAGCGGTTGTGCAACCCAGACATTTTGAGTGTGTGCTCACTGACAGAACTATTCTCCTCCATCTTACAGCTGAAGAACTTGTCGGAGACGTCATATCTCTCGACCCGGGCATGAGCTTGGAAAACCAGTTTCAGCTCTTGGAACATCTCATATGCTCCGTGTTGCTCAAAATGCTTTTGGAGCCCCGGTTCTAAACTGTAAAGCATGCTGCACTGAACCAGGGAGTAATCATCACAGCATGACTGCCAAGCGTTCGTAACGTCTTGGTCCGCTGGAAAAATGGGTGGGTCACCTAGCGGTGCATCAAGGACATACAATCTCTTGGAAGCTATGAGGATGATCCTCAAGCTACGGACCCAGTCCGCATAGTTGCTTCCATCATCTTTCAGCTTGGTTTTCTCTAGGAACGCGTTGAAGTTGAGGGTGACATTAGCGTTGGCCATTGGATCTACAATATAGATTGTAAAAACATTTTAGACTAAGTTCATGATAATTAAGTTCACATAATCAAATTATTTAATGAACTCCCACTTAGATAGACATCTCTCTAGTCATCCAAGTGATCCATGATCCATGTCAACTAGCCCGTGTCCGATCATCACGTGAGATGGACTAGTCATCCATGGTGAACATCTCTATGTTGATCGCATCTACTATACGACTCATGTTCGACCTTTCGGTCTTCCGTGTTCCGAGGCCATGTCTGTACATGCTAGTCTCGTCAAGTCAACCTAAGTGTTTCGCGTGTGTAAATCTGGCTTACACCCGTTGTATGCGAACGTTAGAACCTATCACACCCGATCATCACGTGGTGCTTCGGAACAACGATCCTTAGCAACGATGCACAGTTAGGGTGAACACCTTTCTTGAAATTTTATTTAGAGATCATCTTATTTACTACCGTCGTTCTAAGCAAATAAGATGTAAACATGATAAACATCACATGCAATCAATATAGTGACATGATATGGCCAATATCATCTTGCTCCTTTGATCTCCATCTTCGGGGTACCATGATCATCACTGTCACCGGCACGACACCATGATCTCCATCATCATGATCTCCATCATTGTGTCTTCATGAAGTCGTCTCGCCAACTATTACTTCTACTACTATGGCTAACGTTTAGCAATAAAGTAAAGTAATTACATGGCGTTTATGATTGACACGCAGGTCATACAATAAAATAAGACAACTCCTATGGCTCCTGCCGGTTGTCATACTCATCGACATGCAAGTCGTGAATCCTATTACAAGAACATGATCAATCTAATACATCACAATGCATCACATCACATCCTTTTGGCCATATCACATCACAAGGCATATGCTGCAAAAACAAGTTAGACGTCCTCTAATTTGTAGTTGCATGTTTTTACGTGGCTGCTATAGGTTTCTAGCAAGAACGTTTCTTACCTACGCCAAAACCACAACGTGATATGCCAATTGCTATTTACCCTTCATAAGGACCTTTTTCATCGAATCCAATCCGACTAAGGTGGGAGAGACAGACACCCGCTAGCCACCTTATGCAACAAGTGCATGTCAGGCGGTGGAACCGGTCTCACGTTAGCGTACGTGTAAAGTTGGTCCGGGCCGCTTCATCCCACAATACCGTCGAATCAAGATAAGACTAGTAACGGCAAGCAAATTAACAAGATCGACGCCCACAACAACTTGTGTTCTACTCGTGCATAGATTCTACGCATAGACCTAGCTCATGATGCCACTGTTGGGAGACGTAGTAGTAAATCTAAATTTTTCCTACGCGTTCACAAAGATCTATCTATGGAGAAACCAGCAACGAGCAAGGGGAGAGTGCATCTTCATACCTTTGAAGATCGCTAAGCGGAAGCGTTACAAGAACGCGGTTGGTGGAGTCGTACTCGTAGCGATTCAGATCGCGGTGGACTCCGATCTTAGCGCCGAACAATGGCGCCTCCGCGTTCAACACACGTGCAGCCCGGTGACGTCTCCTACGCCTTGATCCAGCAAGGAGGAAGGAGAGGTTGAGGGAGAGCTCTGGCAGCACGACGGCGTGGTGACGGTGGAGCTGCGTGGTACTCCGGCAGGGCTTCGCCAAGCACTACGGAGAACGAGGAGTAGGAGGAGTAGGGCTGCGCCGAGAGAGAGATAACTCGTGTGTCTAGCAGCCCCAAAACCCTCCACTATATATAGGAGGAGGAGGAGGGAGGGCTGCGCCCTAGGGTTCCCACCCTAGGGGCCGGCGGCAGCCCCAGATGCCATCTGGTGCGGCGGCCAGAGAGGGAGAGGAGGTGCGGCGCCCTAGGGTGGGCCTAGGGCCCATTTGCGCCTAGGGTTTGCCCCCTCTCCTCCCTTGCTGTGCCTTGGGCCCTTGTGGGGGGCGCACCAGCCCACCTAGGGGCTGGTTCCCTCCCACTTGCGGCCCATGCAGCCCTCTGGGGCTGGTGGTCCCACTTGTTGGACCCCCGGAACCCTTCCGGTGGTCCCGGTACGTTACCGGTAATTCCCGAAACACTTCCGGTGGCCAAATCCTCACTTCCTATATATTATTCTTTACCTCCGGACCATTCCGGAGCTCCTCGTGACGTTCGGGATCTCATCCGGGACTCCGAACAACCTTCGGTAACCACGTACACTATTTCCCTATAACCCTAGCGTCATCGAACCTTAAGTGTGTAGACCCTACGGGTTCGGGAGACACGTAGACATGACCGAGACACCTCTCCGGTCAATAACCAACAGCGGGATCTGGATACCCATGTTGGCTCCCACATGCTCCACGATGATCTCATCGGATGAACCACGATGTCGGGGATTCAATCAATCCCGTATACAATTCCCTTTGTCTACCGGTATGATACTTGCCCGAGATTCGATCGTCGGTATCCCTATACCTTGTTCAATCTCGTTACCAGCAAGTCTCTTTACTCGTTCCGTAACACATCATCCCGTGGCTAACTCCTTAGTCACATTGAGCTCATTATGACGATGTCTTACCGAGTGGGCCCAGAGATACCTCTCCGTCATACGGAGTGACAAATCCTAGTCTCGATTCGTGCCAACCCAACAGATACTTTCGGAGATACCCATAGTGTACCTTTATAGCCACCCAGTTACGTTGTGACGTTTGGCACACCCAAAGTATTCCTACGGTATCCGGGAGTTGCACAATCTCATGGTCTAAGGAAATGATACTTGACATTGGAAAAGCTTTAGCAGACGAACTACACGATCTTGTGCTATGCTTAGGATTGGGTCTTGTCCATCACATCATTCTCCTAATGATGTGATCCCGTTATCAACGACATCCAATGTCCATGGTCATGAAACCGTGACCATCTATTGATCAACGAGCTAGTCAACTAGAGGCTCACTAGGGACACGTTGTGGTCTATGTATTCACACATGCATTACGGTTTCCGGTTAACACAATTATAGCATGAACAATAGACAATTATCATGAACAAGGAAATACAATAATAACCATTTTATTATTGCCTCTAGGGCATATTTCCAACATTCTTCAGCTGCAGCTGCGTAGAGTCGCCGCCTCCGTTGTGAACCGACTTGCGCTGCCTCTGAATCGCCTCTGGCGTGAGCCGCCATGAGCCGCGCCGGCCGCCTTGGAATCGCCTCTGGCGCGAGCCTGTGCCCACGTTGGTTCTACCTTGCCCCGCCGTTGCGCTACTAACGCCTCACGCCCACCTCGTCGTCGTGGCATCTCACCTCGGGCCGGCCCGTTCCGCCTCTGCTTAGCTCTGCATCCGAGCCGCCAGGAGCCGCCGGTGGGCCTCTCCCCACCGAGAGCCGCTGCTGCGGCCTCTCCTCTCCGGCGTGTTTCCGCCTGGCTGTCGCGCCTCTGCGAGCTGCCGCCTCGCCTCCACCGCCGCGGCGTCCGAGCCGTCATCGCGTCGCTTCGTGTGCTTCCGCCACCGCGGCGTCTGAGCTGTCCTCACCCCGCTCCAAGCCGGCTGCGATCCACCGTCTTGCGTCCGAGCCGCCCCCTGCCTCGACATCGCGGAATCGCCTCGAGCCGGCCCCGCCTCGACGTCACAGAATCGCCTCGAGCCGGCCTTGTATCTGCTACCTCGACTGCCTCCCTCGACCTGCCAGTCGTGCTGTCGCTGCGTTGCCATAGCCCCCTTGGGGTGCTCCGCTTTAAGCCGCCGTCGCCGGCGCACCAAGTCGCCGCCGCGCCTCATCTCTGAAACACGCCTGCTCGCCTCCGTTGTGAGCCGCCACGCGTTCGGCTTGCTCCGTCTCACCCCGCACGCTCGCATTGCCGGCTCAGCTCCGTCTTCGCCGTGGACGAGCTGCCGCCATGGGTCACCAGCACGCCTCCTCGTCTCTCTGTTCCGAGCTGCTCCGCCCCCTGCCGTAGGCCGACGCCTCCAAGCCGCCTTGGCCGCGGCCTACGCTACTGCCGTGAGCTGGCACCTCCTCACCTCACCTCCTGCGCCCGTACAGGCCAGCCACCGCCTCGCCCACTACATCCCGCGCCTCCACTGAGCCGCCGGGGGCCTCTCCAGGCCGCCGCCGTGAGCCGCCCCTGCGCCTCCGAGCCGCTCCAGCCGCGCTCTGCCTACGCCGCCGCTAGCTCTGCGCCGCGCCTCCGCAAGCGCCGGCCGCAGCCGCACCTCGTCGCTGGCTCAGCGTGACCGCCGGCCGCAGCCGCGCCTCGCCGCTGGCTCCGCCTCGCCGATCCCCCTATGCCTGCCGGCTTGACGCCCCTCTCAGGCCTGTTTTGATGGATATAAGAGGTAGGGGGAGCCGGTTAAGAAAAGTGTGGTGGGTAAAAAAAACGTGTTGGTCTATACGACCTGGAGGGTCTGTTATGAGCTGCCCAGCTCTGGCTCGGCTGCGGTTGCGCTTCAAGCCATTGTCTCCGCCGTCGCCGCTGCGACCTCGCGCCTGAGCTGCCCTGACCGCCTGCTTTGAGCCGCCTGGTCGGGGCTGGCTTCGTATCTGCTCTTGCACACTCCCCTGCTGGCTGAAGTCATCGTCAACCCCGCGGTTGATACCTTCTGATAAAACATATCAGGTGAAATCCATCCAATCAAGTTTTTCTATATTGTAATTCTTCCAAGAACAATTACTTTTCCTGCAATATCTGTATGCAGGACAATTCTGCATTACAAAGTGGTATTAAAACGCGGAGGAGGAGCGTGCACCAGCATCATTCCGCACTGGTGTTTGTCCGTGTCGCCTTACTCAACGGACTCGAGCACCGGCTTCCGTCGCCATGAACGCACCGGTTTTCAATGCCGCGGCCGTCTCTCGCGACCGAACTGTCTTACAACGCCGCGGCCGTCTCTCGCGACCGAACCGGCTTACACCGCCGCGGCCGTCTCTCGCAACCGCGCCGTCTTCAAACGCCGCGGCCGACTTCTATGTCTACATCAACACGCTAGGGGCCGCATACACCAGTACGAGCCGCCCAACGGACGCTTATGAGTCGCCGCCCTGCTGTCCAATCTACATTGGCATGCTGGTGTTGTACTCGTTCGTTCAAGCCACCAAACGGACGCGCGCAAGACGCCGCCCGCAGTCTGATCTACATCAACATATCGGTGCGGTATTCGTCTATACGAGCCGCCCAAACGGAGAGGCGCACAAGTCGCCGCCACTGCGGTTTGGTTAACTTCAACAACTACCCGGGACGAACCATCGACCCGATTATTGAAACAACTCATACGGGATCATTTATAACCCGCTACGGTCAAGGTCAACCTTCCGCGGATTCACATCGCGTTCTCAACGCAAAGGATATACAATGAGTGTCGCGAAGATCATCAACTCGCCACCTCACCTTCAGCTTCAACACATTCCAGCGTTTCCGCTGCCAACTATATGCCTGCTTATGCCACAGCCAAGTATGAAGAATCTCAAGCCGCCTCTTCGAGATCGACTTAAGACTCGGGGGCTACAGACATGATTTAGCAAATGTTGCTACTTTCAGCAAATTCAAGAACCCCGGATCACCCGATCTCGGGGGCTACTGCCATATTGGTGAAAGTTTAAAGGCTGTCAGAAAATTTCCGGCACAAGCATCTGGTTCAAAAGGAATTCATCTCTCGCAAGTTCGAGTTTTCAGAAAATTAAAAGTTGCCCAAGGGGACGAGACGCCATGATGCACCGTTCAAACATGGGTGCCCTGATTCATTGGATCATCATAAAATCACTTGGAGTTTCTATCGTTTCTTCAAAAAGATCGTGCAAAGGTGGATACTTCCACATGGTCATTTGGGGGTTTCCAACCCACCGGGTTTAGCTTACACACCCTCTTGATCGGCTCTTCAGCCAAACACAGCAGCATCATACGGCGACTTACAGTACGGCGGCTTACAAGTTGGCGGTCCACAAGACGGGGGCGTACAAGATGGTGCAAAAGTTGACTCCGTCAACAAGGTCACATGGGGGCTTCCAACCCATTGGGTTTAGCTTACACACCCTCTTGATCGGCTCTTCAGCCACCGTAAGGCGGGTTGTATACCCAAACGTTGACTCCGTCAACAAGGTCATTTGGGGGCTTCCGACCCACCGGGTTTAGATTACACACCCTCTTGATCGGCTCTTCAGCCACCGCAAGTTCGAGTTAAACCTACCTGTATGCTGCTGCTGCTCCGCTAGGTGACCCGCCGAACTCATATCAGTTAATCTCGACTAGAGACCCTGAGCTGTTCAAAGTATTTGACAGTCACTCTCACTAGAGACCCTGTACTGGTCAAGGTTAAACCGGCGACTCTTGTCATGTGAGGGACGGCTTACGGAAAGCGAGGATAAACTCACCCGTTTGCTGCCGACTCTCCGCTATGTGGCCCGTTCGTACTCTTAAACAGTTACTCTTTTAAAGACCCTGCACTATTTAAGGATCAAATGACGGATCTATGTCACGTGAGAGGTAGCTTATGGGCCCTGGAGGCATGACCCACCGTTTGCTGCGTCTCTCTCTGGTTCGTTGTGCTCTTATCAGTTAATCTCGCCTAGAGACCCTGAGCCGCTCAAAGGAGTTGACGGTCACTCTCACTAGAGACCCTGTACTGTTAAGAGTTCAAGCAGCGAGTCCACCCAGAAGAACCAGCATATGAGTTTTCGAAAAAGGAAAAGCAAGAACATATACAAGAGTTGATCTCTTCTGGTTGTGCCTTCAAAGCAAGAACATCATACATTGCATCATACATTGCATCATCATTGCATCATCTTACCATGCATCATATATGCATGGATATCCTGGTCTACATTGCAGGAACCGGTTCTTTCAAACCGGGTTATATTATTCAAATCTTAAATAGCCAACATGGCTGGATTTTTCATTATGGTTATCATAACCAGCATTGGATGATTGAGGTTTTCAAATCCCCTTCAGAGTAATGGCTATAATTCCTTCGTCCAAGAAATACCAGCTTACAGCAAGGAGCATGGTTCAACATTGATATGCAAGGCTTTCAGCAACATCATCTGGAGAGTGGATAAGATTTTATTCTGCAATGGAAGGAATAGTCCCGAGTCGCCGCAGGCATGCAACCCGGCACTTGGGGACTACATTCTTCAAATCAAGATTATATCAAGTATGCAAGTCCCATGTCACTGCAAGCATGCACCACGGCACTTGGGGGCTAATGCAAGCTGTTTTTCAAGTCATTATGTTGTCAACAGACCCCGTTATCTCAAGGAGATGAGCCGGTGTCGGAAACGACACCTATGGGATCACGAGGATCCCTTTACGGTTCGGCGGGGAGAAGGATTGCACAGAGAGCAGATCGAGCGATCAACGCAAGGGGATTTTACCCAGGTTTGGGCCGCTCGGAAGCGTAAAACCCTACTCCTGCTTGGTTGTATTGAGTGTGTTCTTAGGCTAGTTCTTGGAGCGCTACAGTAGCTGCTACACATGCGGAACTGGCCAGAAAAGATCCTCCTCCCTGTAGCTGCACTTGGGCCTCCTTTTATACCTTCGAAGGGGTCGCCAACAGTAGTGCGCAGGGGTACATGAGGTGTAAAGCAACTACAGTGCTTATCATACCTAATACTGATGGCTTAGGACAAGGGCATTTAATGCTCCTGTTGAGGTGTCCCTGCCTTTCTTGGGGACGGAAAAAGGAGCCATCCCATCGCACCGCTTAAGCCCTCACGCCGTTAGCGTCCGACACGCACCCAGGAGAACAAAAGCTAAAAGTCAAGCTGGTAGTTGCCCTGGGGCGGTGCGCTCGAACAGTGATAGGGGCTTGCCGGGTGCGAGCCTTGTCGGGGCTACAAGCCATCCCCGGCAAGGTCTTGCCGGGGCTCCAGCCCTTGGTCCTCCATCTTCTCATCTCCTTGACGTTGTAGTACTTGATTCCAAGGCTTCGCTATGCCTTGTCGGCCCCAGGGGGTTGCCCGCGCACAAGTCTGGGTAATAGATACCCTGGTTATCTGTACACTGACAGGAGCCCCCGGGCCTGGGCCATACATGCGCGCGCGGCGCTGTTGGGTTAGGCCCAAAACAGTGCGCGGGCACACGTGGCCATAGCAATGATGGCGATTGGTAACTTCCTCCCGCGACGCATGATGACTGCAGGTCTTGGGAGTATCGGAGCGAGACGGTCCGCCTTCCTCCTCGGGAGGAGAAGCGATGAACAGGGCGGTGCCCGCTCGCTTCCACATTGATGCCTTGGACGACGCGCCTTGAGTGACGCGTGTTGCTCAGGATTGCAAAGGGCCGGCCCCTCTCCTTCTTCAACACTCCGCCTTATAAAAGAGAGGCGAGGGAAGAAGAAGAAGGCCACCCATACGCAAACCTCTGATCTCCTGAGCCCGATTCCTTCTCCTTCTATCTCTTGCCAACTCCTTGCCACGCCGCTCCAAGATGGCGAGAGGACGCGGCCGCGCCCGGGGTTCCCTTAGCGCTTCGAGGAGCAGCCCTCGAACCCCAGCGCGTGTGGTGGTGACGATGGCGGGTCCGAGCTCTCGCGGCGGGTCGGCATCCCGTGGCCGTGCGAGGACGGCTCCGGCAGGGGGTGGTAGTCACAGCAGCACACCCCTGCTGCAACCCCACGCGGGGATCCACGCGGGGGAGGAGGCGCGAGAGTTCGGCGTCATCCTTCCACGCCGGCTCCGGAGATGGCTGCGCCTCCCTGACCCTTTCGCAAGGGCCATGGAGAGCAACCGGCCCCGTGGCTTTTGGCTCCGTGCAGATGGCTGCAGCAACGGCCCTTGGTGGGTGGCGGTCGACCTCACCCCTGGGAGCGCCATGTTCCTGACGCGGGGATGGAAATCGTTCGCCCGCTCCCGCGGCCTCACCCTCGGGCACCTGCTCCACTTCAAGCTTATCGACCCCGACACCCTCTCCGTGAGGTTCTTCGGGGCGACTGGCATTCGCCTGGAGTGTTGCGCCGAGAGCTCAAGCGACAGCGACTTTGAATCCTCCAGCGACAGCGACGACGAGGACGACGCCTTCGCATGAAGAACGAGGACTCCGACTAGGCACGCTGGGCGCCGTAGTTAGGTCCTAATGTTCCATCTGCGAAACCTCGTTTCCGGATCAATCGCCGTGTCGCAGTAGTAGATTTCTTTTGATGTATCAAATTGTACCCAATGTAGTCCTTGGATATCTCAAGAAGAAATGCACTGGGTACCTATCTTCAAAAAATTCTTGTTTGAGAATCTTTTGCCCTTGCATGTATCTTGTTTCTTACTGTCTCCCCGACAAGCGTCTTGCCGGTGGAATCCTCAAGCATGACCTCAACGGGAGCACAACACTCCGAAGAGGTGCGCTTGCCGAAGGTCTTACCAGATTTTAACCTTGTCGATGATGTGGGCGGACAGAATGGGATGTCGACAAGAGCTGCAGGCTTAAGAAGAAAACACCGCGTCGTATGACGAAGAGCCAGCCCCCAAGGTTCTCCCATAAAGGGTACCGCGGGTGCGATGCTCGATTCGCACACTCATCCTTGTCATTGTTATTATCCGTCGTAGACGCCGCACACCGCTATTTTGTTGATCTTGCACTTGCTGTAGATGTATCTTCAACTGCCCGAGCGCCCCGGCAAACCTTGCCACGAGCACCCCGACAGGCCTTGTCGCGAGCGCTCCGACAAGTCTTGTCGCAAGTATAGCCCCGACGGGCCTGTACACGGGTGACCCGCACAAGTGTACCGACACGGGAGCGCCCGGGCCTGGGCCACATGGGAGCGCGTGGTGTCGTTGGGCCAGGCCCAATCAGTGCGTGGGCACGCGTGGCAGGAGTTACCGTCTGTAATCATTCCTTTACTGCGCCGCCCACGACGCCCATTAAATACGGGACGTGTGGGACGTGCGCGATGCGACCGTCGCAGCAGCACGCTCGCTAGTAAAGAGGCAGCCCCGCACCTTCCCCATAAAAAGGGATCCGCAGGGGCCGCGGCTCATTTTCCTCTTGCCTCTTCCGATCTAGGAACCGCCGCCGTCCTCCTCCAAACCAGAGTCTCCTTCCACTCCCCTCGCCGCCTCCACACTTTTGCCGTCCTCATCTTCCAGCTTCCATAGCCACCATGCCGCCCAAGGCAGGCAAGGGCAAGGGCAAGAAAGCGGCGGAGAACAAGATGGTGGAGATGCGGAAAGTGTGCATCGTCTTCGCGCCGTCGCTCGACGCGGAAGCCTTGAAGGAACAGTACCAGTTCATGTGGGCGTCGGAGACGGCGGCACACCCCGCGACCCGCGTTAGTCCAGGTTCTGTCGAGGCTCATCCAGAGAAATACCATTTTTTTGCTGATTACTTCTATTGCGGCCTCTGTCCTCCCTTCTCCGATTTGTTCAAAGACATCATGCACACCTATGGCTTCCAGCTCTTAGATTTCACGCCGAATGCCATGACGTGCATGTCTGTTTTCGCTCATCTTTGCGAAAACTTTGTCGGAGTTAATCCTAGCACTGCCCTCTTCCGCCATTATTTTATTCCTCGAATCTAGGGCGGCGAGGCCCTTTCTAGTTCCGTCACTTGGATCCCACGGACAAGAACCAAGGAGGTCTATCCAGAGGCGGCCTACTGCCGGAAGTGGGAAGAATGGCGGGGCAGATGGTGCTGGGTCCGAGAGACAGAAGAAAAGGAAATCCAATCTTTCTGCTTGCCGCGGCAGATGAGGGTAGCCCGCAATAACGATTGGAGCGCTCTTGATCCCGAAGACGCAAAGCTCACAATTGCGACGACGAGGATCCTCCGCCTCAAGGTTGCCGGGTTGACTGTAGATATGATAGGCTCCGACTTCCTTCGCCGGCGGATTGCCCCTTTGCAGAACAAAGGGAGGCCGGCTTGGGAGTTCAAGAATGCGGCCGATATCATGCAACTACGCCCTGGGTTGGACTTCAACATGACACTTATGCAGCACGCATCTGTCTGTCAAAAGTTGTACAGGAGCGCAGTAGTGCGCGGTCTTCCGGTAGGCATAGTCCCCTTATGCAACAATTCTTGCTTGAACTCGATCCTCGCGATGATGCCGGTGCTTGATGCTCACAGCGTTGACGGATCCTGGGCCATGCCTCCCGACGACCAGGTCCAACGATTCTTTGATAATCTGTCGGAGAAGCCCATCTTCGAGGAAGGAGATTTCATCCGCGACACCACTGAAAGAGAGCTGGAGTATATCGCCAGCAGAGTACAGGAAGCAGGTCTTGCCGCGGAGGCCAGCGGCGCTGCCTTCGCGGAAGAAGAATCCAGCGAAGAGGAGGCGTTGCCGGATGAGGACCTTGCCGGGCAGGATGAGACTGCCGAAGAACAGGGTGGTCCATCTGCCGGGGGTCAGCTTGCTGAAGACACATCCGAGGAGGAACTACTCGAGGAGGCCCCGTCTCTCAGGCCAAGGAGTAGGCACGTCCTTCGAGGCGCCGCCTCTGGGGTCCCGGCCCAGCAAACCTCCTCAAGTAGTTCAGACCCCGGCAAGGGGGCGGCCGGCAAGGCGACGCAGCGGCAAGAAGCTCATCGGCAACCCGCACCTGCCGCGGCCAAGCGGCCAAGGAGCCCCCCTTCACCTCCTCCCCCGGCCAGAATGGTGGAAGTCGCCTTCGACCTCTCTGCCCTTAGCTCGGGAGAAGAAGAAGAGTAAGAAGCTCGTCGCACCCTTTATCTTTTTGAAATTCTAACTTCGCTCCAACTCATCGCTTGCTTCCTGTTTCTGCAGGGACGCAGGAACTTTGGCGCAGAGGATGGCGAAGAGGGAAAGGACCTCAACGGACGAGGAGCCGCCGGCAAGCACCTCAGGTGCACCAGAAGCGGCCACCATCAGCCCGAGAACCAGCCCGCGACGCAGTCCTAGACTCAGCCCCCGGCGCAGCCCCCAGCGTGAGTCCCTTACTCATTTCCCGCTGGCAAGCGCCGGGGTGTGCATTTATGCTGCTGACATCATCGGACGTGCAGGAGGAGAGCAGCGACAAGGAGAATCGTCAGAGTTCATCCCTGACATTCCGCCTCCATCAACCACGCCGCCCAGAGATGCGTCTCCGGCTAGAACCTCCTCCAGCGCACTTTATCGCGACGAGGAGGAGCCGGCAAGCGAGGGCACCGGCAGCCATACGCCGGCAACTGACGTTGGCGGGAGGGGAGAACCCACTCCCCGGCAGGCTGACAAAGGTAAACCATCCGCTTCGGAGTATTTGTTGCTTTATCTTCCTCTTTTTGTCTTCTTGAACTTCCTCCTTATCCTGATTTTGTTTTACTCCTTTGGCTTTCAGACATCCCCTCGGCAGAGCACATGGATGTTGATGCTGTCATCGAGATGTTGGGGAACGTCGCATGGGAAACAAAAATTTTCCTACGCACACGCAAGATCTATCCATGGTGATGAGCATCTACGAGAGGGAGAGTGAATCTACATACCCTTGTAGATCGCTAAGCGGAAGCGTTAAGAAACGCGGTTGATGTAGTCGAACGTCTCCGCGATCCAAATCGCAAGTCGTCCCTCGATCAGATCGTAGGAATTTAATCTTCTTGTTACGATGATTCTCAACTTCACTCTGAAATTGTTTGAACTTTTCAAACGTTTCAGACTTGTGTTTCATTAAGTAAATATACCCATATCTACTTAAGTCATCAGTGAAGGTGAGAAAGTAACGATAACCACCGCGCGCCTCAATGCTCATCGGACCGCACACATCAGTATGTATGATTTCCAACAAGTCACTTGCCCGTTCCATTGTACCAGAGAACGGCGTCTTAGTCATCTTGCCCAAGAGGCATGGCTCACATGTGTCAAGTGATTCAAAATCAAGTGACTCCAAAAGTCCATCAGCATGGAGCTTCTTCATGCGTTTTACGCCAATATGACCTAAACGGCAGTGCCACAAGAAAGTGGTATTATCATTATCAATTCTACATCTTTTGGCATCAATGTTATGAACATGTGTATCATCACTATCGAGATTCAATAAGAATAAACCCCTCACATTGGGTGCATGACCATAAAAGATATTACTCATATGAATAGAACAACCATTATTCTCAGATTTAAATGAGTAACCGTCTCGCAATAAACAAGATCCAGATATAATGTTCATGCTTAACGCAGGCACTAAATAACAATTATTCAGGTTCATCACTAATCCCGATGGTAATCGAAGAGCGAGCGTGCCGACGGCGATCACATCAACCTTGGAACCATTTCCCACGCGCATCGTCACTTCGTCCTTTGCCAGACTCCGTCTATTCCGCAGTTCCTGTTTTGAGTTGCAAATGTGAGCAACCGCACCGGTATCAAATACCCAGGCACTACAACGAGAGTTGGTAAGGTACACATCAATAACATGTATATCATATATACCTTGTTTGTTGTTGGCCGCCTTCTTGTCAGCCAAATACTTGGGGCAGTTCCGCTTCTAGTGACCAGTTCCCTTGCAATGAAAGCACTCAGTTTCAGGCTTGGGTCCAGCCTTGGGTTTCTTCACGGGAGGGGCAACTGCTTTGCCACTCTTCTTGGAGTTACCCTTCTTACCCTTGCCATTCTTCTTGAAACTAGTGGTTTTATTGACCATCAACACTTGATGCTCCTTCTGAATCTCAGACTCAGCGACTTTCAACATCGCAAACAGCTCGGCGACTGACTTGTTCATCCCGTGCATGTTATAGTTCAACACGAAGCTCTTGTTGCTAGGTGGCAATGATTGAAGAACTCTGTCAGTGATAGCCTCTGGCGGAAGGGGCATCCCCAATTCAGCCAGACGGGTGGAGTACCCAGACATTCTGAGTATGTGATCACTGACAGACCCGTTCTCCTCCATCTTGCAAGCATAGAACTTATCGGAGGTCTCATACCTCTCGATCCGGGCATTCTTCTGAAAGATAAACTTCAACTCCTGGAACATATCATATGCTCCATGACGTTCAAAACGTCTTTGAAGTCCCGGTTCTAAGCCATACAACATTGCACATTGAATTATTGAGTAATCATCAGAACGAGCCTGCCAGGCGTTCACAAAGTCTGGAGACTCAACAGGAGCGGGTGGATCACCAAGCGGAGCATCAAGGACATAAGCCTTCTGGGAAGCTGTAAGGATAATCATTAGATTACGGGCCCAGTCCACAAAGTTACTTCCATCATCTTTCAACTTAGCTTTCTCTAGGAACGCATTAAAATTCAGGGGTGCTACTGCGCGAGCCATGATCTACAGCATAAATATTGCAAAGACAACTTAGACTATTGTTCAAGATAATGAGTTTAGTTAATCATATTACTTAAAAACTCCCACTCAAATTGACATCCCTCCGGTCATTCGAGTGTCACATGATCCAAATCAACCAACTCAAGTCTGATCATCACGTGAGTTGAGGTGGTTTCAATGGTGAACATCTTCATGTTGATCATATCTACTATATGACTCATGTTCGACCTTTCAGTCTCTTGTGTTCCGAGGCCATGTCTGTACATGCTAGGCTCGTCAAGTTTAACCCGAGTGTTCCGCACGTGCAACACTGGCTTGCACCAGTTGTATGCGAACGTAGAGTCTATCACACCCGATCATCACGTGGTGTCTCGAAACGACGAACTTTCGCAACGGTGCACACTCGGGGAGAACACAATTTTATCTTGAAATTTAAGTGAGGGATCACCTTATAATGCTACCGTCGTCCTAAGCAAAATAAGATGCATAAAAGGATTAACATCACATGCAAATCATAAGTGACATGATATGGCCATGAACTTGTGCTTTTGATCTCCATCTACAAAGCACCGGCATGATCTCCATCGTCACCGGCATGACACCATGATCTCCATCATCTTGATCTCCATCAACGTGTCGCCATGAGGTTGTCGCGCCGACTGTTGCTTCCACGACTATTGCTAACTCATAGCGATAAAGTAAAGCAAAACGGCGAAAATAATTAAAGACAACTCTATGGCTCCTGCCAGTTGCCGTACTCATCGACATGCAAGTCGTGATATTCTATACAACACATGATCATCTCATACATCACATATATCTCATCATGTAATTGGCCATATCACATCACAACATACCCTGCAAAAACAAGTTAGACGTCCTCTAATTGTTGTTGCAAGTTTTACGTGGCTGCTACGGGTATCTAGCAAGAACGATTTTTACCTACGCAAAAACCACAACGGTGATATAAAAATTGCTATTCAACCTTCTCAAGGACCGCCTTTGTCAAATCCGATCCGACTAAAGTGGGAGAAACAGACACCCGCTAGCCATCTTTATGCAACGAAGTTACATGTCAGTTGAAGGAACCGGTCTCTCGTAAGCGTACGAGTAATGTTGGTCCGAGCCGCTTCATCCCACAATACCGCCGAAACAAGAAAAGACCAAGGGAGGAAGCAATCTGAATATCAATGCCCACAAAACCCTTTTGTGTTCTACTCGAGATCTCATCTACGCATAGACCTAGCTCAGATGCCACTGTTGGGGAACATCGCATGGGAAACCAAAATTTACCTACGCACACGCAAGATCTATCCATGGTGATGAGCATCTACGAGAGGGAGAGTGAATCTACATACCCTTGTAGATCGCTAAGCGGAAGCGTTAAGAAACGCGGTTGATGTAGTCTAACGTCTCCGCGATCCAAATCGCAAGTCGTCCCTCGATCCGATCATGAACTAGTGCCGAACAGACGGCACCTCCGCGTTCAACACACGTACGGCTTGATGACGCCTTCACCTCCTCGATCCAGCGAGCGATGGTGAAGTAGTAGATGAGTTCCGGCAGCACGACGGCGTGGTGATGGTGGTGAGGAACAATCTCTGTAGGGCTTCGCCAAGCACTATGGAGATTATGACGGGGGGAACTAGAGGGTAAGGGTTGCCGGCACACGGCTTGGGAAATCCTGATGTCTCCCGTGTGCTAGCCCTGCCCCTCTATTTATATGTTGAGCCCTGGGGTCTAAAGTTAGAGAGAAAGCCTCCACAAGGTCGGTTTTGCCCGCACAAGGTCGGTTTGGCCCTCACGGAAAGAGTCCCACTCGGATTCCAGCAGTACCGCGTACAAGCGCTAGTACCGCTCGTGAGGGGTAGTACCGCTTCACACAGCGGTAGTACCGCTTACGCGGTAGTACTGCCTTACCAGCGGTAGTACCGCTTAAGGCAGCAGCAAAACTTCCTTTTGCAATTTCCAATACCTCGTGGGTTTTACCCCTTTGGCCCATATAAAGTGTTGCTGCACCCAAACAGTTCGGTAAACATCCGGAACCCCTTCCGGTGAATTCCGGAACCCTTCCGGAGATCAAAACACTATTATCACATATATCAATCTTTACCTCCGGACTCTTCCGGAGATCCTCGTCATGTCCGGGATCTTATCCGAGACTCCGAACAACCTTCGGCCACCAACACAATAACTCAACTATACTAATCGTCACCAAACGTTAAGTGTGTAGACCCTGCGGGTTCGAGAACTATGTAGACATGACCGAGACACCTCTATGGTCAATAACCAATAGCGGGACCTGGATGCCCATATTGGTTCCTACATATTCTACGAAGATCTATATCGGTCGAACCTCTATGTCAAGGATTCAGTTAATCCCGTATGCTGTTCCCTTTGTTCTTCGGTATGTTACTTGCCCGAGATTCGATCGTCGGTATCCCTATACCTAGTTCA
Organism: Elymus sibiricus; assembly: GCA_039707655.1. Lineage (NCBI taxonomy): Eukaryota > Viridiplantae > Streptophyta > Magnoliopsida > Poales > Poaceae > Elymus > Elymus sibiricus. The sequence goes on from CM077671.1 coordinate 346,971,514, forward strand.
ATCTCGTTACCGGCAAGTCTCTTTACTCGTTCCGTAATACAAGATCCCGTGGCTAACACCTTAGTCACATTGCTTGCAAGGCTTATAGTGATGTTGTATTACCGAGTGGGCCCTGAGATACCTCTCCGTCACACGGAGTAACAAATCCCAGTCTTGATCCATGCCCACTCAACAGACACCCTCGGAGATACCTGTAGAGCATCTTTATAGTCACCCAGTTACATTGTGACATTTGATACACACAAGGCATTCCTCCGGTGTCAGTGAGTTGCATGATCTCATGGTCATAGGAACAGATACTTGACATGCAGAAAACTATAGCTATAAACTGACACGATCATATGCTATGTTTATAGTTTGGGTCTTGTCCATCACATCATTCTCCTAATGATGTGATCCCGTTATCAAATGACATCTCATGTCCATGGCCAGGAAACCTTCACCATCTTTGATCAACGAGCTAGTTAACTAGAGGCTTACTAAGGACACATTGTTTGTCTATATACCCACACATGTATTTGAGTTTCCAATCAATACAATTATAGCGTGGATAATAAACGATTATCATGAACAAGGAAATATAATAATAACCATTTTATTATTGCCTCTAGGGCATATTTCCAACACGAGAACACCGCCCGGGACGCTGCCGCCGAGGCCAACAGGCTTGCCGCTGAGGAGGCCGCCAAGAGCGCTGCCGCCGAGGCCGCCGAAGCTGCCAAGGCCGCTGCCGCTGAGGCCGCCAGGAGCGCACAAGGAGAGGTCACCGAAGAGTCTGCTGAGAGGGCCGACAAGGAGCCCGGCGGCCGCACTGATGACATTCCTGCCGCAGGAGCGCATAGCACTGATCCAGCCCCGGAGCCCCCGGCTGCCGATGAGGCAGCTGCCAGCGAGCAACCGTCAACATCTGAAGCTCCCTCTTCCGGCAAATACCTCAAGGTCGGCGACAATCTTTTCGTTAGCCTTCCAGGGGCAGCCAGCATCAGGGCGCCAGTCCAAGGAGAGACCTTTGAGGAAGTTGTCACCGCTGCCGGGCTTGAGATTGTGGATGAACCTAGCACCGGCAGCAGCAGATCTGAGGAGGAGAAACTCCTTTTGGCAATAAACAGCAACTATTTGAAACTCCAGGCCCTCCATCGCGCCCGCAAGGAGAAGTTAGACTCCCGGGCCGCCATTGCTGAAGCAACCGAGGTGAACTTCCAAGAGCGCGTCAAGGAGACCCAAGCGTGGTATGCTGAGGCCGTCCAGGAGCTGAAGGCAGGCCAAGTTCAGTTGAGCCAGAACTGGGAAGAGCTCCTCCTGAAACAATCTGACATCGAGAAGGCACAGGAGGAGGCCAAGCAACGGGTTGCTGTAGAGGAAGCACGTCTGAGAGAGCTTCATGTCGGGCTCGAATCGCATGAAGATGACCTTGCCGCGCGCGAGAGGGCGCTTGCCGACAAGCTCCGTGCCAAGGACAAGGAGGTTGAAAATCTCGTCGCGCAGCGGACCCAGGAGCTGGGCAAAGGCATGCGGAGGCGCTGAAGACTCTAGCTGTGGACCACGTCGGCAAGCTGAAGGAGGCCGTCGATGCCGCCGAAGCTGCAGAGGCCGCCAAGAACGAGCTTGCCGAGAGGATGATGAAGCTGGAGACAGAGCTTGAGGAGCACGGCAAGAAGGTCTCAACGCTCGAGATCGAAAGAGACGAAACTCTTTGCAATCTGGCGGAGGCACAGGTCGCCGTCTCTGACAAGTCCAAGGAGCTCTCCACAGCCAACAAGTCCAGCGCCGATCTGACGCTGAAGCTGACCAAGCTAACGGAGTCTCTTGAATCCGCGGAAGCTCGCGAGAGATCCCTGACCAAGGACCTTCAGAACGAGCAGGAGTTGTTCAAGAGTGCCGCCCTCGAGCACAATGACTATGTGCGAGGCATGGAGATCTGGACTGAGAAGCTTGTCGTCGTCGCGAGGAAGCTTGCCGCGCAACTGTCTACCATGGGCTTTGGAAGATTACAGGGAGCCTTTTGGTGACAGGATGTCTCAGAGCGCTAAGCTGACCGTGTTCTTCGACCACGTGCTTGAAGCTCTGGAGCAACTCCACTCTAACCGAGCAGCTCATCTGGCCAGCGAGTCGCGCAAGCTCTGCCAAGCTGTCCTCCGCAAAGTTCTCACCAAAGTGGTCTATAGGAATCCCGGCATCAACCTCGCCAACGTCTTCGACCGCCTGCCAAAGGATGCAGATCTCAAGGTGGCAGAAGAGCTTGTCGCGCCCATCATCGACAGGATCAGCCAAGTGAAGAGAGTTGAAGGTGATCGCCGGGATTAACTGCTTCGTCCCTTGCCGCCGCCATTTCATGCGAAAGACAATATTGCCTTATGTTAGAATCGCGGCAGCTTTTATTGTAATATAACTTGCTCTGTTCTGGACACATGCTATGTTATTCCCCTTTGCTTAATCTCTTTATGTATGTATTCACCCTACGCTTAACCGGAAACTTGCCGGCACGCATACCCTTGCCCCGAGCGCTAGGTGCGGGACTTTAGCAGCCTGCTGGCAGGGCTGCTGCCGGCAAGAGACCTTGATGCTCTTAGTGCAGCCACCTAACCTGTTGAGCGGACTCGAAACAGGATAAGGGCGCAACCAATTTACAGCAAGGTTCCTTCGCGTGCAGGTTTTCCATACATAAGTTGAAACTGTTCAAGGGGAACAACAAAACAAAAATCCATCTGAAATTTGTGCAATTCTGCAACTTATCTTTTCGTTGAAGCACTCTTTCCGACAAGATGATTTCCTTGAACATCGCCTATTGTTATCCATACCACCATTCTCTCCCCCCGGCAAAGATGCACGCGGGGTAACCTTCTGTTCCTTTGAGAAAAAGAAAGAAGAGAAAATATAGATATGGAACCTTGGCGGTTCGTTAGCACTTGTCGGGAGTAAGCATAATACAATACCTTGGATAAACATGCATATAAATAATCATGCAAATCGACAAGAATTGTACAATACTTATCTTTATTCAACTACGCACAGGGTCTGTGCCTGGCTTTGTACAAAGGATTACATGCTACTGTGGCAAGACTTGTACAAAAGGGGTTGCCGGGGAACCCGGCAACCGCGCCTTATGGGTAGAACTTACGAAGATGCTCGATATTCCAGAAGTTGCTCACCGGAATACCGTCTTCGGTCTCCAGGCGGACTGCGCCAGGCCTGGTGACTCGTACTACCCGATAAGGGCCTTCCCACTTCGGCGTCAACTTGTTGGAATTCTTGGCCGACTGAACGCGCCGAAGAACAAGGTCGCCTTCCTCAAGACTCCGGGCATGAACCTTGCGGCTATGATAGCGGCGCAAAGCTTGCTGGTAGCGTGAAGCTCGCACAGCAGCCTGGAGACGATCTTCCTCAAGGAACAGCGCGCCATCTTGCCGCAGCTGCTCTTGCTCGAGCTCATCATAGCCGAGCACTTGAGGTGACCCGTATATGAGTTCCGTGGTGAGAACTGCTTCTGCCGCATATACTAGGGAGAAGGGTGTCTGGCCGGTAGCTTGATTTGGTGTCGTTCTGATTGACCAAAGAACCACCGGCAATTCATCAATCCAGCGCCTTCCGCACTTGTGCAGCTTGTCGAAAGTTCTTGTCCTGAGACCACGCAGCACCTCAGCATTCGCCCTTTCCACCTGGCCGTTACTCCTTGGGTGAGCAACAGAAGCAAAACAAATTTTGCCGCCGAGGTCTTGGACGTACTGCGTAAAGGTGTTGCTGGTGAATTGTGTGCCGTTATCAGTGATGATCCTGTTGGGTACACCAAAGCGGCAAACTATTCCTTTGAAGAACTTGACGGCCGACTGTGCTGTTACCTTCCTCACTGGTTCCACTTCTGGCCACTTTGTGAACTTGTCGATGGCGACGTACAAGTATTCAAAGCCCCCGACAGCACGGGGAAAGGGGCCCAAGATGTCGAGCCCCCAGACCGAAAATGGCCAGGATAAATGGATCGTCTGAAGGGCTTGAGCTAGCTGATGTAGCTTCTTGGAATGAAACTGGCATGCTTCACACTTGGTTACTAGCACAGCTGCATCCTGGAGGGTAGTGGGCCAAAAGAAACCTTGCCGGAATGCCTTAGCAGCAAGTGCTCTTGATTCTATGTGGGAGCCACATATGCCTCCATGTATCTCTGCCAACAGCTCTAGTCCATCCTCCCGAGAAATGCACTTCAATTTCACACCGTTTGGTCTTTTTCTGTACAGGACATCATCCACAAACTGGTACATTTTAGACTGACGGGCTACTTTCTCTGCTTCTTCCTGCTCATCGGGGAGTTCTCCTGTCTGAAGGAAATGGACAATGTGTTGTGCCCATGCTGGAGCCTGAGGCTCAACGGCAAGGACTAAAGGCAAATCTTCTGTCGCGGGAAAAGTTGTCTCGACAGCGAGGGCCTGAGACCCTGTCGGATCTTGCTGTTCCCCGACAAGCTCGGCGGGAGCGTTTGTCTCGACGGCGAGAGCCTGAGCTCCTGCCGGAGCCTGTTGCTCACCGGCAAGCTCGGCGTCGTTCCCGGCAAACTTCCTTGCCGGTGGCTTCTGGGTGCTCTGCCGGGAAGTACTTGCCGGAACTCAACTTTCTTCTTTTCACTTGCCCTATTGATGGTGTCACGGATGGTTGAGTGAGTCGGAGCACAAAGGTACCTGGTTCCACAGGCAGCTTAAGGCCAACGCGCTTCGACAGATCATCACCAATGTTATTCTCTGCACGAGGGACGTGCTCCATTTGCAGACCGTCAAAACGCTCTTCCAACTTTCTCACTTCATCTACATAAGCTTCCATCAACGGGCTCTGATAATCTTTATTGACTTGTCTGACGACAAGTTGAGAGTCACCTCTGACAATAAGCTTCTGGATTCCAAGGTCTGCCGCGATCCTGAGACCGGCAAGCAAACCTTCATACTCGGCAGTATTGTTAGTCGATCTCTCCCGGGGAAAATGCATCTGAATCACGTATTTGAGGTGCTCCCCGGTGGGTGCGACAAGCAGCACGCCAGCACCGGCGCCTTGCAGCGAGAAAGCCCCATCAAAATACATGATCCATTCTTGCTTTGCTTCCTTGCCGGCGAGAGTTGACTCTGGAATTTCCTCATCTGGCGTTGGGGTCCATTCTGCAATGAACTCCGCCAAGGCTCTGCTCTGGATGGTTGAAGTACTCTCATATTTGAGGCCAAAGCTCGACAGCTCCAAAGCCCACTCCACAATCCTGCCGGTAGCCTCGGGATTCCGTAAAATCCGTTGCAAAGGAAAGCGAGTGACAACAGTGATCTCATGTGCCTGAAAGTAATGGCGCAGCTTCCTTGAGGCCATAAGGAGGCCAAAGAGCAGCTTTTGCACACTGGAATATCTTGACCTAGCCCCTTGCAAAAGGGAACTAACGAAATAGACTGGGCGCTGCACCATCTTCTTCTGCTGTATTGATTGGCTTGACCGCGCAGGCTCAACCTTGTCGTCGCCAGGCTCTGCCGGGGGAGGTCTTGACTCATCGCTTGGCGGTCCCGCCGTTGGCGCTGCTTCTTCATCAACTTCTCTCTCCGCCACCAACGCGGCACTCACCACTTGATTCGTTGCCGCTAGGTATAGCAACAGCGGCTCCTATGGTTTTGGCGCGACCAGTACTGGCGAAGAGGAGAGGTACTTCTTCAAATCCTGTAGCGCTGCCTCCGCTTCCGGAGTCCATTTCATTGGACCTGCCTTCTTCAAAATTTTAAAAAGGGCAGGGCGCGCTCAGCAGATTTTGAAATGAACCTACTCAGAGCAGCAACGCAGCCGGCGAGACGACGCACATCCTTGACACGTCTTGGCGCTTCGATTTGCTCAATTGCTTTGATCTTGTCGGGGTTTGCTTCAATTCCCCGCTGAGACACAAAGAACCTGAGGAGCTTGCCGGATGGGACACCGAACATGCACTTCTCAGGGTTGAGCTTTAAGTTGATCTTGCGCAGATTTGCAAAGGTTTCTTCTAAATCTGATATGAGTGTTGCTTTGTCCTTGGTTTTGACCACTATGTCATCCATATAGGCTTCCATATTTCTATGTAGCTGGGGCTCAAAACCAATCTGGACTGCTCTTGCAAATGTAGAACCAGCACTTTTCAACCCGAAAGGCATACGCAAAAAGCAGTACGTACCACATGGGGTGATAAATGCGGTCTTTTCTTCGTCTTCCTTGGACATGAATATCTGATGATAGCCTGAATAGGCGTCAAGGAACGACAGCAAGTCGCAGCCGGCAGTGGAGTCCACAATCTGGTCGATGCGCGGCAAAGGGAAGGGGTCTTTTGGACAGGCTTTATTGATATCTGTATAATCGATACATAGCCTCCACTTCCCATTCGCCTTGCGCACTACAACTGGATTGGCCAACCATGTTGGATGAAGTACTCCTCTAACCAGGCCTGCTGCTTCTAACTTCTTGATTTCTTCAGCAATAAACTGTTGCCGCTCCAAAGCTTGCTTCCTGACCTTCTGCTTGACGGGCCGCGCGTGTGGACAGACGGCAAGGTGGTGCTCAATTACCTCCCTGGGAACACCGGGGATGTCAGATGGTTGCCATGCAAACACATCGACATTCGCCCGCAGGAAGGCAACGAGCGCGATTTCCTATTTGCTGTCAAGGGTGGAACTTATAACGAAAGTTCCCCCCATGCCATCTTCCTTGGCGGGCACCTTCTTGGTCGCTGGTGGAGCAGCCTTGGATTTCTTGCTCTTGCCGGTGGAGCTCTCAGGCACGTCCTCAACGGGAGCGCAGCACTCCGAAGAGGCGCGCTTGCCGGAGTGTGTGCGAGAGGCCTTGCCGGTCTTCTTTCCTCCGGGAGCTTCATCGGCAGGAGCAAGCGCCATGGTGGCAGATGCTGCAACTGCATCCCGGTAAAGCTGATCGGTGCAGATAAGCGCGTCCTTCTTGTCGGAACCGACAGTGATGACGCTCATCGGCCCAGGCATCTTCAGCACGTTGTAGGCGTAGTGTGATGCCGCCATAAACTTGGCCAACGCCGGGCGGCCAAGGATCCCATTATATGGCAATGGTATCTTGGCGACGTCGAACACAATCTTCTCCGTCCTGAAGTTTAAGTCACTGCCAAATGTCACCGGCAGCGTGATCTTTCCTTTGGGTTGGCTTCTTCCTGGATTGACCCCTTGAAAAGAGCCCGTCTCTTCAAGATCTCCATCAGGAATTTGCAGTCTCTTGATGACCTCAGGTGAGATCAAATTCAAGCCGGCCCCACCGTCAACTAGCATTTTCGTCACCTTGAGGTTGCGAATCGTTGGCGAAACCAACAACGGCAAACACCCAACCGCAGTTACGCGATCAGGGTGATCCTCAACATCAAAAATGATAGGCGTGTTGGACCATTTCAAGGGCTTCCGAGCGCCGACAGATGGCTCTGTCGCATTAACCTCGCGCGCCCACTGTTTAAGTTGGCGGTGGGAAGAATGCAACGATGCGCCTCCGTCGACGCACATGGCATCAGTGGCTTTCTGAAATTCTTGCTCACTGGACTCGTTGTCCTCTTCCATGCCATCATCAGCCCCTTCTTGCTTGTCGCGGCCTCGAGCGGGCCGGTCCTTCTGCTGCTTGGCCTTGCTGCGGCGACCTCCTCGGCCACCGCGCTTCTTGCCGGACCCTTCAGCACCATCCTGAGCCCTCTCCTTGTCTCGCCTCTCGTACTCGGCCTTCTGCCTTTCGACAAGCTGTTCGACTTGCCGGCAGTCTTGGATATCGTGGCCCTTGGTACGATGGATCTTGCAATACTGCTTGCCGGAGCTGTCTGGCTTGTCGGCAGCCGCCAAGGCCTGACAGGAGGCGCACCCGGCAACATCCTTGTCGGGGTCGTCTACCTTGGCCTTCTTGGCGGTGCCGGGGTTGCCGGACCCCTCAACGGCAAGCACGGTCTTGCCCTTGCGCTTCCTGTTGCGCCGCCGACCCTTCTTCGCTGGGACGGCAGCGTCTTCATCTTCAGAGTCGGCCCTTGCGCCAACATCCTCGCCGGGGAGTCTCCTTCCTTCTTCGGCTCGAGCACACTTGTCGGCCAGAGCGTAAAGCTCGGCAACATCCCTGACCTTGTTCATTGCCAACTCTTCCCGCATCCTGCGGTTACACATGTTCTGATGGAACGCGCTGATGACAGCGGCAGGGTGAACGTCTGGAATGTTATGATGTACGCGGCTGAACCTTTGGATGTACTTGCGCAGGGTCTCGCCTTCCTTCTGGGGAATGATATGAAGATCACTCTCCTGGCCCGGAGCTTGATGACCTCCGGTGAAGGCGCCAACAAACTCGTGGCACAGATCTGCCCAGGAAGAGATGGATCCTTCTGGCAAATGCATCAACCACGACCTAACGTTGGGCTTGAGCACCAACGGGAAGTAGTTGGCAAGTATCTTGTCGTCACGACCCCCGGCAGCCTGCACCGCGATGGTGTAGATGCTCAGGAACTCTGACGGATGGGTTTTGCCATCATATTTCTCCGGGACCTCCGGCTTGAACGTGCGAGAATTGGGCCACTGGACTCGCCGCAGCTCACGGGTAAACGCTGGGCAACCCACCTCGTAAGGTAGATCGCCAAGATCCCCCGGCGCAGGCTTATCTACAGTGGGCCCCGCGCGCTTGTCGGACTGGTAACGTGCTTCCCGGCGCCGCTCGATGGTAGTTCGAGCGTCCTCCTTGCTTCGGTCCCGAAGAACTTGACGTTGATCGCAACGGGTTCGGGGGTCGGACGACGCCGTGGAATTATCCTCACGAGTGTCGACCCGTCGAGTCCTCGCCCGCTGCTGCTGCTGTGGGGGGGAATACACCGTAGTTGTGCCGCCCACAACCTTCTCTTTGTCGACGCGCGCCGGCTCGATGGACCATCGCCGCGAGGGCTCCGCCTGCTCCTGCTTATCTTCGTTGGCAAGGCCAACGAGGCTCTAAATGGCGGATCTCCACTCCTCGAGCTTGTCCGCAGCAGGAGGGAAATTCAGGAGCAGCTGTGCACGTGCCAGCGCTTCTGCCGGGGTAGGCGGTGGCAACAGGTGCGAGGAACGTGAGGTGCTCTGACTCCTAACCGTGTTAGAAGGAGCAACAACACGATCCTGCGACCGTACGCCGCTAACACCAGCACGTGGACGTGCATGCTGGCCTCGCACCTCCCGAGAATGATGCTCAGGAGATTTCCCATGGGGACGTCCGGGGCCTCCAACGTCGCGGCGAAGCTCCTCGCGCGCGCCCTGGAAGGTCGCGGCACGTGCGCCGGCGTGGGTGTCTTGGAGAGCGCTCTTCCATCTCTGGAGTTCGCCGCACCGCCCGCTGGCAGTACGGCTCCATCCCTGGATCCAACGGCACGAACGACGCCGCTTGCCTGGCTACGATCACCGGAGCATCGTGGAAGCTCGGGATCTCTACTCCCTCCACCCGCGTCGATTCCATCGCCCGTGCGCGTAAGCACGGGCGCGGCGGACGCGGATGGTCCAACCGCCGTGAGACCCTTCCTCTTGGGGGCCATGGCGGTGATGATGATGAAAAACTGGCGCGCTGATCACTGGATCAGGTCCACGCAGCCTCACTACCCTACCTGGCGCGCCAAAGATGTCGGAAACGACACCTATGGGATCATGAGGATCCCTTTACGGTTCGGCGGGGAGAAGGATTGCACAGAGAGCAGATCGAGCGATCAACGCAAGGGGATTTTACCCAGGTTCGGTCCGCTCGGAAGCGTAAAACCCTACTCCTGCTTGGTTGTATTGAGTGTGTTCTTAGGCTAGTTCTTGGAGCGCTACAGTAGCTGCTACACATGCGGAACTGGCCAGAAAAGATCCTCCTCCCTGTAGCTGCACTTGGGCCTCCTTTTATACCTTCGAAGGGGTCGCCAACAGTAGTGCGCAGGGGTACATGAGGTGTAAAGCAACTACAGTGCTTATCATACTGAATACTGACGGCTTAGGACAAGGGCATTTAATGCTCCTGTTGAGGTGTCCCTGCCTTTCTTGGGGACGGAAAAAGGAGTCATCCCATCGCACCGCTTAAGCCCTCACGCCGTCAGCGTCCGACACGCACCCAGGAGAACAAAAGCTAAAAGTCAAGCTGGTAGTTGCCCTGGGGCGGTGCGCTCGAACAGTGATAGGGGCTTGCCGGGTGCGAGCCTTGTCGGGGCTACAAGCCATCCCCGGCAAGGTCTTGCCAGGGCTCCATCCCTTGGTCCTCCATCTTCTCATCTTCTTGACGTTGTAGTACTTGATTCCAAGGCTTCGCTATGCCTTGTCGGCCCCAGGGGGTTGCCCGCGCACAAGTCTGGGTAATAGATACCCTGGTTATCTGTACACTAACAGTCGGCCTTTCTATCTTTTTCTAAGTCCCAGCCCAGTATTGTCTTACTAAGCCGGCCCTTGGGGGTTACACATTGTTCCTCAAAACTATATGATCAGATCTACAACAAGGTCCTGCTCATTATTGCGTAATGACCCGGACCTTGGGGGCTACACTGGCTGAAGTTTTCTGAGCATAAGACATTTACAAGTCCCAGGTTGCTGCAGGCAAGACAACCCGGTACTTGGGGGCTACATATGTGGAACATTCAACTCATGACTGGTGACTCAGACGAGCAATCCAGATTTCCCTAGAGTTGCAATATTTATATTGAAGCAAGTCTTAAGGCTATCACTACATTTCCCCTCTTAAGACTTGGGGGCTACAGGTAATATGAATATGAGGAAGATATGCCTTCAAATTCTCAGTTATGAGGGAACCAGACGAATTTATCAAACCAAGGCAGTTGATAATAAGGGTTATTTTTTCTCCAACAGCCAGCGAGGTTACCATGAATAAATTCAAGCTAACCTGGGGGCTAATGTCGGGGATATACCCCGTGGTATGACCCGGGAACAGTTCTAAGCCGGCAGACAGTTCTAAGCAGGCAGACAGTTAAGCCGGCAGACAGTTAACCCGACAGACAGATAACCCGACAGACAGTTAACCCGGCAGACAGTTAACCCGGCAGACAGTTATAACCCGGCAGACAGTTAACCCGACAGACAGTTAACCCGGCAGACAGTTATAACCCTGCAGATAGTGATGACCCGGCAGACAGTTATGACCCGGCAGACAGTTATGACCCGTCAGACAGTTATGACCTGGCAGATAGTTAAGTCCCGGAGACGAGTCCCTGAAGATGAGTCTTGAAGATAAGCCCTGATTGTAAGCCGCCCGGTTAAGCCGCCCGTCTTAGATAAGAAGCCCGGGACTTAGAAGCCCACGAAGAGAAGCCCGCGATGGGAAGTCATAATAAGTTAAGTCTCAATCCGACTTAGACTCTACATGTAAACCACCCCTTCAAGGTATATAAGGAGGGGCGGGTCACCCCAAGAGGGTCAAGTTTTTAGACGTCTCCATAGACAGGTCTTAGAGAGACAAGTCATTAGAGATAGTCAGATTAGAGGTTCTCGAGATTAGAGGTAGCGACTCCGCACCCTTGTAACCGAGATCGTCATCATCATCAATATAGACACAAAGCAGGACGTAGGCTTTTACCTCCATCGGAGGGGCCGAACCTGGGTAAACTTGCGTCTCTCGATTCCGACCAACCCCTATCCAGCTACCACATAGTTGCGATGGCCTCACACCTAAGTTCTCTCAACGAGGACATCTTGCCGTGACAAAACCACGACAGGCACCCTGCTGGAGGGGGCAATCATCACCGGAGGCCATCTTCATCATCCCGGTGATCTCCATGACGAAGAGGGAGTAGTTCACCCTCGGGGATGAGGGTATGTACCAGTAGCTATGTGATTGATCTCTCTCTATATATCTCTCTCTCGTGTTCTTGAGATGTCATGATCTTGATGTATCACGGGCTTTGTTAATATAGTTGAATGATATGGTGCTCTTCCCTTGCTATCTTGATGTGATCAACTGAGTCTTTTACTTTGAGGTTTCGTTATGTTGGATCAAATACTTTGGATTTGAGAACACTTGATATATGTCTTTCATGTGGATACCCGTGGTGAAAATTGGGTATTCTATTGATTCGCTTGATATATGTTTTGGTAATCAACTTGCGGATTCACGTGGTGACATTGGGTTAATCGGTGCATATGGGGGTATACACATTATTGTCCTACTTTCTCCGATAGAAGCTTGGGGTACTCTTTGAAGTTCTTTGTGTTGGATTGAATATGATGAATCTCAAAAAAAATTATGCATGTCGAATAATTAACCCACGGGTACTTGTGGTGACATTGGAGTATCTAGGTGACATTAGGGTTGATTGATGCGTATCATATGGTGTTATTTTAGTACGAACTCTAGGGCTGTTTGTGACATTTATAGGAATAGCTCAATAGATTGATCGGAAAGGATAACTTTGAGATGGTTCTACTACCTACGACAATTTCATCTCATGTTCTCCGCTACTTCTGAACTTTGGAGTGATTCTTTGCCCCGCGTTGAGGGATGATCATATGATTCTATTATGTTAGCATTGTGGAGAGATTTCACTAGTGAAAATATGAACCCTAGACCTTATTTCCAAGCATTGATATGTCGTTTTGCTCACTATTTACTACTTGTTACCTTGTTGTTTTATTTATTTAGATTATAAAAACCTATACTGACGGGGTTATTACCCCCGGGTGGGCCAAATCTGTGGGGTCCTCCCCCCGCACGAAGAAAATCGATATCGCCGGCTGGGCCACGGCCGGCTGGTGGGCCACCGGTTGCCTCAAGACCGGCTGGCGAGGGGCCGGATGGCGAGGAGCCGGCATGTCCGTTGCCGGCTCACCTACGACCGGCTGATCGAGGAGCCGGTCGTCTGGCTTACGGCCGGCTGCCTCCAGGCCGGCCCTTCCGCTGACCTTCGGACGGACCAGCTCCCGTCCCATCTCTCTGCGCCCCAGTACGGCGACAAGACGAGACCCCCATGACCAATTCCGGCGTGGCCACAGTGGCCACTAGCACACGGGCGCGCATGGCCACAGTGGCTGCTGACCTCGGCCGACCGCGACAGGGCTTCCAATAGTGCCGGCACGCCTCCAACCACTCCATTACCTGCCCCGGCATGGCTACAGGGCAGCCGGCCGTACCGCTGACCTCGGCCGGTTGCCACAAGACGACGCCCCAAAGGGCAGCCCATGCCGCGACATGACCGGCACGGGGACCCACCATGCGGGCCCCGCCGGCTCCCGACGGGACCCTGCAGCCGGCGGGCCCTACTAGCGACAAGACCCCACGACCGGCAGCCCCCACAGCCGGTCAAGAGAGGCTGTCGGGTCGGGCCCCCCGAGATCTCTTATTCATATTGTAACCCGGGGGGGTTGGCCTATAAAACCCCCCGGGCCTCCCCCATGCAAGGGGGAACTCGACGCACACACACACCACACACGCATAGAGAGGCAGCAAGGGAAGCCCAGCCCTTTCTTCCTCCTCTAACCATACAGCTCCAGGAGCATCATTGTAACCTCGCCATCGTCTCAACTAGACCGAGCAGGACTAGGGGTGTTACCTCCCACGGAGGGCCCCGAACCTGGGTACATCATGTGTCCGCCACCGCTTGCGCTTAACCCCGCTCCTGGAGCCCGTCGGCGTCCTTCGGCCCCAACCACTCTCGATAAGCCTACCCATGGCATCTGCCGTGACGAAACGACGACAGTTGGCGCCCACCGTGGGGCCGTCCGCGGCGCCGGCCGGAGTCACGCTCCGGGCGGGGCCCGTCACCACCTCCCCCGGCCTCCCCGCGTCCGGGCGGAACTGTATGCTCGTGGGGCTTGCTCCGGCAGGCCCTGCGGGCGACGTTGCCGACCTCTCCAACGAGTGTCTCGGCCACGACTCCGCACTCGACGTCGCCGCGCTCGCCGAGCGTTTTGGCAAGATAAGCCTCGCCGGCTCGCCGGCGGCAGATGAGTACCCTAGCTGGGTGCTCGACTGCACCGATCCCCCTGCGTCTGTGGGTGCACTCGCCACGGGCGAGGCTGACGGCCCCCGTTGCTGCGTGGGAGTCTTCGTCACCATTTCCTCCACCACTTCGGGCCGTGTGCGGGCCGAGGCCGACGCAGCCGCCACCCGCGCCGGATCCTCCAACCCGCTCGCCACTACCCTCTGGGGTCTGAGCACCCCCATCGCCCCGATGGCGAACCCAGCCACCGCCAGAACCGAGCTGGAGGCGGCCCGCCAAATACTATTCGAAGACGCCAGCGCCCTCGCGACCGAGCGGTGCCTGATGGAAGCCGCGCAGCGGGAGTACGCCTCCGCGTATGGTCTCACCCCGGCTGGCATCGAGCCCGGCCGGCATGAGGCTGTGCGTGACCGCGGCCGCGTGGTCGCGGAAATCCTTGGCGGCCGCCTTCCCGTCTACGACACCCCCGCGGCCAACCTGCGGGCCGCCAAGGTAGCCTACGAGGATCTGGCTGCCTTAGCGGGTGAGGAGCGTGCCGCGCGCGAGCGGCACATCAAGGACCTCATCGACACCGCCAACGCGCAACAAGCCGGTTTCGCCCCCGGCGGAGCCGTTTCCGAGTTTCCCCGTCCCGAGGGCGAGGGCACTGGGGCTGCAAGCCGTCAGCCGGCTCAGCACTCCAGCGCCCCTCGTTCCTCCGGCCGGCACACCGAGGGAAGCAACATTTGGCGTTCCCAGTCGCGCGGGAACGAACAGCCGGCTGTAAATAGCCGGCGTAGCAATAACCCGGCTGGCAGCAACCGCCGCGGCGAGGCGCCGGCTGGCGGCAGCCGGCGCAGCCGCGGGCACACTCCGCCTCCGTGACAAGACCCGGCGCGGCCCGACCCGCCGGCCGTCCGCCCCGAACTCGCGGCCCGGCTCGGGCCGCGTGTCCCCCATAGCGAGAACGATGCGCGGCTCCGCCTCGATCGGCTGGCGCAGTCGGCTCTCCTCGAGGAGGAGGGCTCGATTGGCCCAGCGTGCTTCAGCCCCCGGATCCGCAACGAACCGTTCCCGCCCGGCTTCACGCTTCCCCGCGACACCCCGAAATACAACGGGGCTGCCAAGCCGGAGGACTGGCTGATCGACTACACCACCGCCATCGGCATCGCCAGGGGGAACAAGCGCGTAGCTGTCCGCTACGCTCCCCTTATGCTGATCGGCTCAGCCTGCACCTGGTTGAACAGCCTGGCAGCCGGCAGCATCAACACCTGGACGGACTTCGAAGAAGCGTTCGTCCGCAACTTCACCGGCACCTACAAGCTGCCCGGTCGGCCCCGCGAGCTGGCCATGTGCGTTCAGGGGCCGGAGGAGCCCCTCCGCGACTACCTCACACGCTGGACCGAGCTCCGCAACTCCTGCGAAGGGGTGCACGAGGTGCAGGCCATCCAATACTTCATCGAGGGTTGCCGAGACGGCACCCACTTTAAGCACAAGCTCCTATGCTCCGAGCTGGCTACCATGACGGACCTGATGGCCAAGGCGGACAAGTACGCCATGGCCGACTCCGCTATGCGGGTGAAGGTCGCCACGCCAGCCAAGCCGGCTCCACCGCCCGCCGCGCCGTGGGCGGCCGCCGACAACCGGCAGCAGCAGAACAACAAGCGCAAGGCCGACCAGCCGGATCCCCGCTACGGGAGCCGACAGGTTGCCTCAATCGAGGAAGAGCAGCCGGCTGCCCAGGCTTCCACCAAGCGCCAGCGCACCGGCAAGGCCACTTGGCAGCCCAAGCTCACGTTCGAGCAGATGCTCGACCTCCCCTGCAAGCACCATTCCGGCGGCAAGCCGTCTACGCATACGCTCCGGCACTGCAGCTTCTCGCAATGGTTGGCCCGGGGCGAGGGTCTTCCGAATCGTCCCCCGCCGGCTCCTCGCGCGCCGGCGCCGCCTCTGGATCCCGCTCCGGCTCAGGCCCCGGCTCCAGCTCAGAACGACGGCCGGCTGCTCGATCAGTTCCCCGTCCAAGATGGTTCCTACGTCGTCTTCACCAGTGAAGAGACGGACAAGCACGCTCAGCGCCGGCTCCGCCGCGAGGTGAATGCCACCATGCCCACGACTCCCCAGTTCATGCAATGGTCCGACAAGCCGGTCACCTGGAGCTGGGCTGACCACCCGGCTGTGATGCCAAGCCCTGGCAGCTACGCCCTCGTCCTGGATCCCACCATCACCTCCGAGAGGCGCTCGTGCCGCTTCTCGCGGGTGCTGGTCGATGGGGGCAGCAACATCAACATCCTTTACCTCGATACGATGCACAAGCTGGGACTCAAGGTGGAGGACCTGCAAGCGAGCTGGACGGTTTTCCACGGCTTCGTGCCGGGAAAATCCTGCACCCCCGTCGGCAAGATCAAACTCGACGTCGTCTTCGGCGACCACAGCCACTTCTGCCGCGAACCAGTGTGGTTCGAGGTAGTGGACCTCGACAGTCTCTACCACGCGCTGCTGGGCCGGCCGGCTCTCGCCAAGTTCATAGCGATCCCCCACTACGCCTACCTCAAGCTCAAGATGCCGGGTCCCAAGGGCATCATTACCATCGCCGGCGACTACAAGATATCGATGGCGTGCGCACGAGACGGCAGCTGGCTAGCCGAAGCGCTGGAGATAGCAGAGGAGAAGCGGCAGCTCGACCGGCTTGTGGTCCACACGTCTGGCCAGCCGGCCATGCCGCCTCCCCCATCCCAGTCAGTCGGCAAAGCCTCGTTCCGGCCGTCCAAGGACATCAGGCAAGTGCCACTCGACCCGGGCAACCCCACCCAGTGCGTCACCATCGGCTCTCGCCTCGACAGCAAATAGGAAAGCGAGCTCGTTGACTTCCTCCGTGAGAATCGGGACATCTTCACATGGTCTACCAAGGACATGCCGGGTGTTCCGAGGAAGTTCTCCGAGCACAAGCTTCATGTACGACCGGACGCGAAGCCGGTCAAGCAACCCCTGCGCCGTTTCTCCGAGGAAAAGCGACGTACTATAGGAGAAGAAATCGCCCGGCTGCTCGCAGCCGGCTTCATCATGGAAGTTTTTCACCCGGACTTGCTGGCCAACCCAGTCCTGGTGCTGAAGAAGAACAAGACCTGGCGCATGTGTATCGACTACACGAGCCTGAACAAGGCATGCCCCAAGGACCCGTTCGCCCTGCCGCGGATCGATCAAGTTATCGACTCCACAGCCGGCTGCGACCTGCTGTCTTTCCTGGACGCCTACTCAGGCTACCACCAGATCAAACTGGACCCGGCCGACCGGCTTAAGACTTCCTTCATCACCCCTTTCGGGGCCTACTGCTACATCACGATGTCCTTCGGCCTGGAGAATGCAGGCGCTACCTTCCAGCGCTGCATGCAGAAGTGCCTCCTGCCTCAGATAGGCAGGAACGTCCACGTCCATGTTCACGACATCATCGTCAAGTCCAAGAAGTATTTCATCCTCCTCGGCGATCTCCGGGAATCATTCGCCAACCTGCGCGAGTACAAGATCAAGCTCAACCCGGAGAAGTGTATCTTCGGCGTTCCAGCCGGCCAACTCTTGGGTTTTTCGTGTCCGCCCGCGGCATCGAAGCTAACCCCGAGAAGATCAGGGCAATCGAGCGCATGCCCAAGCCGACCCGGCTCCGCGACGTCCAGAAGTTCACCGGCTGCCTCGCCTCCCTCAGCCGGTTCATCAGCCGGCTGGGCGAGAAGGCCTTGCCCCTCTACGGGCTCCTACGCAAGATGGCTCTGGTCGAGCCAGGCCGCGATCGCACGAAGAAGCCAGCCGTGTTCGACTGGTCCGATGAGGCGGACGAGGCATTCCGCGGCCTCAAGCGGGCCCTCACCAGCGCGCCCATCCTGGCCGCGCCGGCTAAGAAGGAGCCTTTGCTCGCCTACGTCGCGGCGACCACGCGCGTCATCAGCGTCGTCCTGGTGGTGGAGCGGCCGGAGGAGGGCAAAACGCTGCCGATCCAGCGCCCCGTCTACTACCTCAGCGAGGTCCTCTCCGCCTCCAAGAAGAACTACCCCCACTACCAGAAGATGTGCTACGGCATATACTTTGCCGCCCAGAAGATCAAGCAATACTTCCAGGAGCACGTCATCAACGTCGTGAGCACAGCGCCGCTGGGCAAAATCATGTGCGGCCGGGACGCCACCGGCCGGATTGCCAAGTGGCCAATCGCCCTCGCCGACTACGAGATACGGTATGAGACGCGTACCGCCATCAAGTCACAAGCAATGGCCGATCTCCTCGTCAACTGGGCCGAAACCCAGTTCGTGCCACCTCCACCCGACTCCACACACTGGCGTATGCACTTCGACGGCTCGAAGATGCAAGCCGGCCTGGGATCCGGCATCGTCTTGTCATCCCCGAGGGGAGATCAGCTCAAGTACGCGCTCCAGATCCACTTCGCCGCCTCCAACAACGTGGCCGAGTACGAGGCCCTCGTCCACGGCCTCCGACTCGCCAAGGAGATCGGCATCCAGTGCATCATATGCTTCGGTGACTCCGACCTCGTGGCGCAGCAAGTCTCTGGTGAGTGGGACGCCAGGGACGCCAACATGGCCAGCTATCGCTTCCTCGTCCAACAGCTCACCGGCTCCTTCGAGGGCCGTGAGTTCCATCACGTCCCCCGTGCGGACAATGAGGCGGCCGATACGCTGGCAAAAATCGGCTCCACCCGGCAGGCCGTCCCAGCTGGCGTCTCCCTCGAGCGGCTGCTCAAGTCGTCGATCAAGCCCTCTCCCGAATCGGAGTCCATTTTCGTGCCGGCTAACGCAGCCGGCCCCTCGACAGACCCGGCTGCCCAGCCGACCGGGCCGGCTACAGCAACTTTGCCGGCTCCGCCATCTCCGGCTCCACCATCTCCGGCCGCCCAGCCGGTGCCGCCAGCTCCGGCTGTCAAGCCGGCCGTGACTGCTGCAGCCGGCTCTGGACCCGTAGCCGTCATGATGGCGATCGACATTCCTTCCACCGGCTCACTCCCGGGGGCTGGCAAGCCGGTCCCGGGGGCTGGCGAGCCGATCCCGGAGGCTGGCAGGACGGACCCGGGGGCTGATCTTCCGGACCCGGGGGCTGCGGCCGCCACCGACGCCCCGCTCGAGCTCGAGCCAGCTCCCGTCTCGGCTCCCTCATGGGCCCAGCCCATCCTGGCGTTCCTCCAACGCGGCGAACTCCCCTCCGACGAGGCCACAGCAAGACAAATCCCGCGCCGGGCCTCGGCTTACAGCATCATCAACCACGAGCTGGTTCATCGCAGCACCACCGGCGTTTTCCAACGCTGCGTCGAGCCGGAGAAAGGCCAAGAGATCCTCCTCGACATCCACCAGGGCGAGTGCGGGCACCATGCCGCCTCCAGGACCCTGGTGGCCAAGGCGTTCCGCCACGGCTTCTACTGGCCGACTGCTTTGGAGGCGGCCAAGCAACTGGTCGACAAGTGCGAAGGCTGCCAGCGCTTCAGCACGCAGAGCCACCTGCCGGCTTCAGCCCTCCAGACCATCCCCCTCTCATGGACTTTTGCCGTCTGGGGGCTGGACATGGTGGGACCATTCAAGACCGCACGATGCGGCATGACACATCAACTGGTAGCCATCAACAAATTCACCAAGTGGATCGAGGCCAGGCCAATCAAGAAACTGGACGGCCCCACGGCCGTCCGGTTCATCGAAGACATCACGGTCCGCTACGGCGTCCCCCACAGCATCATCACCGACAATGGCACGAACTTCGCCAAGGGCGCGCTAGCACATTTCTGCTCCAAGCGGGGCATCCGGCTCGATCTGGCGTCCGTCACCCACCCACAGTCAAACGGCCAGGTCGAGAGGGCAAACGGCCTGATCCTGTCCGGCATCAAGCCTCGGCTCGTGGCGCCGCTGGTCAGGTCAGCCGGCTGCTGGATCGAAGAGCTGCCGGCTGTCCTCTGGAGCCTCAGGACCTTGCCAAACCGGTCGACCGGCTACACCCCGTTCTTTCTCGTGTATGGGTCCGAGGCAATCATCCCCACCGACATCGAGTTCGATTCGCCTCAGGTTACCCTGTATACGGAGAAGGACGCGAAGGAAGCGAGAGAAGACGGCGTCGACCTCCTCGAGGAGGCTCGCGAGCTGGCTCTGAGCCGGACGGCCATCTACCAACAAAAGCTCCGGCACTACCATAGTAAGCGGATCCGGCCACTCTCCTTCCGCGAAGGGGACTTGGTGCTCAGGCGGATCCAGCGAACTGCCGGCCAGCACAAGCTGTCCTCCCCATCGGAGGGCCCGTTCATCATCAGCCGGGCGCTGCACAACAACGCGTACTATCTAATAGACGCCCAGAAGCCGCAGAAGCGCAAGAGAGACGCCTCCGGTGAGGAAACGGAGCGTCCGTGGAACGCGGCGCTCCTCCATCCATTTTACTGCTAAGAACCAGTGTATGTACATATCCTTCCCTTTTGGGCTTATGAATGCAACGGGGGCCCCAAGCCGTCACTTGGGGCACGCCCCCTTTTCAATCCTTCCAAAGTTTCCTTACTATTTAAAGCGCGTCACCCTGACCCGGGGGCTCACCGGCTCCCCTCCGAGGCGGATAAGTAATGTGAGCAAGCAACCCTTCACTACCCCCCTAACCAGCCACAGACCGGCTCCCGGCTGTCCGGCTGATGGGACCACGGGGTACGAGGAAACTTCTCACATGAAGGTCAGGCCAACGAGTGGCAGCCAGACCGACCCAACCGAACTATGCTATTTCTAGCAAACCGGCCACTACCGGCTCGACCTAGCCCTAGCCGGATGACTCTAAATGGTGCGCTTGTTTTCCCCAAAGACGATGCCCCGTCCCTGCCCCAGACTGGCTCCTGGCTGGCTGCAGGCGGGGCGGAAGCCGAAAGGAATCCCGGCATGCGACACAAGTCAAAAGGCAAAAGGCGAAAGAAGAGCCGGCATGCACAAATTTTTAACGGCGCAAGTTAAAACATTAAGCGGCCACAGGCCAAATATTCATTACAATACACCCACACCCAGTGGGTGGAAAAGCGTCTTAAACATAATGTTGCAGCAAAACAAGCAGGTAAATATGCGGGGCGGCTCAGGCCACCGGCGCGTCGCCAGCCGGCTCGACGGCCCGCCCGGAAGAAGCTGCGGCCTTCGGGTCCGCCTCCGTGGCACCGGTGCCACCGTCGGTGCTCTCACCAGTGACCTCCTCATCATCCGGGCCTTGGGGATTGCCAAAGGAGTCCTCAGCGACCGGCTCGCCGTCTTCGCCAAGCGCCGGCAGAAGTTCGTTCGGGTCAACATACGAGGCAAGCTCGTTGGCCCGACGGACAAGGGCACCTTCACGGGCCGACCGCTCCGCCTCCGGGACGTCGCGCATCGTGGCCAGCCGGTCCAAGTTAATACCGGGGTACCACGACGTGATGAACCGGAGCGCCATCTGCGCGCCGGCCCGAGCCGCCGACGCCTTCCAGACCTTGAGCCGGGCCCTGGCGTTCTCCAGCCACAGCGCCACGCGGTTCTCCGGGCCCCACGACCCGGCCACAAGGCGGCGATCACCTCCTTGCCGGCTATCTTCAGCCGCTCCACGCTGCGCAGGAGGTGGATCAGCCAGTTCTCCACGGCCAACGCAAGCTCATCCACGTCCCAGCCGGTGTCCTCCTCGCACTCTAGCCCGCGCCGCTGCAGATCCCCCCGGTGGCTCGCCACGACTCGCTCGGCATAGCGCTGGGTTTCCGGGAACCGCTCTGAAGAAAGGAAAATTGGAATCAAAAAACACCTCAAGGGCAAGAAAAACACGGACGGCTGAGAAGAAGGTCAAGACTTACGCTGGAAGGCGTCGTCCATCTCAATGGCGAACTGCAGCGCCGCCTCCTTCTCATTTTCCAGTGCCGTCTCCGCCTGGGCAAGGGCGGCGTTGCGCGCCTCAAGCGGGCCCTTGACATCGCTTTCCTTGGCCGTCACCTCCCGCTGCAGCTCCTCCCTCAGACGCTCTTGGTCCGCCTGCCTGTCCACCAGCAGGCCGGCCAGCCGGTCCCGCTCCGAGGTGATCGCCTGGACGTTCTGCGCCAGCCGGTCCCGCTCGGCGGCCACCTCATCCCTCTTCTCCCGGATGGAGGCCAGGGCGTCCAGGTCCCCTGCAAAAACATCGACCGCGATCAGCAAAATGCACAAGACCCGTGCCGGCTACTGAGCAGCCGGCCCGACTCTCGGGGGCTACACCCAGTGGGTGCGCTCGCGCACCCCCACTGGAGCCGATGTACCTTGCGCCTTCTTCAGCTCCTCCTCTAGATCGTAATAGCCGCGCTTTCCATGATTGTGGATAGCGACCGCCTCGTCAAAGAGCTCCCGCCAGCTGGAGGTCCCCGCCGGCTCCAAGAAACCAGTCAAGAACACGCAAAGGAAGATCCGGCCCGGCTGCCTCGCAGCCGGTCAGCCGGCCCGCATCTCGGGGGCTACACCCAGTGGGTGCGCTCGCGCGCCCCCACTGGAAATCCTACAAAGACCAAAAAAGGTTTACCTTTCCGCCCTGCAGGGCGCTGTCGGCCGCTTCGGTAAACTTGGCCAGCTCCTCGCGGCACCGCGCCAGGACGCTGCCCAGCTCGTCGAGCGCCGGGACCGGGCCGCCGACCGACGAAGGCAGGACGGCTGGGACGCGGGCCAGCGCCTCCCAGTCCTGGATCACGTCCAGCATGGTCCTCCCGGACCGGCTCCCCCCCACAGCTTGCCCCGGCATCCGTCGTAGCACCGGCCGCTGACCACAAGGGCTCGGGAATCAGTCCCCGGCTGCCCCACGTCCTGTGCCATTGCCACCTCTCCCGTCCGGCTCGACGGGATGGTCGCGGCGGCCGGCGTTCCCGCCTCCGTGGCCGGCACCTCCGGTGCCGCCTCCGGCGCCACCGGGGCCTCCGGCACGACGACCGCGGCCGGCTTCGCGATGGGCGGCGTCACCACCGTCTCCGCCTGCCGAGGCCCCTCCGGTCCCGTCTCAGGGCTTGCTCCCTCCGGCCGGGCCATCTCCGCCCCGGTCGAGGTCGTGACCGCCTCCACAGCCGGCCTCCGCGGCTCGCTCGACGGAGGTCTCGACATGCGAGCCGACTCCGCCGCCGAATCCGTCGCCTGCGCGGGGTCCGCGGACCGCCTCCGCCTCCCGCCGCTCGAGGCCCCAGAGTGCGCGGTCCTGCCCTGGGCCCCTGACTTCGAGGCTCGCAGCTCCGCGAGCCTCCTCTTCTCCTCACGCTGCGTGACTGCGTGCTCTAGGGCCAGCTGGCTGGCGGGCTCCAGCGGGCCAGCCGTTGACTCCACGTCGTGGAGCTCGATGGTGTCCCTGGAACAGGCGAACATTCAGCCGCTTGCCGGCACGAAACCAACAAAGAGAAACACCTCCAGGAACCAAGGAACTTACCCGGCGACGACGGGAAGGACCCGCCTGGCCCTCTCCGGCGGCTTCACTATGACCGGCTTCACCCGCTTGCGAGCCGGCGGTTGGGCCACCGGCTCCTCCTGAGCCGGCCTCTTCTCCCGTTGGGAGGACCCGGCCGCCCGGCTGCGCGACGTCCGCTCCTCGCTCCGCCCACGCGGGCTCCGCTGAACTGCGGGGGGAGGCGCATCCAAGATCCGGACATCATCATCGTCATCATCATCATCATCGCTCCAATCTTTGATCGCGGGGTCGGAGGGGAACTCACCAGCCGATCGGGACCCGTCGGCTCTCGGGTCGCCCCCCGCCTCGGCCTCTCCCGATGAGTGGACCCCCTCTTTGGGTCCGGCCCCCGGCTCGAAATCCTCGGGGTCGGATTCGGCGCGCTCCGCCTCGAAAATCTGGGGGTGCGGGCCGTCTGGCGTGTTCTGTCGAACGAAAAGCTGCGGTCAGCACGTCGGGTGAGATCGGGTGCCGGCTGGAAAGATCCAAAAAGGAAAAGAAAATTCACCTCAACAGGGCGTACCAGGGGTGTCGGATTGAGCCGGCTGTACGGCTCCTTGCCCAGGGACCAGGTCCCCGGCACCAGCTTGAAGGTCATGATGGCATTCACCCGCTTCGCCACCTAGGCTGGCGTTAGCTCGACAGTGGACAGCCGGAAGGGGTCCCGCCGGCCGGACATGTCGCAGATCCGGTGCGGCCTCAACTGGAGAGGCAGCACCCGGCGCGCGATGAAGGCGGCCACCAGGTCAGAGGCAACGAGCCCCTCTCCGCTCCTCATCGTCTGGAGCCGGCCTAGCTCTCCGAGCACAGCACCGGATGGGCCGACCCCCGACCAGTTCGCTCCAGATGACGGGGTGTTGACGAACGCCGGCAGCCGGATATAATCCCGCTGCGGGTCGGCGTTCTTCACATAGAAGAACGTCCGATTCCACCCCTTGACGGAGTCGATGTGGTCGATGCAGGGAAAATGCGGGCCGCGGCAACACACCACCACGCCCCCGCAGGCGTACGGCACCTCGTCCTTGTTCTTCAGGGCCTTGAGATAAAAGAGCTTCCTGAAGAGCTCCACGAAGGGAAGCATCCCAAGATACCCCTCGCACAAGGTCACGAAGCTCGCGATGTAGAGAATGGCGTTGGGGCCGAGGTGGTGCGGCTGAAGATCGAAGGTGTCCATTAGGAGACAGAAGAAGAGGCTCACCGGCAGGCCGAAGCCGCGCATAGTGACAGGCGAAGACGACGTGCTCCCCCGCCTGGGGTCTGGGCACCACCTCGCCGCCTGGTGCGCGGGCGATCACGCGCTCCTCCGACGGCAGCATGCGGGCGCGGCGGAGCTTCGCAATGTCCTCCTCCGTGACGACGGAACCTCCCCAGCTACCGTGCGGGCCGTCAGCCATCGCTGCAGCGGGGCGGTGCGGGGCGGCGAGTGGTCGGAGCTACGGCGCAAACTGAGCGGAGAGGGCAAGGAGGAAGAAGACGAAGGGGGCGAGAGGGGCGTAACTGCCTCCGCCCCTCGCCCTTCCCATTTAAATAAAGGGGCGACGCCTGGGGGAAGTGGGGATTAATTGTGCCCACTCCTCCGGGATATCCACGAGATCGTGGGTACCTCGGGTCGCGGCCACTACGGTCTAGGCGCAAAAGATCCCGGTCTGCGGCCCGAGGCCTACTGGGCTACACCCGCAGCCTAGCGGGCTAGGCCCAGGGCGACGTCCCGTATGCCCACGCGTGCGGGCCCCATGGCTTCCTTACGCCTCGCGTGGCGCGCCACGAGCCGGTGCGGGGCCCGGGGCGGCGCGACGGAACCCGAGGCGTCGGGGGCGGCCGCCGCCTCGCCCAGCCGTTCGGCTCTCCGCAGAAGATAAAACACCGCCTGAGGGAAGCCGCCGGCTCCCCCCCTCGTCAGGCAGACGTGGGCCCCTGCCGGCTTCGGGGACTACTGACGGGGTTATTACCCATGGGTGGGCCAAAGCTGTGGGGTCCTCCCCCCGCACGAAGAAAATCGATATCGCCAACCGGCCCGGGGCCGGCTGGGCCACGGCCGGCTGGTGGGCCACCGGTTGCCTCAAGACCGGCTGGCGAGGGGCCGAATGGCGAGGAGCCGGCATGTCCGTTGCCGGCTCACCTACGACCGGCTGCCTCCAGGCCGGCCCTTCCGCTGACCTTCGGACAGACCAGCTCCCGTCCCATCTCTCTGCTCGCTAGTACGGCGACAAGACGAGACCCCCATGACCAATCCCGGCGTGGCCACAGTGGCCACTGGCACACGGGCGCGCATGGCCACAGTGGCTGCTGACCTCAGCCGACCGCAACAGGGCTTCCAACAGTGCCGGCACGCCTCCAACCACTCCATTACCTGCCCCGGCATGGCTACAGGGCAGCCGGCCGTACCGCTGACCTCGGCCGGTTGCCACAAGACGACGCCCCAAAGGGCAGCCCGTGCCGCGACATGACCGGCACGGGGACCCACCATGCGGGCCCCGTCGGCTCCCGACGGGACCCTGCAGCCGGCGGGCCCTACTAGCGACAAGACCCCATGACCGGCGGCCCCCATAACCGGTCAAGAGAGGCTGCCGGGTGGGCCCCCCCGAGATCTCTTATTCATATTGTAACCCGGGGGGTTGGCCTATAAAACCCCCCGGGCCTCCCCCATGCAAGGGGGGGACTCGACGCACACACACACCACACACACATAGAGAGGCAGCAAGGGCAGCCCAGCCCTTTCTTTCTCCTCTAACCATACAGCTCCAGGAGCATCATTGTAACCTCACCATCGTCTCAACTAGATCGAGCAGGACTAGGGGTGTTACCTCCCACGGAGGGCCCCGAACCTGGGTACATCGTGTGTCCGCCACCGCTTGCGCCTAACCCCGCTCCCGGATTCCGTCGGCGTCCTTCGGCCCCAACCACTCTCGATAAGCCTACCCATGGCATCTGCCGTGACGAAACGACGACATATACAATTTGCCATTGTATTGGGTGTGTTGGGGACTGATACTTGTAAACTGTGTTGGGATTTTCACCAAAGAGGAGAGGATGATGCAGCAAAGCATAGGTAAGTATTTCCCTCAGTGAGAACCAAGGTTATCAAACCAATAGGAGAACCAGGCAAATTCCCGTCTTCAGCGCCTACGTACAAAAGAGCAAACACTTGCACCCAACGCGGGCAAGAGGGTTGTCAATCCCCTTTAACTCATTACTTGCAAGAGATAAGTAGTTATGGAATTTGATATATATAAATTGTAAATAAAAAGAATGTAAATAATGGCAGCAACGTATTTAGACTTTTTGTAATTATCATTTTGAAGAGACCTAGGGGCCATAGTGTTCGCTCGAGGCTTCTCTCTCGAAGAAGGCATATAGTGGGTAAACAAATTACTGTTGGGCAATTGATAGAAAAGCGCATAGTTATAAAATATTTATTCACCGCAATGATCATGTATATAGGCATCACGTCCATAAACAAGTAGACTGACTCCTGCCTGCATCTACTACTATTACTCCACCCATCGACCGCTATCCAGCATGCATCTAGAGTATTAAGTAAAAACGGAGTAATGCGTGGAGGATGATGACATTATGTAAACAAACTAAATCCAATCAATATGAATAAACCCCATCGTTTTATCCTTAGTGGCAGCAATACAATATGTGCCATGTCCCTTTCTGTCACTGGGATTGAGCACCGCAAGATTAAACCCACTACAACGCACCACTCCCACTTGAAGATAAATCAATCTAGTTGGCAAAACCGAACCGATAGATCGGAGAGCATTATGAAGCTTTAGAAATCATGAAAATAAAATACCAGCAAGTATTCAATATCTTTTCATAAATAATCTGAACATAAACCCACAATTCATCGGATCCCAACAAACACACCGCAAAGACTGATTACATAAGATAGATCACCGTAGGAATCGCAGTGATCTTGGCAATGAAGAACATAGAGAGAGAGATAGCTATCTAGGTACTAACTATAGACCTGTAGGTCAGTGGTGAACTACTCACACATCTCCATGAGGGAAGCAAGGTTGATGTAGAGGCCCTCGGTGATCGATCCCCCCTCCGCCAGGGCATCGGAACAGGGTTCCAGATGGGCACAAGCGGAACATAGACTTGTAGTGGCAGAAAAAGTGTTTCGAGAGGCTCTCTAGGGTTTTTGGAATACTAGATAATTTATAGGCCAGAGATCAATGCCAGAGGGCCGGGGAGGTGGCCCCAAGCCATCAGGATGTGGCCACCCCCCTGGGCACACCCTGTTGGCTTGGGGACACCTCGTGTGCCCTCTGGTCTACCTCCAAAGCTTCCAGGCCTTATTTTGGTCCAGAAAAAATCATCAAAAAGTTTCGGGGTATTTGGACTTTGTTTGGTACAGCATTCCTGAAAAGCCAAAAACACGCAGAAAACAACAACTGGCACTTGGCAGTGGGTTAATAGGTTAGTGCTCAAAAATAATATAAAATAGCAAGTAATTGCCTGAAAAGTATCCTAGAATGATAATATAATAGCTTGAAACAATCGAAAATTATAGATACGTTGGAGACGTATCAGGGACACAAGAGATTTCTTGTATTTGATTGCAGGGTTGTTTGAGAGAGACCATCTTCATCCTACACCTCCCACGAATTGCTAGGTCATCCACTTGAGGGGAAATTGCTACTATCCTAAAACTCTGCGCTTGGAGGTCAAACAAAGTCTACAAGAATAAAGTTCCATAGTAGACATCAATAAACATATCGATGATTCAAATTTTTCTTTAAGTGTGGACCATGTCTTTGGAGGATTCCATCTTGTGTACACCATGAGTCCTAGCCAACATGACCCATTGTTCGGTTGTCTGGGGGTCGTCGGCCCGACCCACGACTAGCAGGACGGCGCTCTTAGCATCCCCTAATCCAGGACACCGTCAGTAGCCCTTGAACTAGTCTTCAATCCAAGGATGTCGATCGACTCCTCGGAGTTGTGGCTTCTTCGGTCTTCGGGTTCGTAGGCAAGTTCTTGACTGTCGTGGGAGTAATACGGATAGTAGTACGGGGTGTACGTACGAGTAAGGGCGAAGCATAGCTACGGAGCAAGTGTCACACTCGGATTTACGAGTTCGGACCCCATTCGGAAGTGGTAAAAGTCCTACGTCTCGAGCCCTGGGGCTAAGTGTTTGCTTTGTGTATGTTTCTGATTACAAGGAGTTCGTAACCCTTGCTCTGGCGTCGGGGGTGGCTTATATAGAGTGCGCCACCACCAGCCGAATACCATTACAAGGACCATTAATGCTAGTAACTGCCGGAGTTACTGGAAACTGTCGTGTTAACTATGAGTGTTACAGGTAACGTAGTATTCACAACACTTTATGTGAGTTAAGTCCCTCAAACGTTGTAGCTCCCACGTCGCCTCTGCTTCTTCATGTCCGGGTGCTAAAGCTAGGCCGAGTGACGGATAAAGTCCGAGTGACCACCAAGTATCCGAGTGCATCTTGTACATTCGTCCGAGTGCTAAGGTAGTCCAGAGACTTCTGTGAACTTGTAGGACCCCAGGTGTGTCCTAGATAAGAGGTCTATGAACCTACCCAAGGTAGGTGACCTCGTCAGTAGCCCCCGAATCGGTTGAGGTTTTGGGAGTCGAGTGACCAACGTGTCGTGACATCGGTAGCGTTTCGGGAACGCTTGGAAACGAGATGGGTCGTTTCTCACTCGGTATTGAAGCCACAACCGATTCAGGTTAAACAACTTCCGAATGCCTCGAACACACTGACTATTCAAGTCACTCGACCTAATGCTGATCAGTTCTTGGGAGAGACAATCCTAAGGCTTGAAGATGAGATTATTGAAACTTCTGTTTGGCCTCCATTCGGGTACTCAAGGAGTAGCTAAAGGTTTATCCGAGTGCTCGACTGGTCTTTTTGGTTCACTCGGTGAGTTTTGGAGCGTCGGAATGCACCAGCGAACGCGGAGTTCACTCGGGCCATTGCGCTGTGAAATCTCCGGCGATTTTGAAATCGTGGGGAAGCATGCACGCGATCGTGACAGTTGTGTTAGGAAAGTGGGGGAGGTGACCGCGGTGCCTTGATTTTTGCGCTGTGAATTTTGCCATGCGTCCCCGCAAGGTTGCCCGAGAGATATCACGAATCTGCATGCGCCCGTTGATTGCGCGGTTGCGGCAGATCCGACGGCCGGAATTCCGCCGAGTTGGGGTATAAAGTGAGACCGGGAGAGAGGTAGGAAAAAACATGCTCATTCCCCAACTCTCCGATCCCCTCCTTTGCTCCGCCGAGAGCTTCGCATGTGCCACCGGTTCGCTGATTCACCGCTGCTCCTGTCGGGGGGATGACCCCGGGGTAGCCTCAAACGACCCACTACTCCAACTTTCTGACACGACTGAAGGACGAGCTACTTCCCCCCTACAATCCGGCTATGCCCTGCCGGTTACGCCCCGCCGGCTACGCACCACCGGCTGCGCCCCGCCGGCTATGCCTTGCCGGCTGCGACGAGCCGACCGGCTAGGGGCGGAGGCGCCTGGCCCCCTAGTGGGCCACGCGTTGGATGACCACGGTCTAGGTACGCCTGGCGACAGTGGCCCCCATCCCATCGGGGGTCAGCGCCCGTATGGCCACAGTAGAGGTGACGGTGCCTCTGACTCTGGCCGATGGCGACTGGGCTCCCAACAGTGCCGACACGCCTTCAACCACTCCATTACCTGCTCCGGCGTGGCTATAGCGCGGCCGGCCGTACCGCTAACCTCGGCCGGTTGCCGCAAGACGACGCCCCAGAGGACGGTCCGTGCCGCGACGTGACCGGCATTGGGACCTACCACGCGGGCCCCGCCGGCTCCCGACGGGACCCTGCAGCCGGCGGGTCCTCCCAGCAACAAGACCCCACAGCCGGCCAGAGAGGCTGCCGGCTGGGGGCCCCCTGAGACCTCTTATTTATATTGTAATCCGGGGAGTTGGCCTATAAAACCCCCCGGGCCTCCCCCATGCAAGGGGGACGACTTTTTCCACACACCACACTCACGTAGAGAGGTAGCAGGGGTAGCCCAGCCCTTTCTTCCTCCTCTAGCCATACTGCTCCAGGAGCGCCATTGTAACCTCACCAATGTCTGAACTAGACCAAGCAGGACTAGGGGTGTTACCCCCCGTGGAGGGCCCCGAACCTGGGTACATCGTGTGTCCGCCACCACCTGTGCCTAACCCCGCTCGCGGAGCCCGTCGGCGTCCTTCGGCCCCAACCACTCTCGATAAGCCTACCCATGGCATCTGCCGTGACAAAACGACGATAGTTGGCGCCCACCGTGGGGCCGTCCACGGCGCCGGCCGGAGTCACGCTCCGGGCGGGGCCCTTCGCCACCTCACTCGGCCGCCCCGCGTCCGGGCGGAACTGCAGGCTCATGGGGCTTGCTCCGGCAGGCCCTGCGGGCGACGCTGCCGGCCTCTCCGATGAGTGCCTCGGCCGCGACCTCGCGCTCGACGTCGCCGCGCTCACCGGGCGCTTCGGCAAGCTGAGCCTCGCCAGCGAGCCGGCGGCCGACGAGTACCCTAGCTGGGTGGTCGACTGCACTGATCCACCCTCGTCCGTGGGTGCGCTCACCATGGGAGAGGCCAACGCCTCCTGCGTCTATGTGGGAGTGATGGTCACCGCCTCCTCCACCACTTCGGGCCGTCTGCGGGCCGAGGCCGATGCGGCCGCTGCCCGCACCGGTCCCTCCGACCCGCTCGCCGCTACCCTCCGGGGTCTGAGCACCCCCATCGCTACGACGGCGAACCCGGCCACCGCCACAGCCGAGCTGAGGCGGCCTGCCGTCTGCTATTCGAAGACACCAGCGCCCTCGCGACCGAGTGGCGCTGGATGGAAGCTGCGCAGCGGGAGTACATCTCCGCGTATGGTCTCACCCTGGCTGGCCCCGAGCTCAGCCGGCGTGGGGCTGTGCGTGACCGCGGCCTCGTGGTCGCGGAAATCCTCGGCGGCCGCCTTCCCGTCTACGACACCCACGCGGCCAACCTATGAGCCGCCAAGGTAGCCTACGAGGATCTGGCTACCTTGGCGGGCGAGGAGCGTGCCGCGCGCGAGCGGCACATTAAGGACCTCATCGACACCGCCAACGCGCAGCAAGTCGGTCTCGCCCCCGGTGGGGCCGTCTCCGAGGTTCCCCGTCCTGAGGGCGAGGGCGCTGGGCCTGCTGACCGTCAGCCGGCTCAGCACTCCAGTACCCCTCACCCCTCCGGCCGGTGGGCCGAGGGAAGCAACGTTCGGCGTTCCCAGCTACGTGGGATAGAGCAGCCGGCCGTGAATAGCCGGCGCAGCAACAACCCGGCTGGCAGCAACCGCCGCGACGAGGCGCCGGCTGGCGGTAGCCGGCGTAGCCGCGGGCACACTCCGCCTCCACGACAGGACCCGGCACGGTCCGTCCCGCCGGTCGTCCGCGCCGAACTCGCAGCCCGGCTCGGGCCGCGGGTCCCCCACAGCAAGAACGACGTGCGGCTCCGCCTCGACCGGCTGGCGCAGTCGGCTCTCCTCGAGGAGGAGGGCTCGATTGGCCCGGCGTGCTTCGG
The DNA here is from genome assembly GCA_039707655.1 of Elymus sibiricus. Classification (NCBI taxonomy): domain Eukaryota; kingdom Viridiplantae; phylum Streptophyta; class Magnoliopsida; order Poales; family Poaceae; genus Elymus; species Elymus sibiricus. Next base: position 347,003,328 of record CM077671.1, read on the forward strand.
CCCCTGGATCCGCAACGAGCCGTTCCTGCCCGGCTTCACACTTCCCCGCGACACCCCGAAGTACAACTGGGCTGCCAAGCCGGAGGACTGGCTGATCGACTACACCACCGCAGTCGGCATCGCCAGGGGGAACAAGCGCGTAACCGTCCGCTATGCCCCCCTTATGTTGATCGGCTCGGCCCGCACCTGGCTGAACAGCCTGGAGGCCGGCAGCATCAACACCTGGACGGACTTCGAAGAGGCGTTCGTTCGCAACTTCACTGGCACTTACAAGCGGCCCGGCCGGCCCCGCGAGCTGGCCATGTTCATCCAGGGGCCGGAGGAGCCCCTCTGCGACTACCTCACGCGCTGGACCGAGCTCCGCAACTCCTGCGAGGGGGTGCACGAGGTGCAGGCCATCCAATACTTCATCGAGGGCTGCCGAGACGGTACCCACCTCAAGCACAAACTCCTGTGCTCCGAGCCGGCTACCCTAGCGGACCTGATGGCCAAGGCGGATAAGTACGCCACGGCCGACTCCGCCATGCGGATGAAGGTCGCCACGCCAGCCAAGCCGGCTCTGCCGCCCGCCGCGCCGCGGGCGGCCGCCGACAACCGGTAGCAGCAGAACAACAAGCGCAAAGCCGACCAGCCGGATACCCGCTACGGGAGCGGGCAGGTCGCCACCATCGAGGAAGAGCAGCCGGCTGCCCAGGCTTCCAGTCAGCGTCAGCGTACCGGCAAGGCTGCCTGGCAGCCCAAGCTCCCGTTCGAGCAGATGCTCGACCTTCCTTGCAAACACCATTCCGGTGCCAAGCCGTCCACGCAAACGCTCCGGCAGTGCAGCTTCTTGCAGCGGCTGGCCCGGGGGGAGGGCCTGTCGACTCCTCCCGCGCTGCCTCCCCGCGCGCTAGCGCCGGCTCCGGCTCCCGCTCCGGCTCAGGCCCCGGCTCCGGCCCAGAACGACGGCCGGTTGCTCGACCAATTCCCCAACCAGGACGGTTCCTACGTCGTCTTCAACGGTGAAGAGACAGACAAGCATGCTCAGTGCCGGCTCCACCGCGAGGTGAACGCCACCATGCCCGCGACTCCCCAGTTCATGCACTGGTCCAAGAAGCCGGTCACCTAGAGCCGAGCTGATCACCCAGCCGTGATGCCAAGCCCAGGCAGCTACGCCCTTGTCCTCGATCCCACCATCGCCTCCGAGAGACGCACATGCCGCTTCTCGCGGGTGTTGATCGATGGGGGCAGCAGCATTAACATCCTCTACCTCGATACGATGCTCAAGCTGAGGCTCAAGGTGGAGAACCTGCAAGCGAGCCGGACCGTTTTCCATGGCATCGTGCCGGGAAAGTCCTGCACCCCCGTCGGCAAGATCAAGCTCGACGTCCTCTTCGGTGGCCACAGCCACTTCCGCCGCGAACCAGTATGGTTCGAGGTGGTGGACCTCGACAGTCCCTACCACGCGCTGCTGGGCCGGCCGGCTCTCGCCAAGTTCATGGCGATCCCCCACTACGCCTATCTCAAGCTCAAGATGCCGGGTCCCAAGGGCATCATCACCGTCGCCGGCGACTACAAGATGTCAATCACGTGCACGCGAGACGGCAGCCGGCTGGCCGAAGCCCTGGAGATAGCAGAGGAGAAGCGGCAGCTCGACCGGCTCGTGGCCCATGCCGCTGGCCAGCCGGCCATGTCGGCGTCTCCATCCCAGTCGGTCGGCGAAGCCTCGTTCCAGCCGTCCAAGGACACCAGGCAAGTGCCACTCGACCCGGCCAACCCCAGCTAGTGCGTCACCATCAGCTCCCGCCTCGACAGCTAATAGGAAAGCGAGCTCGTCGACTTCCTCCGTGAGAATCGGGACATCTTTGCATGGTCTCCAAAGGACATGCCGGGTGTTCCGAGGAAGTTCGCTGAGCACAAGCTTCACGTACGGCCGGATGCGAAGCCGGTCAGGCAACCCCTGTGCCGTTTCTCCGAGGAGAAGCGGCGTACTATAGGGGAAGAGATCGCCCGGCTGCTCACAGCCGGCTTCATCATGGAGGTATTCCACCCGGACTGGCTGGCCAACCCGGTCATGGTGCTGAAGAAGAACAAAACTTGGCGCATGTGTATCGACTACACGAGCCTGAACAAGGCGTGTCCCAAGGACCCGTTCGCCCTGCCGCGGATCGATCAAGTCATCGACTCCACGGCCGGCTGCGACCTGCTGTCCTTCCTGGGCGCCTACTCCGGCTACCACCAGATCAAGCTGGACCCGGCCGACCGGCTAAAAACCTCCTTCATCACCCCTTTCGGGGCCTACTGCTACATCACCATGTCCTTCGGCCTGAAGAACGCGGGCGCTACCTTCCAGCACTGCATGCAGAAGTGTCTCCTGCCTCAGATAGGCAGGAACGTCCACGTCTACGTTGAAGACACCGTCGTCAAGACCAAGAAGCATTTCAGCCTCCTCGACGATCTCCGGGAGACATTCGCCAACCTGCGCGAATACAAGATCAAACTCAACCCGGAGAAGTGTGTCTTCGGCGTCCCAGCCGGCCAACTCCTGGGTTTCTTCGTGTCTGCTCGCGGCATCGAGGCTAACCCCGAGAAGATCAGGGCAATCGAGCGCATGCCCAAGCCGACCCAGCTCCGCGACGTCCAGAAGTTCACCGGCTGCCTAGCCTCCCTCAGCCGGTTCGTCAGCCGGGTGGGCGAGAAGGCCTTGCCCCTCTACGGGCTCCTGCGGAAGACGGCTCTGGTCGAGCCAGGCCGTGACTCCTCGAAGAAGCCGGCCGTGTTCGACTGGCCCGATGAGGCGGAAGCGGCATTCCGCGACCTCAAGCAGGCTCTCACCATCGCACCCATCCTGGCCGCGCCGGCTGAGAAGGAGCCTTTGCTTGCCTACATCGCGGCGACCATACGCGTCATCAGCGTCGTCTTGGTGGTGGAGCGGCCAGAAGAGGGCAAAGCGCTGCCGGTCCAGCGCCCCGTCTACTACCTCAGCGAGGTCCTCTCCGCCTCCAAGCAGAACTACCCCCATTACCAGAAGATGTGCTACGGCATATACTTCGCCGCCCAGAAGATCAAGCAGTACTTCCAGGAGCATGTCATCACCGTGGTGAGCACCGCGCCGCTGGGCGAAATCATGAGCGGCCGGGACGCCACCGGCCGGAAAGCCAAGTGGGCCATCGCACTGGCCGATTACGAGATACGGTACGAGCCGCGCACTGCCATCAAGTCACAGGCAATGGCCGACTTCCTCGTCGACTGGGCCGAAACCCAGTTCGTGCCGCCTCCGCCCGACTCCACGCACTGGCGCATGCACTTCGACGGCTCGAAGATGCGAGCCGGCCTGGGAGCCGGCATCGTCTGGTCGTCCCCGAGGGGAGATCAGCTCAAGTACGCACTCCAGATCCACTTCGCCGCCTCCAACAACGTGGCCGAGTATGAGGCCCTCGTCCACGGCCTCCGGCTCGCCAAAGAAATCGGCATCCAGCGCATCATATGCTTCGGCGACTCTGACCACGTGGTGCAGCAGGTCTCTGGCGAATGGGACGCCAGGGACGCCAACATGGCCAGCTATTGCTTCCTCGTCCAACAGCTCACCGGCTCCTTCGAGGGTTGTGAGTTCCACCACGTCCCCCGTGCGGACAACGAGGCGGTCGATACGCTGGCAAAGATCGGCTCCACCCGGCAGGCCATCCCAGCCGGCGTCTCCCTCGAGCGGCTGCTCAAGCCTTCAATCAAGCCCTCCCCTAAATCAGAGTCCATCTTCGTGCCGGCCAACGCGGCCGGTCCATCGACGGATCCGGCTGTCCAGCCGGCTCCATCGGCGTTGGCAGCTACGCCGGCTCCACCAATTCCGGTTGTCCAGCCAGCACCACCAGCTCCGGCTCTCGAGCCGGCCGTGTCTGCGGCGGCCGACTCCGAGTCCGTGGCCGTCATGATGACGATGGACGCCCCTTCCACCGCTTCACTCCCGGGGGCTGGCGAGCCGGCCCTGGGGGCTGGCGAGCCGGCCCCGGGGACTGGTCTTCCGGACCCGGGGGCTCCTGCTGCTACCAACGCCCCACTTGAGCCCGAGCCTGCTTCCGTCTTGGCTCCCTCGTGGGCCCAGCCCATCCTGGCGTTCCTCCTACGCGGTGAGCTCCCCTCTGATGAGGCCACAACAAGACAAATCCAGCGCCGAGCCCCGGCATACAGAATCATCAACCGCGAGCTGGTTCATCGCAGCACCACCGGCGTCTTCCAACGCTGCGTTGAGCCGGAGAAAGGACAAGAGATCCTCCTCGACATCCACCAGGGCGAATGCGGGCACCACGCCGCCTCCAGGACCCTGGTGGCCAAGGCATTCCGCCACGTTTTCTACTGGCCGACTGCTTTGGAGGCGGCCAAGCAGCTGGTCGACAAGTGCGAAGGCTGCCAACGCTTCAGCACACAGAGCCATCTGCCGGCTACAGCCCTCCAGACCATCCCCCTCTCGTGGCCTTTTGCCGTCTGGGGGCTGGACATGGTGGAACCCTTCAAAACCGGACGAGCCGGCATGACACATTTGCTGGTAGCCGTCGACAAATTTACCAAGTGGATCGAGGCCAGGCCAATCAAGAAGCAGGACGGCCGCACGGCCGTCCGGTTCATCGAAGACATCACGGTCCGCTACGGCGTCCCCCACAGCATCATCACCGACAACGGCACAAACTTCGCCAAGGGCGCGCTAGCGCGTTTCTGCTCCAAGCAGGGCATCCGGCTCGATTTGGCGTCCGTCGCCCACCCACAGTCAAACGGCCAGGTCGAGAGGGCAAACGGCCTGATCCTGGCCGGCATCAAGCCCCGACTCGTGGCGCCACTGATCCGGTCTGCCGGCTGCTAGATCGAAGAGCTGTCGGCTGTCCTCTGGAGCCTCAGGACCACGCCCAACCGGTCGACCGGCTACACCCCGTTCTTTCTCGTGTATGGGTCCGAGGCAATCATCCCCACCGACATCGAGTTTGATTCGCCCCGGGTTACCCTGTACACGGAGACGGACTCCAAGGAAGCGAGAGAAGACGGCGTCGACCTCCTCGAGGAGGCCCGCGAGCTGGCCCTGAGCCGGACGGCCATCTACCAGCAGAAGCTCTGGCACTACCACAGTAAGCGGATCCGGCCACTCTCCTTCCGCGAAGGAGACTTGGTGCTCAGGCAGATCCAGCGAACTGCCGGCCAACACAAGCTGTCCTCCCCATGGGAGGGCCTGTTCATCGTCAGCAAGGCGCTGCACAACAACGCGTACTATCTAATAGACGCCCAGAAGCCGCAGAAGCGCAAGAGAGACGCCTCCGGCGAGGAAACGGAGCGCCCATGGAACGCGGCGCTCCTCCGCCCGTTTTACTGCTAACAACCAGTGTATGTATATATCTTTCCCTTTTGGGCTTATGAATGCAACGGGTGCCCCAAGCCGGCTCTTGGGACACGCCCCTTTTCATTCCTTTCAAATAGACTCTCTTCGCATCGCTCGCTGGCTCCTAGGCCCGGCTTCCGGTCCCGGGGGCTCGCCGGCTAGTCCTGCCCTCCTCCCCCGAGGTCGACCAAGTAATGTGAACTAAAAAGAGCCGTCCCACCCCTCCCAGCCACAGACCGGCTCCCAGCTGTCCGGCTGATGGGCCCTCGAGATGGCAAAGCTTAGCGCACATGAAAAATCGATCGCAGAGGGGATTGCCGGCTAGGGCTAGCCGGAACAGTTTCTTTTAGCCTCTGTCACTCACCTTACCCAAAAAACTCTCGCGGTTTCCAAATTCACGACCGGCTCCCTCGAGGCGGACGCCCCGTCCCAGCTACAGACCGGCTCCCGGCTGTTCGGCTGGCGGGACCGAAACCAAGGGGGACAAGGTTTTGAGCGAACAGAACCAAAAGAGCAAAAAAGGGGTAAGGCCGAGCCAGCACGCATAAAACAACATTTCAGCAACCAAAAGCTTTACACAACTTAAAAGGCCCATGGCCACGAGTTCTTTACATCTACATCTCCAGTGGGTGAATGGAAGTCTAACAATGTAGAAAGATAAAGTCCTAGATGGCGGCAGCACCATCTTCTCCTCCGGCACCGCCCGCGGCGGCCGACGAAGAGGCCCCGTCCTTGTCCACGGTGCGCTCTGCGTCGGCTCTCGTCTCCAAGTCCGGAACCAGCTCGGAGTCGACGTAGGCGTCGGTACTGGAGCCGGATTCTTCCTCGTCCGTCTCGGCATCGCTACCCTCCGTGTCCTCCAGGGCGAGCGTGTACCGGTCCTCCGGGATCACCACGCCGTCTGCCACGCGCTCTGGGACGTACTCGTCCCAGGCGGCGAAGGATGCAAGGTCGCTCGCCCTCACGGCCATCGCATCGGCCACCGCCTCCAACTCCGCGTCGGTACCGGCACGCTGGGCTGTGAGCAGACCCAGGTCCAGCTCGGGGTACCACGACCTCGCAATGCGCAGCGCCATACTCGCACCGGCGCGCGCTGCGGAGGCCCTCCAGGCGTTCACCCGCGCGGTCCCGAACTCCAGCCACCTCGACAGCCGGCTCATGGAGGTCGGTTCCACCGCGCCGGGCCAAAGGGTGCGAACCAGCGCCGTGCTGGCCGCCTGGAGCCGCTTGAGGGCCCGAACCACCTCCGACAGCCGCACCCCGGCGGTGAGCCCCACCTCATCCAAGGTCCAGGGGGCAAGCTGCCCGACGGCGACCCCCTACGCCCGCTGGCCCTCACGGTGGGCCTCCACAGCCGCCTCCGCGGCCTCCTGCATACCAGGGAAAAGCCGTAAGAAGAGAAGAATACACTGGATGAGCAGATAAGCAAGCCAAAAACCCAGAAGCAACGCGCGGAAGGAGCAAGACGGCGAACACTTACCGCGCAGCAGCCGGTCCACCCCGTGCCCTTGGTCCTGCAGCGCCGCCTCCCTGGCCGACCACTCCTGGAGCCGGCGCTCGTGCTCATTTCGGGCTGCCTGCGCCTCCTCGGCCGCCTTTGACAGTGCGGCGTCCTTGGCCTCCAGCTCCTGGCGGAGAACCTTCTCTCGCTCCTCCGCCTCCCGATGAAGAGCCGCCTCGCGGTCCACCAGCTCTTGGCGGTAGGCCGCCTCGCGCTCGGTCGTCTGCGCATGCGCCCGGCTCTCCTCCTGGCGGAGTCGTTCGCACTCGATGGTCAGTAGACTCCGCTGGTCGCCGAACTCCACCGCCTGGCGACGGAGCTCAACCGCCTCAGTGTGAGCGGCTGCCCAGGACGAAGAAGTTTCTGTTAGAAGACAAGAAATGGGATTCCGCCCGCCTCCGCGGCAGCCGGCTCGAATCCCGGGGGCTACACCCCCACCCGAAAGTCGCAAGGTCCTCACCCTGCAGGTCCGCGGACAGAGTGGCCAACCGGCCTTCGGCTTCCCGGTACAAGCCCAGCAGGGTGTTGTACGCGGCCACCCGACGGTCATGCCCTGCCTGCGAACAACAAAGATACATAGCAGCATTACGCTCGACCCGCCTGCGCCACAGCCGGCTCGAGCCTCGGGGGCTAAACCCAGTGGGTGCGCTAGCGCGCCCCCACTGGAAAGGGAAAAATGCCAAGGGAAGAAAAGAAGAAAAACTAAGAGCTTACCGCAACAGACTGCTCCAGATGCACCAGCCGGTCATTGGCAGCTCGAGCATCCTGCGACGTCTGGGCGCTGTAGGCGGCAATCGCCTCGACGACGGCGGCCACCGCCGCCCCAAGGGCACTCGGCGGATCACCAAGGGTCGGGCGGCCGGCTGCGGCCCAGTTTTGCTGCGGCCGGCTGCGGCCCAGTTTTGCTGCGGCCGGCCCCCGTCTGCGGGCCCCCCTTTGCCGGAGGTCACCATTGTTGGGGATATGTACCTAGGGTAGGGTCTTAAGCCTGACCTACATACCCTACCTAAGGACACCACATTGGAGAACTTAAAGATTACAAGATTACAAGGAAGGCTCCGACTGAAATCACCATGACGCATGAATCACTCGACAGACAATCCACTCGGTCGTGTGGCTCACTCGGATATGCGAAGACCGACAGTCGACAAGGCAGTCGAAGCACCATCTGGCTTTACGGCATCAATGCCCCACTTTGTAACATAGGAGGTGAAGGGGTGGCGCACTCTATATAAGCCACCCCCATCACTAGACTAGGGAGGCCCTCATTCTTCTCCTCTCTCTCATCTCTCTCACCATTAGGCTTAGACATGGCTCAGGCATGGAGATCCGTTCTCCGCTCTCTCCCACACACATTGTAATCTCCGGATATATACTCAGATAAAACAAAGCCTCTCCGGAGCACGAGACGTAGGGTTGTTATCTCCACCGTGAGAGGCCTGAACTCGCTAAAATACCGTGTCACCCATATGCATCTCGGTAGATCATGCTCCTTTACCCTACCCCCTTCGTACTGTCGGAATTGTTCCCACGACAGTTGGCGCCCACCGTGGGGCCTAGCGTCTATCGAGCCAAGATGCAGATGGTTTTTCATTCAATCTTCAACAGCGGATCAACGACCATTGCCAGAAAAATTGGCCGCTGGAGTTTTGGCCGTTGGGCCATTCGTACAAACCAAAGGATCAGGGAAGTATCCATTTGATCTAGCCTTTCTATGAACTAATTATCTAATGATGGTTCGATCTTTCTCCTGTAGGATCACATCACCCATGCGTGATCGGTCTGAATTCTAATTGATGGTTTTGCTCCGAGACACGAAGCGACGCCGTCCGCGCGTCGTCATCTCCGGCCTTGTCTGCAACGCCATCGCCGTGCCCCATGCACGAACGTCGATGTCGTCCATCCGTCATCTCTGACTCCATCTACGATGCGGACGCCGCGCTTCCACTCGCCGACATCGACGCCGTCCACCCGTCGTCGTCTCCGGCCTCGATGCCGTCATCGAACCCCGCACACGCGATTCCGGCGGCTGCAGCCTGACTTGGAACGCCATGGTCGAGTTCATCGTGCCGGCCGGCGTCGTTGTGTCCGTCGGCGCGCTGCACCGCTCCGAGCGCGCCTTCTGCGACCGCGACATCAGCCTGATCCACAACACGCTCTCTGAGCTGTTGTCAGGTGCCCCCGATGGTCGCGTCCCGGACAACGTCGACGCCTTCCGAGGCTGCAAGATCGAGTCCGGCAAACCCCACGGCGCAGCAGTAAACTGCATGCAGTGAAATGGCCGTGGGAAGAGGAAACTTCCATATGCATGAACGGCTTTGACTATCGCTTAATTAGCACTAATTAACGCCTCTTGCATGCAGATTATGCGTGGACGTGGGCAGTTCCTTCCATGCGTTGGTAGCCAAGCAATTACACCTAATTACTAGGGAATTATTGCTCCGCTACCGATCGAGCTCAACACCAATGCCCACCGCCCAGCTCGAGCACGGTCACGCGTGGCTGCATCATCTGCATGGCGGCCATAAGGGACAGCCAAGTGTACTCGGACCGGACATCCACTCGGGACCGGATGACCATTTTACTCGGTCGCCTCGCGCATCGCCACTCGGCGAGACACATCTTCATCACTCGGCCGTTCCGCGCGTCGCCGCTCCGTGATCCACGTCATCATCACTCAGCCACTCCGCGCGTTGCCGCTCTGGGAGGCACATCTTCATCGCCTGGCCGCCCCGCACCTGCATCGTCTACATCGGACGGTACGTAGCCTGCTATCCCAAGCACATAATGAGGCCCTCATAATCCTTCGTAAAGAGGGCTGGCCGTTTCATCCATTTAACCACGTCATCAAGTGTCTCATAAGGTGAGCATTTTCCGCGTGAGTTAAGTGTGCACGCATGCATGCATAACCGGGCCATCAGTGCTCTTTAATCCTTGCAAGCTGCATCCGTGTAGAGACTCTTTAGTTCATCAAAAAATATTTGTAGCTATGCTAGCTACTAACTTGCAGGGTCACTCGTCTGTCGTCGTCTCCGGACAGCAGTTTACTCGGACGAACATTCCATCCAAGCTACAAACAAGATGACATGCAGATAAAATTTGCGTTCAGATGATCAACATGCAGATCACTCCGATGCCCCGCGCATCGCCACTCAGTGTGGCACGACTACATCTCTCGACCGCCCCGCGCGCCGTCACTCTCCTGGACGCGTCGTCATCACTCGGCAGCTCCGCGCATCGCCACTCAGTGAGACATGTCTTCATCACTCGGCAACTCCGCGCATCGCCACTCGGCGAGACGCTCCATCGTCACTCGACCGCCCCGCACGCCGTCACTCTACTGGACGCGTCGTCATCACTCGGCAGCTCCGCGCATCGCCAGTCGGCGAGACGCTCCATCGTCACTCGACCGCCCCGCGCGCCGTCACTCTACTGGACGCGTCGTCATCACTCGGCAGCTCCGCGCATCGCCACTCGGCGAGACGCTCCATCGTCACTCGGCAGCTCCGCGCATCGCCACTCAGCTGGACGCGTCGTCATCACTCGGCAGCTCCGCGCATCGCCACTCGGCGAGACGCTGCGTCGTCACTCGGCAGCTCCGCGCATCGCCACTCGGCGAGACGCTCCATCGTCACTCGACCGCCCCGCACGCCGTCACTCTACTGGACGCTCCGTCGTCACTCGGCAGCTCCGCGCATCGCCACTCGACGAGACGCTCCATCGTCACTCGACCGCCCCGCGCGCCGTCACTCTACTGGACGCATCGTCATCACTCGGCAGCTCCGCGCATCGCCACTCGGCGAGACGCTCCATCGTCACTCGGCAGCTCCGCGCATCGCCACTCGGCTGTACGCGTCGTCATCACTCGGCAGCTCCGTGCATCGCCACTCGGCGAGACGCTCCATTGTCACTCGACTGCCCCGCGCGTTGTCACTCTACTGGACGCGTCGTCATCACTCGGCAGCTCCGCGCATCGCCACTCGGCGAGTTGCTCCATCGTCTCTCGGCAGCTCCGCGCATCGCCACTCGGCTGGACGCGTCGTCATCACTCGGCAGCTCCGCGCATCGCCACTCGGCGGGATGCTCCGTCGTCACTCGGCAGCTCCACGCATCGCCACTCGGCGAGATGCTCCATCGCCACTCGGCGAGACACTCCATCGTCACTCGACCGCTCCACACGCCGTCACTCTACTGGACGCTCCGTCGTCACTCGACAGCTCCGCGCATTGCCACTCGGCGAGACGCTCCATCGTCACTCGACCGCCCCGCGCGCCGTCACTCTACTGGACGCGTCGTCATCACTCGGCAGCTCCGCGCATCGCCACTCGGCGAGACGCTCCATCGTCACTCGGCAGCTCCGCGCATCGCCACTCGACTGGACGCGTCGTCATCACTCGGCAGCTCCGCGCATCGCCACTCGGCGGGACGCTCCGTCGTCACTCGGCAGCTCCGTGCATCGCCACTCGGCGAGACGCTCCATCGCCACTCGGCGAGACGTACAATCGTCACTCGACCGCCCCGCACGCCGTCACTCTACTGGACGCGTCGTCATCACTTGGCAGCTCCGCGCATCGCCACTCGGCGAGACGCTCCATCGTCACTCGACCGCACCGCGCGCCGTCACTCTACTGGACGCGTCGTCATCACTCGGCAGCTCCGCGCATCGCCACTCAGGGAGACGCTCCATCGTCACTGGGCAGCTCCGCGCATCGCCACTCGGCGAGACGCTCCATCGTCACTCGGCCGCTCCGCGCATCGCCACTCGGCGAGACGCTCCATTGGCACTCGGCCGCCACGCACGACTGTCACTCTGCTGCACGCTCCGTCGTCACTCGGCAGCTCCGTGCATCGCCACTCGGTGAGACGCGTCGTCATCACTCGGCAGCTCCGTTCATCGCCACTCGGCAAGACGCGTCTTCGTCACTTGGCCGCCCCGTGCATCACCACTCAGCCGGACGTGTCTACTTCGCTCGATCGCCCCGGGCGTCGTCAGACAGCTAAGTCATTCTTCACAGATTGCATTCAATTAGTTAATTATTTATGCATTACCGAGTGTCAAGTAAGTCGCACATGATGTTCACTCGGAGGCCACGCCACCGGGTGTACCCCTGCGCTCGGTTCTTTATCTTCACATCGGATCCTTCACTTTCACAAGTTCACTCGGATCCTTCACTCTTTAGACTCTTGCTGGTTCCGGACCAGCAAGCACCTGGCACACCCTGCGGGTGTCTATGGGTGGAATTTACACGAATCATTTCAACAAACATCAAATTACTTCGAGAATTTTTTGTGTTAGCTTGTGTTATTTTTCATACACAGGTTACCTGGACGCCTCTATGCGCCATTCTCTACGACATGCTGGGCTCGGACGCCCCGCACGCCGTCACTTGGTCGGATGTCTCCGCGACAACATTCTCGACTAGGTCGCCCCGCGCACCGTTACTTGACCGCCCTGTGCGTCGCCACTCAGTGAGATGTATCTACCTCATTCGAATGCCCAGCGCATCGCCACTGTGCTGGACGCGTCTACATCACTTGGCCGCCCCGCGCGTCGCCACTCAGCCAGACGCGTCTACTTCACTCGGATGCCCCGCGTAACACCACTCCGTGCGGCCCGTCTTCATCACCCGGTCGCTCCGCGCGCCGTCACTCAACTGGACGCTCCTTCGTCACTCGGTCGCCCCGCGCGCCGTCACTCAGCTGGACGCTCCTTCGACACTCAGTCGTTCCTCGCGCCGTCACTCAACTGGATGCTCCTTCGTCACTCGGTCGTTCTGCGCGCCGTCACTCAACTGGACGCTCCTTCGTCACTCGGTCGCTCCGCGCGCCGTCACTCAGCTGGACGCTCCTTCGACACTCGGCCGTTCCTCGCGCCGTCACTCAACTGGATGCTCCTTCGTCACTCGGTCGCTCCGCGCGCCGTCACTCAGCTGGACGCTCCTTCGACACTCGGCCGTTCCTCGCGCCGTCACTCAACTGGATGCTCCTTCGTCACTCGGTCGCTCTGCGCGCCGTCACTCAGCTGGACGCTCCTTCGACACTCGGCCGCTCCGCGCGCCGTCGAACAGCTAAGTCATTCTTCATACGCTGCATTCAATTAAATAGTTATTTCCACATTACCGAGTGTCGAGGAAGTCGTACATGATGTTCACTCGGAGGCCACGCCACCGAGTGTACCTCTGCGCTCGGTTGTTTATTTTTATGTCGGAACACTTCACTTCCGCTTCTTTTGGGTCCAGTACTCAAACGAGTTCAGTCGGATCCTTCACTTGCGCAAGTACAGTCGGATCCTTCACTCTTTTAGACCCTTGCTGGTTCCGAACCAACAAGCACCTGGCACACCCAGTGGGTGTCTATGGGTATTATTTTCACAAATTATTTCGGCAAATATCAAATTACTTTGATAAATTTTTACGTTGGCTTGTGCTATTTTTCATACACAGGTTACGCGATCACTCGACGCATCCGTGCGCCATCTTCGTCGCTACTCAGGTTCAGTCGCCGCAACGATCATTCGTGTGTTTCCACTTGTTCGGATGCCTCCGCGACGACATGCTCGACTCGGTCGCCCCGCGCGTCATCACGTGTTCAGACGCCCTCTCGATGACATACTCGACAGGGCCGCCCTGCGTGCCGTCACTGGGTCGGACGCCTCCTCGACATACATGACTTGGCGCTGTTGTCGGGGAGGAAGCGGTCTCTTCTACGTGCCAATCTCTGGCGCCGAGGAGACACCATCAGCATCTACCAGGTTCCTAATCACAAATCTCATCCCCTTGCAATTACATTATTTGCCATTTGCCTCTCGCTTTCCTCTCCCCCACTTCACCAAATTTGCTGTTTTATTCGCCCACTTTTTCGTTTGCCTCTTTCTCTTCAGATCTCTTGTTTGCTTGTCATCATGAGTGATTTTCGTATGGCAGAAACAGATGATGGCAGGACTCCTAATATTGGACGTTCTCGTAATCTGGATGCTAAAACTTTTGTTTTGGGGCAAGGGAACATTACAGGAAAAGAAACTATCCAAGAATTTTTCAATTGCGTTAGAAATTTGACTCTCGATGATACTCCTATACTGAAAAGAACTAAAACTTATGCGGAAGCTATTTCAGCGCTAGTTCTGAAACTTGAAAATAGGTTTATGCATACCCATCCTACCTTGCAAAGACTGTTTTATGAGCTACCCGTCATAAAGGATCCCAAAGCTAAGAAGTTAGCCACCCTTGTTCTCATGAATGAATTTGATCACATAGTACGAGAAGCTAGGGAGATTTTCGATTTCTTTGGTATGAGCCGTGAAAAACCAGTAATAGGAGAGATCCTTTACAATAGTGATTACATGTTGAGACATCTGCTTGGAAATAATCAAAGTTTTGATGAGAATCTTAAAAAGGAAGTCCCCGTTTTAGATATGATCCAACAAGTTTTCAATGATGTTAATCAACAATATTCTTGGATTGTGGCCGGGAATCAAAAAGGGTATGTAGATGGACAACTTGATAGTGCTAAGGTTTCTATGGATGATGTGTTTCAAGTCTTATTTGCAAAACCTCTTGATAAAAGTACCTCTACGAAAACCAAAGATGACAATACTTGAATCTATGCATTATGCCTAGCTAAGGGCGTAAAACGATAGCGCTTGTTGGGAGGCAACCCAATGAATAAATTTATTTTCATCTTTTTCTTTATGTTTTTGAGTGTTGACACAATTACGCCTCTGTTATGATTGTGTTTTTTATGTTTTATTTAGTGTTTGTGCCAAGTAAAGCCTTTAGGATGATTCATAAGATGAGTAGAAACAATCATGAATCTGAAACAGAAACTTTGCCTCCAGTGTGTGAATTTTCATTTTTTTACTAGAGAGTGATATTGAGCTGAAATTTTAACACAGTATTTCTATACAAATTCTTTACGTTGTCCTAATTTTTCAGAATTTTTAGAGTTACGGAAGTATGGTTAGAGTACAGATTACTACAGGCTGTTCTGTTTAAGACAGATTCTGTTTTCCTTGCATTGTGTGCTTGTTTTGATGAATCTATGGGTTGTATTGAAGGGTATGAGCCATGGTAAAGTTAAAATACAGTAGGTATAATGCAATAATAAAATTTGAATGGGTTTGCAACAGTACTTAAAGCGGTGATTTGCTTTATTATAATAATGGATCTCACGAAGGTTTTGTTGAGTTTTGTGTGATTGAAGTTTTCAAGTTTTGGGTGAGATCACAATGGATGAAGGAATAAGGAGTGAAAAGATCCTAAGCTTGGGCACGCTACAGCACCCCCAAGATATATCCAAAGAGAAACAAGCAACTAAGCTTGGGGATGCCCCGAGTGGCATCCCCTCTTTCTTCTAACAACCATCGGTATTTTACTTGGAGCTATATTTTTATTCGTCACATATCATGAGTTTTGCTTGGAGCGTCTTGTATCATTTGAGTCTTTGCTTGCTTTTCTTTTTAGTTTGTCACTAGTATCATTGCTGGACACACCTATTTGAGAGAGACAAAATTATGCTATGATTTGTTAAAATTGCTCTGTATGCTTCACTTAAACTTTTTGAGCTATGGAATTGCTCTAGTGCTTCACTTGTATCTTTTTAAGCACGGTGTGCTTGGAAATTTTTGTAAAAATACTCTCATGCTTCACTTAGATAAATTTCAGAGTTAGTAAATTTTTAAGAAATCCTCTCATGCTTCACTTATACTATTTTGAGAGATGAAATCTCTATGCTCATGTTCTTCACTTAAATTTGTTTGAGCTTGTCAAAAGCAATGGCAATATATGAAACTAGTCCCAAAGTGATAGCTATCCAAGGAGGATATAATAAAAACTTTCATGAAGATCATTGGACAAATTAAACTTGATTACTTGTAATAGTTTTGAGACATGATAATAGTGATATGTGAGTCATGTTAGTGAGTAATTATGCTTTAGTAGGAATATTGGTGTTAAGGTTTGTGATTTCCTATGCATTCACGAAAGTCAATAGTTATGCAATGAAATTACATCTTACTTATGGTGCATTATTCAGTGTTAGTTATGCTCAATGCTCGCTTATGTGAATTTTCGTTTCTTGGTTGGTTGCTCCTCAATCTATTTGCTAGCCTCCACTTGTACTAAGTAGAAATACTACTTGTGCATCCAAAATCCTTAAACCCAGTTTTGCCTTATGAGTCCACCATACCTACCTATATGCGGTATTTCCATGCCGTTATAAGCAAATTTGTATGTGCCATCTCTAATTTTCAAAATAAATTTTCTTTTTGTGTGCTCGTACCGCTCATGAAACGGTAGGGGGTGTCCAATATTTTTCCATGCTAGATGTGTTATTCTCAACATGAGTTTTTTTTCACTTGTCATTGCACGAGAGTACGGCGGTAATAGGGATGCCCAGTCCCGAAATGAAAAAAAAATACTTTATGTTGTCAAATAATAAATTCCTTGGAAAGTGTTGGTATGGAAGGCAACCGTGGATACGGCCAGCCATGGATTGTGAAAGAATGGTGGAAAAGGTAATAAACTTTACTTTATGTTTGGGAACCACCTATGATATATCTAGCATGGAAAGTATTGTGAACTACTTTGTCGTTTTGGTTGACAGGAAAGGCATGCCACTCAAAATATTTTTTCTCTCTCAATTTAAACTTTCAGCTCTGGCACCTCTACAAATCCCTACTTCCCTCTGCGAAGGGCCTATCTATTTACTTTATGCATTTTTTATTTTTATTTGAGTCTCCATCTTCTCTTATAAAGCACTAACTAGGGGGCACTATGATCTTACTTGAGCATTGGGTGTAGTTAATATTTGAGGGTGTTTCATGAAAGGATCAATGATTGAGCATGATGGGCTAGGGATAACTTTCTTTAGTGTTGATATTTTGAAAGACATGGTTACTTGTTAGCATGCTTGAGTATTAAAGTCATTATGTTAAAACTAGACTATTGCTTTGAACCATCTAAAAGTCCAAATGTCCATGCTACAAAAGAAAAGAATATGTGATGAACATGTTAGGCAACATTCCACATCAAAAATTCTGTTTTTATCATTTACCTACTCGAGCACGAGTAGGAATTAAGCTTGGGGATGCTGATACGTCTCCAATGTATCTATAATTTTTGCTTGTTCCATGCTGTTATATTATCATTCTTGGATGTTTTACAATCATTTTATAGCAACTTTATATAATTTTTTGGGACTAACCTATTGACATAGAGCCAAAGTGCGAGTTGCTGTTTTTGCTTGTTTTTTACTTTGCAGAATATCAGTACCAAACGGAGACCAATCGTGATGAAACTTTTTGGAGATTTTTTTGGGGCCAGAAGACATCCAGTGAGCAAAAGAAGTACCAGAGAGGAGGGCCGAGGAGACCACAACCCACCAGGGCGCCAGAGGCCCCGGGCGCGCCTTGATGGGTTGTGCCCTCCTCGGGACGGCTCTCCACCGCCTCTGATGCCTATAAATTCACAAATATTCCAGAAACCCTAAGGGAGTCGACGAAAAACACATCCAGCCGCCGCAAGTTCCAGAACTGCGAGATCCAATCTAACACCATCACGGAGGGGTTTATCATCCTCATTGGTGCCTCTCCGATGATGCGTGAGTATTCCACCATAGACCTACGGGTCTGTTGGCAGTAGCTAGATGGATTTCTCTCTCTCTTTTGATTCTCAAACAATGGTCTCTTGGAGATCTATTTGATGTAAACTTTTGCGGTGTGTTTGTTGGGATCCGATGAATTTTGAGTTCATGATCAGTTTCTATCCATGAATATTATTTGAGTCTTCTTTGATCTCTTATATGCATGATTACTTATAGGCTCGTATTTCTTGTTCGAATCTTTGGTTTAGTTAGGCCAACTAGATCGATTTTTCATGCCATGGGAAGAGGTGCTTTGTGATGGGTTCGATCTTGCGGTGTCCTCTCCCAGTGACAGAAGGGGCAGCGAGGCATGCATGTATCGTTGCTATTAAGGATAACAAGATGGGATCTATTCCTACATGAATAGATCTTGTCTACATCATGTCACCGTTCTTATTGCATTACTCCGTTTTTCCATGAACTTAATACACTAGGTGCATGCTGGATAGTGGTCGATGTGTGGAGTAATAGTAGTAGATGCAGAATCGTTTCGGTCTACTAATCTTGGACGTGATGCCTATATAATGATCATCGCCTTGGATATCGTCATGATTATTTGATCTTCTATCAATTTCCCAACAGTAATTTGTTCACCCACCGTGTGCTATACTCATGAGAGAAGCCACTAGTGAAACCTACGGCCCCCAGGTCTACTTTTCCAACATATTGCTTTCCGATCTAAATTTTTGCCGCTTTTGTTTTCAGATCTATTATTCCAAAAACCCAAAAATACCTTGCTGCACTTTTTATTTGCCTTTTTTTATTTTGTGTTCTTGAGAGATCTATCTATCCAATCTATCATATCCTAATATATCTTTTTACCGTAGAGAGATTGACAACCTCTCTTTTGCGTCGGGTTGCAAGTATTTGTTCTTTGTGTGTAGGTGTTGTTTACGTAGTGTTGGTGATCCTCCTACTGGTTCGATACCTTTGTTTCATAACGGAGGGAAATACTTACCGTCGTTGTGCTGCCTCATCCCTTCCTATTTGGGGAAATACCAACGCTGTCTCAAGCCACGTCATATACCTGCAGAAACACTCGAGACCTGACGCCACCCATCCGCTCACTCGGTCTCTGACCAATCGGTTCTTATCCCCCACGTTCTGCGTGATGGTAGATCTGGCATTGAGCAGTGGAGGCCATCGGCCAGCTTCCTCGTAACCTCTGGGGCAAGGAGGAGTCCGATTGCGGTCTTCACTGTGAGGCCGACCGCCATCGTAGGGCCGCTTGCCATACGAACCACCCCTCGGAGGAGGCGTCCGACTGACGTCGCGGTCGTC
This sequence comes from Elymus sibiricus, assembly GCA_039707655.1. NCBI lineage: Eukaryota > Viridiplantae > Streptophyta > Magnoliopsida > Poales > Poaceae > Elymus > Elymus sibiricus. Next base: position 347,022,086 of record CM077671.1, read on the forward strand.
GCGCCAGCGCCCTCCGTGCAGACCTCTCGGAGGAGGAGGAGAGTATCGGCGCTTTCCGTAAGCGTGCGGGCTGTGCGCGGACTGAACGGTGTCTGCCTGAACAGACTTGCTGTATATACGCTGGATTGATTAGGACACCTCCGAATTCTGTCTCATCGCTGTCTTCAGCAGAGTCTGGATCTGCCGAATGCCCTCACCAGCTGAAGAACCAGATGGCTGGATGGATTCAACTATCAGAGTGGCTTCGGCTAGGTTCTTTATAGGAGTGCGCATCACTGGGATCTTGGACGGCTTATCATTCGGAAATAACCGCCGCCTGCTATGGCTGGAGCTTGGTTGCTCCCTGGTTGCACGTTCATCGAGTGCTCACTGGAGCCTCCCTAGACGCTCGCGCTCGGCCAAGGTGGTCTGGTGCGTAGCCTCTAAGGCTTACTCCTCTGGGGACGTTCCCGTGATGGGGATGAGCGGGACTTCGTCGTCCCTTCTTCTCCTCTCTTCCCACTGCTCCCGAATGAGTGGCTGGGGAAAATAACCGTCGGAGTGACCATCGTCATGGCGGTCTCCATCTCGGCCATGAGAGCCGCCCACGGAGTACCTAGGGGGCCATGATTGGTGTAATGCACCATCAATATCTCAGCAGCGTTCCCGCTGCTTTCACACACGGACTCATCGAACAGCTCGTCTACCGATGTGGGAGACAAACTGACGGTGGGTTCACCGGAGTCGAGCACGGCGACCTGCTCGGAAGCGGGCTGCCGCGCCATGACATGCTTGAGCCACCGCTGCAGCCGCGAACGCCCAGAACGCTTGCGGCGGCTGGACGCTGAACGGGCCGGTGCTGAGCCGTATGGCTCTGATGACTGCCACAGGAGGACCCCGTGCGCCGTCACGCTGAAATGCATAGCCCCCCGGGTAGGGAACGCATCCGGGTCCAGCGGTGCATCATGCAGCCAAGTCGAACCGTTAGCGATGAAGTGAAGGCTGCCGAAGAGAACCTCACCCCTGAGTGCCAACATGATGGCCGGAAAAAATGAATCCCCACTTGCGCCGGAGTTTGCTAGAACTGCCGCCCCACGGTGGGCGCCAACTGACGTGGGACTAATACTGACAGTAGTACGGGGGGACATACGAGTAAGGGCGAAGCCTAGCTACAGAGCAAGTGTCACACTCGTATTTACAAGTTTGGACCCCACTCACAAGTGGTAAAAGTCCTACGTCTCGAGCCCTGGGGCTAAGTGTTTGCTTTGTGTATGTTTCTGATTACAAGGAGTTCGTAACCCTTGCTCTGGCGTCGGGGGTGGCTTATATAGAGTGCGCCACCACCAGCCGAATACCATTACAAGGGCCATTAATGCTAGCAACTGTCGGAGTTACTGGAAACTGTCATGTTAACTATCAGCGTTACAGGTAACGTAGTATTCACAACACTTTATGTGAGTTAAGTCCCTTGAACGTTGTACCTCTCACGTCGCCTCTGCTTCTTCATGTCCGGGTACTAAAGCTAGGCCGAGTGACGAATAAAGTCCGAGTGACCACCAAGGATCCGAGTGCATGTTGTACATTCGTGCAAGTGCTAAGGTAGTCTAGAGACTTCTGTGAACTTGTAGGACCCCAGGTGTGTCCTAGATAAGAGGTCTATGACCCTACCCAGGGTAGGTGACCTCGTCATTGACATTCTGGTCCTTTAATTCAGTCCCTTGTCTGAGAACATTGGATATGAGGTATTCTATGTCGAAGTAGATACCTTATGGGCTAAGAAAACTTCTCCCGAGGACCAATTATAGGTCCCATCCGATAGTTCTTCGAGTATGCCACTCCCCCCGAGGCCACACCATTGTCATGTCCAATAAAAAAAGTTGTAGTGGGCCCTAAATTTACTTTAGTGTCATGACCAACATCCTTCCTCGTTCTGTGTGCGCATGTAAGGCATGGCACCTGGGAAACACGCAATTTTACCGTTGCGGGACTCAAGCTTCTTGTTATCCCACGACCAAGGTTTTCCATATAAAGTAAAGACGATATACAAAAGATTTTACATCCCTTCCATATCCTCTTTTGCCCCTGCGCGACTCTCATCTTCCTTACTGCTTCCATTGTTGCTTCAAGAGCTCAACAGAATGGAGAACATCCCTAGCGCATCTACAATCACCATGTCGGTCCGCTTGAGGGGGACTGGAAGGTTTCCTTGGACGCCGGTGTTCTTAATGACAATTTTTCAATGCCTCAAGGCGATGAGCGGGTATGTTTCGTCCCTTTCCTTCTTCGGGGGGTTGAGCTTCCCCATCCACCCCTTCCTTAGGGGTCTCCTAAAATTCCACGGGATCAAACTCCACCACCTCACGTCCAACTCAATTCTCCACATAGCCGGCTATGTCGCTTTATGTGAGGTATTCCTTGGCTGTGAAGCCCACTTTGAACTGTGGTGCAAGTATTTTTCCTTGGTCCCGCGTTCCAGAGATGAAAATCTCTTTGACGTTGGAGGGCCTAAGGTTTGTAGAATCGCCGAGGCCGGTTATCTTCCTGGCACCTGCTACTTGTAAACTGCGTTGGGATTTTCCCCGAAGAGTAGAGGAGATGCTGCACAGTAGAGATAAGTACTTCACTAAGTGAGAACAAAGGTTATCGAACCAATAGGAGGATCACCCAAATTTCTGTCTTCAGCACCTACACACAAAAGAGCACGCACTTGCACCAAACGTGGGTAAGAGGGTTGTCAAGCCCCTTGAACTCATTACTTGCAAGCGATAAGTAGTGATAGATAGATAACATAAATATAAAAGCATACGGTGGGTAAACAAATTATTGTTGGGGAATTGATAAAAAAGCGCATAGTTATGCAATATTTATTCACAGCAATGATTATGTATATAGGCATCACATCCATAAACAAGTAGATCGACTCCTGCCTACATCTACTACTATTACTCCACCCATTGACCGCTATCCAACATGCATCTAGAGTATTAAGTAAAAACAAAGTAATGCTTGGAGCAAGATGACATGATGTAGACAAAGTAAATCCAATCAATATGAATAAACCCCATCGTTTCCCCCTTAATGGCAGTAATACAATATGTGTCTTGACCACTTCTATCACAAGGATAGAGCACCGCAAGATAAAACCCATCATAACGCACCACTCCCATTGAAGATAAATCAATCTAGTTGGCCAAACCAAACCAATAGATTGGAGAGCAATACGAAGCTATAACAATCATGCTAATAAGAATTCAGTAAAGACTCAATATATTTTCATGAATAATATGAACATAAACCCATAATTCATCGGATCCCAACAAACACACCGCAATGGAAGATTACATCGGATAGCTCATCGCGGGAATCGTGGTGAACTTTGTATTGAAGATCATATATATATACACATAAACACTATTCTGATCACTGGATCAGAATATTATTCTGATCACGGGTTGAACTTCCTGAGTTACAAAACTTGAACTTCCCTCTATAGGAACCCGACCTTCGGACTATCTTCGCAACCGTGTCTCCCCGCGCGAATTTTTCTGGTCAGTCGTGTTCTATGTGATGTAAGTGTAATCTAGGAACGGTTTTTAGCAACTAAATGCCCGTTTTAAATAGGAATCTCGCTCGTTGGCGGATTTGCTCTCGGGACGTGATGAACTTGCGTCTGTTGCAATTTTACTGTCTGAGTTGTTCGACCTGAACTTCCCTTGGTGACAGGTTGAACTTCCCGTAACATTGTCCAAATGAGGCTTGCAATATACCGTTGGAAAGCTGTGTACACGACGGTCAAGGCCTAAATTGATTTTTTGTCAAAATCTAAATGGTTTAAGAGCAGTTTTGAAAACTGTTTTTGTTAATACAAAAAAACGTGAATAGTATTTTCAAAGCTATTTCTAAACCGTTTATCGGAATGAGGCAAATGAGATGGCATTGGATAGCTGCTGCAAATCCGCTCATTTCACATGTTGAACATTTTTCCAAATTCCCTACGGATTAAGAGGAATTTCAAAAATGGCGGAATATTGGAAACCGAACAGCCGGGTTCGTATTTCGGGGTTAATTTGAAAACGGCTAGTCCTATCGACGCATATGATATGGCGTTGGAAAGCTTATGAAAATGCGCATCTTTCCATATAAAAAGTTTGTTCTAAACATGGACGGTTTAAAAGTAATTTTGAAAATGGCCAAAGTCCCACTGAGTTTGTATTTTTGCGTTTTTTTCTCAATGGTTTGTCGAAATGCAGCAAATGATATGGCGTTGGAAAGCTTGAAGAAATGTGAATCTTTTATATGTAGACCATTTCTTCCAATTCTTTACGGTTTTAAGTCAATTTTGAAAATGGCTAAAAACGTATTTTGGCCGTCATTTTTATAAACTTTATCGGAATGGGCCAAATAATATACCGTTGAAAAGCTACGAAAAATACAAAACTTTTTCATGTAGATGGTTTTCTCTGATTCCTAGCCGTTTTCAAGCAATTTTGAAAACAGCGAGATCATGCGTTCTGTCTTTATCGCGAAACAGAGTCTTCGAAAATGCACCGCGTGAAGAACTTGAACTTCATCAGCACGTCTACCTGAACTTCACTCTGTTTCTTCACGTGCTGTTTTTTGCTCGTAGCTCTCCATCGACTCACCGGAATTGAGCAAGTGATATACCGATGGAAAGCTGCTGTAAACACGCAACTTTTCCGTCTTGATCATTTTTTTCATACTCGCGATGCTTTAAAAGATTTTCATCTGAAATTCATTTAGTGTAGTAGTTGAAATTCCTGTTGTTTCCACGTTGAACTTCTGTCGCGTATTTTCGTTTGTAATTTCTCACCCATTCGTCGGTGTTACACAAATGATATTCCTTTTTGTACAAAACTCTCTCACAATATTTTTCTAACTTTCTCCGACTGAGGACTTGAACTTATAGCAAAATAAAATAAAATTGGAGTTTGCCTTTTTATTCATTTTTCTCATATTGAACACACACCGTGTAGTACGTGAACTTTCTTTGTTTTTTATAGTTTGAATTTTTTATTTTCTTTTTGAAATCGAATTGCTCCTAAATAATAACTGAACTTCTTTGTGGATTGAGAGAATTATTTTAAAACACAAAAAACAATTTCTTTTTTCTATTTTTGAACATGGAAATACAAGGTGAATCTCTCTTGCAAGAATTTTTGAACTTTCCCGGGCAGAGCACGTGAACTTCTTTCAACAAACGTTTTAAGCTTTTATTTTTCTATTCTTTTATTCTCACCTGAAATGCATTCCTTGTAGTACTTGAACTTCTCGTTGTTTTCACTATGAACTTCTGTCATGTTTTTGTTTGAAGTTCTCTCTTTTCCTAATTTAGTAAAGGAAAAAATCTGGGTTGCTTTACACGTCGAACTACTTCGTTATTTAATTTGAACTTCTGAGGTTTTTTATTTTGAACTTCTATGTATTTATTTTATAAACAGGGACAATAAAACTGATATGTTTTCCGTGTAAGGAATTTCACGAGTTTAATTTGAACTTCTCAGCTTTTTTATTTGAACTTCTTCATTTTACTCTTTAGTAACGAGAAATAAAATGTGAGTTTTTCATAAACTTCGAACTTATCTGCTATTTTAATTTGAACTTATCAGACTTTTTTATTTCAACTTCTTCATTTTATTCTTTAGACACGGGGAAATTCCTATTTTTGTGTTAACATCAAACTTCTCTCTTACCCTATTCTGACCTTCAACATTTTTTCCGTGTGCCGTGCTTGTTTTGTTTTATTTTTCTCTTTTGGACGTCTCTGTTTGGAATATTTTTTAACTTAGAAACTCGGGTTATGGTAAATAATTATATAGATGTTTAGTAATTTTGCTTTGTCTAGAATGAAAAATAGTTAGTTTTTCATATGAATATGTTTTGGGAACAATTTTAAAAAGTTTGTATCCATTTTTTTGCACGAACTTGTGAACTATCCGGACGCGAACGGATGAACTTCATAATGCAAGATGAAGAAGACACATAACACATTTACACGCCTGCACGCACGTTGCACACCAACTGAAGTACATATGTACAGTAGCAAATCCCGCAGCTTGTTCACACATTGAACCTTTCTCGATGTCAAGGGTGAACTTCTCGGTCAGCCTCATGATCAAAGCACACCTTGATTTGGCTGCCTGTGAGCTGAACTTCTAAATTAAACAAAAAATAACACCGTATGCCGTCAAGTGAAGTTGTTACAACCAACCATAAGAATTTCCACAAAAATACTTCATGGGGCATCAACCAAAAAAGAATCTAAAATGGTGCTTTTTGTTCTATCTTCAGCCATCAATGAACTCCACAGCATCTCCCTGGTAGACATTTTCCCAAACACCTAGCGGGCAACAAACAAAAAACACTACGAAAGAACATTGCAACACACAGAAGTAGCAGTGGCAAACGTCTCACAAGAGCATCGGATGCGCTGGCTGCGACGAGCGTGAGAAGCGAGGTGTGCATGAGCCTGAGCTCGATTTTTCATTTGTTTTGCGTTGCTGTTGCTGCTCATCTAGAGCAACGCCCGGTTGAAGAGAGAAGACCTGCAGTTCAGACTTCATAAGCTAAATACAGAAACATTTTTGCAGTTATTTTTTTGTGCAAATTCGAAGAAATTCAAATCGTACAGAAAAGACAGAGATTATTGAAGAGAGAGAGAGTGAGATCGGGGAGAGGAAGGGAGAGGCAATACCTGCAACGTCGGCGTTGGTCGTCGTGGTCAGAGTTCAGTGGGCACCGGTGCGTGGTGGAGGCAGGCGTCGTCGGGATTGGTCCCGGGGGCGGATCCGCGGCCGGCGTCGCGGTTGGCCGGACCCATGGAGGAGCGGGGCATCCGGCCGAGCATCAAGGGAAGGAGAAGTCCTTGCGGCGGTGCAGGGGAAGCGAGGTGGTTAGAGGCGGGTGGGAAGAGGGGTTGTGGTGGTCGGCGAGGTGGTTGGAGGCGGGGTGTGGCCGCGGCCGCGGTAGACAGGTCTGGGGTCCGGTCATGGTGCGGCGTCTGGAGGTCCGGGAGATCACGCAGCGGCGGGGATCTGGGAGGTCGACGCGGCAGCGGTAGGGAGGTCGGGGGTTCAGTCGTGGCTTAGCGGCAGGAGGTCCGGGAAGGTCGCGTGGCTGCAGGGAACTGGGAGGTCGCCACGGCAGCGGGGGATCTGGGGAGGTCGCGCCGGGGGGAGGGGCGGGGAGGGGTGGTCGGGGACGGGGTGGGAGCTCGGCGGCGATCCAGGTGGTGGGCAGTTCGTGGCCTGGTGGGTGGTTTTTTCTTTTCTTTTTTTAGCTGCTGGTTCGGCAAGTTCGGGAACATCTGATCGGGCCCTTATAGGGTTGGTTGTTATCATAATAGTTATTCTGATCCTAGGATTAGAATAGTGCTACTATATATATATATATATATATATATATATATATATATATATATCATGGAGGCGGCAAGGTTGATGTAGAGGCCCTCCGTGATCGATCCCCCCTCCGGCAAGCCACCGGAACATGGCTCCAGATGGCCTCCCGTCGGAACAGAGACTTGTAGCGGCGGAAAAAGTATTTTGGCTTTTGGGTGTTTTCTAAATTTTAGAGAATATATAGAGGCGGATTTAGGTAAGGAGGCCATGGGAGGTGGCCCCAAGCCATCAGGGTGCGGCCACCACCCCTGGGCGCGCCCTGTTGGCTTGACGCCACCCCGTGTGGCCTCTGGTCTCCCTCCGAAGCTTCCAGGTCTTATTTTTGTCCAGAAAAAATCATCAAAAAGTTTCGGGGCATTTGGACTTCGTTTGGTACAGTATTCCTGAAAGGCCAAAAACAAGCAGAAAACAACAACTGGCACTGGGCACTAGGTTAATAGGTTATTTCACAAAATTGATATAAAACAGCATATAAAGTATCCAAGGCTGATAATATAATAGCATGGAACAATAAAAAATTATAGATACGTTAGAGACGTATCAGCATCCCCAAACTTAATTCCTGCTCGTCCTCGAGTAGGCAAATGATGAAAATGGATTTTTTGATGCGACGTGCTACCCAACATGTAGTCTCTTTTAGGTATGATCTTTGAGAAACGATGAACTAATAAACGTCAACATAGTAATATCCATAAACATAACCAACATAATCATTAACTTACAAAATATACGATCCTTAAAGAACGTTACTCCCCCCTTATTTTATCATATTAGCATGGCATGACTCCGTCTTCACCACATAAGTACAAATCATGAGCACAATGGTGTCAAGTCAGGCAATTGGATCGTACTTCTAACGCGCTTCCTCATTTTCAGCCTCACTCAATACATGAGCGTGAACCATGGATATAGCGTATACGTGGAATAGAATATAGTGATAGATATCAAAAGGAGTCAAAGTGAAAAGAAAATATCGCATCAACTAGGCATATCAATAGGCTATGGACATGCACATCAATAGATATAATGCGAGGAGTAGGGATTGCCATGCAACGGATGCACTAGAGCTATAATTGTATGAAAGCTCAACGGAAGCTAAGTGGGTGTGTGATACGTCTCCGTCGTATCTACTTTTCCTAACGCTTTTGCTCTTGTTTTGGACTCTAATTTGCATGATTTGAATGAAACTAACCCGAACTGACATTGTTTTCAGCAGAACTACCATGGTGTTGTTTTTGTGCAGAAATAAAAGTTCTCGGAACTGGACGAAACTTTTTGGAGAATTATTTTACAATAAATAAAAAATACTGGAGCCAAGAACCACCAGAGGGGTGCCCTGGTTGGGCACGATACACCAGGTGCGCCTCGATGGGTTGTGCCCACCTCGTGGCGCCACTGACCCTAATTCCGACACTATAAATTCCTATTTTCGGAGAGAAAAATAGGAGAGAAAGTTTCATCGCGTTTTACGATACGGAGCCGCTGCCACCTCCTGTTCTTCATCGGGAGGCCAGATCTGGAGCCCGTTTGGGGCTCCGGAGAGGGGAATATTTGGTCTTCGTCATCATCAACCCTTCTCCATCGCCAATTCCATGATGCTCCCCACCGGGAGTGAGTAATTCCTTCATAGGCTTGCTGGTCGGTGAGGAGTTGGATAAGATTCATCATGTAATCGAGTTAGTTTTGTTAGGGCTTGATCCCTAGTATCCACTATGTTCTGAGATTGATGTTGCTATGACTTTGCCATGCTTAATGCTTGTCACTAGGGCCCGAGTGCCATGATTTCAGATCTGAACCGCTTATGTTATCACCATTATATCTATGTTGTTGATCTGATCTTGCTAGTCATATGCACCTGCTATGTGTTATGATCCGTAAATCCCGGAGTGACAATAGTCGGGATACTTTCCGGTGATGACCGTAGTTTGAGGAGTTCATGTATTAACTATGTGTTAATGCTTTGTTCCGGTTCTCTATTAAAAGGAGGCCTTAATACCCCTTAGTTTCCTTATGGACCCCGCCGCCACAGGAGGGTAGGACAAAAGATGTCATGCAAGTTCTTTTCCATAAGCATGTGTGACTATTTACGGCATACATCCCTACATTATATGTATGAACTGGAGCTAGTTCTGTGTCGCCCTAGGTTATGACTGTTATATGATGAATATTATCCAATGAGTTCATCGATCCAGTGCCTACGAATTTTCCACATATTGTTGTTGCTTAGTTACTATTGCTACTACTACTGTCACACTTGCTACAAAACTATTGCTATCGTTGTTACCGTTACTGTTACTGCTACTATTGCTATCAAAACTACCATACTACTATGCTACTGATCACTCTGCTGCAGATATTTAATCTCCAGGTGTGGTTGAATTGACAACTCAACTGCTAATACTTGCAAATATTCTTTGGCTCCCCTTGTGTCGAATCTATAAATTTGGGTTGAATACTCTACCCTCGAAAACTGTTGCGATCCCCTATACGTGTGAGTTATCAAGACCTTTTTTTGGCACCATTGTCGGGGAGCATAGCTATATTTTTTGAGTCGCTTGGGATTTATATCAATTGATCACTATGAAGAATCTGAAGGATACAAGAACCAAGATTTTTCCCTCTAAGACGAGGGGAGGTAAGGAATTGCCATCTAGCTCTATACTTGATTCACCTTCGGTTATGAGTAAGCTTGGAACACCACCACATGCTATTAATCCTGATATGTCGCAAGTTATTGATGATGCTACTTCTGCTATGAATGATGCTTATGATGATGCTAGTACCATGCTTGAGGACAATGTGCCACTAGCTAGGTGAATTTCTTGATGAAAAAATTGCTAGAGCTAAAGAGAATGAAATTATTGAAACTGATGAGATTACTGAAACTGATGAAGTCTTTGAAACTGAGAACTATGAAACACCTATTAGACCTAGCTCTCCTAGATTTGAAATGCCTAAGATACCTGAAGGTTATATTATGGATGAGGAGCTAGCTAGATAAATCCTTTCTTGTAAGGTTAGAGATGATCTTAAGAAATTATTATGCAAATATAAAGAAAATACTTTGAATGCTATAATGAAATGTGATCCTAAGTTTGCTACTTCTCCTATCTTTGTTACCGATAAGGATTATGAATTCTCTGTCAACCCAGAGTTAATTACTTTGGTTGAATCTGATCCTTTCCACGGCTATGAAACTGAAATTGTAGTGGCACATCTTACTAAGTTGAATGATATAGCCACCCTCTTTGCTCATGATGAGAAGATTCGCTACTACTATATTCTCAAATTATTTCCGTTCTCATTAAAGGGTGATGCTAAGATATGGTACAATACTCTTGCTCCTGGTTGTGTGCGTAGTCACCAGGATATGATTTACTACTTCTCTGAAAAATATTTTCCTGCTCATAAGAAACAAGCTGCCTTATAGAAGAAGAGAGTTTGCCACAAGCTTGGGGGAGGCTTCTCCAATTGCTTAATGCTTTGCCTGATCACCCTCTTAAGAAAAATGAAATACTTGATATCTTCTATAATGCACTAACTCATGCTTCTAGGGACTTCCTAGATAGTTGTGCTGGTTGTGTTTTCAGGGAATGAACTGTTGAACAAGCTGAGGAACTATTGAATAATATATTGAAGAATTATGATGATTGGACTCTCCCTAAACCACTGCCTAAACCCACTCCGAAGAAGAAGGGTATCCTATTTCTCAGTCCTGAAGATATGCAAGAGGCAAAGAAATGTATGAAGGAAAAGGGTATTAAAGCTGAGGATGTTAAGAATTTACCACCTATTGAAGAAATACATGGCCTTGACGCACCACCACCTCAACAGGTGGTAGAGGTAAATTCTATATTAAAGTTTGATGAAAGTGATATCCCTTACAATAAACATCCTAGTCAATGCTTATATGAGTTTGATAACTACATTAGGAAACAAGATCATTTCAATGCAAATGTTCTGAAACAATTGAAATATAATTCTGATATGATTGCTCGCTTTAGTGACTTGTTATTTAGAATCAGTAATGATGTTAGAGGTGTAGGAAAACATGCCTCTATGGTTCAAACCCAGTTAGAACAAGTTGCTAAATCTCAAAGAGAATTGATTAATGAAATGAATAATAATATGAATGATCAAGCTATTAGAGTAGTGAATAGAGGAGGTAGAATGACCCAAGAACCTCTTTATCCGGAAGGTCATCCTAAAAGAATTGAACAAGACTCTCAGAGAATTAATACTGATGCACCTAGTCCTTCTAAAAAGAAAAAGAAAAATAAAAATGATAGGACTTTGCATACCTCTAGTGAAGCTGAGATAGAAAATCCTCCTGATAATAATCATGTCTCTATTTTTTAGGCTGAAACTCAGTCTGGTAATGAACATCCACCTAGTGATAATGAAAATGATAATGATGATGTTCATGAAGATACTCAACTGAACAATGATAAAGAACCAGATAATGATGTTGAAATAGAACCTCCTGTTGATCTTGATAACCCACAACCTAAAAATAAACGATATGATAAGAGAGACTTTGTGGCTAGAAAACATGGTAAAGAACGAGAGCCATGGGTTCAGAAACCCATTGTGACAACCTGGATTTGGAGCTACAGTAATCTCTGTAATCAAGCTACAGTGACCTAAGGATTATGCTAATTCATTTTGCTAATCCAAGTATGTCAATGTTAGAATCAAACTCCAATTCAAATTCCCTTGCAAATCAAAAGTCATTTCAAAAGTGGATTTAAAAGTTTTGCAGGTGAGTAAATAAAAATCTTGCTTAGGTTGCAAATATTCCCTAAGCTTGTATAAAATTGTAACCAACATGTTATCATGCATTTTTAGTGCCTCAAATCTTTTTATCAGAGGCCAATTTAATTAATAAATTCCCTTTGCCATTTTTTTAGTTTCAAATATTTTCAAAAGGCCTCCATATCTTTTTTTTGACACTGCCAAATACTGCTTTGCCAATATTGGGCATGTTCTCTTCTTTTTGAAAAGGTATTTATTTAAAATAGTTTTAAAAAGCAAAAAAATAAATAAATGAATGAAAGTAACCCCCCCCCACTGGGCCGTGGCCCAGCTGGCCGGCCCAACCGGCCCACCTAACGCCCAGCCCCGATAACCCCCCCCCCCCCCCGAGCGAACCCTAGTCCCCCACTCGCCCCACTATCCCCACTCGCTCCCCCCCCTCGCCCCTCGGTTGGCTATGGATCGGGGGAATCCCCCGGCGCCACCTCCCGACCCGACGCCGCCGCCCCGCGCCCGTCCCCGGCGGCCCTCCTCACCGTAGCTGTCGCCTCGCCGCCCTTCCCCACGCCCGCTGCCAACCCCCTGCACCACCGCGGTGAGCCCCCCGGGGCTCCTCCCTTCCCTCTTTCTCTCCCCCTCCAGCCGCCACGGCCACCACACCCCCACCTGGCTGTGGCCCCGCGCCTCCGTTGCCCGCTCGCCGTGTCCTTAGCACGCCGCGGCCCCGCGCCCACACGCGCCCGGCCGCGCCTCCCCGGCCGCCCGCTGTGGCCGCCCGTCGCCCGCGCATATGTCGCCGCGCGCCCCGCTCAGGCCGCGCCCCGTCAGCACCGCGCGCGCCGCGGCCCCGCCCCGGCCGCCCCTGGCACGCCCGCATCGCCTCGCCCTCGCGCGGCCCTGCTCGCCCGCCTAGCCGCCGCCAGCCCCCATCGTCGCCGCTACTACCTTCCCTGGCCACAACCCGCGCGTGCACGCCCTCGCGCGACCGCGCCCCCGGCGTGCCCGCAGTTGCCTCGATCGCTCCCCTCGCCGCCCCGTCGAGACGCCCTGGCCACCGAGGGCCAAGGTCCCCCCCCCCTAAACCGATTCGGTTAGTGGGGTGAACCCCCACTACCCCCCCCATACCGGATGACAACAGAGGCCCACCCCCTGTTAGTAAAAAATGTGTATTTAAGAAATAAAAAAATTAATTAGTAAATTAATTAATATGTTAATTAACTTAATTAAACTAATTAGGATAATTAATCTTTCTGTTAAGTTAAACAGAGTATGACATGTGGGCCAACCCGTTTAATTAATCAAACTGTTAATTAAAATAATTATATTAACTAATTAGCCTATGACATGTGGGTCCCTTTGCTAATTAATCCATTTTAGATTAAATTAAACACTCGTTAACCCCTCTATCTATGACAGCTGGGTCCCACAGGTCAGTTTGACCAGTCAACTGTGACTGTTGGCTACTGATGTCAGCATGACATCATGCTGATGTCATAATTGCATAATTGAATTAAATTTAATCTATTTAATTTCTGAATATTAATAAAACTTTAAAAATTAATATAAATTAATCCGTAACTCGGATGAAAATAATTTATACATGAAAATTGCTTAGAAAAATCCCACGAATCCGAATACGTTGTCCATTCGTCTGTCACATGCTCCTAACATGATGAACATGGAACTTTTCCATCGGATTCATCTGTCTGGTAGTAGCCCGAGACCCGGGAAATATCGTCAAATATTATTCCGATCTATCTGCGACATGTAGTACTGCGTTAGTTCATGCCTAGCTCTGTTAATTGCCATGTCATGCATCATGTTGCATCTGTGCTTTATATTTATTGTTTCTTCCCCCCCTCTTCTTACCGGTAGACCCCGAGATTGACGCTGCTGCCGGGTACGACTACGCGACTGATGATCAGGCCTTTGCAGCAGAGCAGCAAGGCAAGCAACCCCCCCCCCCCCCTTGAGCATTCTGATATCGCCCAGTTCCATTCTCTCTCATGCTTGCATTAGTTTTTGCTACTATTATAGATAGCTCATATTCTGATGCATAGCCTGTTTTCGATGAACTCCTACTGTACCTACTACTTCATTATACTACTTAGTATACGTTGATCAGTCGATCCCCTGTGACCCCTTAGTCCCAGTTGCCCCGCTTTAAATATCAGTTACTCAATCATCATGATCGACGAGCCTGGCCCGTCACATCACAGCACACCCCTTAGTTGTACGAATCTGCAGAACTAATATCGAGTACCGAGGGTGACACCTCGGGAAGTACTCATGATGGTAGCTCTGTAGTGTAGCTAGTCGGTCATGGTTATCGAGGGTGATTCCTCCTTCACCACTTCCGATAACGACTTGTCGTACAACCCCTCAAGTGTGGGACCACCGAGGGTGATTCCTCTAAAGTCCCCCTTGACGACTACATCGAGCGGGAACCATTGAGGGTGATTCCTCAGGTCCCACCTTGTTGTTCTATACACACGGGTACTATGACTTGGTTACAGACAGATGTTGGTGATGGGTTGGCCATGAAGGGTACCCACGGTTTATTGACGACGAGGCATGGCCGGGCAGGTGAGGCCCTTGCCACAAGACCTCGAGACGGGGCGACGGGACCGCACATCATGGGTCATGCTCGTCACCGCATTAATAAAATGCTAATGGGTTGGGTATTTGATCTGAGTTGGTCGATTGACCTTTTTACGCACTAACCTTCACGTGGGACAAGTTATGGGTGCTCAGCGTCGTTGTATCAGCCGAAGCTCTTCGGACGTCAGCAATGGAGCGGCGCGCGCCCGAGTTGTCCGCGACAGCACTAATCTTGTATTACAATGTGCTAGGGCTGACCTCGGCCGCCCACACATCGTGCAGGAGTGCAAAGGGCGAGTGGGACCATGACCCCTGGGTGCTTAGGATTTAGACCGGCGGGCTGGCCTCTCTGTTGACCCTAGGTAGGGCGACGACGTGTTGATTTCCCGAGGCCGGGCATGACCCAGGAAAGTGTGTCTGGCCAGAGTAGATCAAGCATGTTGGAAATGTGGTGCACCCCTGCAGGGTTGAATTCATCTATTCGAATAGCCTTGTCCACGATAACAGGACGACTTGGAGTTGTACCTCGATCTACTACAACTATAATTGTGACCTAAAATTGAAATGAATGTTGGCTCCGAGATTGCTTCCTCGCAGGGAGTCGAGGAAGAATCTCTGGGCGTGGTTACTTAATAAAACTTGCTACAATAATATTGCTATTTATGAGTTATTAGTCTACTCTCTCCTAATGCTGCAAGATGTTGAAGATGTTAGTCTTCGATAGGACTAGGCCTTCCCCCTATTCTTGCTTTTCTGTAGTCAGTCCAGATATATCCCCACTCCTTGATACTGATGCATACTTAGCATAGTTCTCATGTTAGTCTTGCGAGTACTTTGGATGAGTACTCACCACTGCTTTGCTTTCTCTTTCCCCCTCGATACGATTACTGTGTTCAGACGATGGAGCCCAGGAGATGGAGTACACCGGAGACGACTACTACACCACCGCTGGAGCTTACTACTACGTGGAGGCTGCCCCCGACCAGCAGTAGGATAGGAGGTTCCCATGTAGGAGGCCTCGCCTCTTTCGATCCGTTGTTATGTTGTGCTGGCCTTCTTAAGGCAAAACTTGTTTAACTTATGTATGTACTCAGATATTATTTGCTTCCGCTGACTCGTGCTTGTTGAGCTTTGTATTCGAGCCCTCGAGGCCCCTGGCTTGTAATATGAAGCTGTATGACTTTTATTTGTGTCTAGTGTTGTGTTGTCATATCGATCAGTGAGTCCCTAATCTTGGTCGTACGCATTTATGTGTATGATTAGCGTACGGTTAAATTGGGGGCGTCACACCCATGTGATAACCCACAAGTATAGGGGATCGCAACAGTTTTCGAGGGTAGAGTATTCAACCCAAATTTATTGATTCGACACAAGGGGAGCCAAAGAATATTCTCGAGTATTAGCAGCTGAGTTGTCAATTCAACCACACCTGAAAGACTTAGTATCTGCAGAAAAGTATTCAGTAGCAAAGTAGTATGGAAGTAGCGGTAACAATGGCAAAGTGACAGTAGCAGTGTTGTAATGATTGTAACAGTAGCAACGGAAAAGTAACTTAGCAAAGATCAATATGTGAAAAGCTCGTAGGCAATGGATCAGTGATGGATAATTATGTCGGATGGCATTCATCATGCAACGGTTATAACATAGGGTGACACAGAACTAGGTCCAATTCATCAATGTAATGTAGGCATGTATTCCATATATAGTCATACGTGCTTATGGAAAAGAACTTGCATGACATCTTTTGTCCTACCCTCCCGTCGCAGCGGGGTCCTAATGGAAACTAAGGGATATTAAGGCCTCCTTAACCGGACCAAAGCATTAGCACTTAGTGAATACATGAACTCCTCAAACTACGGTAATCACCGGAAAGAATCCCAGTTCTTGTCACCCTGGGGCATGCGGATCATAACTCGTAAAAAAGTGTCTATAACTTGCAAGATAGGATCAAGAACACATATATATATTCATGAAAACATAATAGGTTCAGATCTGAAATCATGGCACTCGGGCCCTAGTGACAAGCATTAAGCATAGCAAAGTCATAGCAACATCAATCTCAGAACATAGTGGATACTAGGGATCAAACCCTAACAAAACTAACTCGATTACATCGTAAATCTCATCCAACCCATCACCGTCCAGCAAGCCTACGATGGAATTACTCACGAACGGCGGAGAGCATCATGAAATTGGTGATGAAGGATGGTTGGTGATGACGACGGCGTCGATTTCCCCTCTCCGGAGCCCAAATCAGACTCCAGATCTGCCCTCCCGAGGAAGAACAAGAGGTGGCGGCGGCTCCATATCGTAAAACGCGATGAACTCTTCTCTCTGATTTTTTTTCTCCCCGAATAGGAATGTATAGAGTTGGAAACGAGGTCAGAGGAGCTCTTGGGGGCTCACAAGACAGGGGGCGCGCCCTGGTGGACCTTCTCTGGTTGATTCTTTCGCCAGAATTTTTTATTAATTCCAAAAATATTCTCCGTAAATTGTCAGGTCAATTCGAGAACTTTTATTTCTGCACAAAATATAACACCAAGGCAATTCTGCTAAAAGCAGCGTCAGTCTGGGTTAGTTCCATTCAAATCATGCAAATTAGAGTCCAAAACAAGGGCAAAAGAGTTTGGAAAAGTAGATACGTTGGAGACGTATCAACTCCCCCAAGCTTAAACCTTTGCTTGTCCTCAAGCAATTCAGTTCATCAACTGAAAGTGATTAAGAAATTTTTTACAAACTCTATTTGATCTTGCTGTTGTAAATATGTCTAACTGATGTTCAGGTTTTCAGCAAAGATTATAGACTAACCATATTCACAATAACATTTAGGTCTCACATTTACTCATATCAATGACATAATCAACTAGCGAGCAATAATAATAAGTCTCAGATGACAACAATTTTATCAAAACAATCATGATACAATATGATATAATGGTATCTCGCTAGCCCTTTCTGAGACCGCAAAACATAAATGCAGAGCACCTCTGAAGAACAAGGACTGACTAGACATTGTAATTCATGGTAAAAGAGATCCAGTCACACTCATACTCAATATCAATTAATAACAAAGCATACAAATGACGGGGGTGCTCTCTAACTGGTGCTCTTTATAAGAGGAGGATGACTCAACAGTAAATAAAATAGATAGGCCCTTCGCAGAGGGAAGCATTAATTTACAGAGGTGAAAGAGCTCGAGCTTTTAAAACAGGGATGAATAATGATTTTGAGAGGTATGCTTTGAATGTCAACATAACAACTAAGAGATCTCGATATCTTCCATGCTAGATACATTATAGGCGGTTCCCAAACAGAATAGTAAAGTTTTTACTCCCCCTCCACCAATCGATCACACTCCATGGCGGGCCGAATCCACAGGTACCGTCCATACAAACAACAATCCTGGGGGAGTTTTGTTTCATTATACTTTGATTTGATTTTTGAGCATGGAACTGGGCATCCCGAATACCAGCCACTTTCTCGTGAATGATAGTGAATCAACACATACCGTGAGAATAACCCACCTAGCATGGAAGATACTGACAGCCCCTAGTCACTACATGAGCGACTCGGGCATACAAAACAGGGTATTATTTGAAGGTTTAGAGTTTGGCACATGCAAATTTACTCGGAACGGCGGGTAAATACCGCATATGGGTAGGTATGGTGGACTCATATGGAAAAACTTTGGGTTTATGGAAATGGATGCACAAGCAGTATTCCCGCTTAGTACAAGTGAACGCTAGCAGAAGACTGGGAAGCGACCAACTAGAGAGCGACAACAGTCATAAACATGCTTTGAGATTAACCAACATTGAATGCAAGCATGAGTAGGATATAAATCACCATGAACATAAACATCGTAGAGGCTATGTTGGTTTTGTGTCAACTACATGCGTGAACATGTGCCAAGTCAAGCCACTCGAATCATTCAGAGGAGGATACCATTCTATCATACTACATCACAACCATTTTAAAATGCATGTTCGCACTCAAGACAAACCATTATACACTCTTAGCTAATTAAGCATGGCATGAGTAACTATAATCTCTAATTGTCATTGCAAACATGTTCAATCCATAACGAGCTGAATCCAGAACGATGAGCTAATCATATTTACAAAAACAAAATAGGTCGAGTTCATACCAACTTTTCTCCATATCAGTCACTTCATCATATATCGTCATTATTGCCTTTCACTTGCACGACCGAACGGTGTGAATAATAATAAGAGTGCACGTGCATTGGACTAAGCTGGAATCTGCAAGCAATAACTCAAAGGAGAAGGCAAGGTAATATGGGCTCTCTAATAGATAAACAATAATGCATATGAGAGCCACTCAACATGTCATCGTGGTCTTCTCCTTACGACCCAAAGAAGAAAGGAAAACTATTTACACGGGAAAGCTCCCAACAAGCAAAAGAAGAACGAGAAATCTTTTTGGGTTTTCTTTTAATACTACAACTAAACAAACTAGAAGGTAAAGCTAGAACTAATTTTTTTGGATTTTCTCAAGGTTAATTAAACACACAAGAAGAAAGCAAAAATAAGAAATAAACTACCATGGATGGTACAATGAAAAAGTATGAACACCGACAACTAGAATGAGTGTGTGAACATGAATGTAATGTCGGTGAGAAATATGTACTCCCCCAAGCTTAGGCTTTTGGCCTAAGTTGGTCTAGGGCCATGGCTGGCCCGGATAGTATCCAAAGTCATAGTTGGGGTTGAACTGGGCTGCGGCAGCTACTGCCTGAGCGGCTGAGCGCGGAGGCGGACGGCTTCCGCCTCTCTCTCGTACTTGTTTGCCTCCTCTCTGGTTATAAAGTATCTCCATTTTTCCTCCGCGCGAAGGAATCAGTGAGTTGATAATATTGCTTGCATTGGTCTGAAATGAAATCTTCAAGGCCAGCATTTCGTATGTACGCGTAAAACTCCTCCTTGAAACCGGCTTGAGCCATAAATTGATTCGACGGCCATTCACAAGGCCGCACTTGAGCTTCCCTCGGTGGTTCAAAGTCGGGCTCACGTATCACGAGTCTCGGGGTCTTCCTGCTCGAGGAACCACCTTGGTATATTCTCCTTAACATTTTTCTTTCTCTGAAAAATAATTCTGAAATTTTTAGTGACTCACAATAAAAGTGAACAAAGCTCAACAAAACTTATAGCAACTACTCCCGCAAGTGCCTAGAGGCTATATCATGTATCAACACTACTTGGGACCATACAAATTTGACATGCAAGCTCAAGAACAAGGTCACCACAGCAGCAAAAATTTGCAATATATAAAGCACTAGAACAAAAACTAATTGGACCATTGGAGGAGTCACATACCGATGAACAATCCCCTAAAACAGTTTTGCAAATGGAGCTTCGAGCAAGGAGATCGAAAATGGCAGCAAGATGAGCTAGAACACGGGTTTGAGCAATGGTGGGATTTTTTCTGGAGGAAGACGAAGTGGATGGGTGCTAGAATAAGTGAGGGGGCCCCACGTGGGACCCACAAGCCAGGGCGCGCGCCCAGGGGGGTGTGCGCGCCCTGCAGACTTGTGGCCCACTGGTGCAGCCACCTGATGTGTTCTCTGTGCCAAAAATTCTTAAATACTCCAGAAAAAATCATATTAAATTTTCAGGGCATTCTGAGAACTTTTATTTTCAGGTCATTTTTCTATTGCACAGAAAACAGAAATATAATAGCATTTTTACTTTATTAAATCTAAATAACAGAAAGTAAAAGTTGGGTACAGAAGGTTGTGCTTTCTAAATTCATCCATCTCATGCTCATCAAAAAGAATCCCTCAATAAGGTTGATCAAGTCTTATTGACAAACTTTTTTCGAATGACACGGAACCAGAGAATTTTCAAATAACAGTAGGTTACCTCAATGGGGATATGCATGTCCCCAACAATAAGTATATCATATTTCTTTTTGGCAGTAGGAAGAGGGAATTCAATGTCTCCAATAATAATCGTTGAAATTTTTTCAATGGAGTTGATACTATGAACTTGAGGTTGTTTCTTCGGAAAGTGTACAGTATGCTCATTACCATTAACATGAAAAGTGACATTGCCCTTGTTGCAATCAATAACAGCCCCTGCAATATTCAAAAAGGGTCTATCAAGGATGATCGACATACTGTCGTCCTCGGGAATATCAAGAATAACAAAGTCCGTTAAGATAGTAACGTTTGCAACTACGACAGGCACATCCTCACAAATACCAATGGGTAAAGCAGTTGATTTATCAGCCATTTGCAAGGAGATTACAGTAGGTGTCAACTTATCCAAATCAAGTCTACGATATAAAGAGAAAGGCATAACACTAACACCAGCTCCAAGGTCACATAAAGCAGTTTTAACATAATTTCCTTTAATAGAGCATGGTATAGTGGGTACTCCGGGATCTCCTAGTTTCTTTGGTATTCCACCCTTAAAAGTATAATTAGCAAGCATGGTGGAAATCTCAGCTTCTGGTATCTTTCTTTTATTTTTCACAATATCTTTCATATACTTAGCATAAGGAGACATTTTCAGAATATCAGTCAAGCGCATACGCAAAAAGACAGGTCTAAGCATTTCAATAAAGCGCTCAAAATCCTCATCATCCTTTTTCTTGGATGGCTTAGGAGGAAAAGGCATGGGTTTCTGAACCCAAGGTTCTCTTTTCTACCATGCTTCCTAGCAACAAAGTCTCTTTTATCATATCTTCTATTCTTAGGTTGTGGGTTATCAAGATCAACTGCAGGTTCAATCTCCACATCATTATCATTACTAGGTTGAGCATCAGCATGAACATCATCATTAATATTATCACTAGGCTCATGTTCATTACCAGATTGTGTCTCAGCATCAGAAATAGAAATATCATTTGGGTTTTCATGTGAATCTATAACAGGTTCACTAGCAGCATGCAAAGTCCTATCGTCATTCTTTTTCCTTCTATTAGAATGACCAGGTGCATCAGTATTAACTCTCTGAGAATCTTGCTCAATTCTCTTAGGATGGCCCTCAGGATACAAAGGTTCCTAAGTCGTTCTACCACCTCTAGTCACAACTCTAACAGAATGATCATTGTTCTTACTAATCATCTCATTAAGCGAATCATTCTGAGCCTTAAGTACTTGTTCTACTTGAGTTGTTACCATGGAAGCATGTTTACTAATAAGCTTAAGATCATTAACAGTTCTACTCATATAATCACCTAAGCGATCAAGCATGTAAGCATTATGTTTCAATTGTCTACTAACATAAGCATTGAAGTTTTCTTGCTTAACAATAAAGTTATCAAACTCATCCAAGCATTGGCTAGCAGACTTATTATAAGGAGTATCACCTTCATCAAATCTACGGAGGGAATTTACCTCTACTACCTATATCAGGTTATCAAGACCATGTATTTCTTCAATAGGTGCTAGATTCTTAACATCTTCAGCTTTAATACCTTTTTCTTTCATAGATTTCTTTGCCTCTTGCATATCTTCAGGACTGAGAAATAGAATACCTCTTTTCTTCGGAGTTGGATTTGGAGGTGGTTCGGGAATAGTTCAATCATTATCATTGCTCAATATATTATTCAATAGTAGTTCAGCTTGTTCAACAGTTTGTTCCCTGAAAACACAACCAGCACAACTATCTAGGTGGTCCCTAGAAGCATCGGTTAGTCCATTATAAAAGATATCAAGTATTTCATTTTTCTTGAGAGGGTGATCAGGCAAAGCATTAAGTAACTGGAGAAGCCTCCCCCAAGCCTGTGGGAGACTCTTCTTCAATTTGCACAAAGTTAAATATTTCCTACAAGGCAGCTTGTTTCTTATGGGCAGGAAAATATTTTTCAGAGAAGTAATATATCATATCCTGGGGACTACGCACACAACCAGGAGCAAGAGAATTAAACCATATCTTAGCATCACCCTTTAATGATAAAGGAAACAACTTGAGAATATAGTAATAACGAATTTTTTCCTCATGGGTAAATAGGGTGGCTATATCATTCAATTTAGTAATATGTGCCACAACAGTTTTAGATTCATAACCATGGAAAGGATCAGATTCAACCAAAGTAATTAACTCAGGATCGACAGAGAATTCATAATCCTTATCTGTAACAAAGATAGGTGAAGTAGCAAACTTGGGATCATATTGCATTCTAGCATTCAAAGATTTTTCTTTCCACTTGCATAGTAATTTCTTAAGATCATCTCTATCCTTACAAGCAAGAAAGTCCCTAGCTACCTCTCCTTCCATAACATAACCCTTAGGTATATTAGGCAATTCATATCTAGGAAAGATAGGTCTAGCAGGTGTCTCATAGTGTTGAGTTTCAATAATTTCATCAGTTTCAGCAATATCATCAGTGGCAGCATTGACTCTAGCAATTTGTTCATCAAGAAATTCACCCAGTGGCACAGTAGTATCAAGCAAAGTATCATCATAAGCATCATGCATAGCAGAGGTAGCATCATCAATTACTTGCGACATATCAGATTCAATAGCAGGTGGTGGTGTCGCAAATTTACTCATAACAGAAGGTGAATCAAGTGCAGAGCTAGATGGCAGTTCCTTACCTGTCCTCCTAGTTGAGGGGTAGATCTTAGTTTTAGCATCTTTCAAATTATTCATAGTGATCAATAGATATAAATCCCAAGTGACTCAGATAATAGAGCTATGCTCCCCGGCAACGGCGCCAGAAAAAGGTCTTGATAACCCACAAGTATAGGGGATCGCAACAATTTTTGAGGGTAGAGTATTCAACCCAAATTTATTGATTCGACACAAGGGGAGCCAAAGAATATTCTCGAGTATTAGCAGCTGAGTTGTCAATTCAACCACACCTGAAAGACTTAGTATCTGCAGCAAAGTATTCAGTAGCAAAGTAGTATGGAAGTAGCGGTAACAATGGCAAAGTGACAGTAGCAGTGTTGTAATGATTGTAACAGTAGCAACGAAAAAGTAACTTAGCAAAGATCAATATGTGAAAAGCTCGTAGGCAATGGATCAGTGATGGATAATTATGTCGGATGGCATTCATCATGCAACGGTTATAACATAGGGTGACACAGAACTAGCTCCAATTCATCAATGTAATGTAGGCATGCATTCCATATATAGTCATACGTGCTTATGGAAAAGAACTTGCATGACATGTTTTGTCCTACCCTCCCATCGCAGCGGGGTCCTAATGGAAACTAAGGGATATTAAGGCCTCCTTTTAATAGAGAACCGGACCAAAGCATTAGCACTTAGTGAATACATGAACTCCTCAAACTACGGTAATCACCGGAAAGAATCCCAGTTATTGTCACCCTGGGGGATGCGGATCATAACTCGTAATAGGTGTCTATAACTTGCAAGATAGGGTCAAGAACACATATATATTCATGAAAACATAATAGGTTCAGATCTGAAATCATGGCACTCGGGCCCTAGTGACAAGCATTAAGCATAGCAAAGTCATAGCAACATCAATCTCAGAACATAGTGGATACTAGGGATCAAACCCTAACAAAACTAACTCAATTACATGGTAAATCTCATCCAACACATCACCGTCCAGCAAGCCTATGATGGAATTACTCATGAACGGCGGAGAGCATCATGAAATTGGTGATGAAGGATGGTTGGTGATGACGACGGCGTCGATTTCCCCTCTCCGGAGCCCAAATCAGACTCCAGATCTGCCCTCCCGAGGAAGAACAAGAGGTGGCGGCGGCTCCGTATCGTAAAACGCAATGAACTCTTCTCTCTGATTTTTTTCTCCCCGAATAGGAATATATAGAGTTGGAAACGAGGTCGGAGGAGCTCCTGGGGGCCCACAAGACAGGGGGGGCGCGCCCCCCTGGCTTGTGGCCAGGTGGTGGACCTTCTCCGGTTGATTCTTTCGCCAGTATTTTTTATTAATTCCAAAAATATTCTCTGTAAATTGTCATGTCAATTCGAGAACTTTTATTTCTGCACAAAAAATAACACCAAGGCAATTCTGCTGAAAACAGCGTTAGTCCGGGTTAGTTCCATTCAATTCATGCAAATTAGAGTCCAAAACAAGGGCAAAAGAGTTTGGAAAAGTAGATACGTTGGAGACGTATCACCATGCCCTTTCCACCTAAACTATCTAAGAAAAAGGATGATGAAGAATTTGAACGCTTTGCTGAAATGATTAGGCCAGTCTTTTTGCGCACCCGCTTAACTGATATCTTAAAGATGGCCCCTTATGCAAAATGCACGAAGGACCTCATCACTAATAAAAGAAAGATGTCTGAAGCTGAAATCTCCACCGTGCTTGCTAATTATTCCTTTAAGGATGGAGTACCTAAAAAACTTGGAGATCCTGGAATACCAACTATTCCTTGCTCCATTAAAAAAAATTATGTCAAAACTGCTTTGTGTGATTTGGGAGCTGGTGTTAGTGTTATGCCTTTCTCTTTATATAAAAGACTTGATTTGAATAAACTCACACCTACTGAAATATCATTGCAAATGGCAGACAAATCAACTGCCATACTTATCGGTATTTGTGAGGATGTGCCCGTTGTTATTGCAAATGTTACTATCTTAACAGACTTTGTTATTCTTGAGATGCCCGAGGACGACAACATGTCGATTATCCTTGGTAGACCCTTTTTGAATACTGCAGGGGCTGTTATTGATTGCAATAAAAGCAAAGTCACTTTTCATATCAATGGTAATGAGCATACGGTGCACTTTTCGAAGAAACAATTCTAAGTGAATGGTATAAATGTTATTGAAGAATCTCCGACACTCACTATTGGAAGTTTTCAACTACCTATACCTACTGCCAAAAAGAAATATGACATACTTATTGTTGGGGATATGCATATCCCCATTGAGGTAACTTAGTGTTTTACGAAAGTTCTTCGGTTTCATGCTAATCGGAAGTGCTTGTTAATAAGACTTGATCAACCCTATTAATGGATCATTTTTGAGAGGTATGAAGTTGATGAATCTAGTAGGCACAACCTTCTGCTCCCACCTTTTGCTTTTTATTTTTCTTAGTCTTGTAAAATAAAATGCCATGTTTATCCTGGTTTCTGTTTTCTCCGTGAAATAAAAAATGACTCGAAAATAAAAGTTCTCAAAATGTTCTGAAAATTTAACATGATTTTTTTTTGAATATTTCTGAATTTCTAGTGCAAATAACATCAGAGGGGGTGCACCTAGTGTCCACAAGACAACAGGGCCCGTAAGCAGCCCCAAGTGTGCCCTGGTGGGTTGTGGTCCCCCCATGGGTCCCCTCACTTATCCCTTTAGCCCATGTCATCTCCTACCTCCAGAAAAAAATCACCATAGCTCTCTCTCTCTCTCTCTCGTGTTCTTGCTCTCAAACCCGCAGATTTCGATCTCTTTGCTTGAAGCTCTGTGTCCGAAACTGTTTTGGGGGATTGCTACTTGGTATGTGACTCCTCCATTGCTCCAATTAGTTTTTGACTTCGTGGTTTATTTTTAGAATAATTAGCTACTCTTGGTGCTGCTGTAGATGGACTTGCATGTTGAATTCTTAGAGTTCTAAGTAGTTTGAATGCTTAATATGGCCTCTAGACATCCTTATGAGTAGTTGCTATCAATCTTATGAAGTTTTGTTGACAAAATTTTGTAGACTAAAATTTTCAGAAATTTAATTATAGGAATAAGATGGATTTCTTTAAGAAGTTTTCCTCCAAGAAGAATGCTAAAGGGGTCATTGGGGAATCATCGGACAATGACCTCCACACTCCGAGAACGGCGGAGGTGCGGCCGTGCGAATGGCCGCATAATGCCTTCATGGAGGAGGCCGGGTTCCATCAAGAGTTTGCTCAATTCGTTGCAAATGTTGGGATGACCGACTTCCTCGCAGATGAGTGTGACCAACACCACCTCCTTACAAATTCCTTTGTGCAAAGTTTTCATTTTCTGAGTAGGAACAATCCTCCTAAGGTGCAGTTTAATTTATATGCTGAAACCCGTAAGATTCCGCTCACTGACTTTTGCAACATATGTTTGATCCCTTCTGATGGGGAATTAAGAGAGCCTAGACCAGCGGAGTTTGAGGACTTTCTCCTCACTTTGACAGTGGGTGATGAAATAGGCGTGTCAAATGCCACTGCCACCAATTTCCAGTTTCCTTCTGTGCATTACTTTTCTTTATTCATCGCGAAGTGTTTAACCGCTAGGGAGAAGGTTGGTGCACTCAGTGCCCCTGACTTCGCCATTTTACGCCGTGCACTGCACAATGATCAAACCTTTAGCATGGGGGCTATTATTGCATGTCGCCTACACCTTAACAGGACTAAGGGCAAGATACACGGTGGTATTTATGCTACTCGCTTAGCGAGACACTTTAATGTTCAGATTCGCCCACATGATTATCCCTTGTCCCAAGTTTATCTAGATCACAAGGCATTGCAGGACCATCAATTTATTGATGCACCTGACTCTTTTCATAACATTCGCTACAACTTAGTATTCAGCGTGGTTACCCGTGATGTTATTCCGTTGCCTGCGCCTGCTTTGTTTGTGTCGGCGTTCTGTGATAGGGGGTACCCAGATCTGCCTGCCTGCGGCCCATCGCGTGGCCCACCTTGATGGCCTAGTACGGCCTGGTGGAGAGCCCCCCAGACAAGACCCTCGTGAGGGCCCCGGCCTCGCGAGGCGAACAATGCCAAGACCTCCAGAGGAGTGACCTCCCCAGGCTGCCTCCCGAGGAGCGGAGATTCCTATGCAGGTACCCGGCCTCATGAGGCTGGGATGACGTGAGCCATGACGACCAAGGCCAGGCGGGCGCCAGCGGGCACAGAGGGGGTAGTTTCCTCTTTTGTGCTAAGGAGGCAAGGACGTACGCGGGTTCCCAAGGAATATCCAAAGGTTTCCGTTCCGGTGCAATGAGACCAATACCACGGGCTCGGCAGGACGGATGTCATCACCGAGCCCACCTCTGCATCACGCCCAGAAGCTTTGCACGCGAAGACCACCTTTAGTCAGGATAAGATGTACCTCATGTCCCCTCTCAAATTTGGCCGTTGTGGGATCCCTTCCCGCCTGTGCGATAAGGGAAGAGGACCGAGGCCACTATAAATAGGGACTAGCCTCCACCGTAGAAGGGGCCAATCGATCCATCCTCACCTCTGAGCCCTCGCAAGGTCGCTCAACCTCTGTACTAGTTCATCCCCAAACCTCCTCGCGAGGCTAATCCACCAAAACCAGGAGTAGGGTTTTACACCGCAAGGTGGCCTGAACCTAGGTAAATCTCTATGTCCATCTTCTTGTTCGCTCGCACGCATTCAACGAGGCTTGGCCGTGGGGTGGCGAGCTGGAGACTAGAGCTGGTTGAGATCTTCGCACACGCCCCAGAGTTCGAACCTTCTTGGGTCCGCGGAGCCCCGATTCCGACAGTTTGATTCTATTGCCAGGAACGGATAAAGGATCATACCAGAGGACATCACACCCTACCAGAACAACCTGGCAGCGGCTGAGGAGGAGCCCCAGGAGTGGAACGCTCAGGTGTCGTCGCCATCGCACTTCAACTTAGGACCTGATGGCTATTACGGATGGTGATTACCAAGCTAGGCCAAAAGCCTAAGCTTGGGGGAGTACGTATTTCCACCGACATTATATTCATGCTTCCACATTTCATTCCAGTTGTCGGTGTCTACACTTTTTCATTGTATTATCCATGCTATATTTACTTTCTTGATTTCTTCTTGTGTGTTTGAAAAACTTTGAGAAAATCCAAAAATATTTCTTACTTCTTTTCGGCTTTTCTTTCTAGTTTAATTTAATTGTAGTATCAAAAGAAAACCCAAAAAGATTTCTCGTTTCTTCTTTTACTTGTTGGGAGCTCTCCCGTGTAAATAGTTTTTCTCGTTTTTCTTTTTCCCTCTTTAATTTGCTTTCTTTAAGAAAAAACCAAAAACTTAAAAAATTATTTCAGTGTGTTTATCTGAAATTCTTTTCCTTTTATTTGAGTCGTACCAAGGAGAAGACCACAATGAAAATGTTGAGTGGCTCTCATATGCATTATTGTTAATCTAACAAAGAGCCCATGTTACTTTGTCTTCTCCTTTTGAATAAGATGTTTGCAGATTCTAGATTAGTCCATGACACTCTTGCACTATTATCATTTTCATATCATTCGGTCGTGCAAGTGAAAGGCAATAATGACGATATTTGACGAAGTGACTGTGGCAGAGAGAAGCGGGTATGCACTCAACTTGTTTTTGTTTTTGTAAATACGTTTAACCTAGTATCCATGATTCAGCATATTATGATCAAACATGTTTGCAATGACAATTAGAGATTATAGTTGCTCATGCCATGTTTAAGTAGCTAGGAGTGGATAATGATTTATCTTGGATATCAACATGCATTAAAATGATTGTGATGTGGTATGATGATATGGTATCCTCCTTTGAATGTTTCAAGTGGCTTGACTTGGCACATGTTCACGCATGTAGTTGAATCAAAATCAACATAGCCTTCATGATATTTATGTTCATGTGTCCATATCCTACTCATGCTAGTATTCAATGTTTATTATTCATAATGCATGTTCATGACCGTTTTCGCTCTCTAGCTGGCCACTTCTCAACCTATTTGCTAGCCTTCACCTGTACTAAGCGGGAATACTGCTTGTACGTCAAAATCCTTAAACCAAAGTTATTCCAGATGAGTCCACTATATCTACCTATATGCGGTATTACCCTGCCGTTCCGAGTAAATTTGCATGTGCCACCTCTAAAATTTCAAATGATCATCCATTTTGTATGCGTGGACCGCTCATGGAGCGACAGGGGGCGGTCAGTATCTTCCATGTTAAGCGGGTTATTCTCATGATGAGTGTTTATTCACTCGTCCTTG
Source organism: Elymus sibiricus (assembly GCA_039707655.1). Classification (NCBI taxonomy): domain Eukaryota; kingdom Viridiplantae; phylum Streptophyta; class Magnoliopsida; order Poales; family Poaceae; genus Elymus; species Elymus sibiricus. The sequence continues at coordinate 347,051,688 of CM077671.1, forward strand.
CATGAGAGGGGCGGTAATAGGGATTCCCAGTCCTGAAATCAAAAATTGCAAATAATTAAACAAAACTCCCCCAGGAATGTTGTTGGTATGGACGGTACCAGTGGATTCGGCTAGCCGTGGAGTGTGTTTGTTGGTGGAGGGGGAGTAAACCTTTACATTTACCGCTTGGGAACCACCGCTAATGTGTTTAACATGGAAGATATTGATAACTCTTGGTCGTAACGTTGACAGGAAGGGTGTACTTCCCAAAATTATATTTATCTCTGATTTAAGCTTTGAGCTCTGGCACCTCTGCAAATCCCTGCTTCCCTCTGCGAAGGGCTATCTATTTACTTTTATGTTGAGTCATCACCTTCTCAAATAAGCGCCAGATCTGAGAGCACTATTGTCATCCTCATGCATTGGGTATAGTTAATATTGGGTGCAGCATGACTGGATCTTTTCTACCATGAATTACAATGTTTAGTCGCTGCTTGAACTTTGGAGGTACTTTGCATTTATGTTTTGTGGTCTTAGAAAGGGCTATCGAGATACCACTATTGTCATATTATATCATGACCGTTTTGACAAAGTGTTGGCGTTTGAGATATTTTATTATTGCTCGCTAGTTGCTTATGTCATTGATATGAGCTAATATAATTTTTAAGAGTTATTGCTGACATGGTTAGTCATAATCTTTGCTGAAAATTGGGTGCTACTTAAGCATATATATGTAAACAAGAACAAAAGAGTTCGTAAAAGTTTTTCTTTATCACTTTCAGTTTGTCAATTGAATTGCTTGAGGACAAGCAATGGGTTAAGCTTGGGGGAGTTGATACGTCTCCGTCGTATCTACTTTTCCTAACGCTTTTGCTCTTGTTTTGGACTCTAATTTGCATGATTTGAATGAAACTAACCCAGACTGACGCTGTTTTCAGCAGAACTACCATGGTGTTGTTTTTGTGCAGAAATAAAAGTTCTCGAAACTGGACGAAACTTTTTGGAGAATTATTTTACAATAAATAAAAAATACTAGAGCCAAGAACCACCATAGGGGGTGCCCCATACACCAGGGCACGCCACCCCCTCAAGGCGCGCCCTAGTGGGTTATGCCCACCTCGTGGCCCCACTGACCCTAATTCCGGCACTATAAATTCCTATTTTTGAAGAAAAAAATAGGAGAGAAAGTTTCATCACGTTTTACGATACGGAGCCGCCGCCACCTCCTGTTCTTCATCGGGAGGGGGCTCCGGAGAGGGGAATCTTCAATCTTCGTCATCATCAACCCTTCTCCATCGCCAATTCCATGATGCTCCCCACCGGGAGTGAGTAATTCCTTCATAGGCTTGCTGGTCGGTGAGGAGTTGGATGAGATTCATCATGTAATCGAGTTAGTTTTGTTAGGGCTTGATCCCTAGTATCCACTATGTTCTGAAATTAATGTTGCTATGACTTTGCCATGCTTAATGCTTGTCACTAGGGCCCGAGTGCCATGATTTCAGATCTGAACCGCTTATGTTATCACCATTATATCTATGTTCTTGATCCAATCTTGCTAGTCATATGCACCTGCTATGTGTTATGATCCGTAAACCCCGGAGTGACAATAGTCGGGATACTTTCCGGTGATGACCGTAGTTTGAGGAGTTCATGTATTCACTATGTGTTAATGCTTTGTTCCGGTTCTCTATTAAAAGGAGGCCTTAATATCCCTTAGTTTTCTTATGGACCCCGCTGCCACGGGAGGGTAGGACAAAAGATGTCATGCAAGTTCTTTTCCATAAGCACGTATGACTATTTACGGAATACATGCCTACATTATATTTATGAACTGTAGCTAGTTCTGTGTCGCCCTAGGTTATGACTGTTATATGACAAATATTATCCAACGAGTTCACTGATCCAGTGCCTACGAGTTTTCCACATATTGTTCTTTCTTAGTTACTATTGCTACTGCTACTGTTACACTTGCTACAAAACTATTGCTATCGATGTTACCGTTACTGTTACTGCTACTATTGCTATCAAAACTACCATACTACTGTGCTAGTGATCACTCTGCTACAGATATTTAATCTCCAGGTGTGGTTGAATTGACAACTCAACTACTAATACTTGCAAATATTCTTTGGCCCCCCTTGTGTCAAATCTATAAATTTGGGTTGAATACTCTACCCTCGAAAACTATTACGATCACCTATACTTGTGGGTTATCAGTGTGCATCCAACTTGCTTGCTCATGAAGACCTCAGGCATTTGAGGAAGCCCGTCATCGGAATATACAAGCCAAGTTCCATAATAAAAATTCCACTAGCATATGAAAATGACAACTCAGGAGACTCTCTATATGAAGAACATGGTGCCACTTTGAGGCACAAGTGTGGTAAAGGGTGGTAGCAAAGTCCCTTCTTTCTTTTTCTCTCATTTTTTTTCTTTTTTTCTTTGTTTTTTCTTTTCTTTTTCTTGGTGGTCTCATTTGGCCTCCCCCCCCATTTTTTTTCATTTTTCAGCCAGAGCTCATCCCGACTTGTGGGGGAATCATTACTCCATCATCCTTTCCTCACTGGGACAATGCTCTAATAATGATGATCATCACACTTTTATTTACTTACAACTCGATATAACAACTCAATGATGAAAAAGAAATGACTCTATATGAATGCCCCTGGCAGTTCACTAGGATGTGCAATGATCAAGCATAACATGTAAACAATGATGAACGGTGGTTGTGCCCCAAATACTATGTCATCTATATGATCATGCAAAGCAATATAATGATGAACACACAAGTCATGTGACGTAACGATGGAAGTTGCATGGAAATATATCTCGAAATGGCTATGAAAATGCCATAATAGGTAGGTATGGTGGTTGTTTTGAGGAAGATATAGGGAGGCCTCTGTGTGATAGAGCGTGTCATATCACGGGGTCTGGATGCACCGGCGAAAGCTGCACCGATCCTCGAGGTGAGAATGTTCAACGCACGGTACCGAAGATGCTAGCAATATGCGGAAAGGTGAGTGTGCGTACATCCATGCATTCACATTAGTCATAAAGAACTCATATACTTATTGCAAAGCCTTATTAGCTCTCTCTACACAAAGTACTACCACATACCCCTAGGAGGAGAGTGGGAGGAGTTAACCATCGCGCGCCTCCGACCCGAACAACACTAGGATTTCAATGAGGAACAAGAATACTCACACATCATCATCATGTAATAACCAATATTTAGATGAGCAATGAGTAACACGCTTTAACTACCAATATTTCTACTAACCAACAATCATGTACTCATGCCCTTTCATATTATACATCAATATCATTAACCCACAATCTCTCTTATATGGTGAGCTACATGAAGGTTTTGATTATACACTCATTGAATACATATCCTTTTTGGACTAATCTTATAATCCATGCAAATTACCATTACTATTTATTAGACTCTCAAATAAGTTTAAGTGAAGCATGAGAGTTCAATTATTTCTATAAACTCTACACGCCACCATGCTCTAAAAGTTATAAGTGAAGAACTAGACTAACGGCTTAGCTCAAAAGATATAAATGAAGCACATAGAGTACTCTAACAAATCATGACGAACATGTGTCTCTCTCAAATATTTGTGTCCAGAAAACAATGATTGTGGCAAACCAAAAATAAAGCAAACTATAACACACGACACTCCAAGCAAAACACATATCATGTGATGAATAAAAATATAGGTCTAAGTAACATACCGATGGAATGGAGACGAAAGAGGGGATGCCTTCCGGGGCATCCCCAAGCTTAGACGCTTGAGTATTCCTAGAATTTTACCTTGGGTGCCTTGGGAATCCCCAAGCTTAGGCTCTGGCTCCTCCTTATTCCTTCATCCATCGTGATCGCACCAAAAACTTGAAAACTTCAGCACACAAAACTCAACAGAAAACTCGTGAGATCCGTTAGCATGATAGGTAAATCAAAAACTTTAGGTACTGTTATAAATTGATTCATATTTTATTATTGCATAAGTTACTGTATTCTAACTTCTTCATGGATTATACCCCCTGATACAATCCATAGCATCATCAAAACAAGCAAACTATGCAAGCAAAAACAGAATCTGTCTAAAACAGAACAATATGTAATGATCTGCACAAACACCATACTTCTGTAACTCCGAAAATTCTGAAAATTTAGGAAAACTTGGTGAATTTGCATAGAAATACTATGTAAAAAATTTAGATCAAAAAAATGTTCCAGTAAAATCATAGAAATTCTGCACTGGACGCAAAAGTTTCTGTTTTTGCACCGTATTGATTCTACTATCTTCCAAATAAATCCCAAAGGATTTGCTTGGCACAAACACCAATTAAAACATAAAACACAATCATTATAGTAGCAATAATCATGTAAACACACCAAGACAGAAACTATTGAGTTGTCTCCCAACAAGCTCTTTCTTTATAGCCATTAAGATAGGCCAGGGATAATAATGATGCTCACATAAAAGACAAGAATTGAAGCACAAAGAGAGCATCATATAACATGTGAGAAACACATATAAGTCTAACATACTTTATATTCATAGGCATTTTATAGGAGAACAAATTATCAAGACAATTAATATCTAGCATATGCAAGTAGGAAGAGTGAAGCATTAATAGTTTCAACACAAAGAGAGATAATTGAGTAACATGAAAATTCCTATAACCATATTTGCCTCTCTCATAATAATTAAATGTAGGATCATAATCAAACTCAACAATACAAATATCATGCCAAATATTTTCTCCATGATCCACATGTACAAAAGTTTTACAATCGTCCAAGATAGTGGGATTAACATCAACTAAAGTCATGACCTCTCCAAACCCACTTTGATCAAAAAAATCATAAGATTGATCATTCTCCAAAATAGTGGGACCATTATTACCTAAAGTTGACGCTCTTCCAAAACAACTTTTAGTAGCATTGCAAATATCATTATCAATAGTAGATTCATCATGAAGCTCAGAATTCTCAAGATCACAAGAAACATCATGATTATCACCCCAATCATGATCATTAGCAAATTGACATTCATAGAATTTATACTAACAAAATTGCAATCATTCTTTTCATTCAAGAAACTATCATGAATCACTTTATAAATTTCTTTTAACACTTCATCACAATTTTTAGATTCATGATTTTCAAGCAAGACCTCATAAAGATAATCTAGTGCACTCTCACTAGCAATTGGTTCAACATAATCGGGTATTTTGGAAAGATTAGCAAGTGGATGAGGATCCATTTATCTTAAACTTTTGTTTTACCTTTTGTTTTTGTGTGACAAATATATAGATAGCATTGCTAGGAAAGTAGAGAGTAGAACAAATGAATGATAATGTGTTTGTAGGTACCTGCTAAGAATTTGATGATGTCTCCCCGGCAACGGCGCCAGAAATTCTACCTTCTACTTATAAACTGCGTTGGGATTTTTCCCGAAGAGGAGAGGAGATGCAACACAGTAGAGATAAGTGTTTCCCTCAGTGAGAACCAAGGTTATCGAACCAATAGGAGGGCCACACAAATTCCCGTCTTCAGCACCTACATACAAAAGAGCACGCACTTGCACCCAACGTGGGCAAGAGGGTTGTCAAGCCCCTTGAACTCGTTACTTGCAAGCGATAAGTAGTGATAGATAGATAATATAAATATAAGTAAATAAATGGCAGCAATATTTTTAGTGTTTTTCTAATATATATTTTGTGTAGACCTGGGGGCCATAGTTTTCGCTAGAGGCTTCTCTCTCGAACAAAGCATACGGTGGGTAAACAAATTACTGTTGGGCAATTGATAGAAAAGCGCATAGTTATGCAATATTTATTCACAGCAATGATTATGTATATTGGCAACACGTCCATAAACAAGTAGACCGACTCCTGCCTGCATCTACTACTATTACTCCACCCATCGACCGCTATCCAACATGCATCTAGAGTATTAAGTAAAAACAGAGTAATGCTTGGAGCAAGATGACATGATGTAGATAAAGTAAATCCAATCAATATGAATAAACCCCATCATTTTCCCCTTAATGGCAGTAATACAATAAGTGTCTTGACCCCTTCTGTCACGAGGATAGAGCACCGCAAGATTAAACCCATCACAATGCACCACTCCTGCTGAAGATAAATCAATCTAATTGGCCAAACCAAACCAATAGATCGGAGAGCAATACGAAGCTATAACAATCATGCATATAAGAATTCAGTAAAGACTCAATATATTTTCATGAATAGTCTGAACATAATCCCACAATTGATCGGATCCCAACAAACACACCACAAAGGAAGATTCCATCGGATAGATCACCGCGGGAATCGCGGTTAACTTTGTATTGAAGATCAGAGAGAGAGAGAGAGAGAGAGAGAGAGAGAGAGAGAGAGAGAGAATCATCTACGTACTAGCTATGGACCAGTAGGTCTGTGGTAAACTACTCACAAATCATCATGGAGGCAGCAAGGTTAATGTAGAGGCCCTCCGTGATCGATCCCCTCTTCGGTAGGGCACCAGAATAGGCTCCAGATGGCCTCCTGTCGAAACAGAGACTTGCGGTAGGAAAAAGTATTTTGGCTGGCCCTCGGGTGTTTTCCCGATTTTAGAGAATATATAGAGGTGAAGTTAGGTCAGAAGGCCGTGGGAGGTGGCCCCAAGCCATCAGGGCGCGGCCACCCCCCTGGGCGTGCCCTGTTGGCTTGGCGCCACCCCGTGTGGCCTCCCTTCTCCCTCCGAAGCTTCCAGGTCTTATTTTTGTCCAGAAAAAATCATCAAAAAGTTTTGGGGCATTTGGACTTCGTTTGGTACAATATTCCTTAAAGGCAAAAAACAAGCAGAAAACGACAACTGGCACATGGCACTAGGTTAATAGGTTAGTTCACAAAAATAATATAAAACAACATATAAATGCATATAAAGTATCCAAGAATGATAATATAATAGCATGAAACAATCAAAAATTATAGATACGTTGGAGACGTATCAGCACCCCCAAGGAGGACAGCGAGACATGGCAGAGCGAGTGGTTCTACATCTCTGACATGCCACTTGAGGACCCTCTTCGACACGGGATTCCTTCCTTTTCTTGCGATCCTCCGAAGAAGCGATATAACTGGCGCCAGAGGACGCAGTCCCGAGACGGAGGTACCGAGGTAGCCCGTCAAGTAACCCTCCTTGGCCATCACAAGCTCACCATCGTCAATTTGATGGCGGTGGCTCTTGCCCGAGGAGTCCAGCCTCTTCAACAACGTATCCACCTTTTGTGGAAATACAATAGAACTAATTACTCAACATGTGCCATCAGGGAAGGGTCGAGATTCATCAAGAGATCGGGGCCACGTTGGAAGCAATGTTCAAGGGCGAGAGGGGCGACCTCGTTAAGGAGCCGATTTTTTATGCATTAATCTTATTTAAAGAATCTTAGTTTTTGAACTGAGTAATTATCTTCCTGTCAGGTTTTTAACATATCCGAATAGAACTCGAAATGGTGGATCGAGATAGTGAGTTCCCCCGCTCCTCAACCAGAGCTATTGTGTGTCGCTCTAGGTTCTGACTGTTGCATACTGAATCTCATCTAAATATCCATCGCTACTCTATGCCTACACTTTAATACTATTATTGTTGCTCAAAGTTACTATTACTACTGCTGCTACAAATCGGCTACTATTACTATTACTATTGCTACCACTATTATCATATTACTGTGGTACTAATAAATTGCTACAAGGAAGTCATTCTCAGGTGTCGTTTAATTGACAACTCAACTGCTAAGGCTTATAAATAGTCTTTGGCTCCCATTGTGTCGAATCAATAAATTTGGGTGAAATATTACCCTCAAAGAATCTTGCAACCTCCTTTACTTGTCGGTAATAAAATATCACTTTTCTATACTTTATAAGCATTTTATATTATTTTTCTAGACTAATCTATTAATCTAGTGCCTAGTGCTAGTTCCTGTTTTCTGCATGTTTTTGGTTTTACAGAAAAATCAATATCTACGGAGGTCAAAATACCCTACCGATTTAATACGATTTCTTTTCAGGGCATGGGAGGACGGGGCGTCGACCCGTTGGCTGGGCAGCTGGGATAGCTGCCAGCCCGCCCGGGTTCGAGCCTCGGCTTTAACTCGCGGCGCTCGCGGAGTTTCTCCTATAAATAAAAGCCAACAAGGGTTAGCCCTTGGGTTGGTCTCATTTTGTTTTTCTTTTCAGGGCATGAAAGGTCCAGGAAGCATCAGAGGGCAACGAGAAGAGGTAATTGTCTCCACACGTCCACCTGGCGTAACTAGGGCCTAGGGTGTGCCCCTAGCCACGTATGCCCCACACTTACGGCCTTTCGTCCATTCCACCGTCGTAAATCCCTAGAAATACAAAAACCCTTTGAGATATTTTTAGAAGAATTTTTTCACCGCCGTAAGCTTTTGTTTCGAGGGAGATCCAATCTGGAGGTCTGTTTCGGTACTCTGTCAGAAGGGGAGTCCATTGTTGTAGGCTTCTTCATCAACCTTTGTGTCTCCATGACCATGTGTGAGTAGTTCTCTCAGGACCTTAGGGTCCATGTATAGTAGTAGTTAGATGGTTCTCTCTCTCTATCTATCTATCTCTATCGCTCTCTCGCTTTTGGATCTTCAATACCGTGTTCCTGTGAGCTGCTTCACATGTACATGATCAATTCGATATAATTCATGGATGTGTTTGTTGGGATATGATGAATTGTCACTGTATGATCAGATTATTCATAGAATTGAATATTTTGAGGGTTTTTTTGTTGTATAATTTAATAGCTTTGCATGCTCTCCGATCTATCTGTCTTCTCTAACCAAGTTTGATGGGTTTTTCTTCAGAGGGAGTGATGATATGTAGTGGGTTCGATCTTGCGGTGCTCTAACCCAGTGATAATAAGGGCCCAAACATGTTGTTTCCAATAAGGATAAAACGACAGTGTCTCGCAATATGCTTGATGTTTTGATGCATACATTATGTCAACATGCTTATTGCAATGCTACGTTTCTTGTAGACTTAATACTTCGGGATGCGTGCTGGATAGCGGTCGTTGAGTGGAGCATTAGTAGTAGATGAAATTGGATTACGTGTCTACTTATCATAGACATAATGCCTATATAAGATTATACCATGAACGATCATATTCATAAATATGAATATTGCAATCTTATCATCGTTCAACTGTTATTTGTTCACCACACCACTTGCTTGTTTCGAGAGAGATGCCACTAGTGAACCTATGCCCCCTAGGTCTATTCTCCTTTTCTAAAAACAAATATATTCTCTGCTATCCTGTTGCCTTTACTTTTATTTTGCTTCATATTATCTCTATCACTTGCATTTAATCTTGTAACTAGCAAGACAAGGGGCTTGACAACCTTCTTACTGTGTTGGGCACGAGCGTGTTTTGTGTTTTGTGTGCACACACCACTCACTTTATTTGCTAGGTGACTCCTACTAGTTCAATAGACCTTGGTTCTCTAACTAAGGAAAATACTTACTGCTACATTACATCACCCTTGTGCTCTGGGATGTCAACTAACTAGAGCAAGCACCTCCTTCACTGGCCCGGACTAGCACCTTCGTTGCCCAAATCCGTCGTGTTAGGTAAGTCTTTTGTTTATTTGTTGTCCTGCATCTATTTTCTCCCCTCAAATCCTTCTTGTCTTCGTGTCTAGGGACGGAAGGGACATGGCCGCCATGCCTCCATGGCTCACCGCCGTCCTCTCTCCTTCCCAGGGTAAAATGTTGCATTCCCGCCTATACTTTCCATGCTTTCTTAGTTCAATCCTCTCACCGAAGCACTTCTTTATTTTGCTACGGTTTCTGAATCTTGCTCTTTTCTTTCCGCGGAACACCAGCGGCGGTCAATCACCATGGGGATAATCATGACGATGATATGCCGCGCGACCGCTTCGATGACCTGCCCGACTGCATTGTCATCCAAGAGATCCTCGTTTGGTTGGTCCCCAAGGACGTTCTTCCCTGCCACGTTGTCTTCAAATTGTAGCGTAGTGCCACCTCCATCGATAAGTTCATGCTTGATAACTGTCGCCGCTAGCCCTCGCTCCCTCCATGTGTATATAGAAGTGTCGTTCCCAACCCTCGAGATAAGGCCTTCTTCATTAGAACCAGGTTGTGTTCAATTCCTTTCCAAATAGCAGAGGCATTCCTTGTGAAAATAATGGCAACCAGATTACCACTCAAAAAATACCTTAAACGTACAAAAAGACTATCTGGCTTATCAATCAAACGTCTAGCTCACTTAGCCAGAAGTGATTGGTTGAAGACTCTCATATCTCTGAAACTGAGGCCTCCTTTTTGCGTAGGCAAAATAAACTTGTCCCAAGACACCCGGTCCATCTTTCTTCTTTCTTTCTCTACTACCCTCCAGTGTTGGCGAATCATTCTGGTGAGATCATCACAGACCGAATAGGGAAGCTTAAAACACTCATAACATAAGTAGAAAGCTTAAAAACACTCATAGCATAAGTAGGAAGCTTAAAAACACTCATAACATAAGTAGGGATCGCCCGAGCCTCTAATTTAAAGGATTTCCTTACTAGATGATGCCATATAACATTCACTCTAGTCCATCAGCATGTTGCTAAGTCTAGACTGCACAGTTTGAAACCTTCCTTTGTGCATTCTGCCTTCTGGAGAAGGCAGCGCAGGATACTTTGGGTCAAAATCTTTTTGAGTAATCTCCAAAATATTCTTTACCTCTTGTGAGATTGTAACAGAACAATTCCGAGAGAAAATGAGGGAGCACTTTCATGGATTTATCCATTGTCTCGTCGCCACCACATAAGTGTTCAAAACAGCCTTTTTGTTAGTCAAACTGAATACCTAAAAATCTATGCCGAAGTCATAAACCCAACTGTTCTAAAAAAAATTATAAACCCAACCGCAAGGGGTAGCTACATAATTTTTATAATGAATTAAATACTCCTACGTGTGGCATGTATTAAATCTGAATTTAGTCTAGCAAGTGTTAAATAATACACATTTTGCAAGTGTTAAATAATCTTTTATAGTGAACTGTAGTGAGTAGTCAGATCGATGGATGCGGACCAGTTCTATTTGCGGGGGCGCACGTACGGACGGGGCTAGCTGAGGCGAATTTGAATTTCGCCTCTCTCCCCCGTGGTGGCCGCCGGCAACATGGCCGTCGGCACCGTCGTCGCGCCTGGCCGGGTCTGCGGGCACGTAGATGGTGCCCCTCCCGCGCCGAGGACGGCCTGGACCTGGCGCACGCGACCCGCTCCCTTCCGCTGGGCCGACGTCGTGGACGACGACGAGGATGCCGAGACGGGCGGACATGTGGAGCTCCCGGTCTCGCTTGCGCCACCGAGCTTCGGCGAGTTCCTCGACGTGGCCCTGCCGGCGGCGGTGCGTGGCAGGCGGCGGGCGGTGGTGCGCCTGGGTGGGGCTGCGGGCGGGGTCCGGTGGGTCGGTCGTCGCCAGCGTCGGCGGGCCGCCGCCGCGAGGTGGTTCTGGAGGCTGGGATGGCGGTGGCGGGTGCGGCACACTCGCCGGAGGCAGAGCCATGGGGGGGCACGGGTTCTACGCGGCGCGGGCTCACCAGAGATGCCGCCGCCGCTGGCGTCCACTGGGGAGGAGGATCGGGAGGTGCTACCCTCCCCGTGGACCGGGCCTGCTAGGGCTTCCCGTATGGGCCGGCCCGCTAACAGGCGGCTGTCCTGGGGCCGGCTGAGGCCCACGCTCACCCCCGAGGCCCAGCGCGCGTTGGACCTGGCCAATCGGTCTTCGACCCTTTCCGTTGCTGACCCGGCCCGTTGGCTGTAGCTCCCACGCGGGGCCCAGCTGGCAGTGGGTGGGGCGCCGGCCACATAGGCTGAGGTGGCGAGGCTCGACTGTAACGCCCGATACCTCTCCAACCCTAGCCGGCCCGACCCGCACGTGCCGCCCCACCCGCGCCGCCTTCGTCTCCCCCATCGCCAGTTGCTGCTCTCCCCGTCGCGCCTCCCTCTCCCCCGCACCCGGCCGGCCGCCCCCTCACCTACGCCGCAGCCCTGATGGCCCCCCGTCTCCCGGGCAATGATTCACCCCGCCCCAAGCGCCCGCTCGACCTCCCCGAGGCATCTCGGCCGCCCCGCGGACCGCCGCTACCGGCCGGGGATGGCACTCGCCGCGGCCCTGATGACCGCCGGCTGGCTCCACGGGAGGACTGGAGCGCCTCCCGCCGGTCTCCGCAGCCGCCCCCGCCGTACCGTCCGCCGCCGGTCCGCTCCAGTGCGGAGAGCCGAGCCATCCAGCCCCGGGTCTCCTCCGCCGGTAGGGACGGCCGGCATGCGGACCGCTCTCCCCCACGTGATCCCCGTTTGCCGCTGCCTGGCTCCGCCGGTGCTCGCCGTCGGGAGAAGGAAGCGCGGGCGCTGGAGGCCGAGCTCCTGGATGAGCTGCAGCGACGCCCTCAGGCATCGGCGGCGGCCCGGCCGGACCGGCTGCGGGACACCTACGATGAAGGGGACCGTCGCGCGCGGGGTGACGAGGGTCGAGGCCATCACGGTTCGTCTCCGGGGGAGCTTGGGGACTCCCGTGATTAGCGCCAACGCCCGTCGGGGTCTCCACATGGCTCCTCGCCACTCCGGGCGGCTCAGGCTGTGGGGCAGCCGGCGCCTCCGGCACAGAAGAAGAAGTACAAGAAGAAGAAACGGACAAACGGGCTCGGTGGACCTGTAGCTGTCGAGGGACCGGTCGGATCACCCCCTGGCAGGGAACCGGAGCAGGCAGCTACGGTGGCAACCGTGCCCAAGGTAGGTCAACACCGGTCCCGGGAGGAGACGATGTGCTTCAACTGTGGCTGCGCCGGGCACTTCCGGGCAGAGTGTGAGGCCCCGCCCCGGTGCCCCTCCACACTTGCCTATCTCGGGTACGGGAAGCCGGGGGAGGTGGGTTCTACTTCGTGGATGCCACCCTCGAGGTCCCGCCGCCCAGGCCACACCTCGCCATGGTAACCCTCATCGAGGGACAGGAACCACCACCTGCTGTGATTGTCACCGCTGATGTCATTAAGGCCGAGCTGTCTGCATACATTGGTGATTATAGCGGGAGCTCTTTCTCCTGGGTGGTGGCGGAGACGGCTCCTTTGGTCTTCTCGGTCCCCTTTCCCTCCGCTGAAATGCTCAACGTCTGCACCCGCGACATCATCAAGTGCCCCATCAACAAGTTTCTGATTTCCATCAAGAAGGCGGAGGAGATCCCCGACTCGATTCCCCTTATCGAGAAGGTCTGGATCTACATCTTCAGACTTCCTGAGGGGGGCAAGCGGGATCACATCCTCAAGGCGGTCTTTGAGCCGGTGGGCAAGCTTCTGACAGTGGATGTCGACTCCCTGGTGGGCGAGGGGCCGCCGCGCGTTGAGATCCTGTACCAGTCCTTGGATGAGGTTGAGGGACTTTCTCTGGTCTTCTACTTCGGAGGGCTTAGGGGAGTCCGTCTCACCTACGAGCTGGATCTGGATGATCTGGAGGCTAGGTCGGCCGTCGGGCCCCCTCCCCTGCCGCCGTCCTCGGTGGAGGCACGGCCTGAGGGGGATGGGGACCTGTCGAAGGGTGGATCTGAGGACTCTGGGGACGACAACTCCCCCTCGGAGCCAACTCAGCTTCCTCCCCGACAGTCGGCTGGAGGTGGGCCGTCGTCCGTGACTGTCGCCCTCCACCCCCTACCCACGATGGCGTTGGAGGTGGGCGCCAGGAGCCCGGGTCTGGACGTCTCCCCTCCATCTTCGCCACAGTCACCTGGGGCGGTCTGCTACACCCGCTCGCCTGGGACTCCCCCTGCTCCAACCTTGGGGTCCCCGGCTCTGTTCCCCATTACTCCTCCATCGTCGGGGACTAGGCTGACCTCGGTCGACTTCGCCTCTCCTAAGGCCGGCTCCAGGTCCAGGCCGGCGGCTTCCCCTTTGATCACCGCCCACCAAAGTGCACGTCTCTCCGGCTCCAGGACTATGACGGGTGGCCGCGTCCCAACCATCGCAGAGAAGGCGGCCTTGCGTGCGGCGGTGCACGATCTCCCCACAGGTACCCCCCCCCCCCACGGCCCGCCCCCGATCCATCCTGTTCTGGTTCCCGCTTTGCGATCCTTGGCTCGGTTACACTTGGCCACCTAGGTGACATGGCTTTCGACTGTGACATCGTGTTCCGTGTTGAGAAGGGCCTCGTCTCGAACAGATCTCAGCAATCTATGCCAAGGAGAGGTTGGATGGGGTGTTGGCAGAGGCCCATGCTCGTGAGGAGCGGCGGGCCGAAGACGACACCAACCACTCCGGTTCTGAGCTTGGCGGGCCCTCATTGCACCCTGCCTCAGAAGACTCTGGGCATAGAGAGCCCAGGGTCGAGCCCAGGTTGGGTAACGTGGGCCTGCCCCTGGCTGCCCGCGCAGGACCTGCAGTAGGCAGGGTTCTGCAGGGCAGGCCTCCCACGCGCCTCCACCCATCTGAACAAAGGGTGGAGGAACGTGGCGCCAGTGTCGGCCTTCCACCCCGGAACTCCGACACCGCGGAGACCCCTGTTAGGAAGGGGCGACGTGGGCGCCAGGCCAATCAGTGCCCCCGTTCCGCTGTTGGCGAACGGGCTAGCTCGGCCCCCCTATGGGGCCTTCTAGTTCCCCGACCATGGTTCCATCATGAAGCTCCTATGTTGGAACATACGGGGCTTCGGGCACCTAGGCCGGAAGAGACAGCTGATCGACTACATTAGACAAGAAGGGGTCGACATTGTCGGCCTGCAGGAGACCATTCGCCAAGACTTCTCCATCCAGGAACTCCAGGGACTCTCCCACCACTCTTTTGCCTGGCAGTGGTTACCTTCGGCCGGCCTCTTGGGGGGCATCATGTTGGGAGTCAGGGAAGGCGCCTTTTCGGTTGAGGACATGGACCGAGGGGAGTTCTTCCTTAGCATGTCCATCACGGACCGGCGTGTGAACCTCAGTTGGGAGCTGATCATTGTCTACGGCCCGGCTGACCATAGTAGGTCGGCGGAGTTCCTGACCGAGCTCAAGGCTAAGGTTGAACACTGCACTACCCCTGTAGTGGTGGCAGGGGACTTCAACCTTCTTCGGAAGGTGGAGGACATGAGTTCATTGTCCGTGGACCGGGTACGTATGCGCATGTTCAATGACTGCATCATCGACCTGGCTCTAAGGGAGATAGCCCGAGTAGGGGCTAGATTCACTTGGACTAATAAGCAAGTGGACCCTATCCGAAGTGTACTGGATAGGGTCCTAGTGTCTATGCAGTGGGAAGTCATGTTCCCACTGTGCTCGCTTCGGGCGGTCACGCGGATTGGGTCCGACCATGTCCCTCTCCTTTTCTCATCCGGCATTGGCGCACCCCCTAGGCCGAGACGGTTCCACTTTGAGCCGGCTTGGCTACTGCAGCCAGGGTTCACAGAGATGGTGCGCAACTGCTGGGTTGAGGCCACGGCCTCTCCGCCCCGCGCGTACTGTGCTACCGACATCTGGCACCACTGTGCGCACCTCTCCTGCCAGTTCATGAATGGATGGGGCACCAACCTAGGCGCGGATAACAAGGCGCATAAGGAGGCTCTACTGGCCCAGATTAAGGCCCTGGATACGGTGGCTGACTCAGCAGGCCTCTTAGACGATGACTGGCTGAGGTGTTACGCCCTTGAAGCTTCCCTTATGGAGATCTTCAAGGGCGAGGAGCTCTTCTGGCAACGCAGAGGAGGCCAGAAATGGTTGCTCCAAGGAGATGCCAATACCGCATACTTTCAAGCGATTGCGAATGGTCGCTGCCAGAGATGCGTTATTCCGTGCCTATGGGAGGGTGACAACCTCCTTGAGCACTCGGACGAGATCCGGTCCCACATCTACTCCTTCTACAAGGAATTATTTTCGGCGGGACCCCATAGTGGGGTTTCGCCGACTGAAGACTTCTGGCCCCCTGCCGAGAGAGTCTCGGATGCCGAGAACACAGAGTTAACCATCCCTTTCTCTGAGGAGGAGGTGGGCAGGGCGATCGCCTCTATATGAAGGTAGGCTCAACACCAGGCCCGGATGGGCTGCCAGTGGTCTTCTTCCAGAAATTCTGGAACGTCATTAAGCCGGTGATTATGCCTATGTTCCACGAGTTCTATATTGGGACTTTTGACATGGCTCAGATCAACTATGGCGTCATTACCCTGATCTCCAAAGTGGTTGGGGCGACGGACATTAGGCAATTCAGGCCAATAACGGTGATCAATGTGTTAGAACGCATATTCTCTAAAGTATGCGTGACACGGCTGGCCCCTGTGGCGGAAAGGCTTGACCATCCGCTTCAGACCGCGTTCCTGAAGGGCCGTCGAATCCATGATGGGATCTTGGCACTCCACGAGATTGTACATGAGGTACACTCACGGGGACATACGGGCGTGTTTCTCAAGTTGGACTTCCAGAAGGCCTATGATCATCTGGATTGGTCCTTCTTGAGACTGGTGCTAGCACGCCGGGGCTTCAATGACAGATCGTTCTCCTGGATTATGCAGATGGTCCAGTCTAGCAAGACGGTCATTAACATTAATGGCGAGATGGGACCTTTTTTCTCGTCCTCGACTAGAGTGAAGCAGGGGGGTCCGATATCTCCCCTTCTCTTCAACCTCGTCGTTGACATCCTCGCGGGCATTTTAGACAAAGCCCGCATGGCCGGGCATCTGACTGGGGTGATTGGGCACCTGATCCCTGGAGGAGGGGTCACCCACCTCCCATATGCTGATGACACCATGATCATGGTGGAAGGGTCCAACCTCGATATTGTGAACCTAAAATTCCTACTGCTATGCTTTGAAGCAATGTAGGGATTGAAGATCAACTTTGATAAAAGTGAGGTCTTCGTCCTCGGTTACTCTCCAGAAGACCAGCTCCGAATTGCAAACAACCTTAATTGCAAGCTCTCGGCGTTCCTCACGACTTACCTGGGAATGCCTTTGGCTGAGTCGAAAATCCTAGCTACAGGGTTTGACCCCTTGTGGGCCGGGTTGCTTCTCGGGCAGAGCCATGGTGAGGCAGGTTTACCTCCAAGGGGAGTAAAACGATTCTCATTAGTGCCAACCTGGCAAGCCTTCCCATGTTCATGATGGGTCTGTATCTCCTGCCGGAAAGCGTGCATAGCTCGTTCGATAAGGAGCTCACCAGGTTCTTCTGGCAGGCCAATGACGGTCGATAGAAATACCACATGGTCAAGTGGGCAGACATCTGCCTACCGAAGGACCGTGGTGGGCTGGGAATCCCGGCGTCTCGAGCTATGAATACCGCCCTCATGCTACGGTGGATATGGAGAATCCTACGTAATGACGGCAGTTTGTGGCTTAAACTCCTTCAGGCAAAGTACCTAAGGGGTGAGCCGCTTCTCGCTTGCTCTCGCACGAGCAGATCGCAATTCTGGCATGCTGTCCAAAAAATAAAGGAGGAGATTCGCTTAGGAATCTCCTTTAATATAGGTAACGGGGAGGGGACCCAGTTCTGGTTGGACCCATGGATTGGGGAGGAGCCACTCAGGGTGAGATTCCCTATCCTCTTCTCCATCTGTGTGGATCCATCCCTTCTTGTCTCTAGCGCCCTCCGAAATGGGAATTGGGCTATTAGGTTCAGGCGCTCATTCGGACCGATAGAAACGGCCGAGTGGAACCGTTTGTTGGACGTCTTGCCACAGATACTCCCGGACCACCCGGACACGGTGGCTTGGCGTCTATCCCCTTCGAGGGAATTTTCGGTCAGTTCGGCTTACCAGGCCATCTGCCGCTCCCCAATTATCCCATGGCTCTCTCCGTTATGGAAGGCCCCCCTGCCCCTGAAGATAAAAATCTTTGTGTGGCAGTTGCTCCGTAACCGCATTCCTTTGGGGACGGAGGTCCGTAAGCGGCATGGACCGGGAGACGGCTTGTGTCCCTTATGCGCGGTGCCGGAGACGGCTACTCACATTATCTTCTCGTGCACGGCGGCGAGGGCCATGTGGGAATTCATCCGCGAGGCTCTTGGCCCCGAGTGGGAGGCACGGGACCTTGCGGAGTTCCTCCAATTCAGGGCCAACCACACTGGGCGTCGCCGCCGCCTATTCTGGCTGATCTTTGCCGCTATGTCTTGGACCCTCTGGACGACTCGCAAAAAAATGGTGATAGAGCGGATCTTTCCGAGGCACGCGTCTGACTCCTTCTTCAAATTCCTAGCTTTTATGCAGCATTGGCACCCTCTTTCTAGGCTGCGCAACAGGGAGCGCTTGGATGGCATGCTGGATGCACTTCTGGCCACGGCGCGACATCTTGCATCATTGTAGGCCAGCGGCTCTACTGTCACTAGGTGATTTTTTCTTATTTCTTTTATTTTCTTTGGGCTAGAATGTGCCGTTGCCCCGGCTGCTTATGTCGGTGAACTTGTATGCGGGCTGTATGGATCTTTGCTTTATCTATAAAGCGGGGCGAAAGCCTATTTCGAGTGAGTAGTTAGATCTACTCTTAGTGGTTGTTTGGATTATGAGGATTAGTGATGGACTATAGGAAACGAGTTTTAGCTAATTTCTAGGAAAACCGGTTTTGCTATTCGTTTTGTGAAAAACATGTTTACAGAGAAGTTTGTTTGTGTTAAAAAATTAATAAACTAGGTCTGTAGAGTTTTTTGTTTGGATAGCAAACATCTTATCCTACCTCACCCGTGACCTTCTTCCCCATTGACGAGACTTCCAAGCTCGACAGCGTGTGAATCCTCCATCCGGCTGCTGCTGTCCTTTCCTCCATGCTTTCCTTGGTCTACGAGATCGTCGGCCCGGGCTACTTCGCGCCTCCCCTCCGGCTTCCTCGTCGCATCCCATCGGTCCTATGTGACTCCGCGCGCAATCGTCAACCGCACTCATCGCGTCCTCTCCGTCCTACATGACTCCGAGCATAGCCGCCGGTGAGCGCTTGCTCTGCTCCCGAGGGCGTCAGACCAACCGCCCTCGTCGCGTCCCCTCGGTCCTGCATGACTCTGGGCGCAGCCGACGGCGAGCGCTTGATCTTCTCTGGTTCTCCCCGAGGTCATCGGTCCAGCCGCCCTGTCGTCTCTCATCCGTCCTGCACGACTCCGCGCGCAACCGCCGGCGAGTGCATGCTCTGCTCTCCGTTGGGATCCGGTTTATGCAAAACTCGTTTATGGAAAAACGACTAATAGTAGTTTTTTCATATACCTGAAATCTGGGATTTTGGAAAGCCAAGTTTTCTGTATTCACGGATGAGCACTAGTTGCCAAACGAGATTTTAGTTTGTTACAGCGTTTCCCTGGTTTGTAAAGATCCCGTTTTGTACATACACTCTATCCAAACAACGTCTTAGTACTCTGGCCCCCTAATAACCAGAGGCGGAGACAGTCCCGGGACTGGCAGGGACCCTAACCCCTAAGAGCATCTCCAATAGACGGTTCATATATAAAAATACCTAACTTTTAGATTTTCGAAGCAAAAAACGCTGCTCCAACAGATGGTCCATATGTAAAAAAAAATTGGAGCACCGCCTCCCGGAGATGTAAAATGGAACACTTCGTGATGCAAATTTGCATCACGAGATACATCTGGTCCAAAACCGCGGCCGCCCGCAAAATGCCCAACCGCCTGTTCATTCCGCTTCCCGCTTGCGACCGCCCGCCCGCCCGAGCACCGCCCGCCGCCCGCCACCGCCCTCGCCCGCCGTCCGCCCGCCGCCCGCCCGCCACCGCCCTCCTCCGCTGCCGCCCGCCACCGCCCTCGCCCGCCGTCCGCCCGCCACCGCCCTCGCTCGCTCTCGACCGCCCGCCCGCCCAAATCGCCGCCACTACCCCAAATCGCCGCCGCCGTCGCCCCAAATCGCCGCCGACGCCCTCCGCCGCCCTCGCCCTCGTCGCCTCCCCCGCCAGCCGCCGTCCCCGAGCAGCCGCTGCGGGATTCAACCGCCGGCCCCGAGCTCCTCCGCCGCCCCCAAGCTCCCTTCTCCTCTGCGCCGCCGTTCGCAGCCGTCCGCAGCAGCGACCGACTACCAATCCAACCGCCGGCCATCTTCTTCCACCCCGCGCACAAGGTGTTCGACGGAATTCCGATGGCGCCGAAGAAGAAGCCGAAGGGCAAGTCGGGTTTCTTCGGCGTGAGGGAGAAGCCCTCCGGGAACTTCGGAGTGGAGTTCTATGACGCCGGGCAGCGTTGGTTTCTCGGCACGTATCCCACCGCCGAGGAGGCCGCGCGTGCCTACGACGTGGCGGTGTGGCGTGCCGGACGGCCGAAGACGGACCTCAACTTCCCGGAGGTCGAGACCCGGGCGATGGCGGAGTGGCTCGTGCCGCAGGGCATCCGGATGGAGGAGATGTCGACGAAGAAGAAGAAGAAGAAGAAGAGACCGGCGGTTGTTGTCATTCCCGGCAAGAGCGACGAGGCGGCGATGGCTCGGTTTGCGCGGGAGCATCCCGAGTACGTCCAGGCCAAGCAGGAGTTCTTCTGGAAGCGTGATGCCGAGGAGAAGAAGAAGAAGAAGGAGGAGGTGAAGAAGGAGGACGAGGCCGGCCCCTCGACGGTGATCCCCATCGAGTCATCGTCGGAGGAGGACGAGGAGTTCTGGGGGCTCTCGGATGACTCCGAAGAGTCGTACTGGATGCCCTCGGACAACGAGTAGTGCTGCTAGTTTTAAATTTATGTCATCTATGTTTGAACTATGTTTGAATTTGATGTTTGAACTATGTTGAGATGAAGTAGTAGTTGGTCGTTTTCAGAATTTTACATCTTCGTTTTGGACCATCTGTTGGACTTGCTCTTTTACATCTCCGTTTTGAACCATCTGTTGGAGTTGAGCCTTTTTCGAAGATGTAAAAAACACTTTTTGGTGATGTAAATTTTTACATCACCGGTTTGGACCATCAAAATATACATCATCTATTGGAGATGCTCTAACACCATGGATTTAGTGATAATTTACTAGTGAACAGTGTGAAAATCAATTATTATTTGCTGTTAAAAGCCTTCTTCTCAATGGATTGGCCCTCCTCCAACTAATTTTCAGAGCAATTGGCCCGGCTGATGCTATTTTTTTTGCTCCGCCCGAAATCACTAATTGAGAAGTATTCCTTTCAAAAATCACTCTCACCTCTTCAGGTTGCAACAAGTGGCGCACTTCATGTGTGTTACTTGTTGCAACAAAGGAGTTTTCCCTTTTTTCATGAATCTGTATTTTCAAAACGTTTTATCTCCTAAACTGTGCGTCCAAATCCCGAACCGTTTTCATTGTTGGGTTCCTCGCGTCGAGATCTTCAAAGCTAGATCCCATGTTGATAGGTTTTGACGGAAAAAAAAATCACGAATAGAACCGGACGAAAAAATCGTACCTCTCGTGAAAAAAAAACAGAAACACGTATTTTTTCCTTTTCCGAGAGGCACACGCGAAGGCAAAAGTGTGCCTCTCGCGGAAGCAAAATTGTGCCTCTCGCGTAAAAAAAATTGAAAACGCGTTTTTTCACTGTGCCTCTCGCGTAAAAAAAATTTGAAAACGCGTTTTTTCACATTCCGAGAGGCACGGCCGTGCCTCTCGCGAAGGCAAAACCGTGCATTTCGCGAAAGCAAAACCGTGCCTCTCGCGGAAAAAAAAAACAGAAAACGCGTTTTTTCGCTCAAAAAATAATGTTTTTTTCGTCCAAAGGCTAAGAAAGACAGATGAAAAACCGGAACACAAAAAAACCCAGAAAAAAAAACCATCTAAAAACCCAAAAACGCGTGTGATAAAATAAAATAACAAAATCCGAAAAAAACGCGCAAAGCGCGACACGTGACGGTGGTTAAGAACGCGTCAAGTGACGAGCGCATGGGAGTGAAAGTTGGAAGGCTCAAAAAAATGCTCCTCAAATAGTTGCTCCCCCGCCACTGTTAACAAACAAATGCCAAACGTGATTAAAGGAAGACGCGAAGCCAAGCAATGTCACGGGAGTTTGCCCATGGGCCATGGCCAAGGTTTTTTTTTTTTTTTTTGCGTGTGTGCGCGCGCAGAGAACAGCAGCATTCATTCCCGTGCGCGTACCCTGAGCCGGACCAGTGGAAGTCATTGGCTTCTCCGATGTTCCCCTCAATCCCCACAGCACGGCCCACCGCTTACCGGAGTGCCGCCGGCTAGCAGTAGCAGCTTCGTCGCCCAAATCCGCCGTGCCGGGTGAGTCTCCTGTTTATTTTCTTTCCCCATCTATTCTTTGCCCTCAAAAACCCTTCTTGTCTTCGTGCCCAGGGACATGGCCGCCATGCCGCCATAGCTCACCGCCGCCCTCCCTCCTCCCCCGGGGTAAAAATGTCGCCTCCCTGCCTGTGCTTCCCATGCTTGTTTACTTCAATCCTCCCGCCGAAGCACTTCTTTATTTTGTTGTAGATTCTGAATCTTGCGGCGCCGTTTTCCCCCCTTTAGATCTGACGGAACACCGGCGGCAGTCAGTCACCATGGGGATCATCATGGCGAAGATACGCCGCGCGACCGTCCTCGACGACCTGCCCGACAGCATTGTCGTTCAGGAGATCCTCGTCCGGTTGCCCCCCAAGGATGTCCTTCGCTGCTGCGCTGTCTGCAAATTATGGCGCAGTGCCACCCACCGATAAGTTCATGCTCGACAACTGCCGCCGCCAGTCCTCGCTCCCTCTCATAAGGCAGCATATCCTTGGGCCGAAAGGAGTCAGCTTCCTTGTCTTCCGTGACGACTGTGCCGGATCCTCCAGTCAAAAGCTCTGGCCAATCATCCATGACTCTAAGCTCCATCAACTCCTGGGCGCCTGTGATGGCCTTCTCATCTTGTCCGATGGATCTGATTTCTGGATCTGCAACCCGGCCACTCGCAAGTATGCTCCACTACCACAACCTCGAGTTCCATCGTCATCGTCAGGGGGTTCCACCATCTACATTGCCGGCTTCTACCGGCACCATCCATCTGGGGAATACCGGGTGCTCTGGTTCTCGGATGGCCATCCTACCTACGTTCTCACGGTGGGATCCGACAAACCGAGAATCATCAGACGGCCGCCAATGACTCCGTCTTTGCCGGAACATGGCTCCCGAAGGTCGCTTCAATCCTGCTATAGTTTACAAGTCAACCACCGCGACAGCCTGCACTGGTTAGACCCCTACGCGAAGACTGCCAAGGACATTATGGTGTTCGACACAGCAACTGAGACGTTCCGGTGGATACGCAGTCCTGACCAGTTGGGCGTTTTGGTGTCGTTGTTGGAGATTGACGGCAAGCTTGCTTCATGCAGCAGCTATGGAACCATCATAGATGTTTGGGTGATGCAGGACTACGAGGCCGAGGACTGGGCCTTGAAGTACCGGATTGACTTGTTAGCGATGCCATTACCATGGTTTGCTTTACCTGAGTTATATATTTCTGAGATGGCACTGCTTAACCACCGTGAGCTGCTGATCTGCAATTCCATGTCCTCGCGGGGTCCTGACTGTCTGGCGCACTTTGACATTGATGGAAAGCTTATTGGATATTTCAAAATCAAAGAGGGGAAGCATACAATATACTTCACGAATCAGTACTTTCAGGAGAGCATTATTCAACTTCCGTTCTCCGAGATGCAAGAAGATAAGGAGCCTCCATTCCTCATAGGGCTGTAAGGTGGTTTTGGTACTTCTAGTTTGCCATGTATGCTGTTGGAGTATCCATCCATCATAAGCATGGTCCTAGCTAGTTCTGACTTTGTAGTACTAAGTAGAACCGAACCATTTATATGGCTATGCTAGCACTTTTGCTATCATCTGGTGCCTTTTGTGCTGTCTTGGCGGACATCATCGTGTTGTGTTGGAGTATCTGTGCTATTTGTTCACTGTTTACTTTCCCTCGGCGTTGTGAATTAGTGCGGATGGCGCTGGCTGCAATTTGAAATGCTAATTACTTCCTGAGTTGTTAGTGTGTGGGATGAATCCATGGTGCTAGAGAATTAGCGCAGCAATGACAGGCCATCTAGCGTCTTTCGATTTTGCCATCAAAATAATACTATGAGAGATGCAGTCTTGGTCATTTCTCTTTCAGTGGAGTACTTTTGCAAGACGGTGGGATATGGCTCTGCCGGTAGAAGTTTGTTGTGGGACTTTAAGTTGTTGGAGTGGTCGGTTTGGATCTTTCCTTGGGTTAATAGTTTGATATTCACTGCTCCGTATGCAATTTGGGTTTAACTCTTGTGGCATCCCCAGGAAAAAAATAAATCTCTTGTGGCACCTGTTTCCTCCTTGTCTCTGTGTGAAGATGTTCTCTTTTTTTTATGAGGGATACACTGAGCTGGGACGATTCGGTCTGAAATAAAATATGATTGGCTACGTAGGATACACTTTATGTGCGCAGATGTCCTATTTTATCAGGTTGGGACAATTCGGTTTGAAATAAAATATGATGGCTATGTAGGATTGGGAAGGCAAGAAATTTGCTTCCTTCCAACGGACATGGCCTGCTGGAATTCATTTCAGCCAGCTTTGCCGAAAATCTGTAACTGAACTTGTGGTGTTGTGCAGCGAGTTGCAGCTGAGGGAGGACTGCAAACATCAAACCTGTGTGCTCATCCCACATCAAACTTTAAACACGATGAACTAAATATTTCAGGTTAGTCTTCGATCAGTGTACTTTATCAGTGTTAAGTGTACTTCCTAAATAGCATAGAAACCATATACTACCATCTAAGCACAACCCAGTAGCTCGTACAAACTAACGTCAAATTTGAAAGAGGAAAATATGGACAGCAGGAAAAGGTACCATGGGTCCACGGTACACGACTGAGCATAGTTATCTATAATCCTCGTGTCAAAAAACATCCTATATTATGCGACGGAGGGAGTATAATCCAATGGAGTAGTAATTTTGGATGTGTGTGATCTCTCGCTATTTAGCTTGATGACATGTCTGTGGATATATAGCTTGATCGATTGTGAATTTTTGTCCAAAATGACCCTCTGCCGAACACATTTGCTAGAAAGGACCATCTGGAGAATAAAATGTCAAAAAGGACCCCCTCGCAGCTGGCGGCAGGCGCGCCAGGTGACACGTGTCACCTGCCGCCACTGGCCGAGGCAGCCAGCACCTGCACCAAACCACAAGGCGGCCGACCCTTTTCCCGTTTCGGCCACCCTTCGCAACGTAACGGAGAGAGGAAGGTGGGCCCTGTTGCCGCCACCACGCCAGGCGGCAGGCCGGTCTACATGCACGCGCGGAAAGCGACGCTAGCAGCGCTGATTCCGAGGCTGACGGCGCTGATTCCGAGGTTGGCTGTACCGATTATTTCGCTGTGTGATTCTCGCCTAAAATTCCGCCTGTTCGTGCCGTATTTTCCCGTCGTCACGTCCGTCTGAGCCTATAAAACGAGGCATTGAATATGTCTTCGTCTATCGTCCAGCCACGCTTGAGAACACGAGCGTGCTAAGTGTGTCACACTTTTTATAGTCAGTATGAGTTTACCTTGCTCGGATCAAAGCATTAGGCCTAGGAAAATGAAGAGTGAAAGTTTGCCTCCAGGGGTGGAAGTCATGCGTTGTTGGTGTGGCGATCTTTGCAAGGTGAAGGAGGTGAGGGGTTTTTCGGATTGGTTGGGCATGAAATTTTTCATGTGCGCCAATTATGAGGAAGATCCACCCGTAGCTAGTTCACCGTACCACAAGCCTCCGGTATGCTTCAGCCATCAAAAATATACACGTTGTTGGTATTATTGTTGATTTTATATTTTTGTTGTAGTCCCCTCCGCCTCTGTGCATGTACTATCGTTGGATTGACATGCACATGCCGGCTCGGGCGGTGACTGAGATTCGTGAAAGAGGTCGTCGTGCATGGAAAATTTTGCACGCGGAAGAGCGCCGCGAAAAGGCGGCAGCAGAGGAGAAAGCAGAGCAAGAAAGAGAGTTAAAAGAGTACTATGCGGAGCAGAGATGTTTCTTTGATGAGATGCTGAAGAAAAACCGGGAAGAGTGACGTCGCTTGGAGGAGGCACAACAGCAGCGACAGGAGGCCCGTGAGGCGGAGAGGCGGAGAAAGAAAGAAAGGGCTCGTGCGGCCAAGGAAGCAGAAGAAGCTGCTGATGGAAAAAAATATCCACGTTGGACTCAATAGATTTATGTGATTGTATCTTAAAATTCGCAGCAATTTGTATCTTAATTTCAGCATGTTAATTTTAGTTAAAAAAATTAGCCTCAAAATAAAATTTGACCTTTTGTTCCCGCCTGATTTTTCGCACCATAAGTTATTTTGAGATGCATTTTTATTTCCTAATACTACATAGATGTCTCTTACATACATTTGAAAGTTTTAAACGAACATAGATAGATAGAATAGTTCGCACACATACATAGACGAATCACCCTACTCGACGACGGCCAGCTGGCCTTTCCCGATGACCGAAAGGCGACAAGCGATTAGGTGATCGGTGTTCACGAAGACCACGGCCGTACTGCCCGTCGTCTTCCTGTGTCTGCGACTCTTGCATAGGTGGTGGAATCTGCAATCCATATTGAGATGATGATGCGAAATTATAGGTGTTTGGTTGTGACTCTGGAGGGATATAATATGGGCCAATAACGTTCTGCTGGAAAAGTCTGTAATTATTCCTGTGTACCGAGGATCGGCTGCAGTTTCCAACAAAGCCCTAATACTAATATTAAGACTTTGCTGCACAGTCGTTTGCATCCTCTATGACGCATATTCTGCAGTCACATTGCAGTGATCTGAAAGAGTCCCGGTTTGCTCACAGCCATGTTCCACTATTTTTGTGATATGCCATGGTTGACATACCCCGGGCTTCCGGCAAGCAATAACTCTTTCGCGACAACCCTCTTCGTGATGGAGGCATATGACCTTCAACTCCTTTTTATCAGACTGCTTCACTCTTATCTGGCGGTGTATGGCGATTGCATAGCTATTGATTGCCTGGTAAGCAGATTTCTTATCAGGGAAAATCTGCCCAACGGCCAGACTTCCCGCTTCTAAGCCAGCAACAGAGTGAAATTCATTGGTGATGCTCATAACCTGTAAAAACTCTGGGTTAATTGGTGCAGCGACCGCCCTCTGAGGAGGAACAACTTCTTCATCATCTGAGTCCGAAGAGGCAGAAGAATGACCATCATCGTCATCATCTAGCGCCTCCGGCAATCCCTCCACGTGGCGCGCGTGCATGCACAGTACATGTCGCCTGGCGCGGTGGCGGCAGGGCCTGCCACCCTATGGCCGTTCCGTCAAGGGAGCAGGCGGGTACGGAATCCCGGGCGGCCGCCTGGGAGCATGGCGACAGGTGACACGTGTCACCTTGCGCACCTGCCGCTAGCTGCGAGGGGGTCCTTTTTGACATTTTATTCTCCAGGTGGTCCTTTCTAGCAAATGCGTTCGGAAGAGGGTCCTTTTGGACAAAAATTCATGTGCATGTGTGTGATATCTCACTGTGTACAACAAGCAACCTCCTTGGCTAGCCTGAGTGGCCCTTGTCCTTCATGCAAGCCTCTTATCTCTTCTCAAACCTTGACCCATTCCCAGCTAATTATACTTGACGCCGACCACTTCAGTTCAACTAGACTACTTCTTTGATGGATTCGCTCTACCTGGTCTGTAAATTTGTGCATGCATGCAGGGATGGAGCCAGGATCCATGAAAGAGAGGGGCCAAACACAAACAACCAAACTTTAAGGGGGGGGGGGCAAACACTAATTTGAAGGGTGTCTTTACAATTTTTTCATGAAATTCAAAGGGTATATTGGCAACATTTTCAACCGGGGGGGGGGGGGGGGGGGGAGCGGAATGGCCCCAGCACACCTTGTCCCTGCATGCATGGAGATGCAGGAAACTCGTTCGATCAAGAAGGCCAAAGACCGCACGCGCGCACCAACTGAATCTGGAAGGCATCAAATAGGCTAAGACATAAAATCTTTTTTTGGGCTGTTGCTTCATGACAGAATTAACACCAGGAACATGCTTAAGAGGAAGCGCATGCATTTGGATTGCCATGACAGTGTCTACTGCAATGAGCACAGTGAAGAAAGCATCTTTTTGGCGATTGTACTTTTGCTCAAGAATGCTGGAATAGCATTATTCCCAATAGAAAATTGGGTGTATCAAGTTTTGATGACATCCTACTCATACACTTGATAATACTACACCGACGCAAAGATCTTACGTAAACTTACTTACCCTTCCCTAAATACTCTCCTCCCCCTAAATTTAACTATGGTGGGTCTCACCCAATAATCATAATCCAATTAACTACCTCCAAATCAGCCTTTACGTAAAAATCTCATGTAACTTTACGTGGGTCTAGCATTACTCCTCATACACTCTTCACTTCCTAAGGAAATAGCTCTTGATATTATCATTCAAGGATGTTGGAGAATTTGAACTCTACACACAAGAGGTGCCCAACATCAGCTGTGGAAATTCAGGCTTAAAAAGATTTGTTGCTTATGCATCATAGGATAACCCAAATGATAAGTGTCACACGTGTGGCACGAAACAACATGGTTCAAACGCCCGCATTACCATCCATCTTGCCACATCAAACATATTACGTCAGTGATTTTTTTTATTTTTGAACTAAAAGATGTTTTATCGCTTAAATATAAAATCTGATTAAAAATCCGTTTTCATCATTAAATCCCTCGTGACGAGATCTTCAAAACTAGATCCCATATTGATATGGTTCGACAACTTTTTATTTGGGCCAAAAGTTGCAATGATGTTTACACTGAAGTTGCTATAGATTTACACTAAAGTTGCCATGATATGTTTCATCTAGTTTTTTGTTCTATATTTAAAATTACCATTGTATTTCAACTATTTTTCACGACAAATTTTATTACTTGACCATGGCAATTTTTAGTCTTGACTGCGACAAATTTAATTCATGGATCCTGGCAATTTTCAGTAATTCATCATGACAAATTTAGTTTATAGATCATGGCAATTTTAGTGTATAAATCATGACAATTTTAGTATTTTGACCATGGCAGTTTTAGTTCTTTTACCATGGAAATTATTTTTGTATGAACCATGGCAAATTTTAGTGCATGTATTATGGCAAATTTAACTAATTCACCATGGCAATTTTAGTTTATGGTGCATGACAAATTTGAGTCATTGACCATGCATTTTTAAAGTAATTGATGACGGATTTACTTTTAATTATGAACCATGTCAAAATTGTTTCATGGATCATGACACATTTTAGTAATTCACCATGGCAAGTTTAGTTTCTTAATTTCCTTTTTTATAACATGCCAAAATTTAGTTTAAACGTAGAAGAAAATGTAGTTGAGACATATCATGACAACTTAAGTGTAAACACCATTACAATTTATGTGCAATAGACATGGCAAGTTTTAACAAAAAAAAGTCGTCGAAATATATTGATATGAGATCTAGTTTCGAAGATCTCATCGCGACGGATTTAATGGTGAAAACGGTTTTTCAAACGAATTTTTCATTTAAGAGATAAAACATTTAAAAAACTGAAAACCCAAAAAATTTCCGCTTACATCATCAATTTTGTCACTTGTGCATGCATGCGGTGATGTGCCACAATATGTGGTCATGTGGGTGTTCGGTCCATGTTCTTCGTGACCAGACGTCCGGTGGATATCAGGTCCTAGAATAAAGATTAGGGTTTAGCTTTATTTCTTCATTTTTGTATATATGTAACTATTATTAATTAATGAAAACTACCGTAGACTGATTGTTCTATGGTTTGGGGTTCGGAAAAAAAATGCGCGCATGCACGCGCGGATGAGAACGAATCAGTCATCGGTTCATCACTCCTTGCACCTGTACTGAGTATATATTTTTTTTGTTTTGTTTCACAGGAGGGGACGAACAAATTGCTCCGTTTGGATCCGTAATTCTGCTAAGTGAGAGGAGCCCATACTTACGTTCAGTAGGGACGCGTTTGGTTACCTGCATTACCTGTAGGGTAACGCAGCAGAAAACAAAAAATTTCCGACCTACGCACCAGCACAGGACCACTATGGAGACTGCATACAAGGTTTGATCATTTTCGTTACCGACTCGTAGCGCAGCGGAAGTAGAGTCGATGACGAACGGCGGTGCAGATCCCCGCAGCTAGGATTTTACAACCTCCCAACCGCGAGGATGTAAACCCTCATCTGCCCCGTGGACAGCCCTCCGGGAGGCGGTCGCACAGTCCCCCGGACGGTGTCGCGGACAGCCCTTCGGGAGGACCTCCGAAACTCGGACTGTCACTCGGACAGCCCTTCGGGAGGACCTCCGAAACTCGGACGGTCACACGGACAGCCCTACGGGAGGCACTCTCGAACTAAGATCGAAACTACGATCTCTCTACAGAGTTGCACACATACGGTGTCATCTATCCGGCAGGGCTTCGCCGTCCAGAACTAGTTCCTGCCGGAACCCAGACAGCCTTTCGGCTCTACGAAACTATTTCGCTGGGAGGGAGAGAGAATGCCAGATCATGCATGGCTTGCGTATGAGAGTAAGGAATGAGGTTTGGGCAGCCCCCTCACCTCCTATTTATAGGAAAACCAAGGGGTAGGATGGGCATTTAAAAAATACCAAAACTTGCTCATGAAGGAAACACTTTCCAAGGGCAAAATGGGAAAGCAAGTGGGCAAGTGGGGCTCCAAGATGGAGCCCCCTTCTTGGCCGGCCACAACCCTTGTGGGGCCCCCCAAGGTGGTCCCCATCCATCCATACCATCTAGAAGCCTTTTGGGAAAATATCCCAAAAGGCACTTTTCCAAAAATATCCCAAAAAGCACTTTCACTATTCACGACGACATTTTTCAGCGTCTGGTCGAACTGAAAATATTTATGTGGGCTTAGAACATTTCCAGTACCCACCAAAATAATTTTCAATGCCATCCGGAACAATTCCGGATTAGTGATTTTCATCTGCGAAAAGCATCTGAAGCGGTTTCGGCAGCTCCGGAACATTTCCGGTTTTCATCCCGGAAAATTCCAGAAAGTTTCCAGAATGATTCTGGCATCCTCCAAGAATTATCAGGCATGTGCCAAAACCAATTTGACTTTTTGGTATCCCCTGAAACAACTTTTCAGTTTCACCGGAACTCATCCGGTGACCTCTCTACGGAACTTTTCCGTTGTCCGAAACTTTTCCGGCGTCCGAAACTTTTTCGGTGATTTTCTCTCAGACTCCATGTCTAGTATTCAACAGATAGATGACCCTTAAGCGTGTGACCCTATAGGTTCGGTGAAGCATAGACATGACCCGGAACCCCTTCCGATCAATGATCAACATCGGAGCCGTGGACACCCATATTGACCCCTATACCCACACGAATGAATATTCAAGCGAACCTCCAGTTGCCGTGTGCTATTCCTGTTGCTTCGCGATATGTTACAAATACCCGAGGTGAGACACGTTGGCATCCCCGTGGATCAACAACTTGTCCACTATGCCAGTTACCTCGTTGCCGGTATTGTTCTCTTTTCTCGTTCCCGTGTTCCGGCATCCCTGTGATCAAATCACCCTGTGTCTGGCCAGACGATGATGGATACCGTAACACCGAGAGGGCCCAGAGATATCTCTCCATCGTCAGAGGAGCAAATCCCAATCTCGAGCTATCAAGTTACTTGACATACTTTTCCATGAACCCGTAAGCCGCCGTAATGGCCACCCATTTACGGATGACGTTTAACAAACCCCAAAGTTCATGAAGCAAGCATGAAGAAACTCGATACTCTCATGGTCTAAGGAATTATGCAAACATTAACTTCTCTGTGTTATTAACCATTAACTTATGACGAATGTATCTCATAGCATAACATCAATTCGGGTCGATTCAACACAAGTGTTCTACCAACAATTGTGCCCTCAAAATTGCCGGCATAGCCATGCCCATGATCAGGAAAACAGGATCATCATGCAATACTTGAGCCGGTCATAGAGGCTTGACTAGGAATACATTTTACCGTTTATTATCCCACACGTGCACATGAGTTTCCCTCCAAGCCTCGTTTTATTTGCAGACTCGAGAATCATTGCAGTTATAGCATGGAACATAAACATAATTATGAACAGGGAGATAATCAATAACATTTATTATTGCCTCTAGGGCATATCTCCTACATTACCCCCAACCAGGTTCGTGGGGAAGAAAATGGCATGTTTGGTTGCCTGGCCTACATACAAATCTTAGCCCGCACGAACTTTAAAGCAATGCTTAGCCAGGCCCGCTAGGAACGGACGAATCGGCGGTTTCTAGCGAGCCAGGCTAGGGCGATGCAGGGAAGGGGAACGCCGCGCTCCACGGCTGCAAGCAGGGAGATGGTGGGAGATGGCGGGAGAGATGGCGCGTCTCCGAAAAAGCGGTGGGACGAATTCGCGTCACCACCCGCTGATTCACGGTCACCCTATATAGCCAGGGTGACCGGCGCGCCAAAACTCCCTCCACAATTTCCCCCTTCTCGAGTTTTCACTCCAGCCCAGATCCACCTCGACGACAAGGTAAGCGGCGCAACTACTCCGGCGACCGGTTGGCTACGGCAGCGGATCCACTCCTCCTCTTCCCCTTCGTGTCGCACCTCCATTGCGGCTCCATCGATGACGTCTGTAAGTTTGACCCCCCTCTACTAGTTCTAGCTAGATCTGGCGATGGGGTGGGGGTTAGATCGTCCGATCTGTTTGACTGTGATGTTGCAGTAGCTAGTTGGGATGGATTTGAAGCATGCTAAGGGTTGTTGCTTGCTTGGATGTTCATGGATGGATTAGTAGTATGCTTAGATGTTCATGGATGGATTGGTAGTATTCTTAGATGTTCATGGATGGATTGGTAGTATGCTTAGATGTATGGTATGGTAGTGTGCAAGTGTTGAACAAGATCATCCATATGTGTTCATGATTAGTGTTGTCTTGAACTAGATCATCCTTGTGTGCATGTTTTACTATTCGTTCATAGCATTGATGTGTAGTGTGTTGTCCATGTTTATAGTTAGTACATATTATCGATGTGTAGTCTGTTGTGTTGTTGATGACGCTTACGTTTGTAGGACATGAGCACGCAAGAGTTTAGTCTGGCCATCGTGCCGTCCGAGAGCCAGTTCCCGGCGTCCTACGTTCAGGACTCCCAGGCTAACATCGACCTGATGCCTCTTGATTCTAAGGTTTCT
This sequence comes from Elymus sibiricus, assembly GCA_039707655.1. Lineage (NCBI taxonomy): Eukaryota > Viridiplantae > Streptophyta > Magnoliopsida > Poales > Poaceae > Elymus > Elymus sibiricus. The sequence goes on from CM077671.1 coordinate 347,084,798, forward strand.
GAGGTGGCACCTACACTTCCTCCATTTGTGCTGGCTCAGCCAATGTTGTATCTCATGTGGCTGCTCGAAAGGCAGCCGCAAAGGAGAAGAAGGAGGGCAGGGGATGCAACATGAAATGGCAGTCGTTCCTCTCCACTTTGGTGCTTAACAAGATGTGTGAGATCATATCTAGTGGAGTGAGGAATGACAAGGGGTTCAAGGAGGTGCATTTGAACTCTGTGGCAAAGCAAGTCTTCGAGTTTTGTGGGCAGGAGGTCACCTCAACCCAGGTGTACAACCATCTGAGGAAGTGGAGAACGAGGTGGATCATCTCCTCCAAGCTGAGAGACCTGAGTGGTGCTTCATGGGATGAGGAGACCTACACGATCATGTTGGAGGCAGAGCACTACCAAGGCCACATCACGGTTAGCTCACAAATCATCCCATTCTAACTTATCATCTCCTATGAACCATTGCCATACTAACTAACCGCCACTCTACCCTGTTTCTTTCTTAGGATCACCCCAAGGACGCAGAGTTCCTCAACACACCTATCCAAAAGTACCAACAGATGCAACAGATCTTCTCCTTCGTGCTCACAACCGGCAAGCATGCCATGGGCTTAGGTCAGCCGTTGGGCTCGCCGATGCCTCCGATGCCCGAGTATCCAAACACCCAGGAGTCAGACACCATCAACATTGATGCTCCTGAGAAGGAAGGTCAGCATGTTCATGTGCTTGATAGGAAGAGGAAGCGGGCAGGCTTCATGGAGGAGGAGTTGGCCGTCTTCAGCAGCATGACTCAGGTAGGGAAAGAGGTGGCCATCGCCATCAGGGAGAGCAAGACGGTGGACGTGCACCCTGAGCTCTACGGCGCCGTCATGGAGCAAGTTAGCTTCAGCCCAGAGGCTCTCATGGTGGCTCTCAACCACCTGCTTGACAACAAAACCCAGGGTGTTGGGTTTGTTGCCATGGGAGAGGCTCACAGGGTGCTCTGGCTGGGGACCTGGCTGGGCAAGCACTACTACTAGTGCTGCTTCTGGTGGTGGCGACGGCGTGTAGGATCCTTGACGACAACGACGTATATTTTGTGTAGTTAGGTCTTGAAAACAATCTTTTGCTCTATATATTTTGGCGAGGTGGTATATACTAACCCCTCACGTTGATCCGCACGGTGATCACGAACTTGCTATGATAGGATTACACCCTCTTTTGGATGTGGTGGTAGGATGACACCAACGTAGTGGTAGGTTGAACTTGCTATGCGGTATGATCATGCATGCTTACTAATGCTCTTATGCTCTTATGCTTCATTGCTTGCTTACTAGTGCTCTTATGCTGCATTGCTTGCTAGGACAAGTGGTATGCCGTGTTCAAAGGGAGGGTTCCACTGGTTTACAGTTCATGGGAAGCTTGTAGCAAACAAGTTTCAGGGTAAAAAGAAGGCAGCCACAGAGGGTTTAAGACTAGGATGGCGGCAGAAGATGCTTACTTCAAGTATGTGCGATAGTAGGGACGCAACAAGGTTGAGGTTGCCAAGGTGGATCATCCGTTGGGGTTGAAGAACTTCATCATCGTCGTCCAGTTCATCGCCATTGTAGTGTTGTGGTGTTGGTGTGCGAGGTGTGATCATGTGTAAGGTGTAGTAGTAGTGGGTGAGCTCACCAAGTAGGGTACAAGGTGAGCACAACTCTATGCTCGTATGCAACCAAACAACATGCACTCGTGTGACCACATACAATGTGGGCAACCAAACGCGGAGCGAAGAGGCGTCGCTACGATGCAGGAAGAGCATATGCACGCAACCAATTAACATGCAGATGATGGTTTTTTGCATGCATATGCTCAGCCAGGCCCTAATGGGTCAAGTATGCAGATGGGCAAAAAACGATGCAACCAACCAAACGCGCCCTAGATGGCTCGTTGAATCATCATTCATGTGCTTCGAACCGTTTAGCTGTATGAAAAGTAGCTGCACTTCATACACACTTTTTTGATGGCATGATGCAGGATCCTTCATGTAATTTTGATTATGTTTAGGGTGGCTTGTACTTCTTAATACTCCCTCCGTCCGAAAATACTTGTCCTAGAAATGGATGTATCTAGACTTATTTTAATTATAGATACATCCATTTTATTCATTTATAGGACAAGTATTTTCGGACGGAGGGAGTAATAAACTTCGATTATTTTCCATAAAAAGAGAACATGTGCAAGTGACACAATCCTGTTAGGCACCACACAGTATGACGACCAACATTCAGGTGCCGTACTGGCTATGCCACTGTCGCTCACGGTTCGCGTCCGAGTGGCCTCCAATCCACCCACCATTGGTTATGGCCGCACTATAGTTGTCAAGTTCCTCGACCGATTAGGTCAAGGGACTAGAATGAGGAAGAATGGTCTGGGTGGATAGAATAGGGAACGAAACGGGTAGACATCTTTTGAATGATCCATCGGTGTTATGTGACTCCAACCATTTTGGAACGATGATCACAAAACTAGAAGGCGGGTCGACGAATGCAAACCTCACCAATTCGGTTCGATGACATGAAGTGGAAGCCGTCTGCACGCCCCAAAATACTCTAGAAACATTCTAATTTTCCTTCTTTTAGGGAATATAAGAACTGCATTTTTCTTTTCACAATATAAAAGTTCCCTTCCCGTCCTTTCGTAAGGGGGCTCCACCGATGATCCCATGGATTTGCCTTTACTCTGCCTGTTGCTTTGACGCCCAATGGTGGGAATGAGAATCTTGATGGCTCGGTTTTGGTTACTAGTTTAGATCAGAGTTTATAGTCCTCGGGGGGTCGCGCTCGGACAAATGACGCCGCTTCTTCTTCAAATTGTTCCACCGGTTCCGATCAGTCTCGAGTTCATTTGTCTCGACGAAGTCGACAAAGCTCTGACATTTCCTTGAGGCGGCGAGGTTAGGATTTCGCGCCACGCCCTTCATATCGATCAAGGGTTCAACGGCGGCGACTACGGTTCCAGGTCGTTTATCCTTAGGGCACGTGCACGAAGACTTCCCTATTTTCATCGACAAGGTCAGACCGGCTCCAGTAGGGAAGCGATGACAATGACGTGTCGGTGCCTCGTTCTAACGAAATAGTGATCGTTCAGTGGTCCAAAAACCTCAATGTAATTTGTATATGTTTTAGGTGAGTTGTACTTCTACTGATTTTATAATAGATTTGAATCTTTTCTTACAAAAATATATCTCTTCTGTATAGAAATTTAGAATATGTAAAAGCTGAAAATATACCTTGCCAAAAAGAACAGCAACGCAAATGGAAAATAGGCAGCCGGGTACAGCTGCCCGCCTATGCCGCCTCACTCGACGACGAACGACCCAAACCCGGCAACAACACCCTATTTTTTTGATAGAAAGGCCTTCAAGGCTAGCTTTATAATTTAAACAACTCCTACATCGTCCACTAAGAGTTCCGAAATAAAGACATGAGGTGAGTCCAACACACATTCGGATGAACCACCCTATACATCACGATGAACCACCTGCCTACTAGATGAACCACTTCTTACGTGCATTGCTTGGAGAAAGTCTTGAAGGTCGATATGGGCAGACCTGGGACATTACCTAGGACAAAAATGTTCCGGTGTCCATGTGTACATGATGATATGTGGATATCAAACAATGCTATACAAAAATAACATGCTCAACAATTTTAAAAATTCAGTAGTAAAAATGCTTACCGAATTAAGCATTCTATTTGAAATTTCAATTGATTATATGAAGTACAACAATAAAAGTATTACAAGCTGTGAAAGCAAATGTGATCTAGGATGGCAAAATACAGCAGCTAATCTTAATTGCATAAAGTTACATTATCAACGTTTGCACAAAGCAAAAGTAGAAATTATAAATAAAACATATGTATGGTTAGAGTTAAACTTACTTGATAATATATCGTATTGTGAATCCAACAACCAAAAATAATCCAAACCGATGTGAATCACTGTCTGGCATTAGAAAACCGCACTAAGACAATCCCCAATTGTAACATCGTTAGGACTAGAAGCCCAAGCAATACAATTAGGAAAGTATTTAGACAAATTAGAATCATAGATGCACATATGTGATCGGCGAATTACGAGTACTTCTTCGTCCAATTCTCCACTGATGAGGGCATGCCGCTCCAATGTGTTTAGCCGGGCGAGCAAGGCCGGCCCAAGCAGCGTAGATCCCACTTCCGGGTTTTTCGTCTTTCTTTCTGTTTTTCTTTTATTTTTTATTTTTTATTCTTTTGTTTTTCTTTTCTTTTTCAATGTTTTTATTCTTTCCATTAATTTTTTATTTTTATTTTCCTTTTTCTTCTTTCTTCTTTGTTTTTTCTATTTTTCATTTCGCGATCATTTTTTTAAATCATGATTTTTTTTTGTTCATTTAGTTCAAAAAATGTTCATCCAACCCATAAACTGTTAATAAAATTCAAAAAAATCGTCAAAATTGAAAACAAAACACGACTTCCAACAAATGCTCATCGAATTCAAAAAATGTCAATCAAACCCAAAATTTGTTAATCAAATTCAAATGTTTTTCATCAAAAAATTAAAAAAAATCTGGAATTCCAACAAATGCTCATCAAATTGAAAAAAGTTCATCTAACTCAAAAATTATTCATCCAATTTAAAAATTGAAATCGTGAACATATCCTACAAATTTGTAAATACTTTTTGAAATCATGAAAAAATTCGAATTCACAAACACTTTTTGAAACCGTGAATAGTTTTCAAAACTGTGAACCTTTCTTTGAATTTGCGAACAGTTTTTCGAAACTCATGATTTTTTTTGAATTCGGGATTTCTTCACCAAATTTCAAGAACAGTTTTTAAAATTGGTTTTTTTAAATTAATGAGCATTTTTAAAAAACATGATCATTTTTTAAATTTGTAAACATTTTTCAAATTAATGTGTGTTTTTCTAATTTGTGAACATTTTTTGAATTGTCAAACATTTTTTTTGAGCTCATTATATTTTTTTGAATTCGAGAGCATAATCAGATAATTAAAAAAAATACCAGTGTCTCTTCAGCCAGTGTTTGCCTACAAAATTTACCAATGTCACAATTAAATATGAGCTATACATTAAATCAATCAGATAATTACCCAGTGTCCTATGACACCCGTAGAGCAAACATAGGTCTGCCCCTGAGATAGACTACTGCTTCTTACATATAACTTCTATGTGTTGCTAAAAAAAAACATATAACTTCTATGATATCTATTAGATCAATCAGATGGATTACATCCTCATAATTATATCCACCCCAAAACCAACTAACCTAGGGCAACTTAAAATAGACATAATATACGCTATAATTTTATACTCAATGGTAATTTAATTTTCCGACACTATAATTTTATTATTATTTCCTCTTTTTTTGCAGTTAACAACATAATGTGTTTACAAAATATTAGTGTCGGTCTTTGTGATACAGTTCTAATGTCGATCAATATTTTTTTTCCTTTGTGCTATATTCAACTTGTATTGTATGGAAAAAAAATATGTTAGTTATTTTCATTTTAGAGGCATTGACCCTTAAAAGGACCTTTAAACCAAGTAATGCTATGCGTGAGAAAACATGACGCAAATGATTGCATCGATCCACGGATGAATTTGTGACTGTGCATGAATGTATTGATATAATTGTGTGTGGTCGCATATATGTATATACCTTATAATGTCTTGCTAGAATGTTTTTTGAAAACATATGGTCCGCCGGTTTCTAGGTTGCGCTATAGCCAAATAGAAAAGTCTAGAGTGCATGTGGTGCTTTGAACTTCATGCTATGCACGTCAAACAACGATTGCACTCTATGAAAAAACCCATTTTTTTTATACTAAACGAGTCTGGTTGGTTGAATTGTATGCGGGCAGCATAGCTAAATCAATTTCGTAGACGCTTCTACGTATTATTATCCGTTTAGGGGCCACGAATCTCGCGGGTCCCCATCATTTGAGACCGTATAATAAGTGGAAGCGAAAAAAAGAGAAGAAGTCGGATGCGTACAGGCGCAAGGCACTATCTTTTTCCCGGAGCGGAGCCGGACACCCGCAAGCAATAATAAATGGCGTCGTAGCCACGGCCCTTCCTCCCCGAAGCGGATCCCACCAACCCCCCGCCGCCTCGCGCCTTCCTCCACCTCCACCTCCACCTCCTCCCCGCCGGCCAGACCCCGCCGCCCGCGGCGGGGCGAATCAAGCGCGGGTGAAGCGGAGATCCATCGCTGAGCTCCTACAGTCGTCGTACTCCGAACTCCACACATAATCCGAAGCAATCAGTGCGTCCATCCAGTTCGCTCTGTTTTTCCGTGGATTTGTTCTGGGTTGGGGGCTCAGGTTCGGCTCAAGTGAGGGCTGAACCCCCCATGCCACACGTGAACGCCAAGGTGTCGGCGGTGGCTGCGACGGGGATGGCGGCCGTGCCCGCGGCCGCGGCGCCGCCGCCGCCGAGGAGGTGGGAGGGGGTGGACCCGGCGCTGGAGAGGATGGTGCTGCGCGCCTGCCTGGACCAGGCCCCCGAGCGCCGCCGCGTGCGCGAGGCCTTCAAGGACGTGCAGCTCAGCATCGACCACTGCCTCTTCAAGGTCCGTCTTCTTAACTCTCAGTGGTTAGTGGTATCGATATCTTCATGTGGCCTGGATGATTCCGATTTCCCTGTGTTATATAGAGTTCAAATTGAGACATATATATGTTTTGGGGGTGCCCGTTTGAGGAATGGACACAATTTGGTCAATGTTTCCATGAGCAGCTTTCTGATTGCTCCATGCCATATGCCTACAGCCATTTTGGGTCCTTATTATCGCTGTCACAATCCTAGTTCTGGTTAAATAGGATGGTCCTAACATACTACTGAGTTCTGCATTCCTGAAGTTGCAAGGCTAGCTTAGGATCATCATATGGGTTATACATGCTTGGTCTTAACCAAAGGAAATCTATGATAGAGCGAACGATTGTGCATGTGGAGCACTATTTATAGGAAGAACTTGCCCATTTAGTTAGTGTGGTAGCATGTTTACTAGCTTTTAGGTCTTTTTCAGTGAACTTGTTTACTACTAGTACTTTTTATGTCTTCTCCAATGAACATGCCTTACAACTCTTTTCCTAGTGAAATCCAGTAATCCATAAACATAGTAAAATTTAAAGATGTAATTAAATATTCCCAAACAAGCATACCCCTTGGGTTTTCACATTCACCTTTGGATCCTATGCTCTGAGTTCTGAACTTCTGACACTTATATTAACTATGCCTTTGATGTTATGTCATGACATGGATGACATCTCTTACTTGCATTTTCTCTATGTTGCAGGCACAATACAGTGACATTGGAACAAAAGAGGTACTATTTTTTTAGTGTAGCTGCAATGTACATTTTTTGTCATCATAATTAGACCCCTCACTTGACTACCACTCCCTCCGTTCCTAAATATAAGTCTTTCAAGAGATTTCACTACGGACTACATACGGATGTATATAGACATACTTTAAAGTGTAGATTCATCCATTTTACTCCGTATGTAGTCCATAGTGAAATCTCTAAAAAGACTTATATTTAGGAACGGAGGGAGTACAATACATTAATTTGAGGCATATATAGGTGATCCACTTTAGTGAAATCTCTAAAAAGACTTATATTTAGGAACGGAGGGAGTACAATACATTAATTTGAGGCATATATAGGTGATCCATCTTTGCATTAGTATGTGTTCTGCTTTGAACTGAATAGAGAGATCTGAGATATTACGTTCTACATTAGACAACACTACGTCAGACATCAATGATCTATTTTGTTAAGTATATCTGTGAGAATGATCAGAATTTTCAGTATCATGTTGTATAATTCTGTGTTAAAAGGTATTAGCCAATGCAACGTCGAAGCAAATTAGCCAATGCAACGTCGAAGCAAATTTAATGCCCACTACTTCCTCCATTGAGTTGATAGAGAAGTTCTATTGTGAGGGATGAAACTTAAAATAAAGTTGGATAGACATTGGAAGGTGGTATGCCAACAATGTTAGTTTGCTCATTGGTACTCCTAACTCCTAAGCCATGACGTGCCATTTGATACTTTGCTCATTGGTACTCCTAACTCCTTCATTTGCTACTTTACAATGTGACATTTTCTTCCTCTTCAGTCATATGAGCGGAACTCCAGAGGTGTGGAGATATTCTCAAAATGTTGGTTTCCGGAGAACCATCGTATGAAAGCAATTGTTTGTCTATGCCATGGTTATGGAGACACTTGTACATTTTTCCTTGATGGTATAGTAGTAATATTCAATTTACTTTGACGCTTCATTTTTGCTACATTTCCTAAGTTCATTGTTGTTGCAGGGATTGCTAGGAAGATTGCTTCAGCCGGATATGGAGTATTTGCATTGGACTACCCTGGTTTTGGTCTTTCCGAAGGACTTCATGGATACATTCCAAGTTTTGATACTCTTATTGACGATGTAGCCGAACATTTTGCTAAGATCAAAGGTATTCCGTCATTATATTATTGCTGGGTTTTAATGCTGTCCTTTTCCATATACGAGTTTTTGGGGAACAGTTGGAAAGTGCAATTTGTTTCTCCACCACAGTGATATGCCTTATCATTCTGGTTAAAATTATTATGTACATGCAATTTGTTTTCACCAAGATGAGTAACTTGTTTTCTGCACAAGTAAGCGACATGTTTGCTAACCACCATGCATATTGGCGTAATGTAGTTGCAGCTTTTGGTCAAGCTATTGCTAGTTTTATTTACTTTCTTTTTTTATCTTTATTTTTATGAGGGGTTTTAGAAATTAAGAGAAGTTGTGATATTTTTATTCCTGCTATAGGACATTGCTTTGGTTTTGCAAAATGAGGCTAAAGAAATGATTTTACTCTCTTCAGTCTGATATGTGTAATGGTTAAACTCTATGCACAAGAACAAGGAAAGAATTAACTTCTATTTGTTTACATACTTCATTTTGAAAGAAAAGAAAAATCTCCCGTAGATCTTACACCACTATCAGCAAGTATTTGATAGTGGCATTTCTAACGAAACTAAATAGCCAAACTAATATGAATTTGTACTAGAGGTGGGGATGAGCACTAGCAGTCTAGCACTAACAATGTGATACTATTGAGTGTTACTTGCAATACCTGAAATTGATTGCAAATATTTCCATATAAGAGTTAATGAAATGCCTGCATCAATGCATGCAATAGATTACTTTTGATAACAGTAATAGGTGAAATTGCATTGGGTAAGCTTGGTAATAGATTGTTACATACTTCCTGCGTCCGGAATTTGTTGACGCTCAAACAGATGTATCTAGACGTGCTAGATACATCCGTTTGAGCGTCAACTAATTCCAGATGGAGGGAGTACTGGAGTAGTATATAACCTCCACATTCCCAAACTGCTGAGAGGCTGAGAAAAGTGGATCTTCTTTGTCACAATGATTGAATTGGCCTATGACGTTTTATCATTCGATATATCAGAAATGATCTTGTCTTAAGTTGCAATACATTTTCTTTTATCCTTCTGAACTGAGTTTATATCTGTCCATATTTGTTCGCAACGCTGTAACCACTCCATGTAGTGTAAATATACTTCTTTCACTATAGAAGTGCTCTTTATATGTTAGCAGGGAATCCTGAATACAGAGATCTCCCAAGCTTTCTGTTTGGCCAATCTATGGGGGGAGCAGTTGCATTGAAGATTCACTTTAAGCAACCAAAAGAATGGAATGGTGCAATTCTAGTTGCACCTATGTGCAAGGTGATTGTTTTTTTTCTTAAATTCAAGGTGATTTTATTGCGTGATATTCACAAACTCGCTTCAATAGATGTCAGATGACGTGGTCCCAGCTTGGCCTGTTCAGCAAGTTCTGATTTTCTTGGCTAAACTCCTTCCAAAAGAGAAGCTTGTTCCAAATAAGGACTTGGCAGAATTGGCATTCAAAGAGAAAGAAAAACAAGAGCAGGTCAATACCTCTCATACTGCTGACTTCTCTTCGACCAATATTTGTATTCTTTATTTGCCCATTTTTGGTTAATGCAGAGATTATTTCATTGAGACCTTATTCAGTTATAGCTACTTGATGTTATGCCCGGTGGAAAGACTGTTTACATTAATTCGGTGCTTAATGCAGTGTTCTTACAATGTGATTGCCTACAAGGATAAACCACGTCTTCGAACAGCTTTGGAGATGTTGAGGACCACACAAGAGATAGAAAGTCGCCTGGAAGAAGTATGTGGTTTAATTTGCTTTGCTCTGATTAGTTTTGTTTATAAGTGTTATCAAAGATTTGTACAGTTGCTTATGACGTTACTCATTCCGACATCAATAGCACTCATAAATTCTTTTGTTCAAACTCTTACATGCGTGAATTTGCATTGATTCTTTGGGTATGCCATGTGTGCCTCCTGCCTTAGTGAAGAATATAGGCAAGCCAGTTTACTCAAATGAGAATAAGAAGTTATAAACTGTGGACTGGGTTGAATTTTTTTGATCTGAGGGGTGACGATATTCATTGGGGGGTTAAGGAACCTAGTTCCGGTTCGGTCACTACCAAGCAAGGCAGGCATTCCATGTTCCTTACTGTTTTATCCAAATGTTTGTCCTTGATATAGTACAACTTAATGAGTTATCCCATTTTCAAGGAGGTCATCTCATTTTTTTCTCTATATGTGAATTATATTACGCTGTAGCACTGCCATTGGCCTTCATTCCCTGTTCTATTACTGTACTGTTTCTGTTCTGTGATGCTTAAAGTCTGCCTCATTTTCCCATATAGGTTTCCCTGCCCATAATCATTCTGCACGGCGATGCTGATTTGGTCACCGACCCAGGCGTGAGCAAAGATCTCTATGAAAAAGCGAAGACATCGGACAAGACGTTGTGCCTTTACAAAGACGCATACCATGCCATCTTGGAAGGTGAACCGGACGAGGGGATCTTCAAAGTTCTCGACGATATAATCTCCTGGCTGGATCAACATTCAGCAAAGGAAATACCGTCGTCGTGAGCTGCACAGATTCCTTTTTGGTCATTTGTCGAGCATCACAGATCACGGTTGGGAATTCCATGATTGGGGTTTACACTTGATACACATACTTATTTCCTGCTGATTGTGAATATGTATCTGGCATTCATCATCTGTGCTGTGTGATGTGCAAAAGGCCGTGCTTGGTTCGTCGGGTTTTGGCCCAAAACTGGGCAGTGATGGGGCTGTAAAAGAAGCCAGTTTTTGGTGGTTTCCTGTTCTTTTTCGCCGGCCTTTTTTAGGGTGGCCTTTTTTATGAGGGTCCACATGGCTCCCATTTTTCGCTGGCTTTTGACACCTTAAGCCGTGAAAGTTATTGGTACCCAACTACTCCCTCCGTCCCATAATATAAGACGTTTTTGCAGTTTAAATTAAACTGCAGAAATGTCATACATTATGGGACAGAGGTGGTCGCTTGTTTGGTGCGCCCATCATTTGGGTTGGAATTTCGAATTCCGAAACCAACAAGTTTATCTGTCCTGGAATTGGCAGTAGGAATTCAATCCGTGATTCCATCGAGAGTGCAAGGTATGTAAAACCGATTGTCTCCCTTCTGCCATTCCTCTGGATTTCCTGTAGCCTCTGCCTCCTTGACACTTGGTTCTATCTCCCTCCACGGTCCGTCTCCACCTCTTCACTGTTGGGCAGGGCTCGCTCTCAACTCATCGAAGTAGTCTCAGAGAGTGAGACAAGGTGTTTGTGCAGCCCAAAACTTCTCTTCCTTTTATTCTCAACAAAGGAATATCAACTAAGCCGTAATGCTCGCAACAACCACATCGTGCTCGCGCCATCCAACGGGCCAGGTTGTGCAACAGGTCCACTACCTAAATGCACAAAGCACACACAACGGAACGTGACCTCATGCATCTGATTGAAATCGAAAAACCAGCTAACAGAAAACGCCAATCGGTTGGGCTGCCATGGCAGCGTTTATGTGCACGCGACTGAATCGCGCCAACAAACTCCCCCTAATTCAGGTGCGCCGCCCAAGGAAGAACAATACGTCCGTCCAAGGTGCTCTTCCCATCGTCCAGATCGCCGACCATGTCGGAATCACTGAAGCCCTCAAGCTCCAGGTTGTCCCCATGATGTGGAATATGCAGCCGTAGGTGAGTGTCCCAGCAATGTACCGGAGAACGTGCTTCATTGCAACGAGGCGCTCGGTCGTCGGCGCCTCCATGAAACGACCGACAAAGCTCACTACATATGTGATGTCCGACGCTCCGTCACACCGTTATGCTGCGACGAGTCCGACGCGGTCAGATGCCACTGGAGTCAAGGGTGGAAGCTGGCTGGAAGCCCAACCAAACACCCTCGAGGGAGTGGTCGGGGAAGCCGCGACGGAGACGTAATCGTCGACGGACGGAGTCGGAGAAGGAGTACGATGGTGACGGCTTCGGGGCGGATCCGGCCGATTCCTTGTGGCAGAAGGCAAAACATGTGGTGAACCATTGTTCAAAAATATGCAAGTTATCTCTCAGAACTTACAAGGATTTTGTTGATGTAGTCTAACCCCGGGAAGACATGATAGTTCGGTTCAACAGTTAATGTAGCCAAGCGGTCGCGTGAAGGTGTGCGAAAACCAAATATGTGAGCGCACGCGCTATTTGTGTTGTGGTGTGCAATTCATTTTGTGTATGTTGTATTTTAGAACACCAGCGGGAGTCCATCTTATATGTTGGTCTCCATCTCTTTGGCTTAGTCATGTGGGACTAAAGTTTGCTAGCACTTTGATTTTTTTTCTTCAGAATTTCTGTTGTGCCACATTCATTGAAATTCTAACAGATTCCACAGAGTTGATATCATGTTCATGTGAGAGTGGTTTTTGTGCATCCATGCACATTGCACCCCCGACGCACCCATGATAAAAAACTTAGCAAAACATTTCAAAAAAATCTGAAAAATTGTGAATGTGATTATGACCAAATGTTTTAGGTGCTTGTAAAATTTGGTGGCAAAATGACATCCGAGGAGCTCTGCACAACAAAAACAAAGTTTATGCTGAAAATATGTGAACAGTAACATGGGTACAGAGCATCATTTGTATTTCGTTTTGTATGGAGATCATTTGATGTTTTTTGGTGACCAAACTTTGCAAACTCCTAAAACATTTGCTCATAATCAAATCACATCCACTAAGTTTCAGAATTTTTCGATTGTGTTTTTTTCTTCTTCCAAATTTACTGTTCACTGCGTGGGTGCACCGAAGCTGGGTGCAGCCACTACTTTCCTCATGTTCTTGTCATGGATGAGTTAGTCTTTGTTCTCACCGGCTACAAAATGTGCATGTTGCAGAACAAGTGGGTGAGTGGTTGGTGGAAGAATCAGTCCTCTTAGGAAATGGTCATGAAAATCAAGAGAAATTTCTTGCACGAATAAAGTTATGTCTTCGTCATACGAATTCTTCCAACTCAGAGCAGCACCAGCTGTTTTGTTTGACATTTACTTTTTTTGTCAGTGTTTCTAGGCAATTGCACACCACATGAAAAGTATAACTGAAATATACCACGCGTTTGCGTTCGAAATGCATGTTACCACATCAGGAGTTGGGTTGCTTTTGAATTGCGGAATTTGCACAGATGGTTAGCGAAACCAAAGGTGATATCTTGCATATGCATGCACCAGGTTTCACACTGCCAACTAATCTTCAATATATTACATCTTTGAGCTGCCATCCTGGTCTTGATTAATACTCTTGTTGACCAACGGTGCCAATAAGCAGAGTTGCAGTTTGCTAGCTGACTTTTACAAGAAATATCTATCATTGGTTATATGTACATTTATGTGTAGTCTACAATTATTGAAGCCCCCCCCCCCCCCCCCCCCCCCACCCCCCACCCACCCACCCACCCAATCAACCACCACCAACTGTTGATATGATTCAACCCTGAAATAGGGAATCCCTTCAGTGTTACAACATTTCTCATGTTTCTGAATCCATTCAGGTTTTGGCTGCACCCCGTCCTTTTTAGTGTAAGCTTGATTGTGTCTCTCAGTCAATGAAGCTTAGTATTCCTTTTTCTTATCTTATCTTCTCTTAAATCATGCAGATGTAGTGAAATTTTCATGATTGTCTTGTTTCTATTGGATTGCCCATAAGTACCCAAGAGCCGAATTGGATTTCCGCTGCTTTTATCCATTCTGTGGCACTTTCTGAGCAGCGGCTTATCTACCTACAAGTATTCAGGCGCTTTCTCCACTTCTCATAGCTCCAATTAATCCATCGGTAATTGTTCTCTGCCGGAACTGAACCATTCTAGTTCCATTTTGATTGATTGAAGCAACTTTCAAGCATGTACTCACCATTTGTTTCCTTCTCTATCTGAACAGTGTGGATCTGAGGTTTTCTCTTGGTGATTGACTTCTGTCTTCTGTTTGAGATGTTAAGAGTAGTGATGGCTTAACCACAGATCAAACTTCTTCATGAAGGTGACTACATCTAATTCTTATCCCCGACTATTTTTCCCTTACTGAAATTTTATTTTTAGGTGAGAACTGCAATTTTGTTTCAAATGGTATGCCTTTGCTTACATGGTGTTAATTCAATGAACTAACTTTTAAGCAGTGAAAACTGTATTGGCCAGTACTGACCTTATTAGTGGGTCTGGTAAAAATTGGAACGGCGTGTGCTATATCTGATTCAATTTATTTTATTATCAGATATCTTTTTATACCTATTTCAGTTTTCAACTAATCCATATGATAACTGGGCTGTAGAAACCAGCTCCTCCAGTATTCGTTTTTCAAACCAGTAGTATTTCCCTTTCTTTCCAGGTGTCTTCCTTCTTCATGAGTAGCTTGTGAGAAAGCATTTGTTGTTATTGATGTAGAAGATGCGTCAACTATAGCGGCTAGAACACCACTTGAGATCCTTTGTGTAAGAGGCTATGCAACTTTCCAATTGAGGATCCTCCATGTACTAAATAAAACCAATAAGCCATTAACTTATAGGGCTAAATAAAAGTCATTTTGGAGACACAGATTAGAAAGGTGACATGCTAACTGAGGATTTTATTCATATAAGAACAAAAATCCATAGCTGATCACGAGCTCATCTTCTCCCGGATGAATAGTAAATTCAAATAAAAAAGCAAAACAAATCAAAGAATCTGAAAAATACTACTCCCTCCGATCTACATTAATTGGCGCACACTCAGTACAACTTTAGTACAAAGTCGTACTAAGCATGCATCAATTAATATGGATCGGAGGGAGTACATCAAAATGAACAAGTTTTCTATGTACGTGCAAAATGTTATGACAATATGACATCGGGGAAGTTCAGGCCTGAAAAAACAAAGCCAGGGCTCCAAAAAAAAAGAACCTTTCTCGGAACTCTGATTTTTTTTTGTCCAGACCTGCTCTGATGTCATAACGCCATAAAATTTTGCACACAACTAGAAAACCTGTGCATATTTGACTTTGTTTTTGCTATTTTTTTTTCTATTTTACTGTTCATCCATGGGAGCAGATGCTCCTGGCACTGAAACGCCGTTCTCATATAAGAATAGCTAATATAGGAGTTGATAATCGAATACATCACCATGCCACTGACTTGTTCATCTTTTTTTAATGAAGTTCCAAGCTGGGTTTTTTTTTCCTTCAAACATATCTAATTTTATATTACTTCAAAACTGGGTAGTTTGATGTTTTGGACATCTACTAACATGTTACGTGCATGCTGTGCAAATGGTTGCGGTTTCCTATATTTAGTATCTGAACTTATTACAAATATAAATGTCAAAGAAGCAGTTATACCTTACGACCTCGTTAACAAGAATATAAACTTAGCTAACCTTGTTCACTTTTTAAACCATCTTGACACAGGTCGTTCCTGTCATCCTGCAAGTTTGCCAGTCTCCCAAATAATTTGTTTGGTACTTTTGGTGGATCTCCCTCATCAAGTTCGTCTGATGGCAGTCGTATTAACTCCTCTCGTTGGATCATGTGTCAATAGGTTGCTAGATATCATAGCAGATGAGACAATTATGATTCTAGGGGCAACAAACGATCTTGATATTCTACGCCAAACAATACATCATATACAATACTATCTTCAGGATGCCGAGCAAAGGAGGATGGAAGATTTAGCAGTTAACAACTGGCATGGTGAGCTACGGGATGCAATCGATGAGGCTGATGATATTTTCGACCTAATTGAAGGAAGGAAGCTACTTAAAGATATTCCTTCATCATCAAGAAACACACCTGCATGTAGTGGCATTTCATTCTTATCTTGCTTTACTGATATTCTGAAGCGTCATGACATTGCTGTTAAAATCAGAAAGGTCAACACCAGAATAGAGAATATCTCAAAGCGGGGTCAAAGTTTTCTAACACGTTCTGATGTGGAACCTGTTGGTCAAAGATCAATATCTAGATCAAGAAAGAGTTCCAACCTTGTTGAACCTAACCTTGTTGGGGAGGAGATCAAACATTCTAGTAGGAAGTTGGTGGAGCTGGTGCTTGCACACAAGGAAAATAAGCATTACAAACTTGCAATTGTTGGAACTGGAGGAGTTGGCAAGACAACTCTAGCTCAGAAAATATTCAATGATGAAAGAATAAAGGGGAACTTCAAGAAACACTCATGGGTTTGTGTTTCACGAGATTATAATGAAGTTATTCTTATGAAAGAGTTGCTAAGAAGTATCGGAGTTCGTTATGACACTGATGAAAATGAGGGGGAGCTTAGTAGCAAGCTCAAAGCAGCCATTCAAGAGGAAAGTTTCTTCCTTGTGTTGGATGATCTTTGGCATCCTACGGTGTGGACTGATCTACTGAGAATCCCATTGGATGCTGCTGCTACTGGGGTAGTTCTAGTAACTACTCGAGATGATACAGTTGCACGGGCAATTGGGGTGGAAGATGTGCACCGTGTTGAGTTGATGTCCGTAGATGTGGGATTGGAGCTGCTTTGGAAGAGTATTAACACTAAAGAAAGAGATGTGCCCGATAATCTGCGTGATATTGGGCTGGATATAGTCCGGAAATGTGGTGGACTTCCTCTTGCTATCAAGGTTACTGCTAGTGTTCTAGCAACAAAAGAGAAGACTGAAAACGAGTGGAAAAATCTTAGAAACAGAAGTGCTTGGTCTGTGAGGAATGGTCCTATAGAGCTGAGTGGTGCTTTGTATTTGAGTTATGATGATCTACCACGATATCTGAAGCAATGTTTCCTGTATTGTGCCTTATATCCAGAAGATCAGTTTATGTTACGTGAAGATCTTGTAAGGTTTTGGGTCGCCGAAGGTTTTATAGAAAAGCGAGAAGAACAGCTTCTGGAAGATACAGCTGAAGAATATTACTATGAGTTGATACACAGGAATCTCCTTCAACCAGACCCTCGACATTATGACCATAGGTGGAGCAAAATACATGACCTTTTAAGGCAACTTGCTCAACATTTATCAAGTCGAGAAATTTTTTTCGGAGACCTAGAGTCATTGGAGGCTAAAGATTTGTCCAATCGAAGACGCATTTCAGCATTTACTGAGAAGGATTCTGTAATTTTCTCCAATGTGGGTCAGGGGCATATTATTAGAGCAAGGACATTGATGATTCGCTCTCGCATGACACCACGAATTGAAAAAACAATATTCAGGAGACTTCCATACATCCGAGTTTTGGATCTGACAGATTCATCTATAGAAAGTATTCCAGACTTCATTGGAAGTTTGATACATCTACGATTACTTGATCTTGATGGGACAATCATAACTTATCTTCCAAAGACCATAGGTTTCCTTATAAACCTACAAATACTAAATTTGCAGAGGTGTAATGCTTTGCACAACCTTCCTGTGGAAATCACTCGGCTGTGCAATTTAAGACGCCTTGGTCTTGACGGTACAGTAATAGATCAGGTTCCCAACGGGATAGGCAAATTAAAGTTTCTTAATGATGTGGAAGGATTTCCCATTGGCAATGGAAATGGTGATACAAAAACACAAGATGGCTGGAACTTGGAAGAGTTGGCTCCACTTTTGCAGATGAGGCAACTTCATATGATTAAATTGGAAAGGGCAGCTTCTTGTAGTACCAATGAAATACTGAAAGACAAAAGGCGTCTCAGAGTTTTGAATCTAGAATGCAGTGAACGAACAGAAGAATATTCAGAAGAAGAAATTAGCAATATTGAGATGATCTTTGCTCGGTTAATCCCTCCCCGAAACCTTGAAAACCTATACATCACAGGATTCTTTGGTCAGAGGTATCCCACCTGGCTTGGAACTTCCCATTTGTCTTCAGTGAAACACCTGTACCTCATAAAATGTAGATCATGTTTGCATCTTCCACCAATGGGGCAGCTACCCAATTTGAAATATCTGAAAATTGCGGGGGCAACAGCAGTAAACAAGATTGGACCTGAATTTCTTGGTTGCAGGGAGACTAGTCCCGGATCTTTGGGGGTAGTTGCTTTCCCCAGGCTTGAAATGTTGATCCTAACAGATATGCCTAACTGGGAAGAGTGGTGCTTTGTTGAAGAAAGAGAGATTGATGCGACGTCAGGTACAGGAGGGGAAGAGGGTGGAGGTGCCGATATGCAAAATGGGGAAGGCATGTCTTCGTTTCCATGCTTGAAGGAGTTGACACTCGTTGGCTGCCCCAAGCTGAGAGCCCTCCCATTGCAGCTTGGAAAGGAGGCTACTGGTTTGAAGAAGCTAAAATTAAGCGGAACAAGCTGCTTGAAGGAGGTGGGTGGCCTTCTGTTCCTCACTGAGACCCTTCAAATCATGGGCTGCGAGCGTCTAGAGAGGGTATCGAATTTTCCACAAGTGAGGGAGCTGCGTGCACAGGCTTGTCCAAAGTTAGAGCGTGTTCATGGATTGGGCAATTTGCAGCGCTTGTGGTTGGCCGATGATATGAAACAGATCTCCGAGGGTTGGGTGCCAGGGCTTCAGGAACAGCACCAGCGACTTCGTAAGGAAGGCATTGATGTCCACACATGGCTTTACTAGATGTCCAAATATGTGGAGACACGTGGTATGACAATTGAGGATTTAGATTTTTACATCCTATCTTCTTAGTTGAATATTGTGCTCTGATTTGTTGCACATAAATTACCTTCAACGCTACATAAATATATAGGTTTTGTTGAAATCTTTAATATGTATTCTCGTTCTTGCTCATTTGCAGGTTGGTAATCTTGGGAGACTTCTGCAACCATGCTCTAGCTGATTGTGGCATCTACTCATGCATTATTGGTTCACCAAAAAAATGGAAATTAAATTCTTAGTGCAAATTTTTTTAGGAGATGTTTGCTTATGCGGTTCGTGTGCTCCTCCGTCACATCTGATTCATCGCCGCTGCCCTCTCCTCTGTTGGCCAGTTCAGTGAGGTTGGACGATTGCAGCAGCAGCGGTGGGTTGTTCCTGATGGTGTTCCACCGAACTAAAGTTGGATGCTAAACTGATATGGGATAACGAGCTTCTGTGTTCGCTTCTCTACTGGCTCTGTGCCAGGAAAAATGTTTCCGGCTGCTTCCTCTGGCTTGGGGAGATTGGTTCTTTAAGGTATGCTTTACCAATGAGCACAGAAGATAGTGTTTGCCACTCTTCTTTAGGTTTGGTTCATGTATTTATGTTGTCGGACTCTGTTCAATAATATAATAAAATGGATGTACGCATCGTCAGATGCAAAGGCTGGAGGTCGTCCTCCATTTCAAAAGAATAGTATATCAAGGTACCTTGCCCTCGAATGTTTTTTGTCGAAATGAGGGATTTTGTTATTCTTTAGAATTTTTGTGATTGAATATTCTTTAGAATTGTTGAAATATACATGATCCATTTCCATTTTGTTCTTTCATTTGTTTCCTCAGTGAGGATGGGGATCTTAATCCACATCGTCTTCATTTCCGCCATCATCCATATGTAATTAGTATTAATCATTGTGACCACTTTCCGGTGTTAATTGTTGTTTATTACCGACTGGAGTTACAAAATGTCGTCCCCAGATCCAGGAGTTGTAGCATATAATGAATTAATATGGATCCAGAACTTAAAACTATGGTTAAACTTTCTCTTAATAATTTTTAGTAGATAGCCGGGTTGCCTGTTGGAACTTGGAACAGTAATCATCGGTATATGCGAGTCAATGATTTTGTAATATATAAGATCAGGCTCTATCAACATGAAAACAATCAAGCAAGAGGAGTCTTATCATGATACTCCCTTCGGTCATTTTTAATCTGCATATAAGTTTTGTCTGAAGTCAAAGTATCTCTACTTTGACCAAACTTATAGAACAAAATATCAATATTCATAATGTCAAATCGATACTGTTAGGTTCGTCGTGAAATGTAGTTTTATGGTATATATATATTTAGTATTGTAGATACTGATATTTTGTAATATAAATTGAATCAAACTTTGATTGAACACAAATCCAATACGCAGAGTAAAAAAGGACCAAAGGGAGTACTTATTACACCCTGAGAGGTCCTAAAACAACGGTACAACAATTATTATTATGTGCAGTGCTACCTAATAGGTTAATTTCCACATCAGTTCAACACAACCATTGCCCCAACGTTGATCGATTATTGCCTACAGTTTAGCTTAATTTCTGATCGATCTTGAAACTAAACTAAAATTCCCCTCAACCTGCGTTGTCATAGATCCTCGATCCATGAATAATATTTTGGTGTTTGTAATATGTCTTATTGATTTATATTAGTCGAGTCGAGACGTGCGTTGCACTTGCAGCCACACAATTACTACTGCTTATGCAAGGATAAGACGCAAGAGTGGTATGTGTGGACAGGGCCGGTCCTGGGATTTTTGGGGCCCAGGGCGAAACTAAAATTTGGGGCCTTTAGTATAAAGGTCTAAATAATCATTGTATGTAGCTACAATTTTTAAGCCAAAAAAATAAGTGCATATCAAATAATATACACATGTGACCTTAAAATTTTCTTCTAACATTTCGAGATGCAAAATTACTAATGATAGTAACTATATCAATCTCATACAACAATTTTTCTCAGTGCATACTTTCTAGATGGCATGCCAGTACTAAAATTGAAAAGAAAAATTAGTTTTGTAAATTAGCACAGAGCTATGAAAATATTAGATCAATCAAAAAATCTTCATCAAATATTATGACAAATTCTGCTAGGACATACCTTCTCTATAGTCTGCCTCTGGACTCTCCGTGTGGGGGACGCCGTTTATTATCACCTGGACGGCAGAGCTAACGACCTAATTGGAAAACTAGAGACTAGAGAGGAGAAACAATCAGACAAATTGTTGGACAAGTCTAGAATCAAAAACGCGAAGGTTGCTGCCTCGTTCGGAGGAAGAAAGACGAATAGGCAGACGTACCTACCTGGCGGCGCTGACGTCCTAGACTCCAGGCGAAATCGAATTAGGGTGCGGCGTTCCTCCTGATGTGACCGCTGTAGCATCTCTCTGTACGAGCCAACATGAGCCTGGGCCTCGTTTTATTTTTCTTTAAGCATGGGCCTTCAGAATTAAGAGCGTACATGAACGGACCTGGGAGGGGGCCCCTTGGTTTCGGGGGGCCCGGGGCGGCCGCCCCGCTCGCCTCGCCCCAGGACCGGGCCTGTGTGTGGACGGTGAAGTGGGTGCTCTGCTATATGCCTAACCTCCTAACCTGATCAACCCAATCTATCAACCTAAATGCTAGATCGTGCAGCTGCGCCGGATGGACGTCGCGAGCGCACGCAGCTCCATCGCCCGATCCGTGCCGCATGCATGTGATGATGTCATCCTACTTTATTCCATCTTATTTTTTTTCAAAAAACTATAACTTTTAAACTAAGTGTCAGAATGACGATCCGTTTTCACTATTAGGTTTTTCGCGACGAGCTCTTCAAACTAGATCCCATATGGATATGTTTCGACAAACTTTTTTTTTGGGCAACTTTGACTCTAGACGAAGCAACTTAAGTGCTAAACCGAAGCAACTTCCTAGCACCATGTGTATTTGGTGAATTTACCTAGCAAGTATATCGTAGACAACATAGAAACCATGACAAACAAATTATCACCGTATATAGATAATTGCTTGGATTGTATAAGACAGTTGCTTGGTTTTGTAGGAGAGTTGCTCGTTTTTTGCTAGAACAGTTGCTTGGTTTTGTAGGAGAGTTGCTCAGGTTTGCTAGAACAGTTTTTGCATTGTGGTTTCGTAATACATTTGCTTGGTTTTGCTAGAAACAGTTTTGCATTGTGGTTTGGTAATACAACTGCTTGTATTTGCTAGGATAATTGCTTGATTTTTTTTTGCTAAGAATAGTTGCTTTGGATCTTGCTAGAACAATTGTATGGATTTCTGCTAGGGGTGCAGTTGCTTAGAGTTTGTAGGAACAATTTCTATATGCAGATGTGTATAGTTGCATACACACAAGATGAGTAGGAGTTGCCCACAAATCTGAGCAATCTGAACAACCACGATAGGCAAGTTGGGATAATGTTAGCAAAATTCATTGATACACATAGTGCAATGAAGTTTCTTATATGTAGCACTAAAGGCGCCTCATGTTTTGCGTGATTTTCTCAACAAACCAACCTAATACGCATAGCAACTAGGCAAAAAATGAAGTTGCTTTCCTTTAGCACTAGAGTTGCCTCAATCGGAGCCAAAGTTGCCTAAAAAAAAAGTTCGACGAAACCTATCGATATGAGATCTAGTTTTGAAGAACTCGTCGCGAGAAACCCAGTTGTGAAAACGAAACTGGATTTTGATGCTTAAATCAAAAGTTATAGCTTTTAAAAAAATTCGAACCACCAAACAAATGCACGTGTGGAGAATATTCCTTTGCTTGATGGATTGTTTAGTGCGCACCCATAGCTCTTTCCATATTTGAAGAAGCGCTCGATCCAACCAACGGGCGCTCTGGCGCTCGCTAGCCATGTCCATCTATCAATGCCTTCTTTATCATCAATCAATACCAGTACCACCGGCACGGCGGCACCGCGCACTGATTCTAACCTAACTACTGCTGGCCTACCACACCGGACAGTATATGATGGCTGTTAAGCTACGATCAACATCCACAGGATCAGTCATGTGCAGTCACAGGTGAGGAGCCTCCAAATCCTCCTCGTTCGCCTGCCGATTTTATCCAGCTTCTTGATGACAATGGCGAGGAGCTGATGGTGGTATGGGACCCCGGCAAGCTGCCCTCCATGGCTCTGTGCGATTTCACCACCACCTGAATGCACGCCAGTTTCTTCCCTGTGAAGTGCAAGCCCGTTGCTTCCGTCGTTTTTGTGTAGGTAGAAGTTTCTGCCGCCCACATCGCCGATCCTGTCGTTTTTGTTTAAACCTGTCAGAGAGAAAACACCCAAGATGTTACTTGTCCATTTGACCCAAGTTAAATTTGGAAATGTTGACTTGATAGAATATAGTCGCTTTGGGCTGAGCAACTAAAGTTTTGGGTGAAGAAGCTCTCTGAATGACGACTTTTTTCAGGGTAATAATTTTAGAAGTCCTTGCATATATATGATCTAAAAAAAAGAAGTCGTTACATAGAACTAGCACCAAATAAGTTGTCTACATCCTAATCCATAACGATTGGCCTATATTATTACATTGCTGAGTCCTTAAATTAAAGAATGTAGTGGGAGAAATAAATTTCAAGCAAGACAAAAATGAGTAAAAACAAATAGCCAGATGCCATATGAACAAAGACGGTTTGTCAGATACTTACATAACTAATAATAAAACTGTACTCCCTCCGTAAACTAATATAAAAGCGTTTAGATCACTAAAGTAGCGATCTAAACACTCTTATATTAGTTTACAGAGGGAGTACTTACTAAACCTGATTAGTTCTTAACATATTCTGATATGAGTTTCGGATGATTGAAACAGTGATCCCAGTACACACGAATGAATGGTGCGAGTGACACAACTTGAGAATGGTTTTGTTTCACAAGCAATCACATCTTTAACAACAGACACCGTAGGACTACTAGCTACTAGAGTTTAATCCCCATTTGATTAATGGCAAATTGTCATGGCATATCCATTAGATTAAAGTGAAAAGGATGGATGAATGGGAGGCTTACTCTGGAGGGAGAAGTGAGAGTGATGGAGCTGGAAGGAGTCGGCGGAGGCCGGGTCCAGCCGGGGGCTCCTCCCCTCCCGGTGGTACCGCTCCACCACCGCCGCGATGGCGTCCCGGATGCTGGAGCCGAGGCTCACCATCGCCCTCACCGGCCCCGCGCTCCCCTCCACCGTCACGTTCACCACCACCTTCGCCTCCTACGTACAACAAATAACCACCCAGTTCACTCAGCGCACCGCGCGACGACGAACTGATGAAAATGAATGCGCGCGCGCTCGTCAGTTCACGTGGTGTAGTACCTCCCAGGTCGCGCGACGATCGGGCGGCAGCAGCAGGGAGGAGGAGGAGGCGGAGCCGGCGAAGGGGGAGTCCGGCGCGAGGACGTCGTAGCAGGTGTGCGGGCGGTCGAGCGGCGGCGGCGGCGGGGACGGCGGGTGGGTCGCGGGGTGGACGCGGGCGTCGTGCCACCAGAGCGCCGGCTCGGAGGCGGAGCGCGTGAGCGCCCTCCTCTTCCCCTCCTCGGCCCGCCTCCGCGGCCGCGGTCCCTGCAGGAGCTGCACCGGCAGCCGGAGCTTCCGTCCGCCGCTGCTCCCGCCCCGGCGCGGCGGCGAGGAGGGCCCCGGCGATGCGCGGGCGGCTCTTCCTCCTCCCCTGCATCTTCTCTGGCTGGTCGCCACTGCGCTGCGCGGTCGTGCGTGTGTGGAGTGAAGTTTGGAGTCTGGGGATTGTTGCGCTGCGTTGGTCGGTGGTGGCGTGTGTCGTCGGGCGGCCGCAACCTCCGGTTTGCCGACCCGGCGAGCTTCTTTATGCTTTGCGCAACTCGGGAGAGGAGAGGAGAGGAGAGGAGGAAGCTTCGCGGCCGGTGCTCCACGAGGGTGGACCGGGCGCACGGGACGCTACTGAGCCTGGGCTCGGCGTGTCACTCGGGGTAAGGGTCATCCCGTGAGCCGGGAGCAGCGGAGGCAGACCGGAAGGAAACTGGGCGAAGGAAGGAGTTGGATTCTCCGCGTGCGGCGTGGGTGGGCGTCACGAGACGAGACGGGGCGGGGTCGTGCAGGGGGAGGGGGTTCGGGATTCGTTGCTTGTGGGTGCAGTGCAACCAAGATTCGGTCCGGATGTGCGGGTCGTTTTCGTCTTCGCGGTTTGGACGGTGGCGGACCCAGACAAATTAAGGCCCCGCACCGGTCGTGCGTCGGTGCGTGTCTAACTAAAGTCAACCGGCCAGTTTTATATTTGTTTAATCAACAGAAAATAGCTATCCAGCTCAAAGAATAATAGACAGAAAAATAGGTTAGCTACTGTGCCATCATCTCAGCACTTCATGTACCTCTACCGCCAGGGTCTACCGCTACGTATGAAAGTCCATCCTACCACTTGTATCCAACACCCCGCGTCCGTTCTGATGATGTATCCATGACATCATGATACATTGAAAACGATATTAATGATTACATTAGTTGTGATTGACTTTAATATATATATATATATATATATATATATATATATATATATATATATATATATATTAATTGCATTAATTTGAAATGTATTCTACTCCCTCCGTTTCGAAATACAAGTTTTTGTAAAGATTTCACTATTGGACTACATACGGATGTATATAGACATATTTTAGAATGTAGATTCACTCATTTTGCTCCGTATGTAGTCCCTTATTGAAATGTCTAAAAATATTTATATTTAGAAACGGAGGGAGTATGAAGCAACATTATTTTCACTAATTACATTTTATCTTGGAAACAACATTCATAACGACAAATACAAATCCTCATAATGACATGCTCCGGTTGTTTTCTCTCCCCTCGAACGTATCAGACCGTAACAAACTCTAAGAATAAGTTTTGTGTAAGAAAAGACGCCAGCCGAGCCCGAGAAGAGCTCAAACCTAGCCCGGCTTTGAATTAACAAAGTCATCAACCGGCCAGGATTACATGGGCACCACATTACATGGAATAAAAAAGCTGAGCAAAGCGGAAAGAAAGATACATGACACAAGGTAGAACAACACAACGGCAGCACCCTAGAGCCAAAGCACTAAGCCACAATGCCGATGACCACCACTACGCCCACACCACCTAGCCAACTAAGGACACGGAAGGAGGGCACCACCGTGCAAGCTTCGAGCGCCGGCTGCATCCACAGGCCAAACTTAGGCAACACTTGAGTTGTCTCCGCCGTCGCAAAGGGACACTACCCTTTCACCCAGGCTCGATGGGTGCCGCACCGGCGACCGCCAAAGTTGCTCCCACAAGAACCCAACACAAGGTGACCGAGTTGCCATAAGAGTAGCATGAGGAGCATACCCACGAACACGGATGACCATCCAAGCGAGCACCATCTCGGCCAGCGGCAGAGCGAAGCACCGGACGTGAGTTGTCGAACGAATGCAGCACCACGAAGAAGACCCAAGACGGCATCGGATAGCGTCAGGCGAAGCCGAGCAGGATGCAACACGAAGGCCAGGTCATCACGCACCGCCATCACGCCATCAGCATCCCCGCCACAAAGAGCAGTTCCTAACCATCACCTTCAAGAAGGAGCACGACACAAGGGTGTCGTCGACGCCCAGATCATGGGAACATTGGCTTTCGCCATAGCTCGGGGAGGAGGTGAAAGGGAGAGGGTCCACCCCAAAGCCTCCAGGAAGAGGATCGGCACCAAAGGCGTCGACTTTGGGGAGGCCGCCGCGCCGGCCAAGAGTTTCCCCCGGAACCTCGCCACTCGCCAGATCCGCCATGTCGGCATCGGGGGACGACGACAGCAGCCGTCAGGGGCCGACGCCAGCACGGATCAGGGCAGATTGGAGTGGGGGCGGAGCTTCTTCAGGGAGCAAAGGCGGACTGTGGGGAGCCGCCTCATCACCTTCGTCCGCAGCCTCCACGCCGTCCGCACTGTCGTGGGAGGCTACCCAACAGCGCCCGTTGGTGCAACCTGCCGCACGGGCCGCACCGCGCTGATGACCCACGAGTATAGGAGATCAATCGTAGTCCTTTCGATAAGTAAGAGTGTCGAACCCAACGAGGAGCAGAAGGAAATGATAAGCAGTTTTCAGCAAGGTATTCTCTGCAAGTGCTATAAGTAAAAGTGATAGATAGTTTGCAGCAAGATCATTCGTAACAAGTAACAAGTAACAATAGTAACAAGTGTGCAGCAAGGTGGCCCAATCCTTTTTATAGCAAAGGACAAGCCTGAAAGTTCTCTTATATAAAGTAAATCGCTCTCGAGGACACATGGGACTCTGAGTCTTGATGACCCACAAGTATAGGGGATCAATCGTAGTCCTTTCGATAAGTAAGAGTGTCGAACCCAATGAGGAGCAGAAGGAAATGATAAGCAGTTTTCAGCAAGGTATTCTCTGCAAGTGCGGTAAGTAACAGTAGTAGATAGTTTTGCAGCAAGATAATTTGTAACGAGTGACAAGTAACAATAGTAACCAAGGTGCAGCAAGGTAGCCCACACCTTTTTATAGCAAAGGACAGGCCGGAAAGTATTCTTATATGAAGCAAGTGCTCCCGAGGACACATGGGAATTTCTGTCTAGCCATGTTCATCATGTTGAGTTGATTCGCGTTCGCTACTTTGATAATTTGATATGTGGGTGGGCCGGTGCTAAGGTGTTGTTCTTACTTGAACAAGCAACCCACTTATGATTACCCCCTCTCGCAAGCATCTGCAATTACGAATGAAGAATTAAGATAAATCTAACCATAGCATGAAACGTGTGAATCCAAATTAGCCCCTCATGAAGCAACGCATAAACTGGGGGTTAAGCTTCTGTCACTCTAGCAACCCATCATCTACTTGTTACTCCACAATGACTTACCTTAGGCCCATAACATGGTGAAGTGTCGTGTAGTCGACGTTCACACGACACCACTCAGAGAAGCAACAACATACATATCATCAAAATATCAAACGATTACCAACTTCACATGATTACTTATAACAAGACTTCTCCCATGTCCTCAGGAACAATAGTAACTACTCATACCTCATCAACATGTTCAAGATCAGAGGAATAAGGATGGTGATCAAGGTATGAGCATAATATCTTTCACCAAGTAAACCAACAAGCATCAACTACAAGACGTAATCAACATTACTAGTAACCCACATGTGCCAATCTGAGGTTTTGAGACAAAGATTGAATACAAGAGATGAACTAGGGTTTGAGATGAGGATGTTGATGAAGATTGGTCCTCCCACGACGGAGGAAGCGTTGGTGATGACGATGGTTTCGATCTCCCCCTCCCGAAGAGAAATTTCCCTGGCAGAATCTCTCTGCCGGAGAGCAAAAGGGCCTCTAACCTGGTTTCCGCCTCGAGACGGCGGCGATTCGTCACGAAAATAATCTTATGATTTTTTCTAGGTCAAAACACACCATATAGGAGAAGAGGGGGGGTCGGGAGACCTGCTGGGCCACCACGAGGCAACAGGGCGCGACGAGGGGGTAGGTCGCGCCCTGTTGGCTTGTGGCCAGCAGGTGGCCCCCCTCTGGTATATTTTTGGCCCAATAATTCTTATATATTACATAAAAATTCTTCGTGAAGTTTCAGGTCATTTGGAGTCCAGTGAATTTTCTGCCATTTTCTTGGTTTTCAAGTCCAGAATTCCAATTTCCAGAGATTTCCCTCTTTGTGATGTACCTTGCATATTCAGAGAGAAAAGACATAATAATTATATCACAATAAGGAATAATGGACAAGATAACATAAATATCAATAAGAATTCATGATGCATGATGCACGTATCACTGTCCAGTCATGTTCATCATGTTGAGTTGATTCACGTTCGTTACTTTGATAATTTGATATGTGCGTAGACCAGTGCTAAGGGGTTGTTGTTATTTGAACAATCAACCCACTTATGATTACCCCCTCTTGCAAGCATCTGCAACTACAAAAGAAGAATTAAGATAAATTTAACCATAGCATGAAACATGTGGATCCAAATTAGCCCCTTATGAAATAACGCATAAACCAGGGTTTAAGCTTCTGTCACTCTAGCAACCCATAATCTACTTATTACTCCACAATGCCTTCCCTTAGGCCCAAAATATGGTGAAGTATCATGTAGTCGACGTTCATATGACACCAACAAAGGAAGGAACAACATATATATCATCAAAATGTCGAACGAACACCAACTTCACATGATTACTTATAACAAGACTTCTTCCATATCCTCGAGAACAAAAGTAACTACTCACAAATCATCACCATGTTCAATATCAGAGGTGTAATAAATATGATTAAGGATCTGAACATATTACCTTCCACCAAGTAAACCAACAAGCATCAACTACAAGATGTAATCAACACTACTAGTAACCCACAGGTACCAATATGAGGTAATGAGACAAAGATTGAATACAAGAGAAGAACTAGGGTTTGAGATGAGATGGTGTTGGTGAAGATGTTGATGAAGATTGGTCCTCCCACGAAGGAGGAAGCGTTGGTGATGACGATGGCTTCGATTTCCCCCTCCCGGAGGGAAGTTTCCCCGACAAAATCTCTCTGCCAGAGAGCAAAAGGGCCTCTGCCTAGGTTTCCGCCTCAAGACGGCGGTGCTTCATCCCTAAAGTATCCTCTTGATTTTTTTCTAGGCCAAAACACATCATATAGCAGAAGAGGGGGACTGGAGGCTGCCTGTGGGCCAGCCAAGCCATCAGGGAGTGCCCAGGGGGGTGGGCGTGCCCTGTTGGCTTGGCACCAACAGGTGGCCCCTCTCTGGCACTTCTCTGCTCCATAAATTCAGATATATTCCAGAAAAAAATCCTCGTGAAGTTTCAAGTCATTTGGAGTCCAGAGAATTTTCAGCCTTTTTCTTGGTTTTCAGGTCCAGAATTCTAGTTTCTGGCAATTTCCCTCTTTGTGATGTACCTTGTAAATTAAGATAGAAAAGGCATTAGAATAGTATAATAAGGTGGAATAGTGGCCAAGAATAATATAAATATCAATAATAAATCATGATGCACAATGGACGTATCAACTCTCCCAAGCTTAGACCTCGCTTGTCCTCAAGCGAAGGCCGGACGCGATAATAATGACCACATAATTAGAGAGAGAGAGAGAGAGAGAGGTGTCGATAAAAACAAAATATGGACATGCGAGCATCATGAATATTATCATAGCAACAAGTTTTCATCATATAGCTTCTCATAAACAAGTAACAATCTCTCCACAATCTTGAAGTATGAAGTATAAACTTTATTGACAACCAACAAACTGTGTTCTTAGTCATCGAGACAATCACAATTCATCATATTTCAGAGAAGAGTCTATGTAAGAGCTTTTCATTTTAGCAAGTTCACATACTCAACTATCATTTAGTCTTCTATGATTGCTGACACTCAATGCATATTTTTGGAGCAAATGTTTCCATCAGACACATAGGAAGATATGGGCTTTATTGTTTCCGCCACCCAACTTATTTACCTCAAAGATAATGTCAACAATAATGACTCATGATCATCTACATTCAGCTGGATATATGTGCATGGATCTTTCCCCAGCACATGATGCTTGCCACTAAAGAATTAATAGATTGGGATAGGAATAAACATTATTGACTCTTGCATAAAAGTAAATACATGAAAGTAAAGGATAGGCCCTTCACAAAGGGAAGCATAGGTTGTCATGCACTTTTTTTTTGGATGTGCAAGCTCTTAGTGTAAAGGAACATCACTTTATATTGCCCCTTGTGATAGCAACCTTTATTATGTAGTCTGTCGCTTTTATTTCTTTGCCATCACAAGATTGTACAAAGCTTATTTTCCCTTACAATAAAAGATCATATATATTTAGGATCAATTTTTATTGCTTTTATGCACCGATGACAACTTACTTGAGGGATCTTATTCAATCCATAGGCAGATATGGTGGACTCTCATGGCAAGAAAATGGGTTTTAAGAGTTATGGATGCACAAGTAGTATCTTACTCAGTGCGGATTTTTGGGCTAGCAAAAGATCCTAAGCAAGCGCCACATGTTAGAGGATCCATGACAATATAACTTATATGTGTATGTAGACAAACATAACTCATTACAATGTCTTCCTTGTCCAACATCAACTATTCGATCATTATATAATATTTGATGGGGGCTCACAATCATAAAAGATGTCCAAGATAGTGTACTTGTATGTGAATCTCCTATCCTCTTTCACAATTTTGCATGGATTGTATCAATGACTAATACTATGATTGTTAACTACCAACAAATTTTATCAAACACACTTCTTTCTATGTGGAGTCATTACTCCCCATGGGATTAACATATGATCTTTTTGTTTCTTTTATTTCATTGCTATTATTGATGCATGAGAGTAAAGCAGCAAACTCAAACTAATCTTCATTATATAACTCTCACTCTCGGTTACAGGGATAGATAGATCACAAAGCAAGAACTCTAAGAAAATCAATACTAAACTTTTATTTCTCTAGATCACGAAATAACTAAGGATCGAACTAAGATAAATGATAATTGTAAAAGCGACGGCGATACGATACCGGGGGACCTCCCCCAAGCTTGGAACAAGCTAAGGGTGATGCCCATACCCATGTACTCAAGTGTCCTTCTTGGGTGGTGGTGGTGATGAAGTGATCCTTTTAGCAATGATGCTCTTTAGGATACAGATCTCCTCATTAAGTTTATCATTCTCTCGCTTAGGTTCTCATTGCAAAGTTTGTTCGTGACGATCATTGCTCCCTCCATCAAAGGACGGGTTTTGCTAGTGGAGGCAGCGGTAGTATCTACTTGTGCACGAAGGTAAGGGGTAAATCGAGTATTGGAAGGTGTAACATTGTTTGCTAAGCTCGACTTTTTGAACTCCACATGCATATCTCCCGGTTGTGGTAGAGGTACTTCCTCTTCTTCTTCATCACTTGAAGGTTCAATCCTTTTTAGACCAGCCTCCACCTCTTCCTCTGTTGTCCATCCATAAGGATCAGTACCCCCATAAACTTGGGAATTGGTGATGAGATCTGAAACATAGCTCTCTCCCTTTGAATCTTGGGATGACATCTTGCTTCTAAATCCGTCAGAAAAACAGGCTGAAAAGAATAGAGGAGAAACTTGCGATGCGGTGGTCAAAACATACGGGGGTATATATAATGAGTTTTTCTAGGTCGGAATATGTGTCTAAGAAGAAAACAGAGTCCGGGAGGCACACGAGGTTCCCTGTTGGCTTGGGACTCCCTCGTGGGTCCCTCTGGCTGGTTTTTATTTTTGTATTTTTTCTAATATTCCAAACAGACAGAAAATATTTTTATGGAATTTTTGGAGTCGGTTTACTTACCGTATCACATACCTACCCTTTTTCAGGTTTCTAGAGTGTTCCGGAAGGTCTCTCTTATGTGTTCTTCCGGTGTCATTACTTGAATAACATTAGTTTCAATATTAATGGGCACACCTAAAATAGAATGTTTAATTCTTTGCCCATTAACCACTCTTGGATTTGTGCCTTTGGCATTATTGATCTTAATGGCTCCGGAGAGATAAACTTGTTCGACAATATAGGGTCCTTCCACTAGTGCAACGACGTGCTATACAAACGGTTTTTAACCCCTTTCCGCGACGTAGTTCCAAACCATCGCCTTGCATGTGTGGGCGATAGGGGGGGTCCATCCCACACGACACCGCAAAACCGTTGGCGATGGTGGCCAACGAACGCAAACGATCTCCAAATATAATCGTGTGCGGTGTAGGAACAGATCGCACACATAATCTTTTGGGCATACGTGTGGGATTTGGGATCAATCACACACGTCCAAGACGAGTGAAACACGTCTAATTGCTCATGGAAAACAAATGGAGTTTGACCTTTGACCGTTTGCGAAACATTAAGTAATCCACACGGGCCATTGTAGACACTGTGTGTGATATCTTCATCATCGCACACGAGATTTCTCTGGGAACCGTGTACCATATATAACATCATCGGGCACGTTTCCCGAAAAATGTACGCGTGGGATCGTCTTTACATCGGGCACAGTTTCCTGTTGGCTCACGTGTGAGATACGGTGCTATCGCAAACGATTGAGTAGCTCCTACACACACGTACAAGTGTTGCAAACCGTTTGGGATTTCTTATGTATCACCAACGTTTTAGAATATATCTCGTATGCTATTCCTGTGTATCACAGGCGGTTGCGTTACGAGTTGCGTGTGCTTTTCGTTCTGGACCGCACACGCTTAGTTGCTTGAACCGTGTGCGCTGAAATTGCCAGGTTATTGTAAAATATCGCATTTAATTCACCCTGGAAATAGCAGATTCGCCACAATATGCAATCGACAAATAGTGTCCACATGAAGAACATTCATCATAATTCGCCACAATATGCAATTGAACGAATAGTGTCCACAAGCAGAGAATTCATCATAATTCACGACAATATGCAATTGAGAAAATGCCAGCTAAATTCCACAGCTGTTAAACCGACATATCCAGTACATAATCATAGTGTACGAAATACGGAGACATGATCACATGGAAAATAATGCATCCATGTGTATATGTTTAGCTGATAACACTATATAATTGCGTACTTATTTTTAGGAGATTTGATTTCGGAAATCTGCGTCGTCTTTAGAGGGCTTGATGTAGTGTTTCACAAAGAAGGTGCTGATAAATTTCCTAACAGACAACAATTCATCGGCGGTGAGCGGTTCAGAAGTCATCGGTACGAAGATCAGCTGCATGACTTTTAGATCAGAATGTGACATACGTGTGGAGTAGAAGATAGTAATTAAGAAGCAGACTTACTGGTTTTTATCTTGTCAGCATCGACACCACTTTCAACATGTCTACATAGGTTGATCATGTGTGCACAAACGTAGTATCCACATAGGCTGGTACCTTGTTGTTGCTGAGGACACTGAATTGTTTTGTACAGTATTAGTCATGTATTTGCCCTGTTAGGAACAACCTAACCGGTGTAAGTTGTTTTTTTCTATGGAGAGAAATAGAAAGAGGTTTACTTAGAAACTTGAACATCTGACTAGCATTTTCTGAAAATAACGGATTTCGTTGTCTTACCGGAGAAACGATCACGTGCTGCAGAGGTAGTTGGCAGTCGAACCTATTCCCCCCTAAAGTTATGTTCTTTGACAATACACTGCAAATGAAGATGAATTTTCACACACTCAGTTCTGGAACCAGATATGAACACAATGCATTAACATCAAAGAATTCAATACCTATCCATGAAATCCTGAAGACGACTCAGATCCTAAGGCGCATTTGACTCTCTGAGAGAATCCATGTAGTAAACTGTGTTGCGTTTTGGAATAATGACCACCAAGATCCAGTGACCTCTACAGTTTAAGAAAACCATGAACGTACGAACTATGTCTAAAACTGAAAGACGATCAATGTATGCGTGGTTGTATATTTATACTTACTGTTCATGATATGGCCACATGAAGAATTCTCCTATCGATAAGTCGAACAAGATCTTGGCGACATGATCAATGGAAGCCGTGCGTGAGCCATTATTTTTTAACAAAACGACGTTTGCTAAATCAGGATCTATGAAATACGCATGCACCCTTGATTTTCTCTGCGTCGTCAATCCCCTGAGAGGAATACAGTACAGTTAGCTTTTTTGTCATTTACAACCTTGTATGGAGAAGTTGATCAGAGTTTGTAAAGTACTTACAACATCAAGCATTTGACAAGAGTGGTAGCAAGCTCATCGAAGTTGAAGAAGAGATGAAAGTCCTCGAATTCCACACTGATGGTACCTGGAACGTGAGAGAAATGCCATTTGTCGTAGTGCAATTCCACAATGTTAGTATCTTCTCCTTCTGACATTCTGTCCATGCAATATTTATGTAACTTGCGAGCACTAGAACTGCACTCCTCCCAGAAATCGCCAACAAGGAATGGCTGGCCATGTTTGTACTTGCGTTTCTCATATGTGTCTACTTCCGTACTAGCAAGATGCTTTTGAAGGTCTGCTTCAGCCATGTGGTCAGAACCGGGATTATCCAGCCCTTCGAAAACCTTATTATTAATTTGGGTACGGCCGATGATTCCTTGTAGAATGAGGCTCTTGGTCCTATCCCTCCTCTCACTTTGGAGGCCCAACTTCCTATGTGCAACCCTGCCCGCTTGTGTCTTCTTAGCTGAAGCACTTCTTGTTTGACGTCTGGTTTCATCAACAACATGCTGCTGAGAAGCGTGTGAAGGTACAATGGACTGCTGAACAGATGATGCTGCTGTGGCGGACTGCTGAGCTGTAGTGCCAGAGTCGACGGACTGATGAGCACCCGTTGAAGGTGGTGCCAACGTGTCGGTGTGTTGATGCGGCTGTGACAGCGTGTTGGTTTGCTGAGCAGGCAGTGCCGACACATCGGTATGCTCATCAGGCGGCTGCGAACCACTGGACTGATGAGCAGGTGGTTCCTGACTTTCAGAGTGCTTAGCAGGCGGTCCCGGACTTTCGGCGTTCTTAGCAGGCGGTTCCAGACATTCAGACTCCTTAGCACACGGTTCGGTCGGGTTTATCTGGTGAGCATGCAGTGTCGATGTGTCTGCACTTTCTGCTTCAGTGGCCGGCATCTGAACCGATGATACGTCTTCAGCAATTGTAGGCCTTGCCACAGGCTGCTCAGGATGGGACGATGACCTGGCATCTATGGCAGGAAGTCGGCCGGGCTGATCACAGGTTGATGCCTCGGGCATCTGATTCCCAAGAGTATGTTCATCGGGGGAATCACACAAGATCTGCTGTGGCGAGATGATAGTCACCAGTTCGAGGGTGACATTGGTTGCTTTTGGGGGGGGGGGGGCTGGAGGGGGCTCATCCAGGAAGTATATTTCTTTCCGTGGCCACTGGATATGATTTAACCGTGTTTCTTCCAAGGTCCTCTGCTCATCAGGGTCCTGAAGGACATTCTTCAGGGGAAATTTACTGAACCCAGGCTTTATTTCAGTCACGTAGCACTTCACACAACCCTCCTTCAATGGCACATTGTCCAACAAGCGATCCCCGTCAAAGTCAGGGTTGTAAACCCACGCTGTTGCACATTTTAAAGAACCATCATAATGTGTAAGCACGACCCTCACTCTCTCCCCCTGTCCATATAGATCAGATATAGCACCATCATGTCCAGCTGCAGCATCATTGTCGCTGGGGTCAGCTGATGCACATCTACTCTTGTGCGGTGTTGCCATACAATAGGTGGCATCATCCATGCCGACACCCCCTTGCGTCTCCTGGCTATCTCCCAGCATTAGTGTCTTCTCCTGCATATTTGACTCCTCAACTTCCTTTCGAACTACATGATACATGTCCCTCTTGATCTTTTCGCACAAGTCTCTCTGCCTATAATCACTCCTAGCTTTTTTTCATGCTGAGCCACTCTTCTTTGCTTAGTGAGAAAGCCCTCTTGTGTGGGACATTGACACCAATACCCCTAGCACGGCCAGGGGGCTCTTTGGTAGTCAGAGCCTCGGACAGAATGTCACATGGCCCTGAGTTCCTGTACACCCTTCCAGTGTTTTTGGAAGCCTTTGCCATCACATCATACAGTTCTTGGTCTGCTGAGTTTTCAAAGTAATAAGAACCGTCTCCATGCCTCTTTGCACGTGCCCGCAAGTAGTCCCTAGCACGAGTGCCCCTAATTTCACTAAAGGCCGGTTTGCCACCCGCAGCTACTGCTTCTTTGTCCTCCTGCTCCCATATCGGTTTCATGCCGTAGTATCCTGCCACACCCATACAGTGGGGGTGTGTGTTCTTCTTCTGAAGTTCCGATTGCATAGCACTCCTCTTAATAAACTCTTCACTGGCCCTGACCCTTTTGAATTCTGTCCAATCTTCCTTTGTGATTTGGGGGTACGAGGGGATTGGGTCCTTGCCTTGACTCAAGAACTTCTTGTACAACACATGCTTCCAGTTTCTCCAAGCATCCCTAGCCTTCTTTAGTGCAGCGTGTTCCACCTGCTCTCTCCACTCCTCAGGAACATTGAAGTGCGTCATGATCTCACGGACTATCCTCTGCCGTGTTTCTGTACCAACTTTCCGAAACCCTGGCAGATTAATGTTGAGCCTTGCCCTGCCAACAAATCCACACACACTCCTGAACCTCGTGCGTGCTTTATCAAGTTTAGTTGGATCCCAAGACTTCAAATCGATGTCAGTTACTTCGTATACACTTTTAGGCTGGTGTGTGGGCTTTCTTGGAGTGCTCTTCTGTCTCTTGACCGGATGGGTGATTATGGCAGCTCTATCTCGTTCATCATTTCTTGGTACACGATCATCTGTTGCAGACATGTCGGCTTCGGACTCAGATGAAGATACATCGCCAGAAGTATGACTGTCGTCGCTGCTAATAGACATCTACAGAGTACACATGCGAAATTCAGAAAAGGGTGATAATCATAAAAAATGTAACAGCTTGGAAGCTAGCTGTCTAAACATGGCATGTGATCATTTGGAAATGCACGGCTAATCTGTTCATTTAGTGTGACTCGTGCGCACATGATATGTAATTCGACAATAACTAATTGGAACAAACACGGCTTATATGTTAGAAGGTAGATGATGAACATAA
The DNA here is from genome assembly GCA_039707655.1 of Elymus sibiricus. NCBI lineage: Eukaryota > Viridiplantae > Streptophyta > Magnoliopsida > Poales > Poaceae > Elymus > Elymus sibiricus. The sequence continues at coordinate 347,122,435 of CM077671.1, forward strand.
ATACGCTCTCCATTATTTTATAATCATTTTGGGGACAAACCGAACCAAATAGAAAAAGGGATTGCAAGATAATAGACCTCACCGCGATGAAGGGCAGCAACTGACCATTTTTTTCTGTGCAAATCCGGCAGGAGAGGCGAGGGTACAGGATCAATATGCTCGACGGCGGCTGACGAGCAAATGAAGACGGTGAGGCGTGGGCAGCCGCGTGTTCGGAGCGGCAGTGAAGGGTTGGGTTGACGCCGAGAAGCGGGTACACAGCTGGGTTGAGCACGACGACGCCGGAAAGGGTTTTGGTGTGGATCTGGGTGACGGGAGGGGGGGGGAGCTAGCTGTCGATGGAGTTTGGATAGAATACGCGGACAGATGAGCGAAACGGGGGAGGGCGCGGGTTTGGGGGGAGGGGAGGGGGGCATGTTGGCGGCTTCGGTGAAAAGGGTGAAAAAAGATCGCCCTGCGTCCGCGGAAAAAACTTTGCAAATGGTTTCATATAGTAACCCGTGTGCACAAGCAGCACAAATCTGTTCGAAATGAAAAGCTGAAAACTTTGAAATGTAGACGTGACCTCGTCGTTTTGTCTCGAAATATTTCCCACGGTACGCAGCTATCGTTGTACCCTAATATTGATTTTCTGGCGCATTTCTGGGCTCGCCTGCTATATTTAAGGCATTTTTTATCATTTACGGGGCATTTATTGCATACAAACCAAATCCCAACTACAACAGCGATTGTTGACGAGAGGTATAAGGACCGCCGTTCGATCTGGGTGGATCCTACGGTGCAGACGCATGATCCGTGTGGTTTGTGTTTTGTCCAATCAGAAAGCAGGACTCACGTTGCGCGCACTAGGTTTCATAGGCCGCGGTTTAGAAAGCACACGGTTCTAGTTAACCAACCGTGTGCTATTTGTCCATGCAGAACAGTCAAATTTTCATTTCAAATGAATTTGGGCCACCATCATTTCGCCTTGAATTATTTTCATCCGCAGACAATCAACTATTAGCCCATGTATTGATTTCCGGTCGCATTTCATGACTTGTTTGCTAATTTGAAGACATTTTTTCCATCAACATGGGGCTTGTTAGTAATTTAATTGGAGGAAATGCAGATGTACTACGAATATTACAAAAATGGGTGTGTCACCGTGGCATGATGTGAAGACCCCGTGCGAGAAAATTGGTAATGTCTGGCGGAAGTTGTGATGGCCTGCCCTTTGAAAACGAATGCATCTCGCACAAAGGATCATGGTTTACGAAAAGTAGAGTTGGCATTTCGGACTCCAATCGGTGTCAATCTCATCCTTTCGCCTTGGTTTTTTCCATGGTATGCAAACATCATTGTACTCCTAATATTGATCTTCTGGTGGATTACATGTCTCATTTGCTATATCTAAGTCATATTTTTGCAGTTACCATGTTAATTAGTTCTTATAAATAAAACATCACAACATGAATTACGTGTGGATGGTGGCAAAGAATCTCTTACAAATCATTTGTGTGTCACTTTGCATGGTTTTCGTCATTGTGCAACGAATGAGAAGAATTGTCAAGCATTTCGGATGGGACATGTGTCCACCTAAATAAATGTCAGTAATTTAATTACAGGAAATGCAGACGGACTCAGAAAATCATGAAAATCGGTGTGTCATCGTGGCTGATCTCGAGACACCTTGGAAATTTTTTGGTAAAATTTGGCACAAGCTACAATGATCGCTAATTGGAAACCATGGCATCTGAGTAGAAGGATCATAGTTCCAAGGGGAGAAGTGGCAAATCGAACTCCAATCGACTGTGTCTTCATTGCCTCTCCTCCAAATTTTATCCCACGATAGTCAATCATAATTATACGCCAGGGTTGATTTTCTGGCGCATTTTTGGGCTCGTTCGATATTTTTCAACATTTTTTATCATTTACGGGGCATTTATTGCATACAAATCAAATCCCAACTTCAACAGCGATTGTTGACGAGAGGTATAAGGACCGCCGTTCGAGCTGGGTGAATCCTACGGTGCAGACGCATGATCCGTGTGGTTTGGGTTTTGTCCAATCAGAAAGCAGGACTCACGTTGCGTGCACTAGGTTTCATAGGCCGCGGTTTAGAAAGCACACGGTTCTAGTTAACGAACCGTGTGCTATGTGTAAACCAAACTGCGCATGTTCAGTTCGTACATACCGGAGTGAGATGAACTGAGCGTTCTACCTATAAAGTAAATTATCATGAACATTTCAAATTCATTGCTACAGGGGACAACATATTAATCTAGATGAACATAAGGCCGTGCATACCTCGCAATACAGTACATGCGAAACTTATAACAGAACGAACTCAGTACACATCCCTCACAATTCAGTACATGCAACAATTCAGTATAGTTGACATAATGACTACTTTTTGAAATCAATTCCCATGTACATGTTGTGATCGCGATCATTAGGTTGACCCCTAATGAACTTAGGATTTCTGATGATTTTACGCTTCTCCTCTGCTATTTTGCGTGGCCCCTGAGGTGGCAACTCATCATATTGATTGTACTCCTCCTCATCACCAACATTCTCGACGCCTAGTACCCTCCTCTTCCCATACATCACTACATGGCAGTGCGTATGCAAGAGGTCTGGCACAAAGAAAATCTGGGTAGCATCGCTGGCAAGAATAAATGGGTCCTTGTGATATGCCATAACTCTGCGGTCAACATATGTCTTCCTGCTGTAAGCATCAACCTTTACGCTACTAAGAGGGACCCATCTGCACTTGAATAATGCCACCTTCATTGCAACATAGTAAAGCTCCCAAATCTCTTCAATGGTTCAATAGTACACCTGTTTATCGTCTTCCTCTATAGTTAGGCATTCTATTCGAATAGAGCTATTCTGATACGAGGTCTTAGCATCACGTTCCTCAGTGTAGAACGTGTTGCCATTTATGTCGTACACTTGGTACTTCATAATCGCCGTTGATGGCTTTTGTGCCAACCACGTTGCAAGGTCTTCTTGGGGTCCGTTTGCCAAACGATCCTTCAGCCATCTTATATAGTCCCTATTGTGTACATTTGTCTCGGCAGCTGGTGACAGCACATTGGGTAAGTTGCTTTGTCGTATCTCCTCCATGTGTTATGCAGCATAAATGTCGAGTATCGGGCTGTTAAGCAGTACCGTCAAATGGGCTTGATCGTACATATCTCTAGGTGCAAGATTCTTATTGCCAGCAAGGACCGGCTTACCAGCCAGCCTTCCCTCATTGCGAGAGAGGGGCACACCTATAGGTCTAAGTTTCATGTATTCGGTGCAAAACTCAACCACCTCCTCCGCGGTATAACCTTGTAGGATGCTTGCCTCTGGATGACATCGGTTCCGACAATAGCGCTTCAATATTCCCATGTACCGCTCAAAGGGATACATGTTGCGAAGAAACACAGGACCACAATACTTTATCTCGTCCACAAGGTGCACGGTGAGATGGACCATGACATCAAAGAATGACGGTGGGAAGAACATCTCTAAGTTTGACAATATCCTTGCAATATCAGCTTGCTTATTATCCAGCTCTTCAACATCTACCACCTTCTACCATAGTTTGTTGAAGAAATCACAGAGATCAATCAATGTGTTTCTTATGTCTGTGTCCATCATATTCCTTATGGCCACCGGGAGGATTTGTGTCAACATTACGTGGCAATCATGTGACTTCATGTGAGACAACTTCTTTTTACCCAAGCTGTCATGCACGAGACTTCTGATGTTTGTGGAGTAGGAAGAGGGTGTCTTAATTGACAACAAAAATGTGAAGAACTCTTTTACTTCTGCTGCAGTGAAATTGTAACTCTGGTGTTGGTGGAGCAATTTGTCATCATCTTCTGCTTCATCGATGCGTTGTGATTGATCACCAAGCATATCGAGTCGTGCACCGTCACCATCCTTTCTTTTGCCTTTAATCTTGAGCAGAGTACTAAGGATGCTTTCACAGACATTCTTCTCTACGTGCATGACATCAATGCAATGACGTACACTTGGGAACTCCCAGTAAGGTAATTCCCAGAACACTAATTTCTTCTTAAACACTTGGTCCCTGGGTGTTATTTTTGACGTCGAACCGGATCCCTTGCCAAGCACAACATTAATTCCTTTAACCATGTTGTGGACTTCTTTCCCATCATAGGGTCTTGGGCCCGTTCCTTTCTCTACCGTACCATCAAATTCAGCAGTCATTTTTCGGTAAGGGTGATTTCTCCTTAAGAACCTATGATGACGCAAATACACGGTTTTGCGCGAGTTGGAAAGAAATCTACTCTCGGTCCTATCCATGGATGTGACACATCCTACTGGTCCCTTTGTTTTCTGCCCCGAACTGTTGCCTAATGCAGGCATATCTTGAATGGTGTGCAGCAGCAACACATGTAGCCGGAAAAACTCCTTTGCGTTGGCATCATAACAGTTCACACCAGACGTCCACAACGTCTTTAGTTCTTCTACCAGTAGCTCAAAGTAAATGTCGATATCATTTCCAGGTTGCTTCGGGCCTTGGATAATCATCGACATCCTGATGTATTTTTTCTTCATACACAACCAAGGAGGAAGGTTATATATGCACATAAGCACTGGCCAAGTGCTGTGTTTGGTGTTCATATCGCCAAATGGATTAAATCCATCAGTACACTCCCCTAGCCATATATTTCTAGGATCCTTTACAAAATCTTTAAACCTTTCAGCGATTTGTTCCCACTGAGCCCCGTCTTTCGGGTGCCTCATATACTTATCCACAGTTCGCTCATCATGTGCCACCGCAACCTCTTTGCCTCTCTAGGGTTTGCAAACAAACGCCTCAACCTTGGAATTATAGGCAAGTACCAAACAACCTTGAACGGGATTCCTGTCTCGATCTCTTCGTCCAATTTGTACTTGTCCTGTGCTCTCCTGCGCTTGTATCGTGCATGTTGCATATGCGGCATGAACGCAAATCTTTGTAATCACCGCGGTACAACATACAATCATTCACACAAGCGTGTATCTTCTGGACTTCAAGTTCCAATGGAAAAACAATTTTCTTTGCTTCGTTCGTGCTTTTGGGGAGCACATTATCTTCTGGAAGAATGTCTTTGAAAAGACTCAACAACTGTGTGAAGGCCTTGTTTGATAGACCGCTTTCTGCTTTAAATCTGATAAGCGCCAGTGTGACACTCAACTTGGAATGTTTCTTTTTGCAACCTGGATACAAATCTTTCTTGGAGGCCGCAGCAATGCTTGGCAGCTCCTTGTACCCGGCTAAATCTTTTCCTGGGCCCTGGAAATTTGCAATCATAGCAGCAAAATCTGGCATATCATCAAGGTCGGTGTTGTCTGCTTCACACTCTTGGTTTTTCTTTGGTTTTTTGGCATGCCAGTCTTCTGTCTGTAGCTTGACGTCTGAGCCCTGAGGTTAAATTCATCACCCATGCGACTCTGATCGGGGTTTGGCACCTTGCCGACAAGCAGGTTATTACATTCATCCATAACCGGCTCTTCACCATGTTTAGTCCATCTTGTGTATCCACCCATGAATCCCCTTTTGTATAAGTGTAACTCGACCTCATCAATTGGAAATGACACCATATTGCCACAATCCTTGCATGTACAAAGGACGTAATATTGTTTGCAAATTCTCTTCTTTGTCCGTTCAGCCAAAGCCATGAACTCCTTCACGCCATCCCTATACCTTGAGCTTGTCCGATCCCCCATCCATTCAGACCGTTCCATCTGCACACGTTGCATCCATTAGATGGGTGAATAAATCACAAGATTTTATTTTCATAATTTATGGAGGGTGCTGCATAATGTTACCCAGCCGTGCAATGACACTAATCAACCTGTCAATTTACACGCATCGTCAGTACTGCCATTATATGAATTTAATACCTTAATTAGGCCACTCAAGGAAAATAATACCTTAATTAATTAGCAGCGGCACGACGAGACAGCAGGGTCGAGGAGCAGAGCTTAGTGGGGCACCTGCCTGTAGTCCGGGCTCCACTATCCCGCCTACGACCGCGAGGGACGTGCTCCAGTCACGCCGGCGCCGACCACGAGGATTGAGCTCCTCCTATATCTCCAGCCGCCGACCGAGGATTGACCTCCTGTCACGCCGCCACCGTCGACCGAGGATTGACCTCCTGTAATGCCGCCACCGCCGACCGACTGAGGATGGACTCCCTATAACGCCGACACCGTATTGACCTCCTATGAGCATAACGTTTTTTTGGGGGTTTCCGAAGAGCGGCTGTTTACCGCACCCATATGTACCGGGAAGCACATCACAAACGGTCATGTTATGGAAACCGTGTATCACGCACATTCTATCTCACACAATTTGATTTGGGAAACCGTGTGCCGTGTACAACAGAATGCGATAAATAGTTCACCCGACCGTTATCATCAGATCCCCATAGTTTCCCCGTCTTCCCCAAATCCCTAAATAGCATCAAAATCCCTAGTGCCCAAATTCCCTAGCGTGGATCTGACATTGGGAAAATGCGGACGAGAGGTGCTGATGGTTTCAGTGGGGCTGCACCGGTTCGTACAGTCGCTCTTGGCAGCGCCATTGGCGGCTCAACCATGACGGCGGTCACCGCCGAGCACTTGCCTAAGGTCACCAGGAGGCCGGTGTACTACGGATCCGAATCGTCTTGTCAGGTCCCAATCATTCCTCATATTTTTAGCATGACACACACACAGGAAATCGATCAAATGCCGGATCCAGAGTTTGACTCCAGTAGACTCCCGCAACATGAGTTCGATTCCGAGTTTTGCGCCACCGAGAAGTACCAAAAGCTGAGTTGTGTGCACAGACACACTCCCGCTCGACGTGTATGCACGGAGGGATTCGACATTGGCAGATGGTTTCTCGGTTGCCCCTTACAGGTTAGTGATAAGTTCATCCCTTCAGTTCAGTTAATGCCCTCACTCATCCTGATTATTTAACATTCGCAGGGATATGAGGCTTGTGCCTTTGTTAACTGGCTGGATGATGAATGGCATGGCAGGGCTCGGAGTGTTATCACCAAGCTTGCAGAAGATAACATAAAGCTAAAGAAGAAACTGACTAATCTAGAGTGTACAATCACTACGATGAAGCAAGAAAGAATCAATCACAGGCAACAGATGAAAGCAAGAGACAAGAAGGAACTGGCATGTGTAGTTGTAGTTGCAGCATTAGCCATCTTCTATGCGCTGTTTGCAATGATCATTAGGGGTTTCGTTTGATTATTAATGGCTACATCAATAAGCAGAGCTCATCTATTGGTTACCAACTGTCCTATGTTAAATGCTTACTATTTCACACCCGTTGTGTTTCATATAAGCTTGTGTGTAGTTAAACAATGCATCTAGTGAACCGTGTGAACTCCTAAAATGTACACATGTGAAACATTTGGCATATTGAGAACTGCACAATAGCGGGAATTTAGAGCGACGGACCGGGTGCACACAATTGCGGTTGATTATATCGGAATTCTAACCGCCTGCCAAGGCACCAATATAATCGGTCAATCCCCTGCTTCAATAGCCATTCCTCTTGTCTTCACACCACGCTTCAGTTGCCACCATCTTCATCGTCCCGGCCGGCCACTCTACACTTCCACGCACTCTGCAATCTCGCTTTCTCGCCGATTGTTTAATTACGTAGCGCAGCAATGTCGAGCGACAGCGAGGACGACAGTTCCGCTAGTCTGGGGTCAACCACAGAATCATCGCGCTCGTCTTCCATGAGTCCGGCATCAAGCCCTGACCTCCATTTTATCCGGCTCATGGAAGGGACGCCGCCGCCGGAGTCATCAGACGACGACCAGACGGACGAGGAGCCGCCGAAGGACGAAGAAGACGACAACGATGAGGAGGAATGTTCGTACAAGGAGGAGGACGCCGAGGAGCCTCCGAAGGACGAAGACGACGATGATGATGAGGAGGAATGGTCGAACAAGGAGAACGACGACGAGGACATCAACGACGATGGCGATGAAAATCCAGCGGTCAGCGGCAAGAAGCGTCCACGTCAAGACGATGGCGCAGGGCCATCTAACAACAACAAGAAGAAGTAAAACAGACCGTAATCCTTAAACCTGTTGTCGGTTGCTCATATTTATTCCTTAACTTTGTCTACCTTCTCGATCTCATCGCAAACGGTTAAGAATACAGATTCATCAGTGATCATTCACAATATCACACACATTTGGTTTCTTGAATTGTGTGCCATGTCGAGCACACAATTCAGAACAACAAATCGTATGCGTTGTCCAGAATTATAGCACATAGTTCTGATTATCGAACTGTTTACAGCCTATCACACACACCTTGTTACGCCGCACTGTTTGTGTTCTTACGAATCTTCGCAAATAGTTCATATGAGGGACCTGTATGCCGTACATCACACACATCTATATTTTATTAACCGTTTGTGCCATTTCGTCTCATCACAAACAGTTCTTAAAAGTCAACTGTCTACCGTAGATCGCACACGCAAATATTTTCTGAATCATATTTGATGGATCCTACATCGCACACAGTTCGTGTCATTGGCGACGGAGCCTGAACTATACCGTTTGCGATTCATGCATCGCACACAGTTTCGTCGAAGGGTCTCTGATTGCAGTGTCGCGTTAGCAGCATCCTGCAGTAGTGTTCCCATTTGGAGAGAAGTTTTCATGCAAAAAATCTGAAACGAGAATTGTACAAAAGAACTAGATCACCGATTTCTCGTTTTTGGATTCTTTTGTCATGCCATCTTTTAACTTTTTCTTTAAAAAACTTGGCATTTTCATAGGCTTGTGTCCTCCATTCATCTAGAGAGCTAATGTCAAATAACCTCTTCTCACCGGCAAGTTTGAAATCATAGTTAAGTTCTTTAATTGTCCAATAAGCTTTATGCTCTAACTCAAGAGGTAAATGACATGCTTTTCCATAGACCATTTTATAAGGGGACATTCCCATAGGATTTTTATAAGCAGTTCTATAAGCCCATAATGCATCGTCAAGTTTCTTAGACCAATTCTTCCTAGGTCTATTGACACTCTTTTGCAAGATCAATTTTATTTCCCGGTTACTTAACTCAACTTGACCGCTCGACTAAGGGTGATAAGGTGATGCAATTATATGGTTAACATCATATTTAGGTAGAAGTTTACGGAAAGCATCATGAATAAAGTGTGAACCACCATCAGTCATTAAATATCCAGGGACTCCAAACCTTGGGAAAATAACCTCTTTAAGCATTTTAATAGAAGTGTTGTGATCAACACTACTAGTTGGAATAGCTTCTACCCACTTAGTAACATAATCAACAACAACTAAAATATGAGTGTACCCATTAGAGGAAGGAAAATGTCCCATATAGTCAAAAACCCAAACATCAAATGGTTCAATTGCAAGTGAATAATTCATAGGCATTTCTTGACGTCCACCAATGTTACCAATTCTTTGACATTCATGACAAGAGAGGACATACTTATGAGCATCCTTGAAAAGAGTAGGTCAATAAAAACCAGACTGTAATACCTTGTGTGCAGTTCTGTCACCCGCGTGGTTCCCTCCGTAGGCCTCGGAATGAAACTTCCGTAGGATCTGTTCCTATTCATGCTCAGGTACACAACGTCTAATAACACCATCTACTCCGTCTTTATATAGATGTGAGTCATCCCAAAAGTAATGTCTTAAATCAAAGAAGAACCTTTTCTTTTGTTGGTAGGTGAAACTAGGTGGTATATATTTAGCAACAATGTAATTAGCATAATCTGCATACCAAGGTGTATGCCGGGAACTCATCAGAAAAATTATCATCAATAGGCAGTGGGTCATCAAGAACATTTTTCATTCTAGACAAGTTATCTGCTACATGATTTTGAGCTCCTTTTCTATCTACAATATGCAAATCAGACTCTTGAAGTAAAAGCACCCACCTAATTAGTCTAGGATTATCATCTTTATTTTCTATCAGATATTTAATAGCAGCATGATCAGTGTGAATAGTAACTTTGGAATCAAATATATAAGGCCAAAACTTATCACATGCAAACAGAACTGCTAAAATTTCCTTCTCAGTAGTAGCATAATTTCTTTGTGCATTATCTAGAGTCTTAGTAGCATAATGAATAACATTCAACTTCTTGTCTACTCTTTGCCCTAGAACAACCCCAACAACATAGTCACTAGCATCACACATAATTTCAAATGGTAAGTTCCAATGAGGCGGCTGAACAATGGGTGCATAAATTAAGGCTTTCTTAAGTATTTCAAAGGCTTCTACACAATCATCATCAAAAATAAATGGAATATCTTTTTGAAGAAGATTAGTTAATGGCCTAGAAATCTTTGAGAAATCTTTAATAAAACGCCTATAGAAACCAGCATGACCAAGGAAACTTCTTATACCTTTAACCTCTTTAGGAGATGGCAGTTTCTCTATTGCATCAGCTTTGGCTTTGTCTACTTCAATACCCTGTTCAGAAGTTTTATGCCCAAGTAAAATACCTTGATTCACCATAAAGTGGTGCTTCTTCCAATTCAAGACAAGATTAGTTTCTTCACATCTCTGCAAAACTCGATCAAGGTTGCTCAAGCAATCATCAAAAGAAGTCCCGTAAACGGAAAAATCATCCATGAATACCTCAACAATTTTTTCACAAAAGTCAGAGAATATAGCAGTCATACATCTTTGAAAGGTAGCAGGTGCATTGCATAAACCAAAAGGCATATGTCTATAAGCATAAGTTCCGAAGGGACAAGTAAAAGTAGTTTTCTCTTGATCTTCTTCCGACAGAGGTATTTGGGAAAAACCAGAGTATCCATCAAGGAAACAAAAGTGTGTATGCTTAGATAATCTTTCTAACATTTGATCAATAAAAGGCAAGGGGTAATGATCTTTTCTAGTAGCTTTGTTTAATTTCCTAAAATCAATTGCCATCCTATAACCAGTTATTATCCTTTGTGGAATAAGTTCATTTTTATCATTAGGAACTACAATTATACCTCCTTTCTTAGGAACACAATGAACAAGACTTACGCAGTTACACCATCTACTATCAGCTATGGGTTTGATTATACCTGCCTCCAAAAGCTTTAATAATTCAGTTCTTACAACTTCCTTCATTTTAGGATTCAAGCGACGTTGATGATTAACGACAGGTTTAGCATCTGGTTCCATATTAATCTTGTGCTGACATAGAGTGGGACTAATGCGCTTAAGATCATCAAGAGTATATCCAATAACAGCTCGATGCTTCTACAGAGTTTTGAGTAATATCTTTTCTTCATGCTCTGAAAGGTTAGCACTAATAATAACAGGATATATCTTCTTTTCATCAAGATAAGCATATTTCAGTGTATCAGGTAATTTCTTTAGCTCAAACATAGGATCTCCCTTAGGTGGGGGAGGATCCCCTAAAATATCAACGGGAAAGTTGTGTTTAAGAATAGGTGTTTGGCCAAAGAATATTTCATCTATTTCCTTCCTTTCATTCATATGCATATCATTTTCATGGTCTAGCAAATATTGTTCTAATGGGTCAGTAGGAGGCACGACAATGGAAGCAAGAACAATGATTTAATCCTTACTAGATAACTCCTTCTCATGTGGTTGTCTACCAAACTTAGAGAAATTAAATTCATGAGACGCATCACCAAAACTTACTTTATCCTTTTCTGTAACACAATTAATTCCAGCATTGACAGTATTCAAGAAAGGTCTACCGAATATAATGGGACAAAAATTATCTTGTTGTGAACCAAGTACTAAGAAATCAGTAGGGTACTTAATTTTTCCACACAAGACTTCAACATCTCTAATAATCCCAAGTGCTAAAATAGTGTCCCTGTTTGCAAGTTTAATAGTAACAAGGATGTCTTCCATTTCAATGGGTGCCATGTCATTCATAATTTCTTCATCTAAGGTAAAAGGAATAGCACTCACACTGGTACCCATATCACACAAGCCATGATAGCAATGATCGCCAATCTGCCAACAACTGGTTTATTTTTATCTAACTCATCCTGGTTGTTTCTAACAGGTTTAGCAATTCTAGCAGCCTCATCACAAAAGTAAATAACCTGACCATCTATATTATCAACCAAGAGATCTTTAACCATAGAAATATTAGGTTCTACACTTATTTGTTCAGAAGGTTTGGGTGTTCTAATATGGCTTTTATTAACCACAGTTGTAGCCTTAGCATGTTCCTTAGTCCTAACAGGAAAAGATGGTTTTTTAATATAAGTAGTGGGAACAACTGGATCAATATTATAAATAATAGTTTCTTCTTTAGCAATAGTAGGTTCCTCTAACAATTCTTCAATGGGTGAATGATATTTAAACCACTTCTCCTTAGGGAGATCAACAACATGAGCAACAAAGGTTTCATAAAAGAAAGCTACTATCTCAGAGTCAAGTCCATATTTAGCGCTAAACTTATGAAAAGTATCGGTTTCCATAAAGGATTTAACACAATCAAACTCAAGTTTTATACCCGACTCTTTACCTTCGCCGAGGTCCCAATCTTCAGAGTTGCGTTTAATTCTTTCCAAAAGATCCCATTTGAATTTAATAGTTCTCTTCATGTAGGAACCAGTGGAAGAAGAATCGAGTATTAATTGATCATCATAAGAAAGCCGAGCATAAAAGTTATGTATAATCATTTCTCTTGAGAGCTCATGGTCGGGGCAAGTGTGCATCATAGATTTAAGCCTCCCCCAAGCTTGAGCGATGCTTTCTCCTTCACAAGGCCAAAAATTATATATATAATTCCGATCACGATGAACTAGACGCATAGGATAGAACTTCTGATGAAATTCCAGCTTCTACCGGTTCCAGACCCATGTTCCAGCATCATCCAATAGCCTATACCAATTCAATGCTTTTCCCTCCAAAGATAAAGGGAAAACCTTCTTCTTGACATTGTCCTCGGATAAACTTGCAAGCTTAAATAAATCTCATATATATATATATCAAGTGCAAATCAGGGTGAGTTGTTACATCTCCAGCATAAGGATTAGCTAGCAGTTTCTCTAACATACCCGAAGGAATCTCGTAATCAATATTTTTCAGTAGGTTCAGTAGTATGAGGGGCAACTTTTTCCACTTCTGGTCGGGGTGAAGATGCCCCAAACAGGGCCTTCAAAGGATTACTATCCATAGTGATAAGCAACGGTAAATTTCGGCACGTACCAAAAATGTTTCCTTACCAAATTCTACTCACCAAAGGCGCTTCACTCCTCGGCAACGGTACCAGAAAAGAGTCTTGATGACCCACAAGTATAGGGGATAAATCTTAGTCCTTTCGATAAGTAAGAGTGTCAAACCCAAAGAGGATCAGAAGAAAATGATGAGGAGTTTCCAGCAAGGTATTCTCTACAAGTTCTATGAGTAACAGTGATAGATAGTTTTGCAGCAAGATAATTCGTAACAAGTAATAAGTAACAATAGTAAAAAGTGTGCAGCAAGGTGGCCCAATCCTTTTTATAGCAAAGGATGATACGTGTCCAACATATCTATAATTTTTACTTGTTCCATGCTGTTATATTATCATTCTTGGATGTTTTACAATCATTTTATAGCAACTTTATATCATTTTTTGGGACTAACCTATTGACATAGTGCCAAAGTGCCAGTTGCTGTTTTTGCTTGTTTTTTTACTTCGCAGAAAATCAATAACAAACGGAGTCCAATCGCGACGAAACTTTTTGGAGATTTATTCTAGACCAGAAGACACCCAGTGGGCCAAAGAAGTGCCAGGGGAGTGGGCCAAGGAGACCACAACCCACCAGGGCGCGCCAGGGGGGCCCCGACGTGCCCTGATGGGTTGTGCCCTCCTCGGGGACCCTCTCCACCGCCTCTAATGCCTATAAATTCCCAAATATTCCAAAAACCCTAGGGGAGTCGACGAAACACAATTCCAGCCACCGCAAGTTCCAGAACCTCGAGATCCAATCTAAACACCATCATGGAGGGGTTCATCTTCCTCATAGGTGCCTTTCCGATGATGCGTGAGTAGTCCACCATAGACCTACGGGTCCGTAGGCAGTAGCTAGATGGCTTCCTCTCTCTTTTATGATTCTCAATACAATGGTCTCTTGGAGATCTATTTGATGTAAACTTTTGCGGTGTGTTTGTTGGGATCCAATGAATTTTGAGTTCATGATCAGTTTCTATCCATGAATATTATTTGAGTCTTCTTTGATCTCTTATATGCATGATTACTTATAGCCTCGTATTTCTTCTTCGAATCTTTGGTTTAGTTCGGCCAACTAGATCGATTTTTCTTGCCATGGGAAGAGGTGCTTTGTGATGGGTTCGATCTTGCGGTGTTCTTTCCCAGTGACAGAAGGGGCAGCAAGACACGCATGTATCGTTGCTATTAAGGATAACAAGATGGGGTCTATTCCTACATGAATAGATCTTGTCTACATCATGTCATCGTTCTTATTGCATTACTCCATTTTTCCATGAACTTAATACACTAGATGCATGCTGGATAGCGGTCGATGTGTGGAGTAATAGTGGTAGATGCAGGCAGGAGTCAGTCTACTTATCTTGGACGTGATGCCTATATAATGATCATCGCCTTGGATATCGTCATGACTATTCGATTTTCTATCAATTGCCCAACAGTAATTTGTTCACCCACCGTGCGCTATACTCATGAGAGAAGCCACTAGTGAACCCTACGGCCCCCGGGTCTACTTTTCCAACATATTGCTTTCAGATCTATCTTTTTGCATCTTTGTTTTCGGATCTACAAAACCAAAAACCCAAAAACATATTGCTGCATATTTTATTTGCCTTCTCTATTTTGTTTTCTTGAGAGATCTATCTCTCCTATCTATCACTACCTAATCTATCTTTTTACCGTAGAGAGATTGACAACTTCTCTTTCGCGTCGGGTTGCAAGTATTTGTTGTTTGTGTGCAGGTGCTGCTTATTGGGTGGTGGTGATCCTCCTACTGGTTCGATAACCTTGGTTTCATAACTGAGGGAAATACTTACCGTCGCTGTGTTGCATCATCCCTTCCTCTTTGGGGAAATACCGATGCAGTCTCAAGCCACGTCAAAGGACAAGCCTGAAAATTCTCTTATACATTACTGCAGGATGGTCCAAAGACGACACATCAATCAGAGACCCTTCGACGAAACTGTGTGCGATGCATGAATCGCAAAAGATATAGTTATAGCTCTGTCGCCAATAACGAAAACTATGTGCGATGGCAGATCCATCAAATACGTTTCAGAAAAAAGTTGCGTATGCGATCAGTGGCAAACAATTCACCAAGATAAACTATTTGCCACGAGACAAAATAACGCAAATGGTTAACAAAACAAAGTGTGTGCGATGTACGACATACATTTAACCCTGATAAACTGTTTGCGCTGAACCAGAAGAACACAAATGAGTGGCCAGATGATTATGTCTGCGATAGACGACATACAGGTCAGCCGGATAAACTGTTTGCGATGACATAAAATAACACAAATGATTACCCAGATCAAGATGTGTGAGATAGACGGCAAACATGTTGCCTGTATGAACTATTTGTGATGAGACAAAATAACACAAACGGTTGCTCAGATGAAGATGTGTGTGATGTACAACGTACATGTCACTCTCGGATGTGTTGTGGGCAAATGGTTGCTGGTAAAGAACTGCCAGTGATTAATGAAATCATCACCGACGGATTCGGTAGTTTAATCCGTATGCGGTGTGATTTCCTCAGTCTGCGCACAAACTTATATGCTGTGTGTAGAAGAACATGATTGCATAACCAAATTAAACATCCAAATACATAAGTGACTACACACATAACATTGGCACACCTCAATAAACAATTACACACATAATAACATGATTGCATAACCTAATTAAGCATCCAAATACATAAGTGACTAAACACATAACATTGGCGCACACCTCAATAAACTATTACATGCATAATAAACTTATCCCTCTAAAACTACAAATATTTCGGCATAGAAGGAGTACGAGAAACGATCATCAAATCATCTACTTCCTGTGACGCTTGCCGCCACCGCTCTGCTTGTGGCTCGATCCCTCTTCGTCTTCAGGTAGGAGGCACTTACTCATGTCAACGATCTGCCTGAACATCTCGTAGCATGTGTACGCTTCCTTGGCCGCGGTCTGGAGGTGATATTCATCCAGTTTCTTCACCCAGGACCTGTACCAGACATGCTTGTTCTTGTCACACTTAGCCTTCATATCTATGTAGTAGGGGTCGATGATGGCCTTGGCCAGGTCAACATGGGAGTCCATGTTCTTCTTGCTGCCCCAGACCTTGTAGTGGCCGCGGATGTCGCCAAGCTTCTGGCAGGCCAAGCCCAAAGTCTTGAGCACCTTTGGATCATTGGTGGTGTCCACCGTAGCGAACCTGTAGTCGGGGCTATTGACAAACCTGGTGAAACGCTCGCAAGGCGCTGTGACCAGGCAGTAGTGGTAGAGGAGGACGTGATCGCGCACGCACAAATTGGCGACGGCAACCTTCCGATCATGCTCGGCACGACCGTCGGTGTAAGCGAGGTCGAAGCCGACCACTTTGTACTTGTCATCCCCAGCAGTCAACTGCTCCATAGTGTTGATGGAGTCCTCCACCATGAGCGGGTCGTTTATGTACACCACCGTGAGGTCCGTCTTCCTCATGTGGGTCTCCACATGATGCACGCAGAACTCCATTGGAGCGCCACTGGATATCCTCTCTGTATGCGTCATCGAGGGTGTGCTTAATGTGTTGTGGGGCACGATCGAAAGCGTCAAGAGACTATGGTTAATGTCCGTGAGTATAAATGGGGGCCGGACGTCCTGGAAAACCGGCACGTCCGGATGGCAGTTTTTGCAGCGCGTGATTCAGTCGTGGAGCACGTAACTGCATGGGGTGACGCATGTGGCGCAACCGCATGCATATGGAGCCCCGAACGTGATCGTGGGCAGGCCCCAACCGATGGCAGAGCATGCGCGGAGGGGCGCGAGAGCAGAGCACACGGAGGGACGCGATAGCAGAGTGCCAGGAGGAATGCGAGGTCGAACCAGACCATTTTGTACTTGTCCTCGTCAAGCAACAAGTCCATAACGTTGGAGTTCTCCACCCAGATCGAATGTTTGGTGTACACCACCGAGAGCCCCGCGAACCTTCTGTGCGTGTCCACTACGGCATGCATGGTGAACTGGCGCTCGTCGTCGGCAGCCGCTGGGAGTGCCATTGGAGCCATGCAGGATACCCTCGGTCGTGGTTCTGCTTCTTAAGGTCCGGATATTAATTATCAATTGCATATTAATGCCCAGATATTAATCGTCCATTGCATACTAAGGATAAGATAGTACTACCAAAATACGAGTCTCCCTCATAAGATGCCATTTGCATGGTTGTATCACAAATGGCAGAGAAAGTACAAAGGTTCAAATTCCAGCATTAGAAGGCTCAAATTGAAAGATTACATGGTTCAAACCGATAATAGAAATGAAATTCAGCTTATGCAGAAACTTTGTCATGCAGCTCTAGACGCCTGCGCTGATAAGCTAAACATGAACAAATATGATAGGTTCATACTGATATTACTACTAGTTTGGCAACTTCAATGTTTCTGCAAAGGGATCCGCCACTGACATGTCATTTATGGGCCTGACATAAGGACTTCCGAATAGTCTGTCAACTGAAGTTACAAAATGAAATTGAGCTTCTGTAGAGCCTTTTCCATTCTGTCCTAGTCGCCTGTAACACCCTGGTTTCAGTGCTACAGTGATGTCTGTAATTAAGCTACAGTAATGACCTTGATCAAGCTTAATCATGTTGCTAATCTCACTTTGTTTCAATTCGCGATGGAATTCAAATTTAAGTTAATGTTGAAAATTAAAGTTTTCAAAATGCCAAAACAAAAATGTTCGAAATGCGGGAAATAATGCCTAGGTAATTGTGTTGTAGAAATCAACATTTTTGAAAATAAATAAATTCACTAAATTAAAATAAAACTAAAACAGAAATTTATAAATAACAGAAAAGAAAAAAAGAAAACAAAAAGCCCCCACCTGGCCCAACTGGGCCACCGGCCCAGCAGGCCGGCCCACCCCAGCCCCCTGGGGATAACTCCCCCGCACCCCACCAAACCGTACCCCCCATCGCCCACTTCCCCCCCGCTCGCCTGACCCTCTCCCCTCCCTCGCGATCCAGATCTGGATCGGGGGCCGCCGCCGCCCGCGCCTCCCTTGCCGGCGCCCTCTGCCACGGCCTCGTCCCACCGGCGCCCGACGCCGCCCCGCCTTTGCCTCGTCGCCTCCCCGTCGCCCGGTGCCACTGCGCCTCCTCCCCGTCGCCGTCCGCCACTCCGGCCTCCTCCTCACCGCCGGCTCCATCGAGCCTCGCCAAACCCGCCCCCCTACGCGCCGCCAGTGAGCCTCCGGGTTCCCCTCACTCCTTTCACCCTCGCCGTCTCGTGCTCCCCGTGCCGCGCGCTCGCCGCGGTCGGGCCCCGCCGCTCGCCCCCCCTGCTCACCCGCACACTCGCGCTCACCGCGCCCCGCGTAGCTGGCCGTCGCCGCTCGCCATCCCGCGCGCTCCCCGTCGCCGCACTGCGCCGCCGCGGCCTCGCACTCGGCCCCCCACCGCGCCCGCGTGCGCACCCGCTCGTGCCCTCACTGCCCCGCTCCGCCCCCGGCCAACGCAGCCCCGCGCCAGCCCCGTTCCCCCCTAGTCACCCGCGTCGCTGCTCGCCATCGCCGGCCATCGCTGCCGCGGACCATGGCCCCGGCCGTGGCTATGTGTGCGTGTGCGTGCGGTGTGGTGTGTGTATGGAGTGGCCCTTGGCCACTGCCAAGTGGGGCCACTCCCCCTGCCCCTATGACAGTAGGGGCCCACGCCCCTGTTAACCAAATAAATGAAATAAATAATTATAAATAAATAAATAAATAAGTAATTAGTTAAATTAATTAATTAAGTTGTTAATTAACTTAATTAGGCTAATCAGATTAGCTAATCAATTTGTTAAGTTAATCAGTGTATGACATGTGGGGCCCAGCCCCATTAACAACTAATTAACCATGTTTAAATAAATCTGCTTATTAGTATAATTAATATGTCAATGACATGTGGGTCCTATCCCCTAATTAATTCTGTTTAATAATAATTAAACCTTAATTAAACCTGTGTTACTGACAACTGGGGCCCACTGGTCAGTTTGACCAGTCAAAGCCCCTGTTGATTGTTGATGTCAGCATGACATCATGCTGATGTCATAATTACATTTATTGAATTAATTTAAATCTGTTCATTTCAGAATATTAATAAAACTTTAAAAATTAATATAAAATAAACCGTAAGTCAGATGAAAATATTTTATACATGAAAGTTGTTCAGAAAAATTCCACGAATCCGAATACGCTGTCCGTTAGTCTGTCACGTGCTCCTATCATAACGAACGTGGAACTTTTCCATCGTTTTCGTCTGTCCGGTAGTAGCCTGAGACCCGGAAAATATCGTCAGATATTCTTCCGATCCGTCTGCGACGTGTAGCCCTACGTTAGTGCATGCCTAGCTCTGCATATTGCCATGTCATGCATCGTGTTGCATCTGTGCTTTATATTTATTGTTTCTCCCCCTTCTTCTTACCGATAGACCCCGAGACCGACGCTGCTGCCGGGTACGACTACACTGCTGATGATCAGGCCTTTGTCGCAGAGCAACAAGGCAAGCAACCCCCCCTTGAGCATTCCGATATCGCCCAATTCTTTCCCTCTCATTCTTGCATTAGATTTTGCTACTGTATTAGTTAGCTCCTATCTCTAATGCATAGCCTGTTTTTGATGAACTGCTACGGTACCTGTTGTCATATCAACTTCTTAGTATAGGTTGATAAATGAATCCTCACTGACCCCTTAGTCCCAGTTGCCCCGCTTTTAATATCAGTTACTCGGTCATCATGATCGACGAGCCAGGCCCCTCACATCACCGCACACCCCTTTAGTTGTACGACTCTGCGGAACTACCATCGAGTACCGAGGGTGACACCTCGTAAAGTACTCATGATGCTAGCTCTGTAGTGTAGCTAGTCGGTCGTGGTAATCAGAGGGTGATACCTCTCTGCCACTCCCGATGTTGACTCTGTCGTGCAACCCCCTCAAGTGTGGGACCCCCAAGGGTGATTCCTCTAAGTCCACCTTGACGGTTACATCGAGCGGGGACCATTGAGGGTGAATCCTCAGTTCCCGCCTTGATGTTTTATACACATGGTTACTATGACTTGGTTACAGAAAGATGTTGGTGATGGGTCGGCCCGGAAGGGTACCCACGGTTTGATGATGACGAGGCATGGCCGGGCAGGTGAGGCCCTTGCCACACATCCTCGAGACGGGGCGACGGGACCGCACATCATGGGTCGCGCTCGTCCCGCATTAATAAAATGCTAATGGGTTGGGTATTTGATCTGAGTTGGTCGTTTGACCTTTTTCGCACAGCCCTCACGAGGGAAAAGTTATGGGTACTCGGCGTCGTTGTATCAGCCGAAGCTCTTCGGACGTCAGCAATGGAGCGGCGCGCGCTCGAGTGGTCCGCAACGGCATTGATCTTGTATTAGAGAGTGCTAGGACTGACATCGGCCGCGTACGCATCGTGCAGGAGTGCAAAGGGTGAGTGGGCCCATGACCCCTGCGCGCTTAGGATTTGGACCGGCGGGCTGGCCTCTCTGTTGAGCCTAGGTAGGGCAACGACGTGTTGATGTCTTGAGGCCGGGCATGACCCAAGAAAGTGTGTCCGGCCAAAGGTTATCAGACGTGTGTGGAAATGTGGTGCACCCCTGCAGGGATGAATTCAACTATTCGAATAGCCGTGTCCACGGTAACAGGACGACTTGGAGTTGTACCTTGATCTACTATAACTATAATTGTGACTTAAAATTGAAATGAATGTTGGCTCCGAGATTGCTTTCTCGCAGGGAGTCGAGGAAGAATCTCTGGGCGTGGTTACTTAATAAAATTGCTACAATAATATTGCTATATATGAGATACCAGTCTGCTCTCTTCTAATGCTGCAAGATGCTGAAGATGCTAGTCTTCGATAGGACTAGGCCTTCCCCCTATTCTTGCTTTCTGCAGTCAACCCAGATATAACCCCATTCCTTGATACTGATGCATACTTAGCATAGTTCTGATGTCAGTCTTGCGAGTACTTTGGATGAGTACTCACCGCTGCTTTGCTTTCTCTTTCCCCCTCGATACGATTCTGCGTTCAGACGATGGAGCCCAAGAGATGGAGTACGCCGGAGACGACTACTACACCACCACCGGAGCCTACTACTACGTGGAGGCTGCCCCCGACCAGCAGTATGATAGGAGGTTCCCAGGCAGGAGGCCTCACCTTGTTTAACTTATTTCCGTACTCAGATATTATTTGCTTTCGCTGACTCATGCTTGTCGAGCTTTGTATTCGAGCCCTCGAGGCCCCTGGCTTGTAATATGAAGCTGTATGACTTTAATTTGTGTCTAGTGTTGTGTTGTGATATCGATCAGTGAGTCCCTAATCTTGGTCGTACGCATTGCGTGTATGATTAGCATACGGTCGAAATTGGGGGCGTCACATCGCCGGAGCTGATCAACAAACCATTCTTTTTTGCGCAATAAATGAAGGGAAAATCTCACTATCTTTAGCACACTTGCTCTCACAAGAAAGAACCTGGCGAATATAATCTCCGGTAAGGTCCCTCGGTAAGAGTTCAAAGTAATTTCTGAGAGATGGAGATCAAGGCATTCGATGGGATTGTTATATTGTATCACATTATCCACTACCGGGCCTAACTATATCTGCAAAAGAAGAGAATGTATTAGTGCTTGGACACACAAGGGACCTCTTATGATTTTCAGGGTTTCAAAAATTGAACTCCCTTGTGGTTAAAAATTTAACATGAAAGAGCATCACCTCGATATGTAGCTTCTCCAGGCACGGAAAGCATCTCAGCAATCTGACAACTTGGTCCAGGTCGGGGCCGATAGAATCTACTGCAAAAACCTTCACTGTGCGCATATATGGGGTCGAGCTTGTCGATATAATTTTCTGGATGACAGACGAACATACATCTTGAAGAGAAAAAAATGTTAATTCAAGAATGAGAAGAGGGCGGCTATTGTACCTGGAAGGTTATGGATCCAAAAACAAGTTCAGATAAGTTGACGGGCGAGTAGCCAAACACTGTCAATTTCGGCGCATGAATGACCCTGATTCTTTTGGACCTTGTTGATCAACAACAAGTAATCTCTCAAGTAAAGGCATGTAGTCAATGACCATTTGGTGATTCACCTTGTGCGATCTCCTGTTGCTGCACCATCAATACACACAAATTGTCCGGAGGCTCATGGAGGTGATGTGGAGGCTACTCAACCCATTGATTGCCTAAAGATGAAGGTACTCGAGCGCAGTATAGCCATGGAGCAGGCGCTCCATGTCGTCGTTGGGGATGCAGACGGCGATGAGCTCAAGGTGCTTCAGTCGAGGTAGCAAAAGAGCGGGATTGACGTTAATCTGGGGGAAATGGCAGTTCATGAACCTAGCAATACGCAACATTGGCACGAGGCACAACGCGAAGGGTGGCATCGGGCACATATGTCGATCGTTAAAAGTGAGCTCCTCGAGATGATCTAGGGCGGTCGATAAGAACCACTCATCAAGCTTGGCTCGGTCCTTGCCATTGGAACGGAACTTGCCCATAGTAAGGCCTTTAATTGGGCCACAGTGCGTGCCGAGGATCTGGGACAATGCATCCAAGCGTTTGCGATAGCCAGTGCAGAGTATGTGCTCGCTGATGAGGCCGAGAGGGGCGCGGCGCCATAGGGGGCGCCACCGCCGGGAGAGGACGGTTGTGCGCACGCCATCTTCGATAGGGAGGTGGAAGATGATGACTCTCAACATATTGTCGAGGAGGCTGCTGATGAAGTCTAGGCCTGTCGGAGGCACTTGTGTTTTTGGCTCAGCCCGCCTCCGCTTGTTGGCAACCTCGATGACCACCTTCGGAGAATGGCCGCCGGCGGCTCTTTCTGTCAAGAGTAGAGTAGTGGGAGGATAGTGATTATGTAGCTAGATCAGGGCAGAAGAATAGTGCATTGGTAATTACATGTTACTAGGTAGGAATAGTTTTAATAGATTAAGAAAATGAAATCCCAATTGGTTGCTGAAATACTACAGTTACTTTGATATTTCTACGCAAGTCAACATGCAGATACTAGAAAGAACACTTACTTCCAGCAAAGTATGGACGGTGGATGTCGTCGGGGAAGTTAGCATTTATCGTATGGTCAGGCTCTTTTAGGTGCAGCGTAATTTTAGTGCCAGCTTTCAGTACATAAAACTTAGAAATTTCTGCCCAAAGGCCTTCTTCAAAATAGGATTGACAATCTTCATCAAGTTTTATAGAAACAACGATTGTAAATCCATGGTTTGTTCTCAATATGACATCCCCGGAGTCTTCAGTTATGTAAAGGCCAAGATTTAGCGCTACAGTTGTCGTTGCAAAGCAAGGGATGTACTGCAGGAATTGATAAGATTGTTAAAAAACAGGGTAACATGATAGTATGGGAGTAGTAGTTAAAAGAACAGCACATCAGTTGATATGAAAGGACAAAAAATTACAAGTTAATAGATAATGTAACCATGATGTCGTGCAAATATATATGAGAGTAAATGAAAGAACAATACATCATTAATTTTCCTAATATAGAAGGAGAAGGATAATAATAAGAAGAAATCACATTTGACGTAAATGTTGCATGTGGCACCTTTTATCCAAATGTAGCAATATATAGTATAGGTTCAGAAAAACAATAGGCCATGCATGTCAACCCAGGTATTGTGAGATTGAACATACCGTGCGCTTCGTGAAGTCGTCTGGTACGGTGAGATGGAACTCCTCGGTTTTTTGGCCAAGGCCGCATAGCCCTGATGTGTCCTTGCACTATACACTCTATGAATTAAAACCCTCGAATCAGCTAGAAGAAACATGAATCCACGGCGATTTTGGACGGGTGATTAAAAGGGGCCGACGGACTCGGATAAGAGATGAGCGGAAATATTTTAGTAGATTAGTTACCTGGTTCTTCATGGGGAAAAAACTAGTACCAAAGATTCCCCAATCGGGCGTGCTGGGGCGACAACGAGCAGCGTCGAGAAAGTCAATGCCGATAGGCCGTGGCAAGCGGCAGTGGCGAAATGCAGTGGCATTTGGCGGTAGCCGGCGGCGGCGACATGCGCCGAGCTAAGTGGTTGCCGCAGGGATAGGCGGTGACATGCATGGAGAGTCCCGAAGTAGTGTTAGTGTAGGTGCTACTGGGGAGGGGGAGGGGGAGGGGGGAGGGGAGCGGGCGAGGGTTTTGTGACGTGCGGGTGCTGAGGTTTTTTTTTGAAGTGGTGTTGAGGTTTTTTTTGAAGTGGTGTTGAGGGTTTTCTGTCCTAGAATAATGTGCTTCGGAGGAAACGGTTTATTAGATCCAACCGTGTGTGATAAATCCTATATAAATATTACTCTCAAGTAAACTAGCACTCTGGTGTGATGGAGATATGGACAACCGTTCGATCTATGTACATCCTGCGGTTCAGACGTGCGATCCGTGGGGATGCGTTCTGGCCAATTAGAACACAAATGACACGGCACAATGAAAGTCGTCGCATAGTTTCAATCTCGGAAAAAAATATAATACACAAGCATAGATATAATACACACAAACTAGATAGATTCAATCCCACATCTCATCTTCATGCTTGATCGTTATGATTCTCCAGGAACTAGGCGTACGCGGCGTGCGCTATCCTGCGAGAATACTTCTGCTTGAAGGCCAACGGCTCGTCCTCTTGCATGCGCCAGAACACTAGAATACGTGTTGTTAATCTTATGGTTGCAGAACGGGTATCCATAGCCCCCATTCTTCCTGACACGCCTATTATGCTTTCCATCCACAAGCTCTCTGAGCGTTTGCCTCTTGAATCTCTCCTGGATGTCTTCATCCTCGCTGCCCACATCGTCAGATAGCACCTATACATAGTAAAAACTGTGACGTCCGTATATTTTATAATGAGAATTCACAAGGCAGAGTTTATGAAACATAATATATTATGTGACAATGTGAACCCTAAATCGAAGCTAATTGGTTTGATGACAAAAGTTGGGATGCCATATTTTAGCAACTGCCAAATGTTGGCTAGAGATTGGTTGCATACAAATTCTTGTTATCAATCTCACAAAAGTTGCCAAATGTTGACAACTTTTGATTTTGCCAAATATTGGCAGCAATGCCAAATGTTGGTAGCAAACCAATCAGCCTATTATATGTATTTACCAAAAATGGGTGTAGATGACCAACCGGTTCTCCGTCCGAGTTGTTGTCGTCGCTGGAGTGGTCGTCGGAGTCGCTGTGGACCACCGGCTCTGGCTAGGGAAGTGATGACCCACAAGTATAGGGGGGTCAATCGTAGTCCTTTCGATAAGCAAGAGTGTCGAACCCAACGAGGAGCAGAAGGAAATGACAAGCGGTTTTCAGCAAGGTAATTTCTGCAAGCACTGAAATTGTAGGTAACAGATAGTTTGATAGCAATATAATTTGTAACGAGCAAGTAACGGTAACAGTAAATAAAGTGCAGCAAGGTAGCCCAATCCTTTTGTGGCAAAGGACATGCCAGAACAGTCTCTTATAAATGGCAAAGTGTTCTTGAGGGTACACGGGAATTTCATCTAGTCACTTTCATCATGTTGGTTTGATTCGCGTTCGCTACTTTGATAATTTGATATGTGGGTGGACCGGTGCTTGGGTGCTGTTCTTACTTGAACAAACCTCCCACTTATGATTAACCCCCTCGCAAGCATCCGCAACTACGAGAAAAGTATTAAGATAAAATCTAACCATAGCATTAAATGTTTGGATCCAAATCAGCCCCTTACGAAGTAGCACATAAACTAGGGTTTAAGCTTCTGTCACTCTAGCAACCCATCATCTAATAACTACTCCACAATGCATTCCCTTAGGCCCAAGATGGTGAAGTGTCATGTAGTCGATGTTCACATGACACCACTAAGGGAATCACAACATACATATCATCAAAATATCGAACACATATCAAATTCACATGATTACTTGCAACATGACTTCTCCCGTGACCTCAAGAACAAAGGTAACTACTCACAAATAATATTCATGCTCAAGATCAGAGGGGTATTGAATAGCATAATGGATCTGAACATATAATCTTCCACCAATATAAACCATATAGTAGTCAACTACAAGATGTAATCAACACTACTAGTCACCCACAGGTACCAATCTGAGGTTCCGGTACAAAGATTGAACACAAGAGATGAACTAGGGTTTGAGAGGAGATGGTGCTGTTGAAGATGTTGATGAAGATTGGCCTCCCAAAGATGAGAGGGGTGTTGGTGATGACGATGGCTTCGATTTCCCCCTCCGGGAGGGAAGTTCCCCTGGCAGAATCGCTTCGCCGGAGGGCAAAAGTATTCCTGCCCAAGTTCCGCCTCGAGATGGCGGCGTTCCATCCCGAAAGTCCTCCCTTAATTTTTTCTAGGTAAAAAGACCTTAAATACCAGAAGATGGGCACCGGAGGTGGGCCGTGCTGAGCACAACCCACCAGGGCGCGCCTGGTGGGCCTGGCGCGCCTTGGTGTCTTGTGCTCACCAGGTGCCCCCCTTCCGATAGTTATTTGCTCCAGTATTTTTTATATAATCCAAAATAATTCTCCGTGAAGTTTCAGCTTATTTGGAGGTGTATAGAATAGGTATCTCTGATGTGCTTTTTCAGGTCCAGAATTCCAGCTGCCGGTATTCTCCCTCTTTGTGTAAACCTTGCATATTATGAGAGAAAAGGCATTAGAATCACTCCCTAAAGCATTATTGTGCATAAAAACATTATAAATAACAGTAGGAAATCATGATGAAAAATGGACGTATCAACTCCCCCAATCTTAGACCTCGCTTGTCCTCAAGCGAAAGCCGATATTGAAAGGCATGTCCACATGGTTCGAGAGAGAGGTGTCGATAAAAACAAAATACGGACATAGTAGCATCATGCTTATTATCATGGCAGCAACAAACTTTATCATAGAACTTATTCATATAACTCTTATTATATAACTTCATCATATAACTTCATCATATAACTTCTCATGAACAAGTAACAGTTCATCACAACATAGAAGTATAAAGCATAAACCTTATTGAAAACCAACAAACTATGTTCTCAGTCAACTTTGCAACTAAAATTCATCATATTTTTAGGAAGGGTCTCGTGTCGTAGCCTTTTGGCAAGTCCACATACTCAACTATCATTTAGTCTTCTATGATTGCTAACACTCACAGCATACCCAAGAGCAAAAAGTTTCAACCGGACACATATATAGGAAGATAGGAGCTTCTAGTTTTGCCTCCCAACGTATTCACCTCAAGGGTGATGTCAACAAAAATAACTCATGCTCACTCATATCCAACTGGATATATGTGCCTAGATCTTTCCTCACCACATGATGCTTGCAAAAAGAAAAATTAAAAAGGAATAGGGAAGAATACTTTGACTCTTGCATAAAAGTAAATACATAAAAGTAAAACATAGGCCCTTCGTAGAGGGAAGCAGAGGTTGTCATGCACTTTTTGGTTTGCATGCCCAATCCCTTAATGTAAAAGAACGTCACGCTATATTGCCCCCTATGATAGCAACCTTTATTATGCAGTCCGTCACTTTTATTACTTTGCCATCATAAGTTCATACAACGCTCAATTTTCTCTTACACTAATTGATCAA
The DNA here is from genome assembly GCA_039707655.1 of Elymus sibiricus. Taxonomy (NCBI): domain Eukaryota; kingdom Viridiplantae; phylum Streptophyta; class Magnoliopsida; order Poales; family Poaceae; genus Elymus; species Elymus sibiricus. The sequence goes on from CM077671.1 coordinate 347,150,223, forward strand.
ACACATTTAGAAGCAATTTTTATTGCCTTAGTGCACCGATGAAAACTTACTTGAAGGATCTTACTCGATCCATAGGTAGGTATGGTGGACTCTCAAAACATGAGTTTGGGTTTAGGATTTTTGGATGCACAAGTAGTATCTCTACTTAGTGCGGAGTTTTTGGCTAGCAAAGATATTGAGCAAGCACCACATGTTGAAGGATCTATGACAATATAACTTCTATATGAATATGAACAAACATAAATCATTACGTTGTCTTCCTTGTCCAACGTCAACAGTTTTGGCATATAATATTTAATGGGGGCTCACAATCATAAAAGATGTCCAGGATAGTGTATTTGCATGTGAATCTTCTCTTCCTTTATTAATTCTTTCATGAATTGCATCATTGACCAATGCTATGTTTGTCAATTTCCAATAATTTTTACCACTTACACTTTTCCTTATGTGATGTCATTACTTACCATAAGATTAGCATATGATTCTTTTTCATTTATTTCCTTATTATTTTGATTGCAACAAGAAAGTAAAGAAGCAAAAGCTCAAACTAAGCTTTATTATATAACTCTCACATGATTACATAGATAGATCACGAAACTAGCACTCGAAAATAGATCATACTAAACTTTTATTCAACTAAATCACGAAAAAGCTAAGGATTGAACTAAAATAGGTAAAGGTGAATAAAAGTGATGGTGATATGATACCGGGGCACCTCCCCCAAGCTTGGCTCAAGCCAAGGGGAGTGCCCATACCCGTGTACTCAAGTCTCCTTTGGTGGTGAAGATGATGAACGTGGTGGTGGTGAAGTAGCGTTCTTATTCAACTTATATTTGAGCATAAAATTTTCCTCCCTTAGATCATCATTCTCTAACTCGAGTTTTAATATCTTTTTGCATAATGCCGCCTTGCTCTCCTGCAGAAAACGAGATGGGATAAATTGAACCTGAGGTTTATATCCTTTAGGGAGGCTTGACATCTTGAATTCCACATGCATGTTGATACGTCTCCAACGTATCTACTTTTCCTCACCCTTTTGCCCTTGTTTTGGACTCTAATTTGCATGATTTGAATGGAACTAACCCGGACTAACGTTGTTTTCAGCAGAACTACCATGGTGTTGTTTTTGTGCAGAAATAAAAGTTCTCAGAATGGAACGAAACTTTTTGGACAATTATTTCAGAATATATGTGAATTATTGGAGCAAAAATCCACCGAGAAGGGGGCCCAGGGTAGCCAGCACCCACCAGGGCGCGCCAGGCACCCTGGGCGCGCCAGGCACCCTGGGCGCGCCCTGGTGGTTTGTGCCCACCTCGTGGCCCCACTTGCCCTAATTCCGCCACGATAAATTCTTATTTTCGGAGAAAAAAATCAGAGAGAAAGTTTCATCGTGTTTTACGATACGGAGCCGCCGCCACCTCCTATTCTTCATCGGGAGGCCAGATCTGGAGCCCGTTTGGGGCTCCGGAGAGGGGAATCTTCGGTCTTCGGCATCACCAACCTTTCTCCATCGCCAATTCCATGATGCTCCCCACCGGGAGTGAGTAATTCCTTCGTAGGCTTGCTGGTCGGTGAGGAGTTGGATGAGATTCATCATTTAATCGAGTTAGTTTTTGTTAGGGCTTGATCCCTAGTATCCACTATGTTCTGAGATTGATGTTGCTATGACTTTGCTATGCCTAATGCTTGTCACTAGGGCCCGAGTGCCATGATTTCAGATCTATACCGTTTATGTTATCATCTCTATATCTATGTTCTTGATCCGATCTTGCCTAGTCATATGCACCTATTACGTGTTATGATCCGTCAACCCCATGGTGACAATATTTGGGATACTTCGCGGTGATGACCGTAGTTTGAGGAGTTCATGTATTCACCATGTGTTAATGCTTTGTTCCGGTTCTCTATTAAAAGGAGGCCTTAATATCCCTTAGTTTCCTTATGGACCCCGCTGCCACGGGAGGATAGGACAAAAGATGTCATGCAAGTTCTTTTCCATAAGCACATATGACTATTTACGGAATACATGCCTACATTACATTGATGAAATGGAGCTAGTTCTGTATCGCCCTAGGTTATGACTGTTAGATGATGAATATCATCCAACGAGTTACCGATCCAGTGCCTACGAGCTTTCCACTTATTGTTCTTGCTAAGTTACTGTCACTGTTGCTGCTGTTCCAACTGCTACAAAACTATTGCTACTACTGTTGCCACTACTATTACTGTCACTACTGCTATCAAACTATCATATTACTGTGCTACTGATACTCTGCTGCAGATATTTAATCTCCAGGTGTGGTTGAATTGACAACTCAACTGCTAATACTCTCAAGTATTCTTTGGCTCCCCTTGTGTCGAATCTATAAATTTGGGTTGAATACTCTACCCTCGAAAACTGTTGCGATCCCCTATACTTGTGGGTTATCAAGACCTTTTTCTGGCGCCGTTGCCGGGGAGCATAGCAATATTTGTTGAGTTACTTGGGATTTCTATCAATTTATCACTATGAAGAATCTGAAGGATACTAAGACCAAGATTTTTCCCTCTACTACGAGGGGAGGTAAGGAACTACCATCACACTCTGCACTAGATTCACCTTCTGTTATGAGTAAGCTTGCAACACCACCACATGCTAGTAATCCTGATATGCCGCAAGTTATTGATGATGCTACCTCTGCTATGAATTATGCTAATGATGATGCTAGTACGATGCTTGATGATAATGTGTCACTAGGAGAATTTCTTGATGAACAAATTGCTAGAGCTAAAGAGAATGAAACTACTGAAATTGTTGAGACTGCTGAAACTGATGAAGCCTATGAAACTGATGATGATTATGAAACACCTATTAGTCCTAGCTCTCCTAAGTTTGAAATGCCTAAGATACCTGAAGGTTATGTTATGGACGAAGAGATAACTAGAGAAATTCTTTCTTGCAAGGATAGAGACGATCTTAAGAAATTGCTACGCAAGTATAAGGAAAAGACTTTGAATGCTAGAATGAAATGTGATCCTAAGTTTGCTACTTCACCTATCTTTGTTACCGATAAGGATTATGAGTTCTCTGTCGACCCAGAGTTAATCACTTTGGTTGAATCTGATCCTTTCCATGGTTATGAAACCGAAACTGTAGTGGCACACCTTACTAAGCTGAATGATATAGCCACCCTCTTTGCTCATGATGAGAAGATTCGCTACTATTATATCGTTAAGTTATTTCCGTTCTCATTAAAGGGTGATGCTAAGGCATGGTACAATACTCTCGCTCCTGGTTGTGTGCGTAGTCCCCAGTTGCTTAATCCCTGAAAAATATTTTATTTTGTGCAAATTGAAGAAGAGAGTCTCCCACAAGCTTGGGGGAGGCTTCTCCAGTTGCTTAATGCTTTTCCTGATCACCCCCTCAAGAAAAATGAAATACTTGATATCTTTTATAATGGACTAACCGATGCTTCTAAGGACTTCCTAGATAGTTGTGCTGGTTGTGTTTTCAGGGAACGAACTGTTGAACAAGCTGAGGAATTATTGAATAACATATTGAAGAATTATGATGATTGGACTCTCCCTGAACCACCGCCTAAACCCACTCCGAATAAGAGGGGTATCTTATTTCTCAGTCCTGAAGATATGCAAGAGGCAAAGAAATCTATGAAGGAAAAAGGTATTAAAGCTGAGGGTGTTAAGAATTTGCCACCTATTGAAGAAATGCATGGCCTTGACACACCACCACCTCCACAGGTGGTAGAAGTAAACTCTTTATTAAAGTTTAATGAAAGTGACATTCCTCACAATAAACATCCTAGTCAATGCTTTTATGAGTTTGACAACTATATTATGAAGCAAGATCATTTCAATGCCCATGTTCTGAAACAATTGAAATATAATTCTGATATGATTGCTCGCTTGAGTGACTTGCTATTTAGAATTAGTAATGATGTTAGAGGTGTAGGAAAGCATGCATCTATGCTTCAAACTCAGTTAGAACAAGTTGCTAAGTCTCAAAAAGAATTGCTTGATGAAATGAATAATAATATGCATGATTTTGCATACCTCTAGTAACTAGAGGAGGTAGAATGAGCCAAGAACCACTCTATCCCGAGGGGCATCCTAAAAGAATTGAACAAGACTCTCAGAGAATTAATCCTGATGCACCTAGTCCTTCTAAGAACAAAAATAAAAAGAAAAATGATAGGACTTTGCATACCTCTAGTGAACCTGAGACACAAAAACCTCCTGATAATAATGATGTCTCTATTTGTGATGCCGAAACTCAGTCTGGTAGTGAACATTCACCTAGTGATAATGATAATGATAAGGATGACGTTCATGATGATGCTCAACCTAGTAATGATGTAGAACCAGATAATGATGTTGAAATAGAGCCTGCTCCTGATCTTGATAACCCACAACCTAAAAATAAACGGTATGATAAAAGAGACTTTGTGGCTAGGAAACATGGTAAAGAAAGAGAGCCATGGGTTCAGAAACCCATGCCATTTCCACCTAAGCCATCTAAGAAAAAGGATGATGAACAATTTGAGCGCTTTGCTGAAATGATTAGGCCAGTCTTTTTGCATACCTGCTTAACCGATATCCTAAAGATGGCCCCTTATGCAAAGTATATGAAAGACATCATCACAAATAAAAGAAAGATACTTGAAGCTGAAATCTCCACCATGCTTGCTAATTATTCTTTTAAGGATGGAGTACCTAAAAAACTCGGAGATCCTAGAATACCGACTATACCTTGCTCCATTAAAAGAAACTATGTCAAAACTGCTTTGTGTGATTTGGGAGCCGGTGTTAGTGTTATGCCTTTCTCCTTATATAAAAGACTTGATTTGAATAAACTCACACCTACTGAGACATCATTGCAAATGGCTGACAAATCAACGGCCATACCTATCGGTATTTGTGAAGATGTGCCCGTTGTTGTTGCAAATGTTACTATCTTAACGGACTTTGTTATTCTTGAGATGCCCGAGGATGACAACATGTCGATTATCCTTGGTAGACCCTTTTTTGAATACTGCAGGGGCTGTTATTGATTGCAATAAAAGCAAAGTCACTTTTCATATCAATGGCAATGAGCATATGGTGCACTTTCCGAAGAAACAATTCCAAGTGAATGGTATAAATGTTATTGAAGAATCTCCGACCATTACTATTGGAAGTTTTCAATTACCTCTTCCTACTGCCAAAAAGAAATATGATGTACTTATTGTTGGGGATATGCACATCCCCATTGAGGTAACTTAGTGTTTTACGAAAGTTCTTCGTTTTCATGCTAATCGGAAGTGGTTGTTAATAAGACTTGATCAACCTTATTAATGAATCATTTTTGAGCGGTATGAAGTCGATGAATCTAGTAAGCACAACTCTCTCCTCCCACCTTTTATTCTCTGTTTTAGTTAGTCAAATAAAATAAAATGCCATGTTTATCCTGTTTCCTATTTTCTCCGTGCAATAAAAAAATGACCCAAAAATAAAAATTCTCAGAATGCCCTGAAAATTTAACACGATTTTTTTTCCAAACATTTATGAATTTCTGGTGCAAATAACACCAGAGGGGGGTGCACCTGGTGCCCACAAGACACCAGGGCGCGCCAGCACCCCCAGGCGCGCCCTGGTGGGTTGTGGCCCCCACGTGGCCCCCCTCACTTATCTCTTTAGCCCACATCATCACCTACCTCCAGCAAAAAATTACCAAAGCCACCATTTTCGTGTTCTTGCTATCAAACCCGCGGATTTTGATCTCTTTGCTCGAAGCTCCATTTCCGAAACTGCTTGGAGGTATTGCTACTTGGTATGTGAATCCTCCATTGCTCCAATTAGTTTTTGTTTTAGTGGGTTATTTTTAGAGTAATTAGCTACTCTTGGTGCTGCTGTAGATGAGCTTGCATGTTGAATTCTTAGAGTTCTAAGTAGTTTGAATGCTCAATATGGCCTCTATGCATGCTTAGGAGTAGTTGGTAACAATCTTACAAAGTTTTGTTGACAAAATTTTTGTGGACTAAAATTTTTCAGAATTTTTTTATAGGAATAAAAATGCAATTCTTTAGGAGTTCTTCGAGGAGGAGATCCTCGGGAGCCTCATCAAGTGGAAACTCAGTTCGACAGTCTTATGTTGAACCAAGCGAAAGCTCGATGCGAGATGCCGCCACCAAATCATGCTTGTGGCCTTGCGGCGAGTTCATGGAAGGTGCAGGTATTAAGGAGGAATTTGATCAATTTATTCACAATACAGAGCTTGCTCCCTTTATCGCAGATAAGTGCCCCCAACAACTCGAACTCACGAAAACCTTCACAAAGAAATTTAAATATTTTCCCCGTGAGTCTAGAGTTTCATTCAACCAGTACGATCATTCCTTTACCATGCCGTTAGAAATGTTTAGAGAAGCATGCAAACTTCCATATGAGGGTTCCCTCGATGAACCAACAAAATCTGAGTATGAATCATTTTTAGTTAATCTTTGCTTTGGTGAAGATAGGGGGGTTACACAACGGAGAATTAACAGCATCCAGTTTCCATCACTACAATATTTTGCACTCTTTAACGGTAAATGTATTGTAGGCAAACAAGATTGTAGCACACTGTGTGCTCATGATTTGAGTCTCTTACACACTGCCATAACTGGGAATAAGGAATCTTGGTGCAATTGTTGCACGGAGGTTGCAGCTTAATGCTGCTAGTGGTAATTTTTATGGAGGAATCTATGCCTCCCGTGTAGCTGAGAGATTAAATGTTTCACCATGGCCTAATGACCCCATCCTACCCACTCAGTATATAGACTTTGATGCCATGAAGCGTCATAACTCATAAGTTCCTCACGGGTACGGCTACCAACTATACCTATAACTTGAGATTTAATAAAAAAAAACGTTGTGCCTGTTGCTTTGCCTGCACCTGCTCTCTTTCATTTTCACACTAGGGGAAGATATTATGTCCTTGAGAGCGAAGCCCATGCGTACAACGCGGAGGTAGAAGCTGCCAGGAGGGCCGCGGAGTCTGCTCCGAGGGCCTCAATGAGCCATCGCCCAGATTATTATTCATACGGATGGTGATTACCAAGCTAGGCCAAAAGCCTAAGCTTGGGGGAGTACGTATTTCCACCGACATTACATTCATGTTCACACATTTCATTCCAGTTGTCGGTGTTCACACTTTTTCATTGTAATATCCTTGCTAGATTCGTTTTCTCGCTTTCTTCTTGTGTGTTTGAAAAACTTTGAGAAAATCAAAAAAAATATTTCCTACTTCTTTTTAGCTTTTCTTCCTAGCTTAGTTTAATTGTAGCATCAAAAGAAAACCCAAAAAGATTTCTCGCTTCTTCTTTTACTTGTTGGGAGCTTTCCCGTGTAAATAGTTTTTCTCGTTTTGTTTTTCCTCTTTAATTTGATTTCTGCAAGAAAAACCGAAACTCCAAAAATATTTCAGTGTTTCTCTGAAATTCTTTTCTTTTTATTTGAGTCGTACCTAGGAGAAGACGACGATGAAATTGTTGAGTGGTTCTCATCTGCATTATCGTTTATCTAACAAAGAGCCCATATTACTTTGTCTTCTCCTCTTGAATAAAATGTTGGAGATTCCAGCTTAGTCCACATCACTCTTGCACTATTATTATTTTCTTATCATCCGGTCATGCAATTGAAAGGCAATAATGACGACAATTGATGAATTGACCGTGGCAGAGAAAGGCGGGTATGAACTCAACTTGTTTTTGTTTTTGTAAATATGTTTAACCTAGCATCCCTTGGTTCAGCTCATTATGATCAAACATGTTTACAATGACCATTAGAGATTATAGTTGTTCATGCCATGCTTAAGTAGCTAGGAGTGGATAATGATTTATCTTGGGCGTCAACATGCATTAAAATGGTTGTGTTGCGGTATGATGATATGGTATCCTCCTCTGAATGTTTCAAGTGGCTTGACTTGGCACATGTTCACGCATGTACTTGAATCAAAACCAACATAGCCTTCATGATATTTATGTTCATGGTGTCCATATCCTACTCATGCTAGTATTCAATGTTGATTATATGTAATGCATGTTCATGACCGTTTCTGCTCTCTAGCTGGCCGCTTCTCAATCTATTTGCTAGCCTTCGCCTGTACTAAGCGGGAATACTGCTTGTGCATCAAGACCCTTAAAACCAAGTTATGCCAGATGAGTCCACCATATCTACCTATATGCAGTATTACCCTGCCGTTCCAAGTTAATTTGCATGTGCCACCTCTAAAAATTCAAATGAACATCTGTTTTGTGTGCCTGGACCGCTCATGGAGTGACAGGGGGCGGTCAGTATCTTCCATGCTAAGCAGGTTATTCTCATGATGAGTGTTTATTCACTTGTCCTTACACGAGAGGGACGGTAATAGGGATTCCCAGTACCGAAATCAAAAATCAAAAATAATTAAACAAAACTCCTCCAGGAATGTTGTTGGTTTGGACGGTACCCGTGGATGCGGCTCGCCGTGGAGTGTGATTCTTGGTGGAGAGGGAGTAAACCTTTACTTTTACCGCTTGGGAACCACCGCTAATTTGTTTAGCATGGAAGATATTGATAACTCTTGGACGTGACGTTGACAGGAAGGGTGTACCTCCCAAAATTAAATCTATCTCTGTTTTAAACCTTGAGCTCTCGCACCGCTGCAAACCCATGCTTCCCTCTGCGAAGGGGCTATCTATTTACTTTTATGTTGAGTCATCACCTTCTCAAATAAGCGCCAGACCTGAGAGTACTATTGTCATCCTCATGCATTGTGTATAGTTGATGTTGGGTGCAGCATGACTGGATCTTTTCTACCATGAATTACAATGTTTAGTCCCTGCTTGAACTTTGGAGGTGCTCTGCATTTATGTTTTGCGGTTTCAGAAAGGGCTAGCGAGATACCACTATTGTAATATTGTATCATGATTGTTTTGACAAAGTGTTGGCACTTGAGATATCTTATTATTGCTCGCTAGTTGCTTATGTTATTGTTATGAGTAAATATAATTTCTAAGAGTTATTGTTGACATGGTTAGTCATAATCTTTGCTGAAAACATGGGTGGTACTTAAGCATATATATGTAAACAAGAACAAAAGAGTTCATAAAAGTTTTTCTTTATCACTTTCAGTTTGTCAACTAAATTGCTTGAGGACAAGCAAAGGTTTAAGATTGGGGGAGTTGATACTTCTCCAACGTATCTACTTTTCCTCACCCTTTTGCCCTTGTTTTGGACTCTAATTTGCATGATTTGAATGGAACTAACCCGGACTAACGCTGTTTTCAGCAGAACTACCATGGTGTTGTTTTTGTGCAGAAATAAAAGTTCTTGGAATGGAACGAAACTTTTTGGAGAATTATTTCAGAATATATGTGAATTATTGGAGCCAAAATCCACCGGGGAGGGGGGCCAGGGTGGCCAGCACCCACCAGGGCGCGCCCTGGTGGGTTGTGCCCACCTCGTGACCCCACTTGCCCTAATTCCACCACTATAAATTCCTATTTTCGGAGAAAAAAATCAGAGAGAAAGTATCATCACGTTTTACGATACGGAGCCGCCGCCACCTCCTGTTCTTCATCGGGAGGCCAGATCTGGAGCCCGTTTGGGGCTCCGGAGAGGGGAATCTTCAGTCTTCGTCATCACCAACCTTTCTCCATCGCCAATTCCATGATGCTCCCCATCGGGAGTGAGTAATTCCTTCGTAGGCTTGCTGGTCGGTGAGGAGTTGGATGAGATTCATCATGTAATCGAGTTAGTTTTGTTAGGGCTTGATCCCTAGTATCCACTATGTTCTGAGATTGATGTTGCTATGACTTTGCTATGCCTAATGCTTGTCACTAGGGCCCGAGTGCCATGATTTCAGATCTGAACCGTTTATGTTATCATCTTTATATCTATGTTCTTGATCCGATCTTGCCTAGTCATATGCACCTATTACGTGTTATGATTTGTCAACCCCATAGTGACAATATTTGGGACACTTCGCGGTGATGACCGTAGTTTGAGGAGTTCATGTATTCACCATGTGTTAATGCTTTGTTCCAGTTCTCTATTAAAAGGAGGCGTTAATATCCCTTAGTTTCCTTATGGACCCTGCTGCCACGGGAGGGTAGGACAAAAGATGTCATGCAAGTTCTTTTCCATAAGCACGTATGACTATTTACGGAATACATGCCTACATTACATTGATGAATTGGAGCTAGTTCTGTATCGCCCTAGGTTATGACTGTTACATGACGAATATCATCCAACGAGTTACCGATCCAGTGCCTACGAGCTTTCCACTTATTGTTCTTGCTAAGTTACTGTTACTGTTGCTGCTGTTCCAACTGCTACAAAACTATTGCTACTACTGTTGCCGCTACTGTTACTGTCACTACTGCTATCAAACTATCATATTACTGTGCTACTGATCACTCTGCTACAGATATTTAATCTCCAGGTGTATCTGAATTGACAACTCAACTGCTAATACTCTCAAGTATTCTTTGGCTCCCCTTGTGTCGAATCTATAAATTTGGGTTGAATACTCTACCCTCGAAAATTGTTGCGATCCCCTATTCTTGTGGGTTATCACATGTCTCCGGGCTGAGGTAGTGGGTCATCCTCTTCCTTAGAGCTATCATCCTTTGTTTCCTTCATGTTGGTGTCTTCCTCCTCATCCGTGGTCCATCCATAATGATCCACCTCTCCATAGCCCTTAGGGTTTGCAATATAGTCGGCAACATAGCTCTCCCCCTCTGGATCTTGAGAGGACATATTTTCAGATCTGCCAGGAAAACAGCAAGAAACTAGAACAGGGGATTTTTTTTATGATGCGGTGGTCAAAATAGTCGAGGGTATATATAAAGATTTTTTTTATCTTGGGAAGCAATAATATGGAAGGAAAACGGAGTCGGGAAGGTGTCCGAGGTGGGCACAACCCACCAGGGCGCGCCTGGCAGGGCTGGCGCGCCCTGGTGTATCGTACTCACCACGATTGCTTTCCCGTTTATTTTTTATTTTCCTAATTTTTGTAATATTCCAAAACTGACAGAAAATAATTTTGCGGATTTTTCGGAGTCCGTTTACTTACCGTCTCACGTACCTCCTCTTTTTCAGAATTCTGGAGTGCTCCAGAAGGTTTCTTTTATGTGTTCCTCCGGTGTCATGGTTTGGATAACATTGCTTTCAACATTAATAGGCGTACCTGAGATATAGTGTTTAATTCTTTGTCCATTGACCAACTTCGGGTTAGTACCTTCGGCATTATTAATCTTGATAGCTCCAGAACAATAAACCTCTTCGATAATATATGGTCCTTCCTATTTGGAGAGAAGCTTACCTGCAAAAAATCTTAAACGGGAGTTGTAAAAAAGAACATATTCTCCAACTTTGAATTCCCGCCTTTCGATTCTTTTGTCATGCCATCTTTTGATTTTTTCTTTGAATAGTTTGGCATTTTCATAAGCTTGGGTTCTCCATTCATCTAGTAAGCTAATATCAAATAACCTCTTCTCACCGGCAAGTTTGAAGTCATAATTGAGTTCTTTAATTGCCCAAAATGCTTTATGTTCTAACTCTAGAGGCAAATGACAAGCTTTTCCATATACCATTTTGTATGGAGACATACCCATAGGATTTTTATAAGCTGTTCTTGTAAGTGCATCTAGTGTCCCTTAGTGATTTTGGTGTATTGAATACTTATAGGTTAAGGGACTAATATGTTTGTGAGTGTACACAGGCTCTATAAGTTGCTGAGGAGTTTGATATATTCGAAGAATGTCGACCCCTAAAAATGAATGTCTTCAACTGAAGACTTTGGTGAAGACTTTGCTGAAGACTTTGGTATTCCCTGAAGACTTTGAAGATGAAGAAGATGGTGCGACCTTGAAGATATAAACGAGGACAATGAAGCGTGAAGACTTTTGTTTTAGTAGTTTCATTTCCTTTCTTTGAGTCATAGGAAACACCGTACTGTTAAAGGGGGTCGAGGTAATACTAAGGAAAATTTTCCATCTCATGCTCAACTCAAAAGCCTCAACATAACCCAATCCTTCGAGTGAAGCCTTTGGAAACCTCTTACAGTTTAGTCAAGTTCTTCAGTGACAGAGACGATGTTCTTCTGGTCTCTGAGGAAATTGGTCTGACTGAGGAGTTAGAATTTCACCAGTGCGAATTGCCTACAAGTGAGGAATATGATAAGCCCTGAGGAATTTGACAGTTCAAATTCCGACCGTTGCTGTGCTTTGCGCCAGCTGTCCAGATATTCTATCCACCTAACGGTCATATCATTAAGGTGGCATTTATGTCTTATCATGTCGGGTTGCACCCTGGCTATAAATAGCCGCCCCCCACAACCACTAGCTGGTTGGCTGCTCCGAGAGAGAACTTGACACTTGTCATTTGAGAGCAACCCATTCCTCGAGGACTTTGAGCGAAAATCATCAGTGAAGAAAAACCCCAAACCACCAAAACCCATAGTGATTGAGCATCACTGAAGAAATTGTTCCTGTGTGGAACCGACGCTTTTTACCTTTGAAGACTGTGTATCTTCCAGATGGTTAGGCGTCATGGTCTAGTGCATCCTGCAGTCAATTGGGGATCGCCAGGTGATCGTTGTCTAGAGCATCCAGCAGTCAATTGTGGATCGCCGGGTGACCAGTTTGTGAGGGTTTTGGAAGTCTACCCTGAAGACTTACCACGAGTGTTGGGCAAGGTCTGTGTGACCTTAGCTCAAGGAGAATACGGTAAGGACTGTGTGTCCTGGGACTGTGTGTCCTCTGGTTTAAATACCAGGCCGCTCCAAACAAGATGTATGACTGTCAGAGCAGTGGGAACTGGGTCATCAAACATTGTCTTCATCGTGCTACCTGGTTCCATTTCCTCAACCCTTTAATTTCCTCATATACCTGTTGATGAAATTGATCGTTACTGTTTGAAGAATTTGACTGAAGACTTTCTCAATTTCCTCACCTCAAATTCTTCAGTCACTTTATCTTCTGCCTGCTTATCCTATTCACGCTACTCATGCTCTGTGTATGTTTCATTTCATCATGATGACTATGCTACTGCTATGTTTCGCATGCACTTGAGTACTTATTCCGCTGCGAGTAGTTCGTCACTTAGCAAATTCCTCAACTAGTATTTCCTCAAGTGACGAATTTGTAAAAATCGCCTATTCACCCCCCCTCTAGTCGATATAACGCACTTTCAATTGGTATCAGAGCAAGGTACTCCCTTGTTCTGTGTGATTTTGGTTTAACCACCTGGAGTTTTAGTTATGTCGACTGCAAGCATGATCAAGGTCTCAGCTGGGTGTCCTACCTTCGATGGGACAGACTACCCCTACTGGAAGAACAAGATGCGCATGCATCTTGAGGTAATTGACAACGATCTTTGGTATGTTGTGGAAAATGGTGTTCCCTTTGTCACTCCCACTATCAACGCTGCTAATGTGAAGAGATTCAAGCAACTCGACTCTCAAGCGAAGAATATCATATGTGGCCATCTGAGCAAGGGTCAGTATGGCAGAGTGAGTGCTTTGAAGACTGCTAAGCTTATCTGGGATAGGCTGTCCAAAGTCAATGAAGGCATTTCAACTCAACGTGACTCTCGAGTTGATGTTCTTCGCAATCTCTTCAACCACTTCAAAAGACTCGACAACGAAAATGTTCAGCAAACTTTCGATCGCCTCACTGATATCTCCAATGAGCTTCAGGCTCTTGGTGCCACTGACATCACCGACCATGAGGTGGTGAAGAAACTGCTGAGATCTCTTGATTCCTCATTCGATACACTTGCTTTGATGATCCAAGAACGTGGAGACTACAAGTCACTAGATCCTGCTGATATTCTTGAGAGACTCAATACTCATGAATTCCAACAAGCTGAGAAGAGAGACCTCTACGGGCCAAGTTATGGAAGATCTCGTGCTTTGAAGGCTAAGGCAATTTCCTCATCTGAAGACGAAGAATCTGATAGTAGCCTTTGTGATCCTGAAGAACTGAGTCAGGAGCTAGCAATGCTCGTGAGATTCCAGAAGTTCTAAAGGAGAGGTCGGTTTGGAAAATCATCAAAAAGTGGGATGAAGAAATCAGATTCTTCATCGAGCGACTACAAGAAGAGAACTTGCCACAAATGCAAGAAATCTAGTCACTTTATCTCTGACTGTCCTCTCTGGGAAAAATAGTCAAGGAAGAAGGATGACAGTTCTGATAGCTCGAAGAAAAAGAAGAAATCTTCAAAGTCCTCATCTTCAAAGTCCTCATCGCACAAGAAGAACAACTTAAGGAAGGCTCGGGCACTTATTGGCAAGGAAATGGATTCTGAAGAAGAATATGAAGAAGAGGAGGAATCTGAAGAAGAGTCTGACTCCGGTGTGGCTAGCCTAGCTCTCGCTACTGCCTTCGTCAGCAAGTCAATCCTCAACACTGAGGAAAGTGATAACGACTCCGACGTCAGCAACGATGACTATGCTCCCACCTATTGCTTCATGGCAAGAAGTGCCCAGGCAACCACAGTGTGTCCTGTCTTTGATGGATCTAAATATCCCAAATGGAAAGTCCTCATGCGGAAGCACCTCATTTCGAAGAACAACGAGTTATGGACTGTTACTGAGCTTGGACTGACAGATCTCTGCAAGATGGCAAACGCTGATGACATTTATAAGTACACACAGCTGGATGCTCAGGCGAAGAATATTATCTGCTCTAGCTTATCAAAGGTCATGTTCAAAAGCATCTACCATCTTCAGAATGCAAAGCTCATCTGGGACAGACTCTCTGATGTTCATGAAGGTTATCGCACTCGTCAAGATCCCATGTTCGTCGAGTACAAGAACTTCCTCAAAACTCAGAAGACTAATCCAACTTCATCTTCCTCATCTATGTGTCTCATGGAAAAAGGATCAAAGGTACTCTCATACCATTCCTCCTCTGAATCAAGTGATGGTGAATCTGAGGATTACATGAAACCTAGCTATTCCAAACTTGCTAATATTGCTACTAAACAACAAAGTGTCATTGAAAAGCTTCAAAAACAGCTAAACAAAAGCGATGATCTGTTGAATGAGGAAGTGGATCATACTCAAACTTTGACTAAGGACCTTCAAAGTCTTCAGTCCAAGTATGATAACCTTCAAAGTCATCATGAGGCTCTCTTGGTTGATCATGAGAAGCTTTCTTATGAATTTCTTCAAAGAAAGCAAGATCTTGAGAAACTAAGGGTGTCTCATGAAGATCTTCAAAGGGAAAATGACTCCTTGCTTGCTCAACAGATCAGTACCGCTCATGAAGATTTCGTTCCACCTTGCTTGAAATGCATCGAACGTGAAACTGCTCATTCTTCACCTGAAAGTTCAAATGCTTCTATTGCTGCAAATTCTTCAACTATTTCCGTGGTGACAAATTCCTCATCTGAGGATACCACTAGTATCACTGACGAAAATGCAGGGTTGAAGGAATTGTATGTGACAGGCATATACAAAAGCCTCAAAGGGCATCAAACCCTTTGTGATGTGCTTAAAAAGCGGATTCTGAATAGGAACCCTAGGAAAGAGGGTATTGCTTTTGAGAGGAAACTCAATGCTGATGGATCTTACTGGAAACCTAAGCAGTATCCCAAAACCTCATGGGTTGCTACAAAAGGACCTCCTGTAGATCCATCCACTTTATCTGGTTTTACTTGTGAATCTTCATATGCCTCTGATGAGTCAATTGACTCCAACTACAAACTGTTCAAAAATCAGAATGGTGAAGTATTTGCCAGATACGTTGGAACTAACTGCAGGAATAGTCCCCCTCTGAGAAAAATCTGGGTTCCCAAGAGCTGCTTGGAAAATCTTCAAGTGAATGTCCTCATGACACCACCAGTGAAGAACAGGAACCCCAGATCAAATTCTTCAGTTGGACCAAAGTCTTCACAAGGACTAAAGTCCTCACATGGACCAAATTCCTCATATGGTCAAAAATCATATGATTCTCATGCTAATGCTTCTGTCCGCAGGGAAAATCTAAGGGTCATGAATATGTTCACTATTCTTCAAATCATTATGTTCATAAGTCCTCAAAGAATTTCTCTGCTTATTCATATGAGTACTCTAACCCCCGTCCTGTGAAACGAAGTGCACTTGCTTCTATGCCACCCTTCTCATATGGTGCTCACAGAATGATGAACTCTTTGCTGCCCCTCCAGATGTGGGTGGTGAAGAAATCAAACTAATCTCTTATGCAGGGTCAGGTCTCCAGACGAATTTGAAAGTCTGATGAATTTGCTGGAGACCTGAGGAAATGCTTGAACGGACGCAAGCTATTCATGAAGAAATGAATCACACATTTCTCACGTCCTCATATTACTTTGCTTACTATACTATGTGATGAAATTCAATCTGATGAAATTGAAGTCATATTCTTCATCTGAAGCATATGTGCTAGTAAGTTGTACTAATTCATCTGCAGGATGAAACTCCCAAAGCAACTGAGTGGGTCCTCGACAGTGGATGCACCAACCACATGACCGGTGACAAGAACCTATTGATGAACATTCCACTGGCTCCCTCTCATCTGAAGCATATCACCTACGCTGACAAAGGAAAAAGCAAGGTATTGGGTCTAGGTAAGGTTGCAATCACGAAGGATCGACACATGGATAAGGTGATGCTTGCCGAGTCCCTTGGATTCAACCTCATGTCTGTCTCAATGCTTTGTGATCTTGATATGGTTGTCATCTTTGGCAAATATCGTTGTGTTGTCATCATGGAATCTGACAAATCCATAGTCTTCGAAGGCGTTAGGAGAGGAGACTTGTATATTGTTGATTTCTCTACAGGTCCATAGCCGGCTACATGTCTACTTGCAAAAGCTTCAGAAGGCTGGCTATGGCATCAACGACTTGGACACGCTGGCATGAGGAACTTGCACACACTCTCGAAGAAAAAGCATGTCATTGGCATTGAGGGTGTCAAATTCCTCAAGGATCACTTGTGTGGGGCTTGTGAGTCTGGAAAGATGACCAGATCCAAGCATCCATCCAAGACCATCATGAGTACCACTTGTCCTTTAGAATTGCGTCATATGGATCTCTTTGGTCCCACTCACTATGCCACACTAACAAATACTCCATGCTTATATGGTTTTGTCATTGTTGATGATTACTCTCGCTATACTTGGGTGCATATTATCCTATACAAATCTGAAGTGCAGAATGTCTTCAGACGATTTTCTTCAAGGGCCTCGACGAACTTCGGCGTCAAAATCAAGCATATCAGGAGTGATAATGGGACTGAGTTCAAGAACACTGGTCTTGATGATTATCTTGATGAACTTGGCATTACTCATGAGTTATCTGCCCCTTATACTCCTCAGCAAAATGGCATTGTGGAGCGCAAGAACAAGACTCTTTTTGAGATGGCTCGCACCATGCTTGATGAATACAAGACCCCTCGTCGCTTCTGGCCTGAGGCAATCAATACTGCTTGTCACATCATCAACAGGGTATATCTTCACAAATTCCTCAAGAAGACTTCATATGAACTCCTCACTGACAAGAAACCCAATGTGAGTTATTTCAAAGTCTTCGGTGCTAAATGTTGGATTAGAGATCCTCATCACAGTTCTAAATTTGCACCGAAAGCACATGAAGGTTTTATGCTTGGTTACGGAAAGGACTCGCACACCTATAGAGTCTTCAACACCTATCATAACAAGGTTGTTGAAACTATAGATGTACGGTTCGATGAAACTAACGGCTCGCAAAGAGAGCACCTGCCTCCTGTGCTAGATGAAATGCCTCCTGAGGAATCTATTAGGTTCAAAGCCACTGAAGATGTGATCCCTACTGAAGAACAACTACTCTCTGAAGAAGTTGTACCAACCGCTGAAGATATTCATGCTGCTGCACCTGAAGACAATGGTGCTGAAGAAAATTCTCAGCCTCAACAAAGTCTTCAGCCTATTCATCCAAGACTTGCAAATGAAGTGCAGATCGAGAAAATCCTCGATGACATCAATGCACCAGGTCCCCTCACGCGCTCAAAAGCTTCACATTTGTCTAACTTTTGTGGGCACTTTGCTTTTGTCTCTATCACAGAGCCCACCAAAGTTGATGAAGCATTCCTGGAACCTGAGTGGATTCAAGCCATGCAAGAGGAATTGCATCAATTCAAGCTCAACAATGTGTGGGAACTCGTCAAACGCCCAGATCCTCGCAAACACAATATCATAGGTACCAAGTGGATCTACCGCAACAAACAAGATGAACTTGGTCAGGTTGTGAGGAATAAGGCTCGACTTGTGGCACATGGCTACACACAGGTTGAGGGAATTGACTTTGATGAAACTATTGCACCTGTTGCTAGACTCGAAGCTATTCGCATATTGCTTGCTTATGCTAACCATCATAATATCATCTTATATCAAATGGATGTGAAAAGTGCATTCCTCAATGGTAAGCTTGAGGAAGAAGTATATGTTGCTCAACCCCCAGGTTTTGAAGATCCTAAGTTTCCAGACAAAGTCTTCAGACTCAACAAGGCTTTCTATGGCCTCAAGAAAGCCCCTCGGGCGTGGTATGACACACTGAAGGAATTCCTCATGAAGAAAGGCTTCATACCCGGTTCACTTGACCCAACTCTTTTCACAAAATCATATGATGATGAATTATTTGTGTGCCAAATATATGTGGACGATATTATCTTTGGATATACTGACAAACATTACAGTGACGAATTTGCCTATATGATGGGTGAAGAATATCAAATGTCTATGATGGGAGAGCTCAAATTCTTCTTAGGGCTTCAAATTCGTCAGCAACGCAATGGCATCTTCATATCTCAAGAGAAATACCTCAAGGATGTCCTGAAGAAATTCGGCATGCAGGATTGTAAAGGCATCAAGATTCCTATGCCCACATCGGCTCAACTCTGCACTGACGAAAGTGGTAAAGATTTCGATCAGAAAGTATACCGCTCCATGATTGGTTCCTTATTGTATCTATGTGCATCTAGGCCAGATATTATGCTTAGTCTTTGCATGTGTGCCCGATTTCAAGCAAAACCAAAGGAATCACACCGCAAGGCTGTGAAACATATTCTTCGATATCTAGCTCACACACCAACACTAGGATTATGGTACCCCAAGGGCTCAGATCTTGACCTCATTGGATATTCTGATTCTGATTATGCTGGTGATCGTGTGGACCGTAAGTCAACGTCAGGCACTTGTCATTTCCTCGGAAGATCCTTAGTCTGTTGGTCCTCAAAGAAGCAGAACTGCGTGTCACTATCTACTGCTGAAGCTGAGTATATTGCTGCTGGTTCTTGCTGTGCTCAATTACTGTGGATGAAGCAGACCCTCAAGGACTACGGCATCAACGTGAAGAATGTCCCTCTCTACTGCGACAACGAGAGTGACATCAAGATTGCTCACAACCCAGTTCAGCACTCAAAGACGAAGCACATCCAGATTCGTCATCATTTTCTTCGTGACCATGTGATGAAGGGTGATATCTTCCTCGACCACGTGAAGACTGAAGAACAACTGGCTGATATCTTCACAAAGCCCTTGGATGAGAAGAGATTTTGCAAGTTGCGGTGTGAGCTAAATATCTTAGAATCTTCGAATGTTCTGTGAAAGGACACACATCCTAACACTTATGCAAAATTGATGACTTTGATGTGCAACACACGAAGTCACGTTTTTTTCCTTCAATCAATGAAGACTAACTCTCTAAGTGTGAAGAAATTAATGAAGAATTGGATTCTCAGAACCCTACGACAATTGTACGCGGTGTCTGAAATCATCATTCTTATACGGTGGGTAACGCCACCAACAACAGTTCAAATTCTTCAAGTTTGAGTTTTTCATCATTTTGCAAATTCTTCAAAATTGACAAATTCTTCAAGTTTGCAAATTCCTCAAAATTTAAAATTCTTCAAACTTCTCAACAGATGTTCTTCGCATGAGTTTTTCTTCATTAACTATATATATATTGAGTTTTTTAATGTCCTCAACAACATTCACTTATAGCTATTTCTTCAAGCTGATTTTCAACTAAGTGAATGTGATCGGATCCGTTTCCCTCTTTGCTAAACTCAACCAAGTCTGTTCACAAATTCTTCATATGCGTTCTACTTTGAAACTCGTTCAAAGTCTTCACTGTGTCCTTGACAGCTGAAGAATTTGCGAACGGAAACTTTAAAATATTCAATCTCAATTTTTTGGCGATTGCCGCTCAAACCGTTCCGATTCCCACGACTGGATAACCCACTATCCCCCACGATCTCCACTACACAGTACATGGGTGACACATGTTGCGTGGATGGCAAGGGTCAGGGGCATACTGGTCCAAAATCTTCGGGCCTGTTGGTTTTTACTGCCGCTAT
The DNA here is from genome assembly GCA_039707655.1 of Elymus sibiricus. NCBI lineage: Eukaryota > Viridiplantae > Streptophyta > Magnoliopsida > Poales > Poaceae > Elymus > Elymus sibiricus. Next base: position 347,170,579 of record CM077671.1, read on the forward strand.
AAATACCCCCTCCCTTCCACTTGCTCGGGTTACTACTCACTCCCATCCTTCCCGAGCACCAGACCTAGCGCCGCCGCTAACCTCATCGCCGTCGGAGAGGAAGAGCTTCACTGCCTCGACCTCGCCGTCGTCGTACTCGCATCGGCCGCGGAAATCTTCAGCCCGCCGCCGCTGTAGCTGTCTCCCTCTGCCAAGTTAGGGCGTGGGAGATCTGGACCGACAAACTCCTTCACTTCACTTCACTGTTCGTCGTGTTCATCGCATACAGTAAATAAAATCTAGTTTTATCGCCATTCTTGATTCTGATGATTTTCACAAAATCCTCAAAAGGTGTTTATTCTTCAAGCAATACATCTCTTAAGCACCAAACAAACTCCTTCTCTTGATCTATTTCGCTAAGTTATGATTTTCTTCAAGATTCCTCAATTGTGTGGATCTTCAAATCTGCACAACTCTGGAACCTAAGTCAAGAACACTTAGTGAAATTCTTCAAGGCATCTATGGTCAAATTCCTCAAACTTGATACATTTTGCAAAAATTTCTGAGAACGCATATGACCTCTTCAAATTCTTCGCACCTATACTCTATTCACAGGTACAAATGTCAGCTGATGAATCTCTAGGTTCTCATCAACTTAACTCATTTGCAGCGTTTCTCGAAGAAAAGTTGCACACTTCCTCAGAAACTTCAGCAGTTCATAACCCTCAGCTGAAGAAAATGGCAGATGGCAAAAGACCTCAGAAAGGAGGAAAGAAGTTTGAATCCAATACTACATTTGAGATCCCTGATGACATCTATCCTGAGTACTGCACCCCTGATGAAGAAATATATGGGAAGGAAACCAAGGAAAAGCGAAAAATTCGCATCCAAAAGATTGAGAGGAGATGGATGAAGGAATGGAGAGAATATCGCTATGTCACTCCTAAGTACATGAAGAAATTTGCACTGAAACCACCTTGCAGAAGACCTCAATTGGGAAATAACTAGGCAGCTGATCCCACAAGCCTCATGAGAGGTGAGGACTTCCCTGAAGAATGGGCCAAGTACCAAAAGAAGCTTCAGAGGACTGCCAAAGAGGCAGTGAAGAAATTCAATGAGGACTCTGCTGCTGCTGCAACTGCCGCATCTGCTGGTGAATTTGTGGCAAAGAAGGCTAGCCCAAGAAATCTGCCAAAAAGCCAAAGTTATCTTGGCCAAGTTCCTCAAGTGCACAAAATCCTCAAGGAACGTCCTCAAAGGCCACCATGGCTGCACAGTCCTCTGCTGCGGCTGTAAAATCCTCAACTCCAGTTCATCTTGCCACATGCCAGAGAACTGAGGGCTTTGCAATTGCCTCAGCAAAATTTTCAACCTCCAGTGCTAAACCAAGTTCTTCAACAAGCCCAAATCCGTTGAAGGTGAAGCGAACTGCTGGACGAGGTCAGCGACCAAGTCCTCACAACAGACAAGTCGTGCATGTTCCCTCAGGATCTGAGGATGATGAAGCTGATGATGAAGAACTTGAAGATCTGGTCAGGGACAGACAACAGAGGGCTGCTATTGCAAAAGATAGCTCTGTTCCTCTCATGCTGGATCCGAAGCTGATCCTAAACTTCATCCGCATATGGCATGAGGACCCCAACACTCCACTTTTCTCACTGAACTTACCTCTTGGTGTGGACCATGTCCTCACCCACTTCATTGCTGAAGAAAAATGGAAGAGGGAACAAGCTCAGAGAGCCAAAAGGAGTAAGTCCCGGAAAGAAAAGTTTCTAAAGAACAATGTGATGAATCTGACTCCAAACCAGCTCATCACAGTCCAATCTGAAATCAGATGCCTCACTGAACAACAAGAAAGATATGATGCCGAATGGAAAGGCACAAAAGTGAGGTTTGTCAGGGCAGCTCAAGCTGCAGTCAAGGACTACAACACAAGGGCTGCTGCAATTTCTGCAGCTCAAATTCCTCAGGCTGAATCTTCTGCTCAGCCTGCTGATGAAACTGCAAGTGCAGCTGAAGAAATTCATGCTGCTGAAGAAATTCCCAGGGCAACTTCCAATGTTGCGCCTGAAGAAATTGAGAGGCCAGCTGAAGAAACTGCTACACCTGAAGAAACTGACAGGGCGACTGCATCAGTCGTGCCTGAAGAAACAGCTCCAACTTCACCCCAGGCTCCCCCAGCAAAATCATCAAAGGTGAAGTCTATCACACTTCCTTCTGCATCAGAAGCGAAGAAAACCAAGGCTACAGAAAAGGCCGCTGCTCTGAAGCGGAAAGCATCACCATCAGCAGAATCCTCAGCTCCCAAGAAAGTGAGGACTTTGCTAAGTTCCTCAAATGAGCCTATTGATGTTGTTCCCATCTCTTCAGTCCCAGCCTACGAAATAGTCCCATTTGGTGAAGACTATGTCATCCCAAGTGAGGACGATGAAGAAACTCAATCTGCTGCTTGCTCAGAGCAGATTGATGAAGAAATTGTGGTTGATGAAAATGTCTCAACCCCATTGGTATCATCGCCCCAGCCTCAGTTCACTGCTGAAGAGGCCGGTGTTGAAGAAATAGATGAGGATGTGGACGTTGGATCTACCACACCAGTCATCCATGACGAATTTTGGGATGCAACTCACCCAAATTCACCAATGACCACTCCTCTCACTCGGATTCCTCAGACTCCTGCCCCTACTGAAGAAATTCAAACAGGGTCTGATGGTCTGTCCACACCCCTCCAGACTGCACCTGAAGATATTCCAGCTGCATCAGCTGATGAAATTCATGTCTAGGATGTTCCTGATGAAACTGCTTCACAAGTTCCTCAGGTTGAAGAAACTGCTATTGTTCCAAGTGAGACCGGACGGCGCTTCAAGCCGAATCTTCAGCCGAAGCAAAAGCTTCCCTTCAAAGGCACAAAGCGTCCCAAATTCATCAAGGCAAATTTCTTCGATGAACACATTTTCTTCACGGGACCAAATCCTTATGACTCAGCAAGGGTTGGTCGCTCAAGGTTCTGGACCCCAGCCCAGATGAACTTCTATGCCGCAGTGCTGTTTGACAAGGACAAAGTCTTCCAGCATCATCAAATTCCTCATGTGGATATGGAATCCATCCCATGCTTCACTCCAGTTCTCTCAGTTCTTCATGACGTTGGACTTCTTCCATTCTGTGCTGATGTCTGCGATTGGAATGAAGAGCTAATTCTTCAATTCTATGCAACTCTGCATATCACTGGTGAAGCTTCTGATGTTAACTCATGGATATTGGATTGGATGTCTGGAAACACTCACTACACTGCTTCAGCAAATGAATTGCTTCAATGTGTTCCCATTCCAATTCCTTCAGAAGGAGCAAGATGCATCTATGATGAACCTGAACTGCCCAATCACATGATGCAAGTGCTGATGAAACCTTTGGCACCTGAAAAACCTCGAAGGACCATCTTCCTAGTGAAGGATTTGCTATATGTGCCAAGGGCCATCTATCGCATATTGACCAAAACCCTCAGTCCTATCAAGGGCCGCAACTCTGAAGACGAAGAAGTTGTTGGCATCATGAAGAATTTGCTGTTCAACATTATTCATGGGATTCCCGTCAACTATCACGATTTCTTCATGGGGACTTCGGCCAATATTGCAGTGTCACCTTTTGAGTTGAAGCCTTATGCTCCCTGGATCATGAAATTCATCAGATCAAAGTCTTCAATTCCTTTCAAGGCTGATTTTCAGAATCACTTCAGTTTCTTGCCTCCGATTGAAGTCCTCAAGAAGACATTTTCTTCAGTTGAAGGAAAAGGCAAGGCTGTCATTGATGAAGGCACTCGTCCATTGGATGGTCAGTTTCGCAAAGCTGCATCTTATTCCACCAATGATGACTCTGCCACACAAGATTCTACTGCAAAAGCCTCAGCGCAAAAACCTCGAGCTTCTGCCCCTCGTGTGATGACTGATCGTGAACTTCTCCTAAGTCTTGATCAGAAGGTTGATCATAATCACAAATGGGTAAAGCATCAGTTTGCTTCAATTCTTCAGAACATGATTGTGACGCAGAACTCTGTGAGGAAAAATCACAAATATGTGCATGAAATCTTCGATCGCACTTGGGCTATTCTATCTCATCTCAAAACACCTAAAGAACTTGTAGAGATGGGATTTGAGCAAGATTTTGACTGGTCGATTCCTCCAAAGAAGAAGTGGAAGAAAGTTCAAGTTCCTCAGCTGGTGACAAGTTCATATTCTTCATCGCGTGCAACGGATGAAGCTGAGGACATTGACGACACTGCTGCAGGTCCTGCTCCACCAACCGACCCCGACAACGCTGGCGCTCCACCACCACCTTCAAGATGAAATTCTTCAGGGGCGTTAGTCCTCAATTTCATCCCTTTTGGTCACTTGATGATAAAGGGGGAGAAATTTGAGTTAGTCTTCAAGCGGGTCTCTATATATGGGGTCTTTTTCTGTTTAAGTTACAACTCTTGCTCTTCTGAAGCTTTTGTTGATTGAGTTGTAAACTTAAGTCCGATGGTGGTCTGATACTTTTGAACTGCTCTCTGCATGCTTATTTCCTCAAGTATCTTAATGCACGCATGCTGAATTTCCTCAGACCCCATTTTCCATCATGCATTTCAATTTCCTCATGATATATATTAAATGCGTGTATGGATTACAAGATATAGGGGGAGATCTCCAAGAATTTATCCTGCCATGTGCATTTGCAGTCCAAAGTGAATTCCTCAAATATGCACATCTTTAGGGGGAGTTCCTCTATATTTTTCAATCAAATTCCTCAAACTCAGTACTTACACTTCATATGTTTATCCCCGTTGAAAACTTAACTTATTTGTCATCAATCACCAAAAAGGGGGAGATTGTAAGTGCATCTAGTGCCCCTTAGTGATTTTAGTGTATTGAAGACTTATAGGTTAAGGGACTAATATGTTTGTGAGTGTACACAGGCTCTATAAGTCGCTGAGGAGTTTGATATATTCGAAGAATGTCGACCCCTAAAAATGAATGTCTTCAACTGAAGACTTTGTTGAAGACTTTGCTGAAGACTTTGGTATTCCCTGAAGACTTTGAAGATGAAGAAGATGGTGCGACCTTGAAGATATAAATGAGGACAATGAAGCGTGAAGACTTTTGTTTTAGTAGTTTCATTTCCTTTCTTTGAGTCATAGGAAACACCGTACTGTTAAAGGGGGTCGAGGTAATACTAAGGAAAAATTTCCATCTGATGCTCAACTCAAAAGCCTCAACATAACCCAATCCTTCGAGTGAAGCCTTTGGAAACCTCTTACAGTTCAGTCAAGTTCTTCAGTGATAGAGACGATGTTCTTCTGGTCTCTGAGGAAATTGGTCTGACTGAGGAGTTAGGATTTCGCCAGTGCGAATTGCCTACAAGTGAGGAATATGATAAGCCCTGAGGAATTTGACAGTTCAAATTCCGACCGTTGCTGTGCTTTGCGCCAGCTGTCCAGATATTCTATCCACCTAACGGTCATATCACCGAGGGGGCATTTATGTCTTATCATGTCGGGTTGCACCCTGGCTATAAATAGCCGCCCCCCACAACCACTAGCTGGTTGGCTACTCCGAGAGAGAACTTGACACTTGTCATTTGAGAGCAACCCATTCCTCGAGGACTTTGAGCGAAAATCATCAGTGAGGAAAAACCCCAAACCACCAAAACCCATAGTGATTGAGCATCACTGAAGAATTTTTTCCTGTGTGGAACCGACGCTTTTTACCTTTGAAGACTGTGTATCTTCCAGACGGTTAGGCGTCATGGTCTAGTGCATCCTGCAGTCAATTGGGGATCGCCAGGTGACCGTGGTCTAGAGCATCCAGCAGTCAATTGTGGATCGCCGGGTGACCATGTGGGATCACTAGAAGAGTGTCTAGAGGGGGGGGGGGGTGAATAGACTACTAGCAGGAATTTAAAACCTAACCTTTTCCCAAGTTAATTGGTTGGCAGATTTTAACAATCATAGCGAGATAGCAAGTCAAGCACACCCTACACATGCATGCCTATGAGTATAGCAGCGGAAAGTAAAGAGAATGCATGTGAAGTAAAGAGTTGAGATAGGTAGATCAAACACAATTGGAGACGCAAGGATTTTTCCCGTGGTTCCGATAGGTGGTGCTATCGTACGTCCACGTTTATGGAGTCTTCAACCCACGGAGGGTAACGGTCGCGAGAGTCCACAGAGGGCTCCACCCATAAGGGTCCACGAAGTAGCAACCTTGACTATTCCATAACGGCTTCTGTCCATGAAGGACTAGCCTCACTATGGGTAGATCTTCACGAAGTAGGCGATCTCCTTGCCCGTACAAACTTTTGGTTCACTCCACAACACGAAGTAAGAGGCTCCCAAGCGACACCTAACCAATCTAGGAGGAACCACCCTCCAAAAGCTAATAGGCTCGGTAATGTCGATGAACTCCTTGCTCTTGTGCTTCAAGATGATAGACTCCTCAACACACAATCACTCTCTCACAGATTTGGCTTGGTGGAAGAGATGGGATTGGTGGAAAGCAACTTGGGGAGGCTAGAAATCAAGATCCATATGGTTGGAGTGGATGATCTTGACCTCAACACAAGGGTAGGTGGTTCTCTCTCAGAAAACTGGATGGGGCAAGTATGGAATAGTTCTGAGTGCTTCTCTTTCGAGTAGGTGGTGGTGGAGGGGTATATATAGGCATCCCAAAAAATCCAACCGTTACACACAAAATGATCAACTCGGTGACACCGATGTGTTAATCTCGGTGGTACCGAAGTGATCAAAAGGTGGCAACTTTTGAATCTCGGTGAGACCGATATATGAAACTCGGTTGCACCGATAAGGTGACCAACGGTCAGATTGCCCATTCTCGGTGACGCCGATCCAACAATCTCGGTGGTACCGATATTGTGAATTTGCGTAACAAAAAGTTGGCAACCTAAACTCGGTGACACCAGAATAGAATCGGTTGCACCGAAGTGGCTAGGGTTTGGCTGAGTCTGTCTAGGGTTGAGAATCGGTGGCACCGGGTGGGAATGTTGGTTGCACCGATTTGAATATTTTGGCTTTGGACAGACTTTGGTGGGAGAGCTTGTGGGTGTATTTGGTGACTATCACTTGTGCACGTATGAGCATTTTGTTCACAAACAAAACCTTACCCCCTTTTAATAGTATTGGCTTTCCTATGGACTCAAAGTGATTTCTCACAAATGTAAAATGTAGAGTCCTTTTCCTTGAAGCTTTGTCAACCTATTTCCTTGCATCTTGGGGTATTCCACAATCTCCACAATCCTTTTGCCAATCCTATCATTGAACATTTCCTGAAATATACTTAGTGGAAACATTAGTTCAATGACTTATATGTTGTTATAAATTACCAAAACCACCAAGGGAGCAAATGTGCTTTCAGACCAGTTTGTGAGGGTTTTGGAAGTCTACCCTGAAGACTTACCACGAGTGTTGGGTGAGGTCTATGTGACCTTAGCTCAAGGAGAATACGGTAAGGACTGTGTGTCCTGGGACTGTGTGTCCTCTGGTTTAAATACCAGGCCGCTCCAAACCAGATGTACAACTATCACAGCAGTTGGAACTGGGTCATCAAACATTGTCTTCATCGTGCTACCTGGTTCCATTTCCTCAACCCTTTCATTTCCTCATATACCTGTTGATGAAATTGATCGTTACTGTTTGAAGAATTAGACTGAAGACTTTCTCAATTTCCTCACCTCAAATTCTTCAGTCACTTTATCTTCTGCCTGCTTATCCTGTTCACGCTACTCATGCTCTGTGTATGTTTCATTTCATCATGATGACTATGCTACTGCTATGTTTCGCATGCACTTGAGTACTTATTCCGCTGCGAGTAGTTCGTCACTTAGCAAATTCCTCAACTAGTATTTCCTCAAGTGACGAATTTGTAAAAATCGCCTATTCATCCCCCCTCTAGTCGATATAACGCACTTTCAGTTCTGTAGGCCCAAAGTGCATCATCTAGTTTCTTAGACCAATTCTTTCGAGACCTATTGACAGTTTTTTGTAATATTAAGTTTATTTCTCTATTGCTAAGTTACACTTGACCACTAGATTGAGGATGATAGGGTGATGCAATTCTATGGTTAGCATCATATTTAGTAAGCATCATACGGAAAGCACCATGAATAAAGTGTGAACCACCATCAGTCATTAAATATCTAGGGACTCCAAACCTCGGGAAGATAACTTCTTTAAGCATTTTAATGGAGGTGTTGTGATCAGCACTACTAGTTGGAGTAGCCTATACCCACTTAGTAACATAATCAACATCAACCAAAATATGAGTATACCCATTAGAGAAAGGAAAATGTCCCATATAATCAAAACCTCAAACATCAAATGGTTCAACAACAAGTGAATAATTCATAGGCATTTCCTGACGCTTACTGATATTACCAATTCTTTGACATTTATCACAAGACAAGACAAACTTACGAGCATCCTTGAAGAGAGTAGGCCAATAAAAACCAGATTGCAATACCTTGTGAGCAGTTCTATCTCCCGCATGATGTCCTCCATAAGCTTCGGAATGACATTTCTGTAGGATTTTTTCCTATTCATGCTCAGGTACACAACGTCTAATAATACCATCTACCCCTTCTTTATAAAGATGTGGATCATCCCAAAAGTAATGTCTTAAATCATAGAAGATTTTTTTTCTTTTGTTGGTATGTGAAACTAGGTGGTATATATTTAGCAACAATGTAGTTAGCATAATCAGCATACCAAGGAGTGTTTTGAGAAACATTTATTGCAGCTAACTATTCACCAGGAAAGCTATCATCAATAGGTAGTGGGTCATCAAGAATATTTTCCAACCTAGACAAGTTATCAGCTCCCTTCCTATCAATTATATGTAAATCTAACTCTTGAAGCAAGAGAACCCACCTAATGAGTCTAGGTTTAGCATCTTTCTTTTCCATAAGATATTTTATAGCAGCATGATCGGTATGAACAATGACTTTGGAATCAACAATGTAGGATCTAAATTTATCACAAGCAGACACAACTGCTAAAAATTCTTTTTCAGTAGTAGCATAATTTTGTTGGGCACTGTCTAGAGTTTTGCTAGCATAATGGATCACATTTAATTTCTTATCAACTCTTTGTCCTAGAACAGCACTGACGTGGCTTGAGACTGCTTCGGTATTTCCTTAAAGATGAAGGGATGATGCAGCGCAGCGACGGTAAGTATTTCCCTCAGTTATGAAACCAAGGTTATCGAACCAGTAGGAGGATCACCACCACCCAATAAGCAGCACCTGCACACAAACAACAAATACTTGCAACCCGACGCGAAAGAGAGGTTGTCAATCTCTCTATGGTAATAAGATAGATTAGGTAGTGATAGATAGGAGAGATAGATCTCTCAAGAACACAAATAAAAAGAGTAAATATGCAGCAATATATTTTTGGGTTTTTGGTTTTGTAGATCTGAAAACAAAGATGCAAAAAACGTAGATCGGAAACCAATATGATGGAAAAGTAGACCCGGGGGCCGTAGGGTTCACTAGTGGCTTCTCTCATGAGTATAGCGCACGGTGGGTGAACAAATTACTGTTGGGCAATTGATAGAAAATCGAATAGTCATGACGATATCCAAGGCGATGATCATTATATAGGCATCACGTCCAAGATAGGTAGACCGACTCCTGCCTGCATCTACCTCTATTACTCCACACATCAACCGCTATCCAGCATGCATTTAGTGTATTAAGTTCATGGAAAAACAGAGTAATGCAATAAGAACGATGACATGATGTAGACAAGATCTATTCATGTAGGAATAGACCCCATCTTGTTATCCGTAATAGCAATGATACATGCATGTCTTGCTGCCCTTTCTGTCACTAGGAAAGAACACCGCAAGATCGAACCCATCACAAAGCACCTCTTCCCATGGCAAGAAAAATCGATCTAGTCGGCCTAACTAAACCAAAGATTCGAAGAAGAAATATGATGCTATAAACAATCATGCATATAAGAGATCAAAGAAGACTCAAATAATATTCATGGATAGAAACTGATCATGAACTCAAAATTCATCGGATCCCAACAAACACACCGCAAAAGTTTACATCAAATAGATCTCCAAGAGACCATTGTATTGAGAATCATTAGAGAGAGATAAGAAGCCATCTAGCTACTGCCTACGGACCCGTAGGTCTATGGTGGAGTACTCACGCATCATCGAAGAGGCACCTATGAAGAAGAGGAACCCCTCCGTGATGGTGTTTAGATTGGGTCTCGCGGTTCTGGAACTTGCGGCGGCTGGAATTGTGTTTCGTCGACTCCTCTAGGGTTTTCCGAATATTTGGGAATTTATGGGCATCAGAGGCAGTGCAGTGGGGCCCCGTGGAGGGCACAACCCATCAGGGCGCGCCGGGGCCCCCCTGGCGCGCCCTGGTGGGTTGTGCTCTCCACAGCCCACCTTCCTAGCTCTTGTTTGGCCCACTGGGTGTCTTCTGGTCCAGAAAAAATCTCCAAAAAGTTTCGTCGCGATTGGACTCCATTTGGTACTGATATTCTGCGATGTAAAAAACAAGCAAAAATAGCAACTGGCACTTTGGCACTATGTCAATAGGTTAGTCCCAAAAAATGATATTTTTTTTTTATAAAATGATTGTAAAACATCCAAGAATGATAATATAACAGCATGGAACAAGCAAAAATTATAGATACGTTGGAGACGTATCAACATCCCCAAGCTTAATTCCTACTCGTCCTCGAGTAGGTAAATGATAAAAACAGAATTTTTTATGTGGAATGTTGCCTAACATGTTCATCATATTCTTTTCTTTTGTATAGCATGGACATTTGGACTTGTAAATGATTCAAAGCAATAGTCTAGTTTTAACATAATGACTTCAATACTCAAGCATGTCAACAAGCAACCATGTCTTTCAAAATATCAACACTAAAGAAACTTATCCCTAGCCCATCATGCTCAATCATTGATCCATTCATGAAACACACTCAAATATTAGATATGCCCAATGCTCAAGTACGATCATAGTGCCCCCTAGTTGGTGCTTGTAAGAGAAGATTGAGACTCAAAGCAAAAGCAAAAAAAATTGCATAAAGTAAATAGAAAGGCCCTTCGCAGAGGGAAGTATGGATTTGTAGAGGTGCCAGAGCTCAAGGTTTAAATTGAGAGACAAAAATATTTTTGGTGGCATGCTTTTCCTGTCAACGAAAACGACAAAGTAGTTCACAATACTTTCCATGCAAGATATATCATAGGCGGTTCCCAAACAGAAAATAAAGTTTATTCCTTTTTCCACCAAACTTTCAGTTTCCATGGCGGGCCGTATCCACGGTTGCCTTCCATACCAACACTTTCCAAGGAATTTATTATTTGACAACAAAAAGTAAATATTTTTTCTTTTTCATTTCGGGAATGGGCATCCCTATTACCGTCGCACTCTCGTGCAATGACAAGTGAATAAACACTCATCTTGAGAATAACACATCTAGCATGGATAAATATTGGACACTCCCCACCGTTTCATGAGCGGTACGGGCACACAAAAGAGAAAATTTATTTTGAAAATTTAGAGATGGCACATACAAATTTGCTTGGAACGGCATGGAAATACCGCATATAGGTAGGTATGGTGGACTTATAAGGCAAAACTTGGTTTAAGGATTTTGGATGCACAAGTAGTATTTCTACTTAGTACAAATGGAGGCTAGCAAATAGATTGAGAAGCAACCAAACCAAGAAACAAAAATTCACATAAATGAGCATTGAACATAACTAACACCGAATAATGCACCACAAGTAGGATGTAACTTCATTGCATAACTATTGACTTTCGTGCATGCATAGGGAATCACAAACCTTAACACCAATATTCCTACTAAGCATAATTACTCACTAACATGACTCACATATTACTATCATCATGTTTCAAAACTATTACAAGGAATCAAGTTTAATTTGTCCAATGATCTTCATGAAAGTTTTTATTATATCCTCCTTGGATATCTATCAATTTGGTACTAGTTTCATATATTGCCATTGCTTTTTGGCAAGCTCAAACAAATTTAAGTGAAGCACATGAGCATAAAGATTTCATCTCTCAAAATGGTATAAGTGAAGCATGAGAGGATTTCTTCAAAATTTACTAACTCCAAAATTAATCTAAGTGAAGCATGAGAGTATTTCTACAAAAATTTCCAAGCACACCGGGCTCAAAAAGATATAAGTGAAGCACTAGAGCAATTCTATAGCTCAAAAAGTTTAAGTGAAGCACATAGAGCAATTCTAACAAAGTCACAACATGATTTTGGCTTTCTCAAATAGGTGTGTCCAGCAAGGATACAAAGGAAAAACTAACAAACAAAGCAAGCAAAGATACAAGACACTCCAAGCAAAACTCATGATATGTGACGAATAAAAATATAGCTCCAAGTAAAATACCGATGGTCGTTAGAAGAAAGAGGGGATGCCACTCGGGGGCATCCCCAAGCTTAGTTGCTTGTTTCTCTTTGGATATATCTTGGGGGTGCGGTAGCATCCCCAAGATTTGGCTTTTATCACTACTTATTCCTTCATCCATCGTGATCTCACCCAAAACTTGAAAACTTCAATCACACAAAACTCAACAAAATCTTCATGAGATCCGTTAGTATAAGAAAGCAAATCACTACTTTAGGTACTGTTGAAAACCCATTCATATTTTATTATTGCATTATACCTACTGTATTTTAACTTTACCATGGCTTACAGCCCCCAATACAAACCATAGATTCATCAAAACAAGCACACAATGCAACGAAAACAGAATCTGTCTTAAACAGAACAGTCTGTAGTAATCTGTACTCTACCCATACTTCTGTAACTCTTAAAATTCTGAAACATTAGGACAACGTAAGGAATTTGTATAGAAACACTGTGTTAAAATTTCAGCTCAAGATCACGTTCCAGCAAAAAATGAAAATTCATATCCTGGACGCAAATTTTCTGTTTCAGATTCAGCATCGCTTCTACTCATCCAATGAATCATCCTAAAGGCTTTACTTGGCAGAAACACTAAATAAACCATAAAAACACAATCATAACAGAGGCATAATTGTGTCAACACTCAAAAACAGAAAGGAAAAAGCAAAAAAATATATTTATTCATTGGGTTGCCTCCCAACAAGCGCTATCGTTTTACGCCCCTAGCTAGGCATAATGGATAGATTCAAGTATTGTCATCCTTGGTTTTCAATTCTTCAATCACACAACTAGATATCTTCAAGGATTTAGCATGCATATTTTTGATGACAACACTCCGAGGAAGAAAACCAAGAAATTCATTCTTGTAAATAGGATCTCTTATGATTTCAACAAAGTCGGGATGAATACTAATCATTTTAAGATCTCCCTTGTGGCCACTAGGTGTAGCAACTTTGTTCTTAGTGACTTGCGTGGTCTTGCCAAATTTTACGAGAGTTTTTTCAATGGTTTTGATAGAAGAAAAGGCAGAACCCAAATTACTAAAAATCTCTTCTATCTTATCAATCCGGTAAGGGCTCTCCTCTACCCTTTCGTTAACTACGGTTTCTTTTTCCTTAAGCAATTTAAGAGCATCTCCCGCCTTAGATCCAATTTTATTATCAAGATTATGCATCCTTTTATCTAGATCATCAAGATGTTCTTTAGTAATCATCTTCTTTTCAATAGCATCTAATCTCTCCATATCGTGTTCGAGAGTTAAAGTTGTTTGATTGATCATGATAGGTGGTGATCCCACTAAACTTCCCAAAGCATTAAAAGCATCCAAAGATGGGCACATCAAGAAATTCCCACCGGTAATCGTATCAAGGACAAATCTATACCAAGTGGTGATGCCAACATAAAAACTGCGAAGGAGAACAACGGTAGATTGCTTATGGATAGATCTATTATGAGCATTGCAAATCCTATACCAAGCATCTTTTAGGTTCTCCCCTCCCCTTTGCTTAAAATTAAGAACCTCATTATCGGGAGTACATGCAACAAAGGTAGAGCTATCCATAATGACTAGGCAAGAGATCTGGCAAAAAAAAGGGCAAACGAAAAAGAGGGCGAATAAAATGGTAAATTGGTGAAATGGGGGAGAGGAAAACGAGAGGCAAATGGCAAATAATGTAATTGCAAGGAGATGAGATTTGTGATTAGGAACCTGGTAGATGATGGTGGAGTCCCCTCGGCGCCTACGATAGGCACGTAGAAGAGACCGCTTCCTCCCCGGCAACGGCGCCAGAAATTCCTTTGACGTGGCTTGAGACTGCATCAGTATTTCCCCAAAGATGAAGGGATGATGCAGTGCAGCGACGATAAGTATTTCCCTCAGTTATGAAACCAAGGTTATCAAACCAGTAGGAGGATCACCACCACCCAATAAGCAGCACCTGCACACAAACAACAAATACTTGCAACCCGACGTGAAAGAGAGGTTGTCAATCTCTCTACGGTAATAAGATAGATTAGGTAGTGATAGATAGGAGAGATAGATCTCTCAAGAACACAAATAAAAAGAGTAAATATGTAGCAACATATTTTTGGGTTTTTGGTTTTGTAGATCTGAAAACAAAGATGCAAAAAACGTAGATCGGAAAGCAATATGATGGAAAAGTAGACCCGAGGGTCGTAGGGTTCACTAGTGGCTTCTCTCATGAGTATAGCGCACGGTGGGTGAACAAATTACTGTTGGGCAATTGATAGAAAATCGAATAGTCATGACGATATCCAAGGCGATGATCATTATATAGGCATCACGTCCAAGATAGGTAGACCGACTCCTGCCAGCATCTACCTCTATTACTCCACACATCGACCGCTATCCAGCATGCATCTAGTGTATTAAGTTCATGGAAAAACGGTGTAATGCAATAAGAGCGATGAGATGATGTAGACAAGATCTATTCATGTAGGAATAGACCCCATCTTGTTATCCTTAATAGCAACGATACATGCGTGTCTTGCTGCCCCTTCTGTCACTAGGAAAGAACACCGCAAGATCGAACCCATCACAAAGCACCTCTTCCCATGGAAATAAAATCGATCTAGTCGGCCTAACTAAACCAAAGATTTGAAGAAGAAATACGATGCTATAAGCAATCATGCATATAAGAGATCAAAGAAGACTCAAATAATATTCATGGATAGAAACTGATCATGAACTCAAAATTCATCGGATCCCAACAAACACACCGCAAAAGTTTACATCAAATAGATCTCCAAGAGACCATTGTATTGAGAATCATAAGAGAGAGAGAAGAAGCCATCTAGCTACTGCCTACGGACCCGTAGGTCTATGGTGGACTACTCACGCATCATCGGAGAGGCACCTATGAAGAAGATAAACCCCTCTGTGATGGTGTTTAGATTGGATCTCGCGGTTCTGGAACTTGCGGCGGCTGGAATTGTGTTTCGTCGACTCCTCTAGGATTTTCCGAATATTTGGGAATTTACAGGCATCAGAGGCGGTGCAGAGGGGCCCCGTGGAGGGCACAACCCATCAGGGCGCGTCAGGGGCCCCTGGGCGTGCCCTGGTGGGTTGTGCTCTCCACAGCCCACCTTCCTGGCTCTTGTTTGTCCCACTGGGTGTCTTCTGGTCCAGAAAAAATCTCCAAAA
Source organism: Elymus sibiricus (assembly GCA_039707655.1). Taxonomy (NCBI): domain Eukaryota; kingdom Viridiplantae; phylum Streptophyta; class Magnoliopsida; order Poales; family Poaceae; genus Elymus; species Elymus sibiricus. Next base: position 347,186,191 of record CM077671.1, read on the forward strand.
AGTTTCATCACGATTGGACTTCGTTTGGTACTGATATTCTGCGAAGTAAGAAACAAGCAAAAACAGCAACTGGCACTTTGGCACTATGTCAATAGGTTAGTCCCAAAAATGATATAAAGTTGTTATAAAATGATTTTAAAACATCCAAGAATGATAATATAACAGCATGGAACTAGCAAAAATTATAGATACGTTGGAGACGTATCAAGCACCAACAACATAATCACTAACATCACACATAATTTCAAAAGGCAAGTTCCAATCAGGTGGTTGAACGATAGGTGCAGAAGTTAAGGCTTTCTTGAGTGATTCAAAGGCTTCTACACAATCATCATAAAAAACAAAAGGAATATCCTTTTGTAAAAGATTACTAAGAGGCATAGAAATTTTATAGAAGTCTTTAATGAACCTCCTATAGAAACCAGCATGACCAAGGAAACTCCGAATACCTTTAATATCTTTAGGACATGGCATTTTCTCAATTGCATCAACTTTAGCTCTATCCACCTCAATACCTCGTTCATATATCTTATGCCCCAATACAATACCTTCATTAACCATAAAGTGGCACTTCTCCCAATTCAAGACGAGATTAGTTTGTTCACATCTCTGCAAAACTCGATCAAGGTTACTTAAGCAATCATCAAAAGAAGTTCCGTAAACGGAGAAATCATCCATGAAAACCTCCACAATCTTTTCACAAAAATTAGAGAATATAGCAGTCATACATCTTTGAAAGGTAGCAGGTGCATTGCATAAACCAAAAGGCATACGTCTATAAGCATAGGTCCAAAAAGGACAAGTAAAGGTGGTTTTCTCTTGATCAGATTGTGATACAGGTATTTGAGAGAAACCAGAATATCCGTCCAGAAAACAAAAGTGTATGTGCTTAGATAGTCTTTCTAGCATTTGATCAATGAAAGGCATAGGGTAATGATCTTTTCGAATATCTTTATTTAATTTTCTAAAATCAATTACCATTCTATAGCCAGTGACAATTCTTTGCGGGATAAGTTCATTTTTATCATTAGGAACAATAGTAATACCTCCCTTCTTAGGGACACAATGAACGGGACTTACCCATCTACTATAAGCTATGTGATAGATTATACCTACTTCCAGAAGCTTTAATATTTCAGTTCTTGCCACTTCCTTCATCTTAGGATTCAATCGTCATTGGTGATCAACAACGGGTTTAGCATCAGGTTCCATACTAATCTTGTGCTGACATAGAGTGGGACTAATGCCCTTAAGATCATCAAGAGTATATCCAATAGCAGCCCGGTGCTTCCTCAGAATTTTTAATAATCTTTCTTCTTCATGTTCTGAAAGGTTAGCACTAATAATAACAGGATATAAGTTTTTCTCATCAAGATAAGCACACTTCAAAGTGTCAGGCAATTGTTTTAATTCAAACACATGATCACCTTTAGGTGGAGGAGGACCTCCTAGAGTTTTAATAGGAAAATTGTGTTTTAGGAGAGGTTGTTGTTCAAAGAAATTTTATCTATTGCATTTCTTTCATGCAAGTGCATATCATCTTCATGGTCTAGCAAATATTGTTCTAGTGGATCAGTAGGAGGTACGGCAATAGAAGCAAGACCAATTATTTCATCCTTACTAGATAATTCTTTATCACGAGGTTGTCTACTAAACTTGGAAAAATTAAATTCATGAGACACATCACCAAAATTAACACTGACGGTTTCTTTCTTGCAATCTATCTTAGCATTAACAGTGTTCAAGAAAGGTCTACCAAAGATAATGGGGCAAAAGTCATCTTGTGGGGAAAATCAGTAGGATATTTTATTTTCCCACACAAGACTTCAACATCTCTAACAATCCCAAGTGGTGTGATGGTGTCTCTATTAGCAAGTTTAATAGTAACATCAATGTCTTCTATTTCAGTAGGTGCTATTTCATTCATAATTTCTTGGTATAAGGTAAAAGGAATATCACTCACACTAGCACCCAAATCACATAAACCATGATAGCAATGATCTCCTATTTTGACTGAGACAACAGGCATGCCCACTACGGGTCTATGTTTATCTTTTTCATCAGGTTTAGCAATTCTAGCAGCTTCATCACAGAAGTAAATAACATGCCCATCCATATTTTCTACCAAGAGATCTTTAACCATAACAACAATAGGTTCTAATTTAATTTGTTCGGAGGGCTTAGGTGCTCTAATAATAATTTTGCGAACCACCGTTGATACCTTAGCGTGTTCCTTTATCCTAACAGGGAAAGGTGGTTTTTCAACATAAGCAGTAGGCACAACTGGATCAACATTGTAAATAATGGTTTCATCCTTAGCTTTTACCGGTTCTTTAATTTCTTATTTAATAGGGGGATGATATTTAAACCACTTCTCCTTAGGGAGATCAACATGAGTAGCAAATGATTCATAGAAAGAGGCTACTATCTCATAGTCAAGTCCATATGTAGTGCTAAACTGGTGAAAAGCATCGATATTTATAAAAGATTTAACACAATCAAACTTAAGCTTTATACCTGACTCATTAACTTCGTCGAGTTCCCAATCTTCAGAGTTGGGTTTAATTCTTTCTAAGAGATCCCACTTGAATTCAATAGTCTTCTTCATAAAAGCACAGTGCAAGAAGTATCGAGCATGGATTGATCATTATGAGAAAACCGAGCATAAAAATTCTGAATAATAATTTCTCTCGGGATATCATGATTGGGGTATGAATATAACATTGACTTAAGCCTCCCCCAAGCTATAGCGATGCTTTCTCCTTCACGGGGCCAAAAATTATATATATAATTCCGATCACGATGAACTAGATGCATAGGATAAAACTTTTGGTGGAATTCTAATTGCAATCGATTCCAGTTCCATGATCCAATATCATCACATAGCCTATACCATGTCAATGCTTTTACCTTCAAAGATAAAGGGAAAACCTTCTTCTTAACTTCATCTCGCGGTAAACCTGCAAGCTTAAATAACCCACAAACTTCATTCACATGTATTAGGTGCATATCAGGATGTTCAGTTTCATCTCCTGCATAAGGATTAGCTAGCAGTTGTTCTACCATACCTGAAGGAATTTCATAACCAATATTTTCAGTAGGTGCAGTAGGTTGAGGGGCAACTAATTGTGGTTCCGGTCGAGGTGAAGATACCCCAAACAAACCCCTCAAAGGATTGTTTTCTATAGTAGCAAGTGACAATAAATTTCAGCACGTAGTATAAATTTTTCCTTATCGATTTCCACTTACCAAGAGCACTTCACTCCCTGGCAACAGCGCCAGAAAAGATTCTTGATGACCCACAAGTATAGGGGGTCAATTGTAGTCCTTTCTATAAGTAAGAGTGTTGAACCCAACGAGGAGAAGAAGGAAATGACAAGCGGTTTTCAGCAAGCACTGAAATTGCAGGTAACAGATAGTTTGATAGCAAGATAATTGGCAACGAGCAAGTAACGGTAATGGTAAATAAAGTGCAGAAAGGTAGCCTAGTCCTTTTGTGGCAAAGGACAGGCCAGAACAGTCTCTTATAATAGGCAAAGTGTTCTTGAGGGTAAACGGGAATTTCATCTAGTCACTTTCATCATGTTGGTTTGATTTGCGTTCGCTACTTTGATAATTTGATATGTGGGTGGACCAGTGCTTGGGTGTTGTTCTTACTTGAACAAACGTCCCACTTATGATTAACCCCCTCGCAAGCATCCGCAACTATGAGAAAAGTATTAAGATAAAATCTAACCATAGCATTAAACGTTTGGATCCAAATCAGCCCCTTACGAAGTAGCACATAAACTAGGGTTTAAGCTTCCGTCACTCTAGCAACCCATCATCTAATAACTACTCCATAATTCATTCCCTTAGGCCCAAGGATGGTGAAGTGTCATGTAGCCAACGTTCACATGACACCACTAAGGCAATCACAACATACATATCATCAAAATATCGAACACATATCAAATTCACATGATTACTTGCAACATGACTTCTCCAATGACCTAAAGAACAAAGCTAACTACTCACAAATAATATTTATGCTCAAGATCAGAGGGGTATTGAATAGCATAATGGACCTGAACATATAATCTTCCACCAATATAAACCATATAGTAATCAACTACAAGATGTAATCAACACTACTAGTCACCCACAGGTACCAATCTGAGGTTCCGGTACAAAGATTGAACACAAGAGATGAACTAGGGTTTGAGAGGAGATGGTGCTGTTGAAGATGTTGATGAAGATTGGCCTCCTAAAGATGAGAGGGGTATTGGTGATGACGATGGCTTCGATTTCCCCCTCCGGGAGGGAAGTTCCCCGGCAGAATCGCTCCTCCGGAGGGCAAAAGTGCTCCTGCCCAAGTTCCACCTCGAGACGGCGGCGTTCCGTACCAAAAGTCCTCCCTTAATTTTTTATAGGTCAAAAGACCTTAAATACCAGAAGATGGGCACCGGAGGTGGGCCGCGCTGAGCTCAACCCACCAGGGCGCGCCAGGAGCCTGGGGGCCTGGCGCGCCCTGGTGTCTTGTGCTCACCAGGTGACCCCCCTCCGGTAGTTATTTGCTCCAGTATTTTTTATATAATCCAAAATATTTCTCCGTGAAGTTTCAGCTTATTGGAGGTGTGCATAATAGGTATCTCTGCTGTGCTTTTTCAGATCTAGAATTCCAGCTGCCGGTATTCTCCCTCTTTGTGTAAACCTTGCATATTATGAGAGAAAAGGCATTAGAATCAATCTCTAAAGCATTATTATGCATAAAAACATTATAAATAATAGTAGGAAATCATGATGCAAAAGGGACGTATCAGGAAGCACGACGGCGGCGACAACGTCAAGGCCGCGCTGCTGTCCGCGCGATACGTCATCTCCGACGACGGCAATCTATGTGCCCACCTTCTCACTGTGCTCTTGTGCTTCGTCGGCCCCGACATGGTTACTCCCTCCCATGGTGCAGGGAGGCCACTGATGACGATTGAGAATGGCGGCAAGGATGCAAGGGGAAGAGAGGAATGTGTGTAGCGAGAATGTTAAAACCAGCGGCTCGAGCGCCGTTAATAATGGGCAGTTGGGACTTGAGAGGGAGGCGAGCCGTCCCTTCAAACCACCGCCCGCCTCCCGGTGAGCCGCCCGCATGCCGGACTGCTGGCATGCGCACCGTCAATTCACACACCTGATGACACGTCTCCCTACGAAACTGCACAACGAACACGCATCCCATCAATTCACACACCTACTCGCACGCATCCCGGTCAGCCTACGCGGCGACCTGCTAGCATGTGTCCTGTCAAATCATATCTGCTTGCACGGATCGCGTGGTGTGTATTGTTTTTCTATGAAGCTACGACACTTACTCCCTCTGTTTTATTTAGTCTGCATATTAGAGTTGACTGAAGTCAAACTTGATAAAGTTTGACCAACTTTATAGAATGAAATAGAAATAATTACCATGACAAATATATACTCCCTCCTTTCCGGTTTATAGGGCTTATCTCAAAATTTCCATATTTCCATTATATTAGGCTCTATTTAAGTCTAATTGAGTTAAAGTGCTTTGAGTCTCACGTCACATTTAATTCATAGAGATAAGATAAAGGAAATTAGTGGTCATTCATACATCTTGTTCTACATGCATCATACAAGTCCAATGAGAGAGAGGGTGCTACACTTATTGTTTTGGGAATAAAAAATATGGGAAATATTTCATTGGATAGTTAAAACTAGTGTCATCCACTCACAAACCAACTTGATTGATGAGATTTCAGATTTGAGCCCAATAAACTGGAAGAGAGGGAGTATGATGTGAAAGTACATTCAATAAAGAATCTAATGGTATTAATTTTTAATTGTAAACATTAATATCGTTGTCTATAAATTTGGTCAAAGTTTACAAAGCTTGACTTTAACCAACGCTAATACGCGGACTAAATAAAAATAGTTTGGATTAATAAACCGTTTGCGATGTTAACGTGAAAGTTCTGTGTTGCATATATTAATAAGCCCCCGTTTGCAAGAAGCTTAGATGAAAACTTCTCTTAAATTGGACGATTTATTTACCACGACCTATAAGTTCCCTATCATGAAATCATGTCAATGTTTCATGAATTCTAGGTTAGTTGGACGTCTGCTGGAATTTGAAAGCCAAGAGTCAATGTTTGCGGCCCCGAGATGTTCGAAATTTATTGTTTTTGCTTCCATGGGGACTAAACATGCACCCAATACAAAAAAATTGAATTTCTAATCCATTTGGGCGCACAACCGCGTGTGCATATAGTTCAAATTTGAAATTTACAAATTAAATTCCTAAGGAATCAATCTAATGTATAAAAATGTCTTAATGTTCTTTAAAAATTAAATTTTAACACTGCACTCCTATTGTCACATGTGCACTACAGAAAAAGCTTGACATGCATGCCTCGAAGTGGCAGTGGTGTGGTGGGACGAGTGGGGGTGTGGGGGTCCGGCAAACAATACGCGTCGTATGCGCGCCACCACGTGGGGTTGTCCGGTTAGTTAGGCATCAAGCTGGCAACGGGGATTACTCAGGCGGGTATATTGGAGTCCCATCCTCGTCCCCATCACCGTCCTCCCATTCCTGTCCCCGTCTCCGTACCCGTGCGCGGGGATAAAAAGTTTCCCATCCCCGTCGCCACTTCTTTATCCCCGTGGGGAAACCCAACATGCATTTAAGAACAACATTTGATAGTATTTCAGTAACAAAAAATAGTATTTCAACGCAATAAACAATATGTTTTGGCTAAGTTTGGAATTTCTTAGGGATTTTTGGGCCAGATGGGGTGGGATCTGTGGAAATTTGGGTGACCGAGGGCGCAAATTACGTGGGGTCTACTAATTTTAGAGCCCACATGTAAGTACTTCATGGTTAAGGCGGGTAATGCTATATATATCCCATCCCCATCCCCATCCCCGTCCTGCATGCTGGGTAAGGTATTTGACCCACCATCTTCCCCATGGGAATTAAGGATGGCACTTCTCCATGCCCTAATTAATAGAGTAATTACCCATGGGGATGCGGGTAACAGTTTTAACCATTGCCAGCTTCAGGTGAGGCACGTGACACGTCAAAAGTCGTGCATTGGGTATATATTTAAAGCATCTCGATCATGACCTTTTTCATGCATACGTTTGTGTCTCATGCATGCGGTGGTGGTCCTCGTACACTCACTCATGCGGTTACCACCGACACACCCATTTGTTACCCCCGCACGGTCTATCACCTTGGATGGCGTGGCAAGAGGGATTTGATCAAAGGTGGATTCATCTTAGTTCGTGTTTCGGCGAAGATCATGGTGAGATTCCGGACGAAAGTTTGGGCGCATATGTGCATGCGCGTGCTCATTGTACATGTTGTGAACCTCCATGTTTTTTTTCCGGTTTGCGAAGGTGCCACATCAAAGGTGTGCATTGGGTATTCAAAACATCAGACAACACCTACATATGTTAGGGCAGCATGGAGGCGGTGTTGTCCTCGGACTCCGCCCCCTCGCACAATTATCAGTGTCACTCCCATCTGTGGCCTCGCGTACTTTTGTACCGCAACGAGAGAGGTTAATTATTGTGGATTCTTTTTTAGTCTATGTTTGCAGTAGGCCATGGGTGTGAGATTACATGGTATAATTTGAGTACGTGTAGTGTACGCATGAATGTCTCTCCCATCGGCTCGAATGGGGGGGGGGTATATATATACTACTCGTCGTGAACCTCGCTTTCCGTGCGGACTTTAAGATTCCCGAGGAAGGTGTGCCACGCCAAAGTTTGTGTGTTGGGTATGTAAACATCACACAACACTTCCATACATATGTTTGATCCACGCTTAGATGATGATTGTCTTTGGATACTCCTTCATGTGGTTGTCGTTGGAAGGTCCATTACTGGGCCCGCGTGGATGTCCATCACATTGACTGACAATGAGAGAGAGGTTACCATGGTGGATTCTTCAATTGGTTTGTGTTATGGTATATATTATATAGGTCATTTGAGTTTCCTTACCCAAGTTTGAGCGCACGCGTACGTACGCGTGAATCGCTCCCATCGACGCTCGGCATACTAGTTGTACGCGTCATGAACACTCGCTCGGGGGGGGGGGGGTGGGCTTTCCGGTTCCAAAGCATGTGCCACATAAAATTTGCACATGAGGTATATATTAATGAATTCAAACGCAAGACAACATTTCCGTACATATGTTTGCACCACCTCCAGGTGATGGCTGTCTTCGACACTCCACCTTGTGGTTATCGGCATCACGCCCATTCATGGGCCTCGGTGGACGTCCATCTTTTCGACCGACAGCAGGAGAGGTTTGACCAAAATGTTGATTCTTTGGTCGGGATGTTCGTGTTGCGAGGCGCATGGGCCATAGTCCACCTTTGACCGGAAGAGAGATGGGGTGGTTTGACCATGCTGGATTCATGTATATGTTTCATTTTCGTGTTACGGCATGGGTGAGACGCGAGACCTGTTTGGGGGCATGTATTCGTAGCTAGTATTCCCCCTCCCACCGACACAAAGTGGCGACGGAGGAGACACGTGCCACATCAAAGTTGCGCATTGGGTATTTTGAACGATCAAACCAATCTGTGCATACATATTTTTGTTCCACATACAGGCGTGTATGTGTTCTGACCCCTTTCCCGCATTTTTTTTCGTGAAATGCTCCTATATATTATTATTCTAGGAGAATAGCAAACGATTCGAATGTATAACAACCGTTTGCGATTGTACACTCAACAGACACCATTCCCTCTGACGCTGGCACATCAGCACGGTCCACTGGTGGGCGCCGTACACGATTGGGCTCCACGAGAATTCCCTCGCAAAAATATCTACCGCCTTGAGCCATTTGAAAAATGGCGGTTCCGTGGGTTTTCCCTATTTGATAGCACACACTTATTATGTTTGTGCTATGTGCGATGTTTGTTGCTCCCGCGCTGGCCGCCTCGCTTCAATCCCGTATCTAAATTTTCAGTAGCCCCGGCATCCTGGCATTTCACTCCCGCCTAGTAAAATTTTCAGTAGACGCGCAACATTTCCTCAAACACCACCTGCCCCCCTCCCCACCACAAAACCTCTACTCAGATTACGTAAAAAAAGGAAAACCTCCGTTCCCGCACGCATCACTCCTCTCCCTCACTCGAACCCTAGCTAGCCCGCCGCCACCGCCCCCGACTCCACCGTTATCGTCTTCAGGCTTTCCTGTGACTATCTCAAAGTCCTCATGAAGATCCATCACAAAGGGGTTGGACTAGAGTCGTCCGCGCAATCGATAGTAGTGCTCCTCCATGTCGAATGCACGCACAACTCTGGTCCACCCCATAGTGTCGGCCTGCGAAGCACCCTCTTTCCCGAAGATCCCCATCCCCATCCTCACCCACACTCCAGAGCGTCGCAGCCTCAGCCCGACTATGCTTCCCGAGGAGCTGGAGGAGCGAATGGCCAAAAAGAGGTATATCGAGGCACATCCGCTGGACGACGGCGAGGTGGCCATTGAGGCCCCCCGGGGAAGTTCACTACGATGACTGGCCCGGGGCTTTTAATAAGAGGGCTCGCGCATGTCTGTATGTCCCGGCAGCCGGCTACGACATCGAGCTCGTCGACAGCGATGGCTTGATGCGGGCTATGCCACAGGTTAAGTGACGTACCCCACCCCTTCGGGTTCAACCTCCTTGGATCTCCTCCATGCCCCCCGCCGCTGGTCTACTCTGCTTTGCTGTCAGGATTTTGCCTTCATCGCCATCGAGACCCTTTTATCATTTCTGAAGGTCGCGTTCTATATATATGGCGGTGGCTCGGCATCGTCAGCTGCCAAGTCAGACCTCATTGACAATGACAACGACGACAAGGGCGCCCTATCCGTCTCTTCCAAGGGGAAATAGCCGATCCACGACATCAAGGACGTCACCCTGCAGATGTGCTCTTCCAAAGGGAAGGAGCTAAGTTGCCACAACAGGGAGCGCACGATGCGCACCCCCAGTCCAGGCTCTTCCAAGGGGTATGAATTGTAATGTTCGAAAGTGCAATTTGATATGCTGGAGTATGAATTGTTCTGTTCAATTTCAGTGCATACGTTTGGTTGTCTGTAGTGAGCATATACCTTGTTTAGCGTGATATGTGGTTGTTTGTAGTGAACGTATGTCCAGTTTCATTGCTAGATTTGGTTGTTCAATCATACAATTGGTTCCCGTTAAAGCTGGTGTATTTAACATGCCCCTGTTTATTTCAGATTTCTCACAATGTGATGTTGAATCATACAATTTGATGTTTAAGCACATGGTGCGTTCTATCTTCTATGCAATTTCAACAATACTGATATGAATGACTGTTTGGTTGCTGTTAAGTCTGTTGTAGTGAGCATATGCTTCCTTTAAAGGTTTTTGGTTGTTTGTGGTTAGCATTTGCCTAGTTTCAATTGCTATATTTGGTTGTTTGTAGTATGCCTCTGATCTACTCTGCTTTGCTGTCAGGAATTTACTATGCTGGAGTATGAATTATAATGTTCAAAAGTGCAATTTGATATGCTGGAGTATGAATTGTTCAGTTCAATTTCACTGCCTATGTTTGGTTGTCTGTAGTGAGCATATACCTATATTTGGTAGTTTGTAGTATGCCTCTGATCTACTCTGCTTTGCTGTCAGGAATTTGCCTTTATCGCCAACGAGACCCATTTGTCATTTATGAAATTTGCGTTCTATGGCGGTGTTTTGGCATCGTCAGCTGCCAAGTCAGGCCTCATTGACGACGAAAACTTGTTGTCGTCAAGTGCGCCCTACACTGGAGTATGAATTGTTCAGTTCAATTTCACGAACGCCTATGTTTGGTTGTCTTTAGTGAGCATATACCTTGTTTAGCTATTTTTGGTTGTTTGTAGTGAACATATGTCCAGCTTTAATTGCTAGATTTGGTTGTTCAATCATACAATTGGTTCTAGTTAAAGCTGGTGTAGTTAACATGCCCCTGTTTATTTCGGTTTTCTCACAATGTGATGTTCAATCATAGAATTTGATGTTTAAGCACATGGTACATTCTATGCAATTTCAAAAATACCGATATGAATGACTATTTGGTTGTTATAGTATGCCTTGTTTATTTAGTTATTCACAATGTGCAGTACAATTTGATTAATACCAGTTCAATGACCATATTTGTTTCCTGTTAAGCCTGGTGTAGGTAATACACCCCCTGTTTTTTTCACTATGTGATGCTGAATTATACAATTTGATGTTTAAGTAGAAGCTTTGTTCTATGCAAATTCAACAATACCATTATGAATGACTTTATTTGGTTGTTGTTAAGCATGCTGTAGTGAGCATATGCCTATTTTAATGATTTTTGGTTCACATGGCTATATTTGTTTCCCATGTTATACTCCCTCCGCCCCATAATATAAGACGCTAATACATCCAACATGTTAGTACATTGGATGTAATTAGATCTTATATAGTGGGACGGAGACAACATTATGTGAGGTAACTAATAAAGATTGTTAGTACAATGGGACAAAATGTGGCAATTAAACTATTTATTTACAGTTTGTCCAAGACAACAGTGATATGCAGTATATTAACTCAGAACTCAGTACCCTTTTTACTGCACATAATGAGTTGTTAGATGACAATCTCTGTATCTTTTTCCTTTGCAGTGGTTCCCAACGCAGTCTACCCAAAATCACCTCTCAAACTACATGATTGTTGGACATGCAAATGTACATGTATTTCTACCAGACTAGAATGACTATCCGGAAGTCATGAATATATTGAAGGATGGGCGATCGGCCATCACAAGGGATTGGGCTAGAATCGTGTGTGCATTCGACATGGAGGAGGGCACACTACGGGCATTCCACTTCACCTTTTACAGCAACCAGAATATCTTTTTTTTCCAGTCAAAAAAACCCAGAATATCTTTTGCCTCTTTGAGGGAGTCCGGGACTAAGGGGTCCTCGGGCCGTGGATCCATCCCTCATGGGCCGTACAGGAGCAATTGCTAGAAGGCCAAGTTATCATATAATCCCGTGTACGGAAGGAGGAGGCCCGAAGACTTGGTGTGTCTTCCAAGTCAGAATGGGCGTATCTGTGCTCGGATAGAAACCGACCATCTGTAACCCTAGGGGCCCCTGGTGTCTATATAAACCAGGGGTTTAGTTTGTAGAAGAACAACTCTGTGGATTAGGGTTTAGCTCTTTTGATCTCGAGGTAGATCAACTCTGTAACCATCTCATTCATCAATATAATCAAGCAGGACGTAGGGTTTTACCTCCTCACGAGGGCCCGAACCTGGGTAAACACTGTCCCCTTTGTCCCTTGTTACCATCGTTCCTAGATTCACAGTTCGGGACCCCCTACCCTAGATCCGCCGGTTTCGACACCGACATTGGTGCTTTCATTGAGAGTTCCGTTGCGAATCTCCAAAGGATCAATGGCTCGTCTAATCATCGACGGGGATATCTGTAACAAGTACGTCTTTGTTCCTGGACAGATCCTCGCCTTCGGAAGCGTTGTGCTTCAAGCCGATCCCTCCGGCCGTCTCGCCAGATCGGGAGCTTTGCCCCCGGCTTGGAAGTCAGTTTCGGGAACCTAGAGTTCGTCGCTAACCCCCGGGGGGACCTTGTTTTGACAAAGACCCCAGCTCTTCTCAAAAGACACACTGCCCCCGACGCCTTAACATCGGAGGAAGTAAACCTCGCCGCTGGCATGGCCTTGGCCCCCAGCCTGGTCTTAAAACCTATCTTGATCGACGCATCTGAGCCAACCATCGCCGCACACTCCTTGGGAATACCATCAAGTAACCCCGGGACGACAGTGCCGCTGACCGACCTCATTCGCGCCCTCGGTGCCGACCCAATCGGAGCCTCACTGCCAGGCAAGCTAGTCGGTCGGATCCAAGCCTTGAGCATGGCTGACTCCCAAACATCGGTTTATGACCAGATCGGGCTGAGGCCCGACGGTAGGGAAATTCGCATCCCTCCGGTAACACATCTAGTCGCCACAGTCGAGTGTCCGGCTGAAGACATGTCTCGCCAACCGGCGGAGTTGAAGACGGCGTATATTCCGATCTCTGGATCCGAACTCTCTCTGGACGCTGAGGGTCCGAACAGCCTAACACGGAACCCGGAGCCCGCACGGCAAAGCACTATCGGTGCCGCGTCCTCCGAGCCCATTGAGGTGGAGATCGGAGGTACTGTGCCCAATCCCGCGACGGAACAAAACCCGGCTGTCCGGGCATCGAACATGCACCTCGCCGGGGCGCGATACTTTTTCCCACCCACCACTCAGATCGAACGCTTTAAAAGCGCACTAGAACCCGGTCCGATGAAGGAGGTCAAGCAACGACACGGGGAATCGGTCCATCATTTTTGGGCCAGATTCCTCCTCAGCAAAAACTGGACGAAAGGTGTTAACGACATGGAAGTGATCGCAGCCTTCCAACGGAACTGCTATGATAAGGGAATCCTCGACACCCTTGACCATCATCGCGTCAAAACTTCTCCGAGCTAGCATACTTGATGGAAAAGTACTGTGCCATGGAGAGTATGCGGGAAGAACAACGATTTTATACAAAGCCAGTTCACACCGAACACCCTAGAGAAGTTCGGAAAAGGTTCATGTCGTCACAATACCCGCCCAGATACAGGCCTGCCGAAAAAAGAAACAAATATCCCATGAAAGAAAGAATCATCCTTGATAGATTACTGGATAGTCCTTGCCCCATACACCCCACCCCGCCAAACGCAAGCCCATCCCACAGCTTTCGAGCATGCTGGGTCGTTAGGCAGGTTGCAAAGAGCGGAGAGGCCATCCTGACGGCCTCGCCCCCAGGCAAACGTCCGATAATACCATCAGAAACTCACCCCGAGGTACTAATGATCTACGAGACGTTCTCCTCGAGAGGTCAGAGGAAGAGAGCTCTTCGAGAGCTCGATCAGGTATACTAGGTGGAATCAAGGAAATCATGGACAGATATACCGATAACTTTCGGTGAAAACGACCAGCCGACGACCCGCACAGAGCGGGCACCGTCCGCCCTAGTCCTCAACCCAATAATAGACGGTTTCCGATTGGACAAGGTCCTAATGGACGGCGGTAGTGGTATAAACCTCATTTACGAGGGAACTTTGGACAAAATGCAGTTCGATAAGTCTCGCATCGAGCAAAGCAGCACAACCTTTCGAGGAATCATCCCCGGAAAAGAGGCACGCTGCACGGGGCGAGTAACCCTCGACATAGTATTCGGTACTCTCGATAATTACAGAACAGAGGAACTACTTTTTCATTTTGTACCCTTTCGCAGCGGTTATCATGCCCTCTTAGGGTGGGACGCATTCACAAGATTTCAGGCCATACCGCATTACGGTTACATGAAACTTAAAATGCCGGGACCCAACGGTGTGATCACAGTTGCGAGCGATCTAGATAGAGCGCTTCGAAAAGAGAATAAAATAGCGTCGCTTGCCCTCGAGGCACTAGCTGAGACGCTGGCCGCTGAGGAACTGACTACGCTCCGGTCTATCGTAGATAAGGACAACGTGATCCTCGGCAAAAGGCCAAAGTCTACGTCATTCAAACCTGCAGACGAAATCATAAAATTTCAGGTGCACCCAACGGACCCCAATAAAACGGCGTCCATCGGAGCTCAACTGGACCCTGCGGTCTCTGAATCACTACGCACGTTCTTATGCGAAAACTGGGACATATTCACTTGGCACCCATCAGATATTCCCGGAATCCCCCGAAGGTTGGCCGAACATAGTCTGAAAATAATTGCAGGCTTCAAGCCGGTTAAACAGACCCTACGTCGATTCTCCGAACCCAAGCGTCAAGCTATGGGCGAAGAACTCGCCAAACTACTCGAAGTCGGATTCATCAGAGAGATCAAACACCTTGAATGGCTGGCAAACCTGGTCATGGTACCAAAGAAGGACAAATACTGGCGGCTCTGTGTCGACTTCGAAGACCTTAACAAAGCCTGCCCTAAAGATCCTTTCCCTTTACCCCGCATTGACCAGATAATTGATGCCATTGCCGGACACGACTTACTCTGTTTCCTCGACGCTTATTCCGGATATCATCAGATAAAAATGATGGAGTCTGATCAAGCCGCAACCGCCTTCATCACTCCTTACGGGCCATTCTGCTTCAATACAATGCCTTTCGGGCTAAAAAAAGCAGGCGCCACATACCAGTGCATGATTCAAACTTGCCTGGAAAAACAAATCGGCAAAACCGTCGAGGCATACGTTGACGACGTGGTCATCAAGACCAAACACGTCAGCCAGCTGGTGGACGACCTAGGCCGAACATTCGCCAGCCTACGAGAGTATGATGTACGGTTGAACCCGGACAAGTGCGTCTTCGGCGTCCCCGCTGGCAAACTGCTCGGATTCATAGTCTCCCACAGGGGCTTCGAAGCTAATCCGGCCAAGATTAGAGCCTTGTCACAATTAGCGGTCCCCATGGAGCTAAAACATGTCCAAAGACTGGCAGGCTCCGTGGTGGCGTTAATCCGCTTCATCTCGCGCCTTGGTGAAAAAGCTCTGCCCCTTTACAAGCTATTGAAACAAACCAAGAACTTCGAATGGACCGATGAGGCCGCGGCTGCACTAGAGGAAATCAAAATGCTGCTAGCCAGCAACCCCATACTCACAGCACCCGGTACGGGCAAACCAATGTTGTTATACATCTTGGCCACCAACCAGGTCGTCAGTGCAGCACTCGTGGTAGAACGGGAGGCCGAGGGCCATAAACACCGGGTACAGAAACCAGTATATTCGTATCGGAAGTACTTACTCAGTGCAAGACCATATATCTGCACTATCAGAAGATAGCCTACACAGTGTACATGGCTTCACGAAAGCTTAGACACTATTTCCAGGAGTGTTCGGTCACGGTGGCCTCCGAAGCGCCCTTAAACGATATAATCAATAACAGGGACGCCACCGGCCGCATAGCCAAGTGGGCCATCGAACTCCTCCCGTTCGAAAGCAATTATACACCACGCCAGCTATTAAATCTTAGGTGTTGGCTGATTTCATCGCCGAATGGACGGAGGCCGAGCTCCCTAGGGAATACACCACATACTCACATTGGACAATGTACTTCGACGGATCCAAGACGCTCGCCGTACTGGGGGCTGGAGTCATCCTCACATCCCCCACCAGCGACAACATCCGATATGTCCTCCAGATCATGTACGCCGACTCCAATAATGCGGTCGAGTACGAGGCTATGTTGCATGGACTCCGGTTGGCGACTTCTATGGGCATCTAGGGGCTCGAAGTATAGGGAGACTCCAATCTCGCCATCTCTCAAATCAATGGCGAATTCGATGCTAAGAACCCGAAAATGGCAGCCTACAGAAATGTCATCCTCAAGATATCTGCACGATTCGAAGGACTAGAATTCCACCACGTCTCTAGAGACAACAATAAAGCTGCCAATAGCCTCGCTCGTATGGGCGCCAAACGCGACCCAGTCCCTACAAACACCTTCCAAGAGAGCCTCTTCAAACCCTCTGTGGCATGGCAGGACAACGGCGGGGACACCATAAACAATGGCGACGAGCAGGTCATCCCCCCCCCCCCCACACAGTTGAACCAGATGAGTTAATCATCGGCGGTTCCACGATTGAGGAAACTCCCTCGGCCCACGAAGTGATGGCCGTAATCGCACCGTGGACGGAACCTTTCCTTTCCTACCTTCTGCGCAAAGAACTCCCCGATGACCAGACGGAGGCGAGGCGCATAGTGCGGCGATCAAAAGCCTACAAGGTCCATGAAGGAGAATTATACAAAAAGAGCACCACGGGGGTCCTCCAACGGTGCATATTTGAAGAAGAAGGATGGCAGCTCTTGGCAGAGATACATGCAGGTATGGGCGGCCACCACGCGGGCAGCACGGGCCCTGGTAAGCAAAGCTTTTCGAGCCGGGTTCTTCTGGCCCACTACCCGAACTGACGCCCACACACTCGTTCAGCATTGTGTCGGTTGCCAACTCTTTGCTAATCAAAGCCACATGCCTCCTACGGCTCTTCGGACGATACCCATCACATGGCCTTTTGCGGTCTGGGGGTTAGATATGGTCGGACCAGTTAAAGGGGGGACCAAGAAAAAGAAATACCTACTGGTCATGGTCGATAAATTCACTAAATGGATCGAAGCAAAACCAGTTAATTCGGCAAAATCAGGACCGGTCATCGACTTTATATCCGACGTGGTGCCCTGTTACGGTGTCCCACACAGTATAATAACCGATAACGGAACCAACTTCACCGCCCAGGAGGTCAAAGACTGGTGCTCCAACCTAGGTATCAAGCTTGATTACGCCTTGGTATACCACCCACAAACTAACGAACAAGTTGAATGGGCCAACGGTCTCATTATGAGCGGTATTAAACCTCGCCTGGTCTGTTCACTTCAAGAGTCCGACTGCCAATGGGTTGAGGAACTCGATTCCATGCTCTAGGGTCTGCGTACAACCCCGAACCGATCAACGGGATACACACCATTTTTTATGGTGTACGGGGCGGAAGCAGTCCTGCCTTGTGACATCATTCATGATGCGCCAAGAATTCGCTTGTACGAGGAAAAAGAAGCCGAGCTAGATCGGCAGGACGACCTAGACGCCTTGAAGGGGGAGCGCGACATAGCCCGGGCTCGATCTACTTTCTATCAACAGCAGGCTCGGCGGTACCAGAGCAGGGAGGTTCGAGCTAAAGTTTATAACGTGGGCGAGTTGGTCTTACGCCTCCCAGAGAAGCAGAAACATAATCTCAAACCAAAGTGGGAGGTCCCTTTTATAATTGATGAAGTACTGACAGGAGGAGCTTATCGTCTTCGCAATCCGCAGGACAATCGTCTCGAACCAAACCCATGGAACGCAGCTCGCCTCCGACACTTCTACGGATAAACCGGTGTCACCTTGTCCCCCACCAAACCCTTGTATTTCCTTTTCCTTTTCTTTTATTTTCCTTTGTAGAAGTGGCTAGACCTTCTCTCTAAACTTTTGTTTGGCTTAACCGAACTATGATCTCATCGGTAAATGTTTTACCTGGCAATCACCTGGGGGACTCCGTCAAGAAGCCACCTCAATTACTCTGGTTATTTGTATTATATACACGCTCCCAACACCCCTTCCGTGCCACTTATGCACCAATTAGGCTTAAGTCTTAGCCAAGTGTAACATCACAATTTTATTAAATTAGGATGTTAATAGAATCATATTGCATCTCATGATTTATTGCATTTGGAGTTTATGATGTTCAAAAAAATTTCACTCACATTAAATAATAGAGAGAGGATAATATGACTTCCTCAAAATATGGCTGAGTGGGAAGGTACTGGAATAAAATTTGGTGTTTTTAAAGATGCATTGAAAATTATTTTCTTTCCAAAGTTAGATTATTGCATTAAGAAAATTTTTTCTAAGACATTTGAGCAGAACTAAAAGTTCACTATGCTCTATATATTATATTATGATTTATAAAAATTATTTCCCTTTTTTTATCTTCTCTGGTGGTGGAGTTTGAAAAAAATGTTTTTTGTTTAAAAAAAGAACACACACGCACACGTTGGCCGAGGCCGGCCGAAGCCCAGCCAGGCCGCTCGTACCCTCCCTAGCCCTATCGTGGCTCCCCACGATCTCTCTCTCTCTCTCTCTCTCTCGTACCTGCAAGGTGGAGCCCAGCACCAGCACCAACGCTCGCCCCAGCCCCACCACCTCGCCCGCTCGTCTCATCTCGCTCCCTCTCGCTAACTCTCTCTCTCCCTCTCACGCTGGCAAGTGGGGCCCGACCCCAGCCTTCATCCCCAACCTCCTGCGCTTGCCATGGGATAACTCAGCCGAGCTCGCACTCCCGAACCAGCCGGCCGAAGTCCTCGGGATAACGCTTATCTGCAGCTCCGCAACACTCCCAGCCGCGCCTATATAAAGCCCCCGATCCCCTCTTTCCATTCAGCAGACTCGCTCCACCTATCGCCGTTCAAAGCCACCGCCTCGTCCGTTTGCATCTCGCCAGAGCCGAGCTCTTCGCCGGAGTGCCACGTTGCCAGTGCACCCCCTCGGCCTCTTTTTATTCGTGAAATCGGACCCCCACGGCATCCCGCATCTCCCTGACATGTTGTTTTGCCCCTAGGACGCCCCGGAGACGCCGCCCCGACGACCTGCGTCGCCGAAGTTCACCGGAGCACAGGAGCCTCGCCGCCTCCCTCCGCTTACTCCGGTCGTCGCCGCCCTCACCGAGCCGCACCTTCCCCGCCCCCTCGCCAACGCCGGAGCCCGCTGGAGCCGCCGCCCCGCCGCCATCGAGTTCCTGCCCGACGCCGTCCTCGTCTCTGTGAGCGCTCGCCCCCCTCCTCTGTTTTGTTCGCTCGATTAGTTTAGGTGTTGTTTTTTTTCTTAGATCGAACCGGTAGATTAGGGCATAGAATGGTTTTTTTATTTATACTGAACCGGTACGCGGTTAACCGCGGTCTGTGTTTAAATAACCACCGGTTTTCTTTAGTTGGTTAGTTCGCGAACGTTCCCTGCGTAGCCGCCGCGGCGAACGCAGTCAACAAACCAGAGCTGTCCACGTCGCGCTCTAGCCGCGAACGTTCACACTTTAGTGCTTTCAGAAAACGCTACTGTAGCAGTATTTTTTCCAGATTTGTTTCAAATCTTTAGATGGGCATAACTTTTTAACCGTAGATCGAAACGAGATGAAATCAGCGGCTAAAATTTCGTCTTGAATAGCTCTATCCAAAAAATCTATCATTGCAAACTTTTGCAAGATCAAATTTGAATTTAATTCAGATTTGAATTCAAACTCTATTAGGCCATATCTTCCAAACGGTATACCTGTTCGAAGTGATTCTTTTTGCACCGCGTCACACAAACTAAATTATATGCCATGAACCTTTGCCACATTGTTTTCTACACAATTATTTTCTGTTCACCATAATATTGCTAGTATGCCTTGTAGGAACATTAGTGCACGTCATGAATTTTTAACCATGTTTTTCACTCGTGATTTTATACTTGAAATTTTTCATACTTATTTCATGAGCTGGATTTTATTTGGCTTTTGTGAATACTTTTGTTGCATGTTACTTTGGATTGTATGAATGTTTGTTTATGTGTTTGTACTTTACTTTTGCGATAGATTGTCCGTAGTGCGAAGCAGAATACTACCACTCCCTTGAACTTCACTCTCAGCAGGAAGGCAAGTTACATTTTGATCATATATGTTTTTACCTATGTTTTATATTTGCACGGAGTCCTTTGTTGTAGGATTGCATGGTTGAAATTTTATGCCCGAGGGCTATGCTTGCACCTAGTAGTTCATTTGAGGTAGGTCTGAAATGTACAAACTTTGTCGCCACCGTGTTATGTTACAATGCTTCGCCAAAGTAGACGTGGATTGGGGAGTGTTATCATCTTGAGATGTGAGTGACAAACTAGTAAATAGGACCAACTGTAATGAATTACCTGGGTGGAAATTGGTTTGTATGGTGGCGAAGTACAGTGGAAGCATTCATGGGAATCCATGGGAGTGCACACTAGTGGTCCGTCCACCCAGGCTCAAAGGGATCAACCTTATTTTCATGTCTAGAAGCTTCCGTGTGCATCCGCAGGCCAATATGGGCTCTGGCTTAGTTGAGTAGATGGTGTGCCCCTTTCCGGGATAGGCTAGTAGATGTAGATGATGTAGGTGTACCGGCCTATCCGTGGGTTAGGGGGAATGCTTTCGAAAGGCTATGTCTCGATCTTCCGATCAAGGAGGTGGTCGAGTCTTGTGGGGAAAAGTGCGCAACCTCTGCAGAGTGTAAATCTAATCGATTAGCCGTGTCCCCGGTCATGGACAACTTGAGCTTTTAGTAGTGTAAATGTAGGGAGATCTCATCACTCTTATTTTAACCAACTGGGTATTGATGCAACTTTGGGAATGGATTGAGTTGGGGTTTCCATCTCAGTCCCATGAAATTTGTAGAGATAGAATAAAATTTTGATAGGGAAAAACTAGATTTATGCAAAATTTAACTTAGAGCCTCCCACCAGCCAAATTGCATGTACAAGTAGGCTCACTACACTCTTATGATGTGACTTGCCAGTACATTCCACATACTGACCTACACACCTGCAACTTATCATGTTGCAGATTTATCCGATGACGAATAAGGTGCGATAGGTCGTTGTTCTGCACTCAGCTTGCTCGTGGAGTTGCAGATTTTCTTCCACATTATTTTGTTTTATTGGGCCCTAGGCCACATTATTGTAATAATACTCTTTTGAGGATTCTCGATGTAATAAATGTGTGTTTGAACTCTATTATAAATCCTCGAGTACTGTGTGTGTCAGCATACCGATCCAGGGATGACACTTAAGCACAGAGACTCTGATCCCTTGAGATCGGGTCGCTACAAGATGGTATCAGAGCACACGTTGAATGTAGGACGCGACCCTAGAAAATGGAAAGCCATAGGATAAAAACCCTGTTTTACAACTCTTTTATACCTCCTGTTTTGGTCTTATGCTTTTCCCTGCTTCATAACTAATTTCTTCTCTCTTTCAAACTGTAGATGTCGACTCCCATCGTTGAGTTTGCTCAGCCCGATGCAACCATGCCCTTCGGAAGGCAGTTGATGAATGTCGTGGGTCATCTGCGCATTGCACTGCCCACCTTCACCGGGACATTCACGGCCACTCTACCTAAGGAGATGTGCTAGAGGATTGACGTCCACATTCCAGGGCGAACATTGGGAAACGCCACCGAGCCGATCGACTTCTACGTGGATGTAGGGTCATGGGGCATTGGCAAGGGGATCGCCGCCCTCTTTGCACTTGGGCGCATCCGAGATGAATACCGCGAGGATCTCGGGAGGACCAACTGCGTCATGTACGCGTGCCGCGAGTCGGATGGAGATGTGGTGCGCACCAGGGAGGACGACACCATCACCTCACACATTGAGGACCTGGAGGAGCTCTTCACCAGGATGAAGGAAGATATGGGACACAGCCTCATCACCACCCACAACCTGATGACCCGCAAGGACGAGCTGGAAGAAGATCTTCCGAATGCTCACGCAGAGCACGAGGAGGAGCTCGATGCGCTGCAAGATAAGTTCGACGACTTGAAGCTTCAGCTAGACGAAGCTGAGGAAAAGCTCGATAACGGGGAAAATCTCCAGGAGGACCACTCTTACGGGTAATACGTCAGTCAGGACAAGGACTATGAGGATGATGATGAGGAGATACAGAGTGATGCAGTTGGAGCTGATATCAACATGGTAGACTTGGTCTCTTCCGATGAGGAGTAGATTTAGACCACCTTGAGAGATTAGGATTCGATATTCGATTAGTATTTGATTTGATTTATTTGTGGGAATTTGTCAAATCTTGTGACATGGCTCACCTTAGATTGTTTCGTGTGAACTCTTTGATTGAATTGAATTGGAGTGATTTGGATTTTTATTGCCATCATTTGCATATGGGTAGTGTTTCTCCCTTAGGCCTAATTCTATCCATACCTCATCTATGCCGACCCAACAGATGCCACCAAGGCGCGACCCTTCCGGGAGTGGCTCAAGGAATGATATCCCACCCTCCTTGGAGCAGTTACTTCGCACCCAGAACCAGATGATACAGCTGTTGATGCAAAATATGAACGAGAACAACAACAACCCGCCTCCACCGCTACCTCCACCTCCACCACCAATTGACAGCCTTACCCGTTTTCTGAGGCTTAATCCTCCAATCTTCACGAGCAGCCCGGAGCCGATCGTCGCAGATGACTGGCTTCGCAACATGGGTAGGAAACTGGCCACAGCAGGATGCACTGATCAGGAGAAGGTGAGGTTTGCCTCTCACCAACTGGATGGACCAGCAGCTTCATGGTGGGAGAACTACACCGCCACGTACCCCATGGAGAATGTGACTTGGGCTCAGTTCCAGCAGGCGTTCCGCATTGCTCATGTTTCAGCAGGAGCTATGGCTCTCAAGAAGAGGGAGTTCCGCAACTTGTCCCAAGGAGGTCGCACAGTGTCAGAGTATGTTGATGACTTCAGCAGGTTGACCCGTTATGCCCCAGGTGACGTGGCAACCGATGCAGCCAAGCAAGAGAAGTTTCTGGAGGGACTGAATGATGAGCTGAGAATTCAGTTGATGGTAGCAACTTTTGAGAACTATCAAGGGTTGGTGGACAAGGCAATCACTCTAGAGGGCAAGCATCAGCAGATGGAAAATCGCAAGAGGAAACATGGTCAAGGCAAGTTTTAGTCTGGAGCTCAGCAGAAGCCTCGCTCCGCCCCTTTCTCAGGATATTCTGCTACAGGACACAATAAGTTTGGAGGGCACAACCATCATAACCATGGTGGTCATTCTCAGCATGGAGGCAATGGACACAACCACAATTGCCATAAGAATGGCAATGGGAATGGAGGAAACGGCAATCACCATCACCCTACCCCTGCTACACCAGTGAGGAAGGATCTGAGTCACATCACCTGCTTCAAGTGCAAGAAGATAGGACACTACTCCAATGAGTGTCCCGAGCTGCAGAATGGGAATGGCAATGGAAGTTCTGGAGGCAAGAAGCCCAACCCTTTCACTGAGGGGCATGTGAACCATGTCAATGTGGAAGAAGTCTATGAGCAGCCGGATGAAGTGATTGGTAAGTTCTTGGTTAATTCATTTCCAGCACTCATTCTATTTGACACTGGTGCATCGCATTCATTCATATCAAGGGGATTTGTGGATAAGAATAAGTTGCCCACCGTAGCTCTTAAGTCACCTATTCTAGTGAGTTCCCCCGGAGCAGAGTCTATGACTAGTCAGGGGTGTTTTCAGTTACTTTTGAACATAGGGGGACATGTTTTTCCCACATATATGATCGTACTTGAGTCACAAGGTTTGGATGTAATCCTAGGTATGGATTGGATGTCCAAGTATCAGGAAAGCATTGATTGTGCCAGTAGGTCGATTCTTCTCACCACCCCAGAGAAGAAAAGGATCAAGTATGTATCCAGGCTTAAGCCTAAGAGGACTCAGGTGAACTCTCTTACAGGAGTTGTCCAGGAAGAAGTACCAGTGGTGAAGGATTATCCCGATGTATTTCCAGAGGAGTTACCCGGTATGCCACTAGATCGGGAGATTGAGTTTTTGATTGAGTTACTTCCAGGCACTGGACCTATCTCCAAGAGGCCATACAGGAAGCTCACTAATGATCTAGCAGAAGTCAAGAAGAAGATTGAGGAGTTACTGGAGAAGGGGTATATTCGCCCGAGTTCATCACCTTGGGGAGCCCCAGTACTCTTAGTGGAGAAGAAGGATGGAACTTTGAGGATGTGTCTGGATTATCGTTCTTTGAATGAGGTGACCATCAAGAACAAGTATCCGCTGCCGATGATCAATGACTTGTTTGACCAGCTAGAAGGAGCTAGTGTTTTCTCCAAGATCGACCTTCAATCGGGTTATCATCAATTGAAGAAAAAGTGAGAAGGATATACCTAAGACAACTTTTACCACGAGGTATGGGCTTTATGAGTATACAGTCATGTCTTTTGGTTTGACTAATGCCCCTGCCTATTTTATGAGCATGATGAACAAGGTATTCATGGAGTACTTGGATAAGTTTGTCGTGGTATTCATTGATGATATATTGGTTTTCTCCAAGAATGAGAAGGAGCACGCGAAACATCTGCGCTTAGTTCCGGAGAAGCTCAGAGAACACCAACTTTATGCCAAGTTCAGCAAGTGTGAGTTTTGGTTGAAGGAAGTTGGATTTCTCGGTCATGTTGTGTCAGGGGAAGGAATTGCCGTGGACCCTTCCAAGGTAGAAGCAGTGACAGAATGGAAGGCACCGACCTCAGTCAGCGAGATCCGCAGTTTCCTTGGACTTGCAGGATATTATCAGAGGTTCATTGAGAATTTCTCCAAGATTGCAAAGCCCATGATGGAGTTGTTGAAGAAGGACACCAAGTATATTTGGACTGAGGAATGTGAAGCCAGTTTCCAGGAGTTGAAGAAACGTTTGGTTACAGCCCCAGTGCTAATTTTGCTGAACATACACAAGAATTTTCAAGTGTATTCCGACGCTTCACGCCAAGGGCTTGGAGGCGTGCTTATGCAAGAAGGAAAGGTTGTAGCTTATGCTTCACATCAGCTTCGACCTGATGAGTTGAACTATGCCACACATGATTTGGAGTTAGCAGCAGTGGTTCATGCACTCAAGACCTGGAGACATTTTCTTATCAGGAATCAATGTGATGTTTACACGGATCTCAAGAGTTTGAAGTATATCTTCACGCAGAAATAGTTGAACCTCAGGCAAAGGAGATGGTTGGAGCTCATCAAGGATTATGACATGAGTTTGCATTATCATCCAGGAAAAGCCAATGTCGTGGCAGATGCTTTGAGTCGTAAGAGTTATGTTAACACTCTTATCGCAGGAGGATTACCTCCGGAGTTGTGTGATGAACTTAGAGATCTCCAGTTGGAAATAGTTTCAAGAGGTTATGTTGCCGCACTCGAAGTTCAGTCCACATTGTTGGGAAGGATCAGAGAAGCTCAAAAGTTGGATCAAGGTATTGCTGAGATAAAGGAGAGGATCAGCAAAGGAAAGTCAGAAGGATTCCGTGAGGATGAGCATGGAACCATATGGTTTGAGCAACGTATTTGCGTGCCCAATGATCCAGAGATCAGGAAGTTGATTCTTACGGAGGCTCATGATTTGCCTTACTCGATACACCCGGGAAACACCAAGATGTATTTGGACTTGAAGGAAAGTTTTTGGTGGACCGGTATGAAGAGGGAAATTGCTGAGTATGTAGCAGTATGTGATGTATGTCAGAGAGTAAAGGCAGAGCATCAGAAACCAGCAGGTTTACTTCAGCCATTGCCGATACCTAATTGGAAATGGGATAAACTTGGCATGGACTTCATCACGGGATTACCCAGGACCCGTTCAGGGTATGATTCCATTTGGGTAATTGTTGATCGCTTGACCAAGGTGGCTCACTTCATCGCAGTGCAGACTACCTATACGAGTGCTAAGCTGGCGAAGATATATATGACCAGGATCGTATGTCTGCATGGAGTTCTGAGGACCATTGTATCAGATAGAGCAACACAGTTTACTTCAAAGTTTTGGCATCAGCTACACGAAACTTTGGGTACCAGGATAGAGTTCAGTACAACTTTCCATCCACAGACAGATGGGCAGACAGAGAGAGTGAATCAGATTCTGGAGGACATGTTGAGAGCTTGTGCGCTAGACTACGGGTCTAGTTGGGATGACAACTTACCTTATGCAGAGTTCTCGTATAACAACAGCTATCAAGCCAGTTTGCAGATGGCCCCTTTCGAGGCATTGTATGGGAGGAAGTGCAGAACACCGTTGATGTGGGATGGAGTTGGAGATCGCAAATTGTTTGGGTCAGATTTGATCAGAGATTCTGAGGAGAAGGTCAAGTTGATCCGTGATAGACTCAAGATAGCTCAGTCTATATGGAAGTGTTATGCTGATGCTAAACGCAAGGAGGTGATTTACCAAGTGGGAGATAGAGCATATCTTCGAGTGTCTCCACTTCGAGGTATTAAGAGGTTTGGAGTCAAAGGAAAGTTAGCACCACGATTCGTGGGGCCATACAGAGTTCTGGAACGCAGAGGAGAAGTTGCATACAAGTTGGAACTGCCACAGGGTTTGTCAGGAGTTCATGATGTGTTTCATGTTTCCCAGCTGAAGAAGTGTCATGCAGAGATGGCAGATATTCCTTTGAGAGATACAGTGCCTCTAGAAGCAATTCAGTTGGAGAGCGATCTGACTTATGAGGAGAAGCCGGTTAAGATTCTTGAGACTGCCGAGAGGATCACTCGTACCAAGGTCATCAAGTTCTGCAAGGTTCAGTGGAGTCACCACACCGAGGAGGAAACTACTTGGGAACGAGAGGAAGATCTCAAGCGTGACCATCCTCACCTTTTTGCTGGCCAACCCGAATCTCGAGGATGAGATTCATCTTAAGGGGGGTAGGTTTGTAACATCCCAATTTTATTAAATTAGGATGTTAATAGAATCATATTGCATCTCATGATTTATTGCATTTGGAGTTTATGATGTTCAAATTTTTTTCACTCACATACAATAATAGAGAGAGGATAATATGACTTCCTCAAAATATGGCTGAGTGGGAAGGTACTGGAATAAAATTTGGTGTTTTTAAAGATGCATTGAAAATTATTTTCTTTTCCAAAGTTAGATTATTGCACTAAGAAAAAAAATTGTAAGTCATTTGCGCAGAACTAAAAGTTCACTATGCTCTATATATTATATTATGATTTATAAAAATTATTTCCCTTTTTCTATCTTCTCTCGTGGTGGAGTTTTAAAAAAAAACGTATTTTTTTTAAAAAACAGAACACACACGCACACGTTGGCCCAGGCCAGCCGAAGCCCAGCCAGGCCGCTCGTCCCCTCCCTCGCCCGATCGTGGCTCCCCACGATCTCTCTCTCTCTTTCTAGTCTCTCTCTCTCGTACCTGCAAGGTGGAGCCCAGCACCAGCGCCAGCGCTCGCCCTAGCCCCACCACCTCGCCCGCTCGTCTCATCTCGCTCTCTCTCTCGCTAACTCTCTCTCTCCCTCTCACGCTGGCAAGTGGGGCCCGACCCCAGCCTTCATCCCCAACCTCCCGCGCTTTCCACGGGATAACTCAGCCGAGCTCGCACTCCCGAACCAGCCGGCCGAAGTCCTCGGGATAACGCTTATCTGCAGCTCCGCAACACTCCCAGCCGCGCCTATATAAAGCCCTCGATCCCCTCTTTCCATTCAGCAGACTCGCTCCACCGCCTCATCCGTTTGCATCTCGCCGGAGCCGAGGTCTTCGCCAGAGTGCCATGTCGCCGGTGAACCCCCTCGGTCTCTTTTTCTTCATGAAGTCGGACCCCCACGGCATCCCGCATCTCCCTGACATGTTGTTTTGCCCCTAGGACGCCCCGGAGACGCCGCCCCGACGACCTGCGTCGCCGGAGTTCACCGGAGCACAGGAGCCTCGCTGCCTCCCTCCGCTTCCTCCGGTCGTCGCCGCCCACCGCCGTCATCATCGCCCGGAAGCCCTCGCCAAGCCGCACCTTCCCGCTCCCTCGCCGACGCCGGAGCCCGCCGGAGCCGCCGCCCCGCCGCCGTCGAGTTCCTGCCCGACGCCGTCCTCGTCTCCATGAGCGCTCGCCCCCACCCTCCTCTGTTTTGTTCGCTCGATTAGTTTAGGTGTTGTTTTTTTCTTAGATCGAACCGGTAGATTAGGCGTAGATTGATTTTTTTATTTATACTGAACCGGTACGCGGTTAACCGCGGTCTGTGTTTAAGTAACCACCGGTTTTCTTTAGGTGGTTAGTTCGCGAACGTTCCCTGCGTAGCCGCCGCAGCGAACGCAGTCAACAAACCAGAGCTGTCCACGTCGCGCTCTAGCCGCGAACGTTCACACTTTAGTGCTTTCAGAAAACGCTACTGTAGCAGTTTTTTTTTATCAGATTCGTTTCAAATCTTTAGATGGCCATAACTTTTTAACCGTAGATCGAAACGAGATGAAATCAGCAGATAAAATTTCATCTCGAATAGCTCTATCCAGAAAATCTATCATTGCAAACTTTTGCAAGATCAAATTTGAATTTAATTCAGATTTGAATTCAAACTCTATTAGGCCATATCTTCCAAACGGTATACCTGTTCGAAGTGATTCTTTTTGCACCGTGTCACACAAACTAAATTATATGCCATGAACCTTTGCCACATTGTTTTCTACACAATTATTTCCTGTTCACCATAATATTGCTTGTATGCCTTGTAGGAACATTAGTGCACGTTATGAATTTTTAACCATGTTTTTCACTCGTGATTTTATACTTGAAATTTTTCATGCTTATTTCATGAGCTGGATTTTATTTGGCTTTTGTGAATACTTTTGTTGCATGTTACTTTGGATTGTATGAATGTTTGTTTATGTGTTTGTACTTTACTTTTGCGATAGATTGTCCGGAGTGCGAAGCAGAATACTACCACTCCCTTGAACTTCACTCTTAGCAGGAAGGCAAGTTACATTTTGATCATATATGTTTTTACCTATGTTTTATATTTGCACGGAGTCCTTTGTTGTAGGATTGCATGGTAGAAAATTTATGCCCAAGGGCTATGCTTGCACCCAGTAGTTCATTTGAGGTAGGTCTGAACCGTACAAACTTTGTCGCCACCATGTTATTTTACAATGCTTCTCCAAAGTAGACGTGGATTGGGGAGTGTTATCATCTTGAGATGTGAGTGACAAAGTAGTAAATAGGACCAACTGTAATGAACTACCTGGGTGGAAATTGGTTTGTATGGTGGCGAAGTACAGTGGGAGCATTCATGGGAATCCATGGGAGTGCACACTAGTGGTCCGTCCACCCAGGCTCAAAGGGATCAACCTTGTTTTTGTGTCTAGAAGCTTCCGTGTGCAGCTGCAAGCCAATATGGGCTCTGGCTTAGTTGAGTAGATGGTGTGCCCCTTTCCGGGATAGGCTAGCAGATGTAGATGATGTAGGTGTACCGGCCTATCCGTGGGTTAGGGGGAATGCTTTCGAAAGGCTATGTCTCGATCTTCCGATCAAGGAGGTGGTCGAGTCTTGTGGGGAAAAGTGCGCAACCTCTGCAGAGTGTAAATATAATTGATTAGCCGTGTCCCCGGTCATGGACAACTTGAGCTTTTAGTAGTGGAAATGTAGGGAGATCTCATCACTCTTATTTTAACCAACTGGGTATTGATGCAACTTTGGAAATGGATTGAGTTGGGGTTTCCATCTCAGTCCTATGAAATTTCTAGAGATAGAATAAAATTTTGATAGGGAAAAACTAGCTTTATGCAAAATTAAACTTAGAGCTTTTCACCAGCCAAATTGCATGTACAAGTAGGCTCATTACACTCTTATGATGTGACTTGCCAGTACATTCCACGTACTGACCTACATGGCTGCAACTTATCATGTTACAGATTTATCCGACGACGAATAAGGTGCGATAGGTAGTTGTTCTGCACTCAGCTTGCTCATGGAGTTGATGGACTCGTTACACTTATTTGCTTCCGCATTATTTTGTTTTATTGGGACCTAGGCCACATTACTGTAATAATACTCTTTTGAGGATTCTCGATGTAATAAATGTGTGTTTGAACTCTGTTATAAATCCTCAAGTACTGTGTGTGTCAGCATACCGATCCAGGGATGACACTTAAGCATAGAGACTCCGATCCCTTGAGATCGGGTTGCTACACCAAGCCGGGTTGCCTTGCTCCTATGCTTACCCCCTACGTTCCCGATTGTTCGGCTAGGGGGTAAAGGGAGCACCTTTGTGATTGTTACGACCGGGTTACCCGAACACGTACCTCAAACGGGCGAAGCCGAAGGCTAGCATTCTTATGATACAATTTGGTCGGCAAGGAAGAAAATAAAGGTAGAGTGGACACTTCTTGCCGTACATGGGGGCTATTCCCCCCAAACAGCAAAATCATCCGCATAATACGGATACACGACTACGACATCTACGGTTCACATAGTAACCTAAAGAAAGGAACCCATAGAGGAACTATTTTCTTTGGAAGATGTTTCTTATGTTAAATAGTAATATAACATACCTCCCCATGCACGTTTCGTCTGTTCGAACCATAAGGTCTGATTGCTTAGTTTCCCGAGACAATTCCCTGTTATCACATGATGCTTAGTCCGGAATACTCCTTAGCTATTTGCAATGGAGATAGAGGCCGACGACCGGTTAAGACAACGTTTACAGCATGGATTGAGAGGGTTTTGATAAAAAGTACATCGTTACATAGATTCAAAACTAAAAGCCGTCACTCAAGATGGTCTATTATGGTGTCCAGGGCACAATCCTCTTATGACATTTGAGCAGCAGGCATCACTTGGTCGTAAACCAAGCTCACTGGCACCTCTTTACCATCCGGCCCTACGGGCCCACCCCGAGCCATATGCTCCAGGTTGAGTTTGGTAAAGCGGGTCTTGACCATGGCCCACGCTTCTCGGGCTCCTTCTCGGCAAGCGGAGGTCTTCCAAAGCTCGAAACGACTCCGAGCTCCCTTGAACTTCTCGGCCAGCTCTGCCATCCCTTCCGGAGGCGTCTGAGCCAGCCATAAGGCTTTAACCATAATCCTCATGGCCCTCCGAGACCGCTCGTGCACAGCGGAGAGTTCCTTTAACAGATCTCCTCCATACGAGATAACTTCTTCCTTGGGACGCCCGGTCAGAAGACCTGGTCAGGAAATAAACAATGCTCCTTACACTCAATACAAATAACTTGGTGGGTTGAAGGTTAGATTTTCACTTACAATACATGCCGCCCTTCAATCGTTGGTTTTCCTGGCCGGATTGTTCCAATTGAGCTCTCAAGCTCTTAATTTCTTCGGCCTGTCGCTGGTTTTCCGCTTTGAGATGGTTTTTGTCCTCAAGACTTCGAGTCAATACACGGTGCCCGGCCTCTAGCTGGGATTCAGCATACC
This sequence comes from Elymus sibiricus, assembly GCA_039707655.1. NCBI lineage: Eukaryota > Viridiplantae > Streptophyta > Magnoliopsida > Poales > Poaceae > Elymus > Elymus sibiricus. The sequence continues at coordinate 347,217,701 of CM077671.1, forward strand.
TTTGGGATTGTCGGGAGGCATCCAAATCCTTCTGCAATTGCCCTATGGACTCGGCTGCTACGAAACAATCCTTCGTCAGAAGTAATGTCCTCTAAATAACTCTGGCACAAGAAGCAATACTTTGTACTCACCGTGCGCCTCCCGAGGAAATTTCTTCACCTGTTCGAGTTCGTCCCTAACTTCCTACAGCTCTGCTCGACTTGATTTGAGATCCGCAGCCAGCTTCTCGTTCCGTTGCTTTGAAACCTACACGGACATGACAAAGTTGTCAGACCCTTGAATTCGGCCGTTCCGACCAAATTAAGGCTCGGGGGCTACTGGGTTGCGGATAGTGATCGGACTTTTGAGACGACCATTTACCTGCAGGCTGGCAGACATTATTTTAGCGGCTCCGTCAAGACCAGCTTGAGCGGCCCTGAGGTATGAGTGTACGGAATTAAGAGCATTGAACTCATGATAGGAAAATACGGGGTGACGCAGTGCCTCCCTCTGTCATCGGTGATTCATTGCACTTTCAACCTCAGAGTTGGTAGCCGAGACATCCCCTATATCCTCGGGATGTTGGCCCGCGGCGGGAGTCCATGCATTCACTTCGGCATGTACCAGAGACCCTGGTTGGGGATCGCCCGACGCTTTCTCGGCGTCATCGGACGGAGGTGGTTCTACTCGCCTCCTAAATATGACAGTTAAAAAAGCATGAATGTTGGGAGCACACAAAAACAGGGACTAAACTGCAAGGTTGAATACCTTTTGGTAGGAGGAGTGGTTGGTAAAACTTCCTCCGCAGTCTCAGGCTCAGGAGCCCGGCCATTGTTAGGCGCAGACCCTGATGGAGTAGTTTCCAATGATGACCGGCGTGTAGATCGGCGGCCCTTGGGGACAGAGGTCAATGAGATCGGGATTACAGGGGACGAACGTCTTTTTCGAGAGGAAGCCTTCTTCTTGCTAGTCGTAGAGGAAGGGAGTGATCCAGGATGATCGGCTTGGAGGGCCACCCTGGATCCATCAATGCTCCTCTGATAGAATGTCCCGTCCTCAAACTCAATTAAAGCTCCGGATCATCGTGAAATCCGGGGTCGTCGCTGCGGGAATAATCCTCCAGTTGTGGGGCAGGACATTTAACTGTCTCGACCTGACAACCATTGCTGTTTGGGGGGAAAACACACTTCCGATCAGTGAAATCAAGAATTGATGATCCGAGGGTGGGGAGCATGAATGAACTTACCCATTCGATGGGGTTATGAGTCGAGTAGCCTTCCTTGGTCGGCAGGCGAACAAAATCTTACTTTTCTCCTTTAAAGAGGTCGGCCAGCATGGCTGCCAGCGCCGCTTGGTCGGCAGGCCCCTGTCTTCGGCAGCGGGTCGTGTCACTCGTCCCGTTATAGCTCCATAAGGGATGGATCCTCTGTTGCAAGGGTTGAACGCAACGGGTGATAGCAGCGGCCATTACGTCGATGATTGTCATCTTGCTATGTCCCAACAGCTTCACTTTGGCGGCCAGGCACTTTACTTCGGCGCTCTCCTCTTGAGAGGCACTCCTCGGACGCCAGTTAAATCGCTTCTTCAAAGGGGCCTCGGAGTATTCGGGCAAACCTCTTCGAGCTGGGTTGAATAAGGGGACGTCCTCGATATAGAACCACTCCGAAGCCCACTCTTCGGATTCCTTCTTCGGAGTTCCGATGAGGTACCCCGTCCCAGCTATGCGCCACACCTCGGCTCCACCCACTTCCCAGATTGTTCCTCCCCGAGTTCGGGGGATGAGGCAGAAATATTTTCGCCATAGATCGAAGTGGGGCTCACAACCAAGGAACATCTCGTAGAGGACGACAAAGCCCGAGATATGCAGGATGGACCCGGGGGTAAGGTTGTGGAGCTGGATCCCATAGAACTCCAAGAGGCCCCTCAAGAAGGGGTGAATGGGAAAACCTAGGCCTCGTAGGAGGAAGAAGGTGAAGCATACCCTCTCTTCTAGGCGGGGCGCTGGGAAGTTCTCCGCGAAATCCACGCCGTTCGTGGATGTTAACCCTGCGCGAGTAGGTGCCAGATCCAAAGCAGGAAGATATCCCTGCGTCTCAAGACTGCGCAGCCGGAGGAGGGAGACAGAACAGCTGGCGCAGTCGCCGGGAAGGGGGCCATGAGGGCGCGAGGAAGAACCTGGGGCGCTCGCCATGCCTCCAAAGTTTGGTTGATGCTAGAGTTCTTGGGAGACGGACGAGGAAGAAGTGTTTCCTACGACAAGTTCGACTTGCTATAAATAGGCGCTTATCCCTCGACTTGTCGAGGGTATTTCCGTAAAAGGACTGTTGAGATGCGTGCCTTCTATTTGGAGCACGGGAATCGAGGAGTTTCATTGACCCTCAGACAGATAAATCGATGTTGTGGGCCCATGCCTCTCCGGGCAGTCGGGGATTCTTAATATGGTCAGGTTATCGTCTGATGAATCGGAGGAGAGGAGAACTCGCCTCGCAAGCCGATGACCCTTGGTGCATGAAGCTGCCGAACATGGAGTGCCTCGGCGTTGGAGGCAAGTTCGGGGGCTACTGAGGGAGTCTGGGACTAAGGGGTCCTCGGGTCGTGGATCCATCCCTCATGGGCCATACACGAGCAATTGCTAGAAGGCCAAGTTATCAGACAATCACGTGTACGGAAGGAGGAGGCCCAAAGACTTGGTGTGTCCTGCAAGTCAGAATGGGCGTATCTGTGCCCGGATAGAAACCGACCATCTGTAACCCTAGGGGCCCCTGGTGTCTATATAAACCAGGAGTTTAGTTCGTAGAAGGACAACTCTGTGGATTAGGGTTTGGCTCTTTTGATCTCGAGGTAGATCAACTCTGTAACCATCTCATTCATCAATATAATCAAGCAGGACGTAGGGTTTTACCTCCTCACGAGGGCCCGAATCTGGGTAAACACTGTCCCCTTTGTCCCTTGTGCCATCGTTCCTAGATTCGTAGTTCGGGACCCCCTACCCGAGATCGGCCGGTTTCGACACCGACACTCTTTCTTTGCCGTCTTTAATACAAGTATTCAATCATCGTTCATCATTCTTTATTTGGTGCTTATGTAATTCTTTCATTGACGTAATTCTCGAACATATGCACCTGTGAATGGAATAATGCATTGGTTGATGAACCTATCTATGTATATGCAAAAAGATATTCTCTACTTTCAAATTCAAATTTTGTACAATTTTAAATTGTAGCGATTAAAAAAATGGCTCTGCGGGTCATTACGTCGCACACGGTTTGTAAGTTCGTTTGTGATATACCTCATGATCCGACATGTTTCACAGATAGAAAACGTGTGCGCCCATGCACACAGTTGTCGTTTGCAAACCGTGTGTGATTTCAGACATTATCACAAACGGTGCAACCGAATTCTACGTTGCTGATAGAATCTCTGTTACAAACAGTTTAAAATGATAAATTGTTTGTGATGTAGTATGCATCGCAAATGTTGGACCACAGAATAGCGCGTGCGATAGTTATCCTGTCGGACGCGTGTACGATATTCAGACGTTTCTTAAACTTATCTGATACTTGTACGACAGTTAAATTATCGTCTTAGCTAAATATCGCAAATGGTTCGGACAATATAAGTGTGCGTGATATACTCCTTATCCTACACGCTTTGCAATTACGAATTGTTTGCGATTCGGCACACATCGTAAACGGTGCGCTACAGAGTAGTGTGTGCGATGTTAGTGTGATCTCACACGAGTTGCAAGGATGAGCCGTATGGGAAGGATGCCATATCTCAAACGGTTGACCGGTGACTCGTATGTGATACATGTGGACATCTCATACACTTAGTTTTGCCAAACGTTTGCGTTCGTTGGTCACCATCGCCGATGAGTTTTCCGTGTTGTGTGGGATGGACCCCCCCCCCAATCGCCCACACATGCAAGGCGACGGTTTACAACTATGTCGCAGAAAGGGGTTAAAAACCATTTGTATAGCACGTCGCTGCACCAGCGATATAAAGTAAAGCACTCTCGAGGATATATGGGAATTTCTGTCCAGTCATGTTCATCATGTTGAGTTGATTCGCGTTCGTTACTTTGATAATTTGATATGTGGGTGGACCGGTGCTAAGGTGTTGTTCTTACTTGAACAAGCAACCCACTTATGATTACCCCCTCTCGCAAGCATCCGCAATTACGAAAGAAGAATTAAGATAAATCTAAGCATAGCATGAAACATGTGGATCCAAATCAGCCCCTTATCAAATAACACATAAACTAGGGTTTAAGCTTCTATCACTCTAGCAACCCATCATCTACTTATTACTCCACAATGCCTTTCCTTAGGCCCAAAACATGGTGAAGAGTCATGTAGTCGACGTTCACATGACACCACTAAAGGAAGCAACAACATAAATATCATCAAAATATCGAACAAACACCAACTTCACATGATTACTTACAACAAGACTTCTCCCATTTCCTCGAGAACAAAAGTAACTACTCACAAATCATCACCATGCACTGGTGCAGCAACGTGCTATACAAATGGTTTAAACCCCTTTCTACGACGCAGTTGTAAACCGTCGCCTTGCATGTGTGGGCGATAGGGGGGGTCCATCCCACACGACATGGAAAATCCGTCGGCGAAGGTGACCAACGAACGCAAATGATCTGCCAAACATAATCGTGTGCAGTGCAGGAATATATCGCACACATTATATTTGGGGCGTACGTGTGGGATTTGGGATCAATCGCACACATCTATCACGAGTCAAACGCGTCTAATTGCTCATGGAAAACAAACGGTGTTTGACCTTTTACCGTTTGTGAAACATTACCTAATCCACACGGGCCATGGTATAAACTGTGTGTGATATCTTCATCATCGCACACGAGATTTCTCTAGAAACCATCTACCATGCATGATATCATCGCACACGGTTACCAAAAAATTTACATGTGGGATCGTCTTTGCATCGGGCACGGTTTCCTGTTAGCTCACGTGTGAGGTAAGGTGCTATAGCAAACGATTGGGGAGCTCCTACGCACACGTACAAGTGCTGCAAATCATTTGTGATTTCTTATGTATCACCAACATTTCAGTTTATATCTCGTGTGCTTTTCCTGTAGGTCACAGGCGATTGCGCTATGAGTTGCGTGTGCTTTTCCTATAGATCACAGGCGGTTGCGCTATGAGTTACGTGTGCTTTTCGTGTAGATCACAGGCGGTTGCGCTATGAGTTGCGTGTGCTTACCGTTTTGGATCGCACACGCTTAGTTGCTTGAACCGTGTACGCTGAAATGGCCAGCTTATTGTAAAATATCGCATTTGAATCACCCTGCAAATAGCAAATTCATCACAATATGCAATCGACATATAGTGTCCACATGAAGAACATTCATCATAATTTGGCACAATATGCAATTGAACGAATAGTGTCGTGGTTTTGTCGCGGCAGATGTCCTAGTGCCAGGACTTAGGTGTGAAGCCATCGCTACGGCGGTTAACTCGAAGGGATTGGTCAGGACGAAAGACACAGGTTTACCCAGGTTTGGCCCCTCTCGAAGGAGGTAATAGCCTACGTCCTGCTTTGAATTGTATTGACTGGATATCGATTACAAGGGAGCGGATTCGCTAGACCTAGTACTCGATCAAAGGTTTCGTGGCCTAAGCCGCCCAGGTAACCCGCCTTTATATACCCAGGCTAAGGCCCTGGGCTTACAAGAGTCCGGGCCGGATCATACTCGACAACCGACCTTGCCTCTAACTACTCCTGCCTTGTCGGACAAGCCGCCACCGGGTCATGCATGGTCTTCTCCCTCTGGGCCTCCGGGCCCATTAAGCAAGCTTCTTCCAAACCTTATCGCTAAGCCGCCAACCTCATGATCCGGCCCCACCTGGGTGGGTCTCACCACGGGGTTATATCCCCAACATTAGGCCCCAGATTGATTTGAACCGGTTCATGTCAATCTTCAAGTCTTCTGGTTGGCGAATCTTGCACTCTTTGACAAATCTTCATGACCCGCCATATTTGAAAATGAATGACATCGTCTATGATCAATCTTCATGACCCGCCATGACATCATTAGGAAAATCAAAAAAGATTCCTCTGACGTAACAACAGAATCTTTTTCATTAAAACCACCAGCCCAAAAATCGAGGCACTTTCTTGGCAAATCATCATCGTGTCTCCTCGATTCCCGCACCGAACTGTTGCTATTCCATCACTTCCTCATAAATAAGCGCGGGGGGCCCTCTCATTTTCACTTTCCCCCGCTGCCGTCTTCTTCCTCCAAGCGCCCGCGCCGCCGAAACTCCGCCGCGCCGTCCGGACCTCGCCGTCGTCCTCGACACTGGCCGCTGCATCACCCTGATTGCGACCAGAGAACTCCCGCGTTCGCTCGCATCTTCAAGGTTCCAATCTTTGCCCCTCATTAGATCTGCATTAGTTCATCTGATTTCTCCCGAGTTCATCGGGTTTTCTTCAAGTTCATCACCGTTCCTCGGAGCGTTCATCGTAGATCATAGAGAAAATACTTTTCTAGGCCTGGTAATACTAGCCGGACCATGCGGTCATCCGCTTAATAGATATGCCATGCTCATCGTAGATTATTGGCTCACTCCGATTCGTATAGGGACTACCTGTTTTTCCACTGACTTTTTTAGGTTTAGTAATATTTTTCTTTTTATCTCGCCCGTAGATCTTGATTCGGTAGCTGTAGCTGTTGAAATCTGTTTGTTCTACACTTAGTAATTTTTCCAATGCTCATCGGCAAACTTGATCCGCCGCCGTGTTGCCGGCTTACGTTGTCATATTGCGGCCTGCCTCGGCGGCTCATACTTTTATACTGGCCCGCCAAATATCATCATCATTTTTAGAGTCATAGATGCCTTGGTCATAATACGTTTTTAATCCGCCACATATTTATGCCCTTTTGCAGTCTTTTAAGCCGCCACCATGTCTAAGGTCCCAGCTTCCTGCAACTAGGTAAGGTCCGGGGTGACTGAGGATGCACTCAAGGAGTTTGTCACCATGGGAGTTTTGTTGGCTCAAAATGATATCCACTCGCAGGTCCCGAGCAACGAAACCACTCCTAAGCCGGAGGATGGGGAAATTGTTGTGTTCACAGACCATCTTCTCCGTGGCTTTTCTCCGCCCGGGTCCAAATTCTTTCGAGATGTTCTACACTCATTCAACCTGCACCCCCAAGACATAGGCCCCAATTCTGTCACCAATCTGTGTCAATTCCAGACCCTCTGCGAAGCCTATCTGCAAGAAGAGCGGTCTGTTGACCTCTTCAAGGAGTATTTCTACATCAACCGCCAAACGGAGATGGCGGATGGCCTGAGTCTCGAGCTTGGAGGCGTTACTCTTCAGAGACGGAGGGATGTGCTCTTTCCAGCAGCCACTCTGCTGAGTCATCCTAAAGAATGGAACAAGACTTGGTTTTACTGCAAGTACACCTCCCCAGAAGGCGAGAATCCACTGCCGGGTTATCACCCTTACAGGCTCAGTACTGACATGGAGCTTCCAGATCGGATGTCTGCTGCAGAGCGCACTCGATATGGCCCCACTTTCTCAAAAATAAGGGCCCTGTTAGCCAACGGGTTAACAGGTGTTGATTTGACCCGCTGCTGGATCTCTTGGAGGATTCTACCATTGAGCCGCCGCAGCACTTTAATGTGCAAATATACCGGTGAAGTGAACGATCGCCAACGCTTCAACCAAACTCCCTTGACTGACCAAGATCTCAATACCGTCGTCATGTCTTTAATGGGAGAAACTCAAGCCGCCTTCAGCAAGACGGGGTTAAGCCCTTTTTGTGCACTTAATCCGGCTCCAGAGGTGAGTCTTTCCACCTTAATCTTTACCCTTTCCTTAAATGTCTTATTTCTTGTCTTCCATTTTAACCATTCCGCCAATGCATATATTTCTTCATAGGCCGGCTCTTCTTTCTGGAACAAGAGGTTAACCCTTACCTCCAAAAAGAAGAGTAAAGTCACCAAGGCTATCAAAGCCAAGGCGTCGGCTCGCAAGAAGAAACAATCAGTCGAGGAATTACTCGGTTTGGACGACTCAGAGGTAGAACTTGACTCCCTTGGTCGTTTTTTATACAACTTATTGACACTGACTCTTCTCAGGAAGAGGCGGAGGCTAGTGAAGCCGGGGCTGCAGAGGTAACTATCATCTCCTCCGACTCAGAACCTCTACCAACAGAAAGAATCCGGCGGGTCATCCGGAAAGTTAAGTTTTCACACCCTCTTGCTCACTTGGACCTCAACTTTCTTTTGAAGAAACAGCAACATGACGCCAGACGTCAGACCTGGAGCAGCGGCTCAGAAGACCTGGTAGCCGGCTTACCTGACACTCCGGCTGGCCGAAAACATCGCAACGAGGTACTTCCGGCTTATATCTGTACTGCTGCATATTACTCTTATGTTGGCACTTACTCATACTGTTTTTGATTGCCTCGGGAAACTCCTCCTTCATCTGGCGACTCAACTGCATCTAAGCTGCCTCCCCTTGTCATCAACCCGGGGTAAGCTTCCTTCCCCTAACTTTGCTTACCAATTTTTATCTCTGTATGTAACTCATCACGAAGTTTTTCCTTCACAGGGCTAAGGCAAAGAAAAGGAAAACCGCTGAGTCAACTTCTACTCCCGGTACCTCTGAGCCAGAGAAAACCAACGTCCCCGAAGCCCAACTTGACCCTTCTGATCCTCCTGAGGTTGCTCATGATGAAGCTCCCCAGCTTACCAAGCCAGCGGATGCTGATGTGATACTTCCTGAGACCAATCTGGAGACTGACCAGCATCGTCGGGTCAGCTATACATGGATGATTTGGTGGGTGATGACACGCCTCAAGAAGAAGAGGTCGTTGTTACCGGGACGGGTTACACTGCTCCGGGCCCTTCCACCGTACTCACCAAGCATGTCACCAAGGAGGAGGCGCCTCCGTTTGAAACGGACAAAGCCAAGCTTGACTTGCCCAACTTGGAGGAGCTGACTACTGATGAGCTACACAGGTTTTTTGAGCCGCGTGGCCGCCAGCCGGGACATGGAGACCAGGCTAGTGGCTATGATGAAGATGAGATATGAGGTATTCCACTTTCCATTCTCTGTATATCCTTACGTAGCCCCCAAGGGCCTGCTTATATTCTCGAAAATAAGCCGGGTCTTCAATAATTATATAGCCTTCAATAAACCAACATGTAGCCCCCAAGGGCCGGGTCATTATACCAATAATGAACCGGTACTTATTGTTTTTAGAAATGCAAAAATGCCAAGTGTAGCCCCCAAGGGCCGGGTCATTATACCAATAATGAGCTGGGACTCTTTGTAGGCCTGATTTTAGATTTGTAGAGCAATCTGTAGCCCCCAAGGGCCGGGTTATCTTCATAGAGATGATCCGGGTCTTACTTGCCCAGTAAATATTAGAAAGAATTGAGACACATTAGCCCCCAAGTGTCAAGTATATTGCTTGCAATCTGCTTGGGACTTGTAATAATACTCTTCCAAGTTTCTAGAAATTGGTATGAGCCGGATAGGCGGCTTAAAATTGACAATCTTTGCCTTATTATGACTTGTCTTGTGCAGGAATCTTTAACTGCCGCTCTATCTAATGTGTCGGACCTTAAGAAGGGTCTGGCACTACAACAAGAAACCCGAACTGCGGCCGATACAAAGTGCCAGCTCGCCTTGTCAGAGCTGGAGAAGCTCAAGGCAGAATTTGAAGCATACAAAACATCTGCTGAAAGCAGCCAAGCCGCCACGACCAAACGCGCAGAAGACGCAGAAGGCCATCTCAAAACGGTGACCGAAGAGCTGGCTGGCTTGAAGCGGCACATAAGCCGGATGACGGAAGCCGTCTTTGGTAAGTATTCGTTGACTTGTAACTATACTTCGTCATGATCTTATGGAGACTCGCCTGGCGACTTATAAGCTTAATTCTCTTGCAGGCCAAAGAACTCGCCAACTTCCGGATGATAGTCTTCTGAAGCTGAAGGCCTTATACACCTTCAATGAGCAGCTATACTCCGGGAGCCTCTGCACGATTAGAGCGGTCTTTGGCAAGAAGGGTGTGCCGAAGATGATCAAGGACGTCTCGAACTACCTTTCCACCGTTCCCAGGCATTTTGAAGAGATACAGAGATCAGCCGCCCGTACGGGTGCAATTTCCGCCTTAAGCCGGGCTCTAGCATATGCACCGGAACTTCATCCAGAAGAGATGATGGGCGGCTTCCCGCAAGAGAAAGATGATGGGTCAGAATTCACCCATGAAGACTATGCTCGTTGCCACCGGGAGGCTCGAGTGTTGGCCAGCCGGTTAGCCGCAGAAGCTGATTTATCAAAGTACCAGGCGGCTTACGACGACAGCAACACTCGAGTATGGGCGCCTACCTTCGAGCCGAAGGATCTGACCCCTCAATGGCGTAAGCATACCTTTGCCCTTGAAGTTGACCCATCTCCCATCTTGAATGATGAAGCTCAATTTGAAGCTTTACTCAACTGCAACTGGGATGTGGACAACCTTCGGATCCGGGAGCCCGAAGACCCGGCGTGCGGTGACCCGTCGTCAAGCTAGGCGAAGGGCCGTCCTTCAAAGATTCAAAACTGGACAAAACTGAGCCGCCAGGCTTGAATGTGTAAACACTTTAAGCAATATATTTTGGGCCCTGTGAGGCCTTGTAATAGTAGTAGGGAAAACTTGATTGTCTGCTCCTGTGCCTTCGTGCACCTTTTTAAACATCTTTCAATCCATACACCGGCGCTTTAAGCCGAATGCGTTGACTGTATTGACTTGCCCGGCGGGTCATATTCCATGAGCAACACTAAGCCGGAATTACCGAAAAAACTTAGAATTTCATCATGAACAAATACCTGCAAAAACAAGTAGTACACTTGTGCCTATCTCTTGCCCTATAAGCCGGCTTTAAAGGCACAGCAGGACAAGATATTTCTTATTTTTGTAAAAAATGTTGTATTGCCTCCAAAGAAGCTAGGCATAAAAGCCTGAAACCTGGTAAGCCGGCTCTCACGTGACATAAATCCGTCATTTAAACTTTAGCAAGTTCAGGGTCATTAAAATATTGACAGTGCTAAGAGTACGAACGGGCCACATAGCGGAGAGACTACAGCAGATAAGGCAAGTTTATCCTAGCTCACTGTAAGCCGGCTCTCTCGTGACAAAAGCCGCCGTTTAAACCTTGACAAGTTCAGGGTCTTTGTGCGAGATTGACTATGAAAGTTCAGGGTCTCTGAGCAAGATTGACTGTCAAGAGTTCGGCGGGTCACATGACGGAGTAGCAAGTTGCAAACAGGCAGTTTTAACTCAAATATGGCATGTAAAGCCTGGCCAAGAGGGTATGAAAGCTAAACACAGTGGGTTGGAAGCCCCCAAGTGACCTGATGAAGGATCAACTCCTTTGCACGAAAACTTAGCGTAGAAGAAACGACAGAGGGCCCTTAACATGGGGATGCCAACTTTATTATATCATAAAAGATGGTATATACAATGACAGGGGTATGTACATTGATGAGAGCCGAACCGGCGGCTCAAGTATAGTATGGCCGAAGATGAGCAATATTACATGGCCTTGCAGTCTCTTCACCAGAAGTGCGTGACTTGTCGCTGTCTCGTATATCAATGAGATAGTAGGAACCATTGTTGAGATTTCTGCTGATCACAAATAGCCCTTCCCAAGGAGGTGACAGCTTATGCATATCTGACTGGTCTTGAATCAAACGGAGTACTAAGTCGCCTTCTTGGAACGTCCGGGTCTCGACCCTGCGACTATGATAGCGACACAGGTCTTGCTGGTAAATTGCGGACCGTGCTGCTGCCAGATCCCTTTCTTCATCCAAGGCATCCAAAGCATCTTGACATGCCGTCTCATTATCAGCTTCCACGTAAGCTGCCACCCTGGGCGAGTCATGACGAATATCACTTGGGAGAACAGCTTCTGCGCCATAAACCATGAAGAAAGGCGTATAGCCTGTAGATCTGTTGGGGGTGGTTCTTATGCTCCAAAGAACTGAAGGTAACTCCTCCACCCAACAACCCGGCGTGCGCTCCAGAGGAACCATAAGCCGGGGTTTTATCCCGCTCAAAATTTCCTGGTTAGCACGCTCTGCTTGACCATTAGACTGTGGGTGAGCCACAGAAGATACATCGAGGCGGATATGCTCACCATCACAAAACTCCTTCATAGCCCCCTTGGACAAGTTTGTGCCATTGTCAGTAATTATACTATGAGGATAACCAAACCGAAAAATCAGCTTCTTGACGAACTGAACTGTTGTTGCTGCGTCACACTTGCTAACCGGCTCAGCCTCAACCCACTTAGTAAACTTGTCAACCGCCACCAAAAGGTGGGTCTTCTTGTCTTTAGACCGTTTAAAAGGTCCCACCATATCAAGCCCCCAGACTGCAAATGGCCAAGTGATGGGAATCATCTGCAACTCTTGAGCCGGCACATGGGCACGTCGTCCAAATTTTTGGCACCCGTCACATTTACTGACCAAGTACTCTGCATCTTTATGAGTTGTTAACCAGAAAAAACCGTGTCGAAAAGCCTTGGCCACCAAAGATTTTGACCCGACGTGATGACCACAATCGCCGGCATGTATCTCTTGCAAGATTTCACGGCCCTCATCAGGAGAAACACATCGTTAAAAAACGCCAGTCACGCTGCGCCTGTGCAACTCGCCATTGACAATAGTCATGGATTTAGACCGCCTTATAATCTGCCGCGCCATAGTCTCATCTTGAGGTAACTCGCCGCGGGCCAGATATGCCAGTTAAGGCAACGTCCAATCAGGGATTGCGCGGAGAGCCGCCACCAATTGTCCTTCCGGGTCAGGTATAGCCAGATCCTCTTCCGAAGGTAACTTAACCGACTGGTGATGCAACACGTCTAAGAATACATTAGGCGGCACCGGCTTACGCTGAGACCCCAATCGTGACAAGGCGTCAGCCGCCTCGTTCTTCCGCCGATCAATATGATCCACCTGATAGCCTTTGAAATGGCCAACAATAACATCAACCGCCTGACGATAAGCCGCCATGCGAGGGTCCTTGGAATCTCACGTGCTAGAGACTTGCTGAGCTACCAGGTCTGAGTCGCCAAGACACCTGACCCGACTCAAATTCATCTCCTTGGCCACACGGAGTCCGTGAAGCAAAGCCTCATACTCAGCTGCATTGTTAGTACAAGGAAACATTAACCTCAGAACATAACAAAACTTGTCACCTCGCGGGGAAGTTAAAACAACTCCAGCCCCCGAGCCTTCCAATTGGCGGCCATCAAAATGAATTGTCCAATATGTATTGTCCGGCTTCTCCTCAGGTGCTTGACACTCTGTCCAGTCATTGATGAAATCCACCAGGGCTTGAGACTTGACAGCCGTCCGAGGCACATATTTCAGATTGAGAGGTCCGAGCTCAATTGCCCACTTGGCGATCCTGCCAGTAGCTTCTCTGTTCTGAATGATATCTCCCAAAGGAGCCGAGCTAACCACTGTGATTGGATGCCCAAGGAAATAGTGCTTCAGCTTGCGATTGTCCATGAACACGCCGAACACCAGCTTCTGCCGATGCAGATATCTTTGCTTGGATTCTGTCAAAACTTCGCTGGCATAGTAAACCGGCCGCTGGACTGGGTACTCCTTACCCGCCTCCTTGCACTCCACCACAACTGCAGCACTGACAGCTCTGTTATTAGCCGCCACGTACAAGAGCAAAGGCTCCTTTTCCACCGGTGTAGCCAAAACGGGCGGCTCAGCCAACTGCTTCTTGAGCGCTTCAAACACCTCATTAGCCGCATCACTCCAGACGAAGTCATCTGTCTTCTTCATCATCTGATATAGAGGAATAGCCTTCTCACCCAGGTGGCTTATGAACCGGCTTAGAGCAGCAATTCGACCCACCAGGCGTTGAACATCGTTAATGCACACCGGCTTAGATAAAGAAGTAATGGCCTTTAGCTTGTCCGGGTTAGCTTCAATGCCACGCTCGGAGACCAAGAATCCCAAGAGCTTGCCTGCAGGCACACCAAACACGCACTTTGCCGGGTTAAGCATCATTTTGTAAACCCGCAGATTATCAAAAGTTTCCTTCAAATCAGCCAACGGAGTATCCTTCTTCCTTGACTTGACCACAATATCATCCACATAAGCGTGAACATTACGCCCAATTTGACCATGAAGACAGTTCTTCACGCAGCGCTGATAAGTCGCCTGGGCACTCTTGAGCCAGAAAGGCATAGACACATAGCAGAAAGCTCCAAAAGGCGTAATGAAAGACGTCTTCTCTTGGTCTTTGACTGCCATCTTGATCTGATGATAACCCGAGTAAGCATCCAGGAAACATAAACTCTCACAACCCGCCGTTGCGTCAATGATTTGGTCGATACGAGGGAGAGCAAACGGATCAACCGGACACGCCTTGTTGAGATCAGTGTAATCTACACACATACGCCACGTGCCGTTCTTCTTGAGTACCAACACCGGGTTAGCTAACCACTCCGGGTGAAAAACCTCAACGATAAACCCTGCTGCTAAGAGTCGGGCTACCTCTTCTCCAATAGCCTTGCGCCTCTCCCCATTGAAACGGCGGAGGAACTGTTTGATCGGTTTAAACTTAGGATCCACATTAAGGTGGTGCTCAGCGAATTCTCTCGGTACACCCGGCATGTCAGAAGGTTTCCATGCAAAGATGTCCCGATTCTCACGGATGAATTCGATGAGCGCGCCTTCCTAGTTAGGATCCATATTGGCCCCAATAGTGAACTGTTGTGATGAGTCACCAGGGGTAAAATCCACCAGCTTGGTATCTTCTGCCAAAAACTTGAGGGGCAGCTCAGATTCCGTGCTGGGCTTCTTCAACGGGGTCATATCTGCCGGGTCAACATTCTCCTTGTAAAACTTGAGCTCTGCCTCAGCACAACTTGACTCTGCATATGCAGCATCGCCTTCCTCGCACTCAAGAGCAATCTTCCGATCACCATGCACTGTAATCGTTCCGTTTAATCCAGGCATCTTGAGCTGCAAGTAGACATAACAAGGCCTAGCCATAAACTTGGCGTAAGCCGGCCGCCCAAACAAGGCGTGGTATGGGCTCTTGATTTTGACCACCTCGAACCATAAAGTTTCCACCCTGTAATCGAACTCATCCCCGAAGGCTACTTCCAGGGCAATCTTTCCAACTGGATAAGCCGATTTTCCGGGCACCACTCCGTGAAAGACCGTCGAAGAAAGCTTGAGATCCTTATCAAGCAAGTTCATCCGGCGGAACATGTCATAGTACAGGATGTTGATGCTACTGCCACCGTCCATAAGCACCTTGGTGAACACGTAGCCTCCTACCTGAGGGGCCACTACCAAGGCCAACTGCCCCGGGTTATCCACATGCGGCGGGTGATCCTCCCTGCTCCAAGTGATGTCATACTCAGACCACTTCAAGTACCGTGGGAGTGCCGGCATGACCGCATTAACCGCCCGCTTGCGCACCTTCTGATCTCGCTTGTCGAGGCTTGTCGTAAAGACGTGATACTGGCCTCCATTAAGCTGCTTTGGGTTACTCTGATACCCGGACTGGTTGTTTTGTTGCTGACCCCCATTGCCAGTTTGTTGATGGTGACCTCCTTGATTTCCCTGACCTTGAAAGCCAGATCCTGAGCCACCGGCACCAAAGCCGGACCCAGGAGAACCGGATCCTGACCCGCCAGACGGCCCACTGCCGCCACCTCCTTGGTGCTGGTTAATGCTGTAATTCCGGAATTCCCGCCTGACCCAACAATCCTTCCAGGCATGCGTGGACGGTTTATCGGGAACACTATGCTTCGGGCAAGGAGCGTTCAACATCGCTTCCATATTGAAAGGCTTAGACTTGCCGAAAGGCGGTTTACCATTGCCCTTGCCACGGTTACTCCCAGCACTACTGTTGGCCACCAGATCTGACCCGCCATCCGGGTGTTTCCGCTTACCGCCATTACCGTTATTATTGTTTCCTCCCCCATTCTGCTGCTGACCCTTGCCATTGCTATTCTTCTTACCCTTAGCTGATTTCTCATCATCAGAACTAGGGTCCTTTGTGCTGTCAGAGTCTGCATACTTGGTGAGAGCCGCCATATGCTCCCCCATATCCTGGCATGAGCGCTTGAGCCGGCCAAGCTTCTGCTTAAGGGGCAAAAAGTGGCAATTCTTCTCCAGAATCAGAACCGCTTGGGCCGCCGTGATATTATCAGAGTAGTGGATAATGGTTGAGACTCACCTGACCCAATGATGGGCCGACTCATCCTCCCGCTGCACACAATGATCCAAATCTACGATTGTCATGGGCTGCTTGCACGTTCCTTGATTTTTTTTGATGAATTTCGGCTTCAACTCGGCCCAGGAATTAATGGTATTGGGTGGCAAACCCTTCAACCACGTGCGAGCCGGCCCCTCCAGCATCATAATGAAATACTTGGCGCAGACTGCATCACTGACGTCTAACATCTCTATGGCTAGCTCATAACTCTCAATCCAAGCTTTTGGAGGCAGATCGGCAGTATAATTTGGCACCTTGCGGGGACCCTTGAAATCCTTTGGTAGGCGTTCATTTCGTAAAGCCGACACTAAGCATGGTACTCCCACAGCCCTGGAGGTCACTCCGGCTCCTATCAAAACAGAAGGTGCTACCGTGGGTTCTTGGTAAGCCGTCGCAGCTGCCGCTGCTGCCACCTCCCGCTGTGCCCTCGCATGGTATACCAACGCCTGGGCATCAACCGCAGGCGGGTCATCCCGCGCCGGATTCCGACGTCGATCACTGCTAGAAATCGCAGGCGACTCTATACACCGACTGTAACTGCGGCTTGGAATAGGGGTCGAGTGCACGCGGCTCCGGCTGTAGGTATACTTCTCCTATTGCGCCACCGCTGTTTGCAAATATCCAATGGCGTTCCGCGCTTCTTCCGCAAAAGGCGTTCCATCGGGGATGGGGAGCGCACCAAGTCTGACTGCCGCTACCACCATGTTCTCCACCGGGTTAGAAAAATGACCGGGTGGAGTCGGGAAGTGTTGTGGCGGGGTCTGGTTCCTGCGGGGCGGGTCTGGCTGCCGGTGCTAAACCGCCGCCCTACCCCCAGGTACTTCCGCCGTCCGGGTTACGGTCAGAGGTGCATTCCGTCCTATCCCTGGCGTGTTGAAAAGATTCCGGGCTTCATACTGATCCGGCAGGCGGCTCTGATGCCTCATCCGACGGACTGCATCTGCGGTCTGCTGATCTAAGTCAAGGCGAAAAGCTTCCGCCCTGAGGCGTTCCAACTCAGCGTCCATCTGAGCTTTCAGCGCATTGATTTCCTCTTGGGCACCGGCCATCTGATCCTTCAACCTCGCGATCTCCATGTTACGGGCTGCTTGGTTTTCGGCCGTGACTTCGGTTCCCATCAGAGTCGTAAGTTCATTCATTAAATCCAGCAAAACTTGAGCCGGCGGCCTGCCTGATCCAGATCCTGACGCACCAGCGGCCGTGCTACCGGGAGCCGGTGCCGATCCTGCCATGAAGACAGCGGCTCGGCTCGGCGGCTCATGGTATTTCGGGTCATGGTAGCTCTCGAAGTAGCCCCCAAGCCCGCCATTGTGAAGCTGGTAGATTGATTCCGCCTCCCCACTCGAGGATACATCCTCCGAGTAGATGAGGGTTTCTTCCCGCGACATAGAACCTTCAAGTTCCATGCCTTGGGCGAAACCGACGAAGACGTGCTTCCGGCCCGGGTTAACCCGGGTGGGTTGCGCGCACCGGGCCGGCTCGACGAGGTCAGTGCAGATGTCCGGCCCGGGCTTAGATCCGCCGATCTTGCCAATGAAAACGTGAATTCCGCAGAAGGGGACCCGGTACCCGTACTCGATTCAGTCGGCCTCGGGGCCCCAGCCGGTGTCGTCGATGTAGAGCTTGCCGCGGCGACTCTTGGTCATCCTGCCAATGGCGTATCCCTCGATCCCTGGGAGAGAGCCCTTCGAGTACTCCAAACCACCGAGCACCTGCCCCACGGTGGGCGCCAACTATCGTGGTTTTGTCACGGCAGATGTCCTAGTGCCAGGACTTAGGTGTGAAGCCATCGCTACGGCGGTTAACTCGAAGGGGTTGGTCGGGACGAAAGACACATGTTTACCCAGGTTTGGCCCCTCTTGAAGGAGGTAATAGCCTACGTCCTGCTTTGAATTGTATTGACTGGATATCGATTACAAGGGAGCGGATTCGCTAGACCTAGTACTCGATCAAAGGTTTCGTGGCCTAAGCCGCCCAGGTAACCCGCCTTTATATACACAGGCTGAGGCCCTGGGCTTACAAGAGTCCGGGCCGGATCATACTCGACAATCGACCTTGCCTCTAACTACTCCTGCATTGTCGGACAAGCCGCCACCGGCGGCTTACGCCACCGGGTCATGCATGGTCTTCTCCCTTTGGGCCAACCTCATGACCCGGCCCCACCTAGGCGGGTCTCACCACGGGGTTATATCCCCAACAAATAGTGTCCACAGAAGAACATTCATCATAATTCGCGACAATATGCAACTGAGCAAATGCTAGCTAAATTCCACATATGTAAGACCGACATATGCAGTACATAAGCATAGTGTACGAAATACGAAGACATGATCACATGGAAAACAATGCATCCATGCGTATATGTTTAGCAGATAACACTATATGAATGCGTACTTATTATTGGGGGATACGAATCTTGAAATCTACGACGTCTTTAGAGGGCTTGATATAGTGTTTCACAAAGAAGGTGATGATAAATTTCCTAATAGACAGCAATTCATCTGCGGCGAGCAGTTTAGAGGTCATCGGTCTGAAGATCAACTGCAGGACTTTTAGATCAGAATGTGACATACGTGCGAAGTAGAAGATAGTTATTAAGAAACAGACGTACTGGTTCTATTTTGTTAGCATCGGCACCACATTCAACATGTCTGCATAGTTTAATCTTGTGTGAGCAAATGTAGTATCCACATAGGCAGGTCCCTTGTTGTTGCTGAGGACACTGCAATTTTTTGTACAATAGTAGTCATGTATTTGCCCTGTTAGGAACAACCTAACCGTGTAAGTTGTTTCTTTTTTTCCTTTGGAGAGAAATAGAAAGAGGTTTAGTTAGAAACTTGAACATCTGACTAGCATTTTCTGAAAATAACGGATTTCGTTGTCTTACCGGAAAAACGATCACGTGCTGCAGAGGTAGTTCATGGTCGAACCGTCTCGCTCCTAAAGTTATGATCTTATACAATACACTACGAATGAAGATGAATTTTCACATACTAAATTCTTGAACCAGATATGAACACAACATATTAACATCAAAGAATTCAATACATATCCATGAAATCCTGAAGATGACATAGATCCTGAGGTGCATCTGAATCCCTGAGAGAATCCAGATAGTAAATTGTGTTGCGTTTTGGAACAATGACCACCAAGATCCAGTGATCTATACAATTTAAGAAAACCTTGAACTTACGAACTATCTCGAAAAATGAAAGATGATCAATGTATGCGTGGTTGTATATTTAACTTACCCTTCATGATATGGTCACATGAAGAATTCTCCTATCTGTAACTCCCACAAGATCATGGCGACATGCCCGATGGAAGTCTCGCGTGTGTCATTTTTACTTAACAAAATGCCGTTTGCTAAATCAGGATCTATGAAAAACACATGCACCCTTAATGATCTCTGCACCGCCAATCCCCTGAGAGGAATACAATACAGTTAGCTTTTTTTTCATTTACAGCCTTGTATGGAGAAGTTGATCAGAGTTTGTGAAATACTTACAACATCAAGCATTTGACAAGAGTGGCAGCAAGCTTATCGAAGTTCAAGAAGAGATGAAAGTCTTCGAATTCCACACTGATGGTACCTGCACCGTGAGAGAAATGACGACGGTCGTAGTGCAATTCCACAATGTTATGATATTCTCCTTTTGACATTATGTCCATGCAATATTTATGTAACTTGCGACAACTATAACTGCACTCCTCAAAGTATTCGCCAACAAGAAATGGCTGGCCATGCTTGTACTTGCGTGCTTCAAATGGGACTACTTTCTAACTAGAAAGTAGCTTTTCAACTTTTGCTTCAGACATTTTGTCATAACCGGGATTACCCATCCCTTCGAAAAACATGTTGGATAATTTGGTTATGGGCGATGACTCTTTCTAGTAGGAGGCTCTTGGTCCCGTCTCTCCTTGATTTGGGGGGGGGGGGGTATCTTCCTTTGTGCAACCATGCCCGCTTTCCTCTTGTTAGCTGAAGAACTTCTTGTTTGACGTCCGGTTTCATGAACGACGTGTTGCTGAGAAGCCTGCGAAGGCACAATGGACTTCTGAACAGCTGATGCCGTTGTGACGGAATGTTGAGCTATAGTACAAGAGGTGACGGATAGTTGACCAGCCGTTGAAGCTATGTCGGGCTTCTGAGCAGCTGGTGCCAATGTGTCGGTATGTTGATGCGGCTGTGACAACGCGTTGGTTTGCTGAGCAGGCAGTGCCGACACATCGGTATGCCTATCTGGTGGCTGTGAACCACTGAACTGTTGAGCAGGTGGTTCCTGACTTTCGGACTGCTTAACAGGCAGTTTCGGACTTTCGACAGCTTAGCAGGTGGTTCGACCGGGTTTGTCTGCTGAGCATGCAGTGCCGATGTGTCTGCACTTTCTGCTTTAGTGGCCGGCATCTGAACCGATGATACGTCTTCAGTATTTGTAGGCCTTACCACAGGCTGCTCAGGAGCAGACGATGACCTAGCCTGTACGGCAGGAAGTCGGGCGAGCTGATCACAGGTTGATGCCTCGGGCATCGGATTCCCAAGAGTATGTTCATCGAGGGAGTCACACAATATCTGCCGTGGCAAGAAGAGAGTCACTAGTGAAAGGCCGACATTGGTTGCTTTGGGGGGGGGGGGGCTGGAGGGATCTCATCCAGGAAGTGTATTTCTTTCTGTGGCCCCTGGATATGTTTTAACTGTGTTTCTTCCAAGGTCCTCTGCTCATCAGGGTCCCCAAGGACATTCTTCAGGGCAAAATTACTGAATCCAGGCTTTATTTCAGTCATGTAGCACTTCACACAACCCGACTTCAATGGCACATTGTCCAACAAGAGTCCCCCATCAAAGTCAGGGTTGTAAACCCACGCTGTTGCACATTTCAAAGTACCTTCATAATGTGTAAGCACGGCCTTCACTCTCCCCCCTATCCATATATATCAGATATAGCACCATCATGTCCAGCTGCAGCATCATTGTCGCTGGGGTCAGCTGATGCACATCTACTCTTGTGCGGTGTTGCCATACAATAAGTGGCATCATCCATGCCGACATCCCCTTGCGTCTCCTAGCTATCTCTCAGCATTAGTGTATTCTCCTGCATATATGACTCCTCAACTTCCTTTCGAACTCTACGATACATGTCCCTCTTAATCGTTTCATACATTGCTCTTCGTTTACCATCACTCCTAGCTTTTTTCATGCTGAGCATCTCTTCTTTGCTTAGCGAGAAAGCCCTCTTGTGTGGGACATTAACCCCAATACCCCTTGCACGGCCAGGGGGCTCTTTGGTAGTCAGAGCCCCAGACAGAATGTCACATAGCCCTGAGTTCCTGTAGAACCTTCCAGTGTTTTTGGAAGCCTTTGCCATCACATTATACAGTTCTCTGTCTTCTGAGTTTTCAAAGTAATAAGAACCGTCTCCATGCCTTTTTGCATGTGCCCGAAAGTAGTCCCTAGTGCGAGTGCCCCTAATTTCACTAAAGGCCGGGTTGCCACCCGCAGCTACTGCTTCTTTGTCCTCCTGCTCCCATATCAGTTTCATGCTGTAGTATCCTGCCACACCCATATGGTGGGGGTGTGTGTTCTTCTTCTGAAGTTCCGATTGCATGGCACTGTTCTTAATAAACTCTTCACTGGCCCTGACCGTTTTGAATTATGTCTACTCTTCCTTTGTAATTTTTGGTGTATGAGGGGATTGGGTCCTTGCCTTGACTCAAGAACTTCTTGTACAACACATGCTTCTAGTTTCTCCAAGCATCCCTGGCCTTCTTCAGTACCGTGTGTTCCACCTGCTCTCTCCACTCCTCAGGAACGTTGAAGTGCACCATGATCTCCCGGACTAGCCTCTGCCGTGTTTCTGTACTAGCCTTCCGAAACCCCGGCAAATTAATGTTGAGCCTTGCCCTGCCAACAAATCCACACACACTCCTGAACCTCGTGCGTGCTTTATCTGGTTTAGTTGGAGCCCAAGACTTCAAGTCGATGTCAGTTACTTCGTATACACCTTTAGGCTGGTGTGTGGGCTTACTTGGAGCGCTCTTCCAGCTCTTGACCGGAAGGGTGATTGTGGCAGCTCTATCCCGTTCATCATTTCTTGATACACGATCATCTGTTGCAGACATGTTGGCTTCAGACTCAGATGAAGATACATCGGCAGAAGTATGACTGGCATCGCTGCTAATAGACATCTACAGAGGACACATGTGAAATTCAGAAAAGGGGGATAATCATAAATAAAATGTAACAGATTGCCAGCAAGCTGTCTAAACATGGCATGTGATAATTTGGAAATGTACGGCTAATCTGTTCATTTTGTGTGACTCGTGAGCACATGATATGTAACTCGACAATAACTAATTGGAACAAATACAGCTTATATGTAGTTAGAAGGTAGATGATGAACATAAATACGCTCTTCATTATTTTATAACCATTTTGGGGACAAACCGAACCAAGTAGGAAAAGGGATCGCGAGATAATAGACCTCACCGCGATGGAGGGCAGCAACTGATCGATTTTTTTGGTGCAAATCCGGCAGGAGAGGCGAGGGTACATGATCGATATGCTCGAGGGTGGCTGGCAAGCAAATGAAGATGGTGAGGCATGGGCAGCCGCGTGTTCAGAGCGGCAGTGAAGGGTAGGGTTGACGCCGGGAAGCGGGTACACGGCCGGGTTGAGCACGACGGCGCCGAAAAGGGTTCTGGTGTGGATATAGGGGACAGGAGGGGAGGGAGCTAGCTGTCGATGGAGTTTGGGTAGAATATGCGGACTGTTGAGCGAAACGGGGGAGGCCACGGGTATGGGGGAGGGGAGGGGGCATGTTGGTGGCTTCGGTGAAAAGGGTGAAAAAAGTTCGTCGGGCACCCCGCGGAAAGGCCTATGCAAACGGTTTCGTATAGTAACCCGTGCGCACAAGCAGCATAAATTCATTCGAAATGAAAACCTGACAACTTTGAAATGTAGAGGTGACTTCAACAACGTGTGTTGATGATACGTCTCCAATGTATCTATAATTTTTGCTTGTTCCATGCTGTTATATTATCATTCTTGGATGTTTTACAATCATTTTATAACAACTTTATATCATTTTTTGGGACTAACCTATTGACATAGTGCCAAAGTGCTAGTTGTTGTTTTTGCTTGTTTTTTACTTCGCAGAAAATGAATACCAAACGGAGTCCAATCGCGACGAAATTTTTTGGAGAATTTTTCTAGACCAGAAGACACCCAATGGGCCAAAGAAGTGCCGGGGGAGTGGGCCAAGGAGACCACAACCCACCAGGGCGCACCAGGGGGGCCCCGATGCGCCCTGATGGGTTGTGCCCTCCTCGGGGCCCCTCTCCACCGCCTTTGATACCTATAAATTCCCAAATATTCCAAAAACCCTAGGGGAGTCGACGAAACACAATTCCAAAAGCCGCAAGTTCTAGAACCTCGAGATCCAATCTAAACACCATCACGGAGGGGTTCATCTTCCTCATAGGTGCCTCTCCGATGATGCGTGAGTAGTCCACCATAGACCTATGGGTCCGTAGGCAGTAGCTAGATGGCTTCTTCTCTCTCTCTCTTAAGATTCTCAATACAATGGTTTCTTGGAGATCTATTTGATGTAAACTTTTTGCGGTGTGCTTTGTGATGGGTTCGATCCTGCGGTGTTCTTTCCCAGTGACAGAAGGGGCAGAAAGACACGCATGTATCGTTGCTATTAAGGATAACAAGATGGGGTCTATTCCTACATGAATAGATCTTGTCTACATCATGTCATCGTTCTTATTGCATTACTCCATTTTTCCATGAACTTAATACACTAGATGCATGCTGGATAGCGGTCGATGTGTGGAGTAATAGAGGTAGATGCAGGCAGGAGTCGGTCTATCTATCTTGGACATGATGCCTATATAATGATCATTGCCTTGGATATCATCATGACTATTCGATTTTCTATCAATTGCCCAACAGTAATTTGTTCACCCACCGTGCTCTATACTCATGAGAGAAGCCACTAGTGAACCCTACGACCCCCGGGTCTACTTTTCCAACATATTGCTTTCCGATCTACTTTTTTGCAATCTTTGTTTTCAGATCTACAAAATCAAAAATCCAAAAACATATTGCTGCATATTTACTCTTTTTATTTGTGTTCTTGAGAGATCTATCTCTCCTATCTATCACTACCTAGTCTATCTTATTACCGTAGAGAGATTGACAACCTCTCTTTCGCGTCGGGTTGCAAGTATTTGTTGTTTGTGTGCAGGTGCTACTTATTGGGTGGTGGTGATCCTCCTAATGTTTCGATAACCTTGGTTTCATAACTGAGGGAAATACTTACCGTCGCTGTGCTGCATCATCCCTTCCTCTTTGGGGAAATATCGACGCAGTCTCAAGCCACGTCACAGGAATTTCTGGCGCTATTGCCGAGGAGGAAGCGGTCTCTTCGATGTGCCTATCGTAGGCGCCGAGGGGACTCCACCATCATCTACCAGGTTCCTAATAACAAATCTCATCTCCTTGCAATTACATTATTTGCCATTTGCCTCTCGTTTTCCTCTCCCCCACTTCACCAATTTGCCGTTTTATTCGCCCTCTTTTTCATTTGCCTTTTTCTCGCCGGATCTCTTCCGTGCTTGCAATCTTGTTTGCGTAGTCACGATGACTCAAGATACACCAAGTTGTGTGATTTTTCCAATACCAATAACAATGATTTTATTAGTACGCCTATTGCTCCTCCCGCCACTAGTGTGGAGTCTTGTGATATTAATGTCGCTTTGTTGAATCTTGTCATGAAAGATCAATTTGCCGGTAATCCTAATGAGGATGCCGCGTCCCATCTAAACACATTCGTAGAATTGTGTGATATGCAAAAGAAAAAAGATGTGGTCAATGATATTGTGAAGTTGAAACTATTTCCTTTTTCCTTGCGGGATCGTGCAAAAATTTGGTTTTCCTCTTTGGCTCGCAATAGTATCGATTCTTGGAATAAGTGCAAGGATGCTTTTATCACTAAGTATTTTCCGCCCGCAAAAATTATTTCCCTAAGGACGCAAATCAGGAATTTTAAGCAACTTGAGCATGAACACGTTGCACAATCTTGGGAAAGAATGAAGTTGATGCTAAGAAATTGTCCTACTCATGGTTTAAATCTTTGGATGATCATACAAAAGTTTTATGCGGGATTGAATTTTGTCTCTAGAAATCTTTTAGATTCCGCCGCGGGTGGTACTTTTATGGAGATTACTTTGGGTGAAGCTACTAAATTGCTATATAATATCATGGCTAATTATTCTCAATGGCATACCGAAAGAGCACCTATGGAGGTTAATTCGGTAGAGGAAATTAGTACTTTGAGTGATAAAGTTGATGCTTTGATGAAATTCGTTGCTAGTAAAAATACTCCTATTGATCTTAATGATGTGCCTTTGTCTACTTTGATTGAGCAAAATAGTGATTCCGTAGATGTGAATTTTGTCTCGCAAAATAATTTCAATAACAATGCTTATAGAGGTAATTTTAATCCTAGGCCGTTTCCTGGAAATTCCTCTAATAATTACGGTAATTCCTATGGTAATTCTTCTTACAATAATAATAGGAACACCTCTGATCTTGAGAGTAAGATTAAAGAATTTATCAATGCGCAAAAGGCTTTCAATACTACGATAGAAGAAAAGTTGAATAAGATTGATGATATGTCTAGAAGCATTGATAGAATTTCTCATGATGTTGAAAATCTCAAGTTGAAAGCTTTTGTGCCTAAGATTGATGAATCTATTAAAGCTTTATATGTCTCTATGGATGAACGTAAGAAAAGAACCGCTATGCTTAGAGCTAAAAGAGAAATCTTAGAAAAAAGCGTTTTCTAGTGATTGCCTTCATAAGAAAGATGAAGATCTTAAAGTGATTGGTGTTTCTTCTATTGATTCCTTGTTTAGTAATATTAAAATTGATAATGAAGGGACTGAAGTAGAGTCAACTTTAGCTAGAAGGCGTCCCAATAATTTGGAGGGTGAAAATCTTGATGAAATTTTTGATAAAAGTGGGTTTGAAGAGGCCAAAACTTTAACTAGTGATGTGCCCACTATCTTGGATTGCAAAGACTTTAATTATGATAGTTGTTCTTTGATTGAATGTATTTCTTTGCTGCAATCCATTTTGAATTCACCCCATGCTTATGAACAAAACAAAGCTTTTACTAAACATATCATTGATGCCATGATGAAATCTTTTGAAGAAAAGTTGGAGTTGGAGATTTGTATTCCTAGAAAATTACATGATGAGTGGGAACCTACCATTAAGGTCAAGATTAAAAATTATGAATGCTTTGCTTTGTGTGATTTGGGTACTAGTGTTTCCATGATTCCGAAGTCTCTATGTGATGTGCTTGGTCTCGCCAATATTGAAGAATATTCTCTTAATTTACACTTGGCGGATTCTACTATTAAAAATCCTTTGGGAAGAATTACTGATGTTCTTATTCTTGCAAATAGAAACTATGTGCCTATTGATTTTATTGTGCTTGATATTGATTGCAATCCGTCTTGTCCCATTATACTTGGTAGATCGTTTTTACGCACTATAGGTGCCGTGATTGATATGAAAGAAGGCAATATTCTTTTTCAATTTCCCTTGAGAAAGGGTATGGAACACTTCCCTAGAACAAGAATTAAGCCACCATATGAATCAATCATGAGGGAATCCTATGGATCCAAAACCAAGGATGACAATACTTGCATCTATCCATTATGCCTAGCTAGGGACGTAAAACGATAGCGCTTGTTGGGAGGCAACCCAATGAATAAATAAATTTTTGCTTTTTCCTTTCTGTTTTTGAGTGTTGACACAATTATTCCTCTATTATGATTGTGTTTTTATGGTTTATTTAGTGTTTGTTCCATGTAAAGCCTTTAAGATGATTCATAGGATGAGTAGAAGCGATGCTGAATCTGAAACAGAAACTTTGTGTCCAATATATGAATTTTAATTTTTTGCTGGAACGTGATCCTCAGCTGAAATTTTAATACAGTGTTTCTATACAAATTCCTTACGTTGTCCTAATTTTTCAGAATTTTTAGAGTTACAGAAGTATGGGTAGAGTACAGATTACTACAGACTGGTCTGTTTAAGACAGATTCTGTTTTCGTTGCATTGTGTGCTTGTTTTGATGAATCTATCGGTTATATTGAAGGGTATGAGCCATGGTAAAGTTAAAATATAGTAGGTATAATTCAATAATAAAATATTAATGGGTTTGCAATAGTACCTAAAGTAGTGATTTGCTTTATTATACTAACGGATCTCACGAAGATTTTATTGAGTTTTGTGTGATTGAAGTTTTCATGTTTTGGGTGAGATCACGATGGATGAAGGAATAAGGAGTGATAAAAGCCTAAGCTTGGGGATGCTACCGCACCCCCAAGATATATCCAAAGAGAAACAAGCAACTAAGCTTGGGGATGCCCCCGAGTGGCATCCCCTCTTTCTTCTAACGACCATCGGTATTTTACTTGGAGTTATATTTTTATTCGTCACATATCATGAGTATTGCTTGGAGCGTCTTGTATCTTTGCTTGCTTTGTTTGTTAGTTTTTCCTTTGTATCCTTGCTGTACACACCTATTTGGGAGAGACAAAATCATGCTATGATTTGTTAGAATTGCTCTATATGCTTCGCTTAATCTTTTTGAGCTATAGAATTGCTCTAGTGCTTCACTTATATCTTTTTGAGCATGGTGTGCTTGGAAATTTTTGTAGAAATACTCTCATGCTTCACTTAGATAAATTTGAGAGTAGGTAAATTTTGAATAAATCCTCTCATGCTTCACTTATACCTTTTTGAGAGATGAAATCTTTATGCTCATGTGCTTCACTTAAATTTGTTTGAGCTTGCCAAAAAGCAATGGCAATATATGAAACTAGTCCCAAAGTGATAGATATCCAAGGAGGATATAATAAAAACTTTCATGAACATCATTGGACAAATTAAACTTGATTCCTTGTAATAGTTTTGAAACATGATGATAGTAATATGTGAGTCATGTTAGTGAGTAATTATGCTTAGTAGGAATATTGGTGTTAACGTTTGTGATTCCCTATGCATGCACGAAAGTCAATAGTTATGCAATGAAGTTACATCCTACTTGTGGTGCATTATTCGGTGTTAGTTATGTTCAATTCTCACTTATGTGAATTTTTGTTTATTGGTTTGGTTGCTTCCCAATCTATTTGCTAGCCTCCATTTGTACTAAGTAGAAATACTACTTGTGCATCCAAAATCCTTAAACCAAGTTTTGCCTTATGAGTCCACCATACCTACCTATATGCAGTATTTCCATGCCATTCCAAGCAAATTTGTATGTGCCATCTCTAAATTTTCAAAATAAATTTTCTCTTTTGTGTGCCCGTACCGCTCATGAAACGGTGGGGAGTGTCCAATATTTTTCCATGCTAGATGTGTTATTCTCAAGATGAGTGTTTATTCACTTGTCATTGCACGAGAGTGCGGCGGTAATAGGGATGCCCATTCCCGAAATGAAAAAAGAAAAAAAATATTTACTTTATGTTGTCAAATAATAAATTCCTTGGAAAGTGTTGGTATGGAAGGCAACCGTGGATACGGCCCGCCATGGAAAGTGAAAGTTTGGTGGAAAAGGGAATAAACTTTATTTTCTGTTTGGGAACCGCCTATGATATATCTAGCCTGGAAAGTATTGTGAGCTACTTTGTCGTTTTCATTGACAGGAAAAGCATGCCACCCAAAATATTTTTTCTCTCTCGATTTAAAACCTTGAGCTCTGGCACCTATACAAATCCCTACTTCCCTCTTCAAAGGGCCTATCTATTTACTTTATGCAATTTTTATTTTTGCTTTGAGTCTCCATCTTCTCTTATAAGCACCAACTAGGGGGCACTATGATCATACTTGAGCATTGGGCATAGCTAATATTTGAGTGTGTTTCATGAATGGATCAATGATTGAGCATGATGGGCTAGGGATAAATTTCTTTAGTGTTGATATTTTGAAAGACATGGTTGCCTGTTGACATGCTTGAGTATTGAAGTCATTGTCGTCGTTTTCTCACGACAGATGCCATGGGAGGCTTATCGAGAGTGGTTGGGGCCGATGGACGCCGGTGGACTCTGGGAGCGAGATCGGGGACAAATGGTGCGGGACACGCGATGTACCCAGGTTCAGGGCCCTCCGTGGGAGGTAATACCCCTAGTCCTGCCGGTCTGGTTGATGAA
This sequence comes from Elymus sibiricus, assembly GCA_039707655.1. Classification (NCBI taxonomy): domain Eukaryota; kingdom Viridiplantae; phylum Streptophyta; class Magnoliopsida; order Poales; family Poaceae; genus Elymus; species Elymus sibiricus. Next base: position 347,247,213 of record CM077671.1, read on the forward strand.
CCAAAGGGGGCTACAATGGTGCTCCTTGAGCTGTTAGGGTAGAGGAGGAAGAGGGGGCTAGCCTGCCCTCTCTGCCTCTCTGTGTGGGTGTGTGTGTGTACGCGCTAGGGAAGAACCGTCCTCCCCCTGCATGGGGGAGCTCCGGGGGGTTTTATAGGCCAACCCCCCGGTATACAATACGAGCAAAAGGCACCGGAGGGCCCTAGCTGGCGGTCTCTCTAGCCGGCCATGGGGCCCCCGGCTGAGGGGTCTTGTCGTTGGTAGGGTCCGCCGGCTGCGGAGTCCCGTCGGGAGCCGGAGGGGGCCCGCCTGGTGGGCCCTGGGGCCTGTCACACCGCGGCACGGGTCGTCCTTCAGGGCGTCGTCTAGCGGCGGCCGGCCGCGGTCAGCGGTACGGCCAGCCGCGTTGTAGCCATGCCGGGGCAGGTAATGGAGTGGTTAAGGGCGTGCCGGCACTGTGCCTCCGCCCGGTCGCAGTCGGCCAGAGTCAGAGGCACTGTCGCCTCCACTGTGGCCATGCGGGCGCTGACCCCCGACACGACGGGGGCCTCTGTAGCCATGCGTGCTCTGACCGCGGTACCTGCCGCACCGCAGGCTAGGGGGCTGAGCGTCTCCGTCCCTAGCCGACCGATTGGTGCAGCCGGCTGCGTGGAGCCGGACTGCAGGGGGAAGCGGCTCGCCCTATGGTCATTTCGAAAAGTTGGGGTAAAGGCCCGGCTGAGGCTACCCCGGGGTTATCCCCCCGTTAGTAGTCCCCGAAGCAGGGGAGGCCCGCCGGTGAACTGCGGTGGACCTCGCCGGCTTGAATCTTGTGGTCTCGCGTTGTGCGCGATCCAGGGGCCGGAAGACGCGGGAGCGCGGCGGCCGGCTAAGTAGCCGGCCGACGCTTCGCCGGACGCCTCGAATGCCCCGACGAGCAGAGGAGGCGCGCCACGTGGGGAAGCGCAGCGCACCGCGGCTTGTCGAGCCACGTGGAGGACAAGACCGGGCCGTGGGGCGGAGCCCACTTCGGCCGCGGCCTCGGCCCACGCGCACGGATCTTCTGCGGCCCAGGCCATCGGTTGGCGTTCCCGGGGCGCATTAACGCCATCCCGCGCGCGGCGGAAGTAGTGGGGATCGCGCGCGACGCATCCGCTCCCCACTACCTCCGCGCGGGGGTTTAAATGGGGGCGAGAAGAGCGGAACGGCCTGTTCGCTCCCTCCGCCCCAGAGTTTCGTCGCTGTCGCCCCTCCCCTCCCCGTGCCAAGAGAGAGAGAGAGAGAGAGAGAGAGAGAGAGAGAGAGAGAGAGCGAGAACCCGCGGGCCCGCCGCGCCACCGTCCGCCGTCGCCGGGAGCCGTGCCAAGACCGAGCTCTCGAGCCCCGCCACCGCGGCCGCGAGACCCTTGAGGGCGATGGCGAGCAAGGGGGCGTGGGACGGCAGCGACGTTGATGAGGACTTCATCGAGCACCTTCGCCACCGCCGCAAGCTGCCGTCGGCGGAGCACCTAGAGGCGCGCATCGCCGAGGCGGAGAACGCGCCGACCCCGCGGGAGGGCGAGGTGGTGGTCTTCGCCGAGCACTTCCTCCGCGGGCTCAGCCTGCCGGCGAGCACGTTCTTCCGGCGGTTCCTCACGCATTTCGGGCTGCAGCCGCACCACCTAGCCGCCAACGCCGTCCTGCAGTTGGCGGCGTTCGTCACCCTCTGCGAGGGCTTCCTTGGGGTGGAGCCGCGGCTTGACCTCTGGTGCTGGCTCTTCTACCTCAAGCGCCAGACGATAAAGGACTCGGCAACCGGCCAGAAGGTCATGACCGCCTGCGGAGCCACCCTGATCCACTTCCGCGCCGGAGCCGGATTCCCGCAACTCCCCTTGCAGGACTCAGTGAAGAACTGGCAGAAAGGGTTCTTCTACGTGAAGAATGTGAAGCCGGAGGCGGACTACATCAACCTCCCCGCCTTCGTCAATGAACCACCGATCGCGTTGCAAAACTGGAGGACGAATCCGCCCCAGGCATCCGAGACGGTGGACCGGCTCTACGAGCGTCTGGTGGTGATGGCCAGGGCGGAGGGGCTGAAGGCCGAGGACCTCCTGACCACGATGGTGGCGCGCCGGGTGCAACCGTTGCAGCGTCGGCCGCACCTCATCTACCAGATGGGAGGGCGGCGCGACCCCTACCGGCTCTCCACCAAAGAGCTGAAGGCGGTGCAGGTGGCGAAGAGGGTGAACGCCATCTCGGCCGCCAAGTTAAAGGAGGGCGAATGGCGATGGGGCAAGACCCCGTACAGCCGGGATCGTCCGGCTCCGCGGGTACGTGATGAGCCGTCCCCCACCCTTTTCGTCTCTTGACGCTGCCCCTCCCCCCTCGGGCTGACGACGGAGGGACTCCCTTGCGCGCAGGTCTTCCCGCTGCTGCAGAACTACGGGGCGCCGGCTGCCGACGTGGCGGAGTCGGACCCCGAGGAGATCGAGGACGTGGACGACGTGGAGCCAGCCGAGCCGGAGCGAGCCGGCGCGTCCGGCGCCAGCGGGATGGAGACCGAGGCGACCGAGCCGGTAGGTTAGTTCCCCTCCCACTCACTTTTGCGGGCCTGGACCGATGACGACGCTGAATCGGAAGGGGTGCACCTTGCAGCGGCCCCGGAGGAACCCGATCCTTCGGGAGATGACACCACGACGCCGAGGAGGCGCGTTCGCCGCGCCGACCGCGCGCCCAGCCGGGACGATGCGGCCGCCGACGACAGGGGGAAACAGCCGGCCAGCTCCAGGCCGGCTCCCAAACGGGCGGCCACTGAGCAGCCGGGTGGCAGCCGCGGAGGCGGCGGGAAGAAGCCGCGGGTCGCTCCGACGGGCCCCGCCAGGAGGAAGGTCCCCGTCACAGTCGGGTGAGTTGATCATTCTAAGTGTATGCTTGCTTTTTGGTTGGCTTCCCTTTCTCATCCTTTTCATCCAGGGAGCCGCACGCCCTCGGGAGGGCGACGACTGCCGAGGCGGCGGGGGCGGCGCCGCCGCCTGCCGCGGAGGAAAGGGAGCGCGAGGCGTGGCAGGACCTCGAGGCGGTCGAGCGGGAGCGGAGCGAGGAGGAGCGCCGCCCGTGGGAGGAGGCGGCGGGGAAGCAGCTGCCGGGAAGTGCCGGCGCGGAGGCAGTCGGCCAGTCGTGGGAGCCTTTTCCCCTTGGCCGGGAGAGGAGATCGAAGGACAGGCACGACCCCGCGCGACGGGAGGAGGCGGACGCGCGGGTCGAGGAGGAGGCGCGCGCGACCGCAAGCACGGTGGACGCCGTCGGAGGAGCGGAGCTGGGCAGCAACACGGCCCCGCCGGGGGCAGGGGTGCCCTCAGAGGTCGTCGTCCTGGACGCGGAGGTCCTGGCTCCGGAGGCCCCGGCTCCGGAGGCGAACCGAGCTGGCACCGCCAGAGGCGGAGCGCCGGAAAGCGAGACAGCGGTGCCCGGAGGGGCGGACGCCCCGGGCTCGTCAGCGGGGGCACCCGAAACCATGGCGCCGGGAGGGGCGGGCCCCCTGGTGACCACGCCGAAGGGCGCGTCCGGCCCCGCCGACGGGGGTCGGCCGTAGGAAAACTGGGCCACGGCCGGAGGCGCGGCCATCGACGACGCGCCGAGCGCCCTTGGGGCCACGGTGGGTGCCGTCGTCGCGGAGTTTGCACCTTGAGCAATCCGTCGCGGTAAGAGCTTGAAGCCTCGTATTTTGCTTTAGTTCTTTCCAGTGGGGGCGCGCCAGCGCACCCACTGGGTGTAGCCCCCGAGACTCGGGCCGGCCTGGGACGCAGGCGGGTCGAGTCTAATGGCGTCTTTGCTTCTTCGTTCTCCGCAGGCTGCACACGACCGTCGGGTGGCCGCGAACAACACGCTGGTAGGTTTGTACCGCGGGGCCGAAAACCGGCTGGCCGTCATGTCCGCGGATCTGCAAGGTATGGAATCTCGCGAATTTCCAGTGGGGGCGCGCGAGCTCACCCACTGGGTGTAGCCCCCGGGGTTCAGGCCGGCTGCTCCGGAAGCGGGCTGAGTCCCTTTCTTTGTTTAATTCTGACAGAGGCGTCCTCGTCCCGAGCAGCCACCCACGCCGAGACGGTCTGCCTCCGATGCCAGGTAGTGTAGCTTGGCGAACAGCGAGACCTCCTGACTGCGGAGTGCGACCCGCTCCGCCAAGAGGCAGATCGGGCGCAGGCGGAGAAGGATGGGCGCGAGGCGGCTCACCGCCGGGAGTTGGAGGAGAGGGAGGCAGCTTTCCAACGGCGGTTGGAGGAGCGGGAGGCGGTCCTTCACCAGGAGCTGGAGGCCAAGGATGCCTCGCTGGCGAAGGCGGCCGGGGAGGCGCAGGCGGCCCGTGTCGAGTACGAGCGCCGGCTCCAGGAGTGGTCGGCCAGGGATGCTAAGCAGCAGGAGGAGGCGCTGGCGGGGGACCGGCTCCTGGCTCGTAGGTCTTGGTTGCCTGATTTGTCTTTGCGCGTCGGCCTGGGGCCGTCGTTTTCTTCGTCTTACATCATGCGTCCTTTTCTCCCTCAAGGGTTTTTCCGGGTACACAGGCGGCCGTGGAAGCGGCCATGGAGGCCCACCGCGAGGCTCAATGGGCGCTTGGAGTTCACGTTGGGGAGCTTGCCGCCTGGACCATGGATGAGGTAGGGATCGCCGGCAGGGCGCGTCTGGACGAGGTGGTCCGAGCCCTGAGGCGGCTCCAGGCAGTCGGCTTGGCGCTGGTTCGCACCCTCTGGCCGGACGCGGTGGATCCGGTCTCCATGAGCCGGCTGTCTAGGTGGCTGGAGGCCGGGTCCGCGCGGGTGAACGCCTGGAGGTCTTCCGCGGCGCGCGCCGGGGCGGCCATGGCACTTCGGGTGGCGAGGTCATGGTACCCCAAACTGGATTTGGGGTTGCTTGCGGCCCAGCGCGCCGGCACGGATGCGGAGCTGGAGGCGGCCGCCGACGAGCTGGCCGCGCGGGCCAGCAACCTCGCATCCTTTGCCCCTTGGGACGAATATGTCCCAGAGCGGACGGCAGACGGCGAGGTGGTCCCGGACGATCGGTTCGGGCTCGCCTTCGACGACCCGGAGGGCAGTGCCGGGGAGACGGACGATGAAACCGCTGAGTCCAGCACCGACGACTACGCCGACTCCAAGCCGGCTCGCGACTTGGACCCGGAGGGCGATGCGGAGCCTGCCGCGACCAAGGATGGGGCTTCCACCTCAGCCTCCGCGGGCAGCGCAGGGGGAGGAGGCGCCGCCGCCGCTTAGTTAGGATCCTTTTTTTCCTGTAATTTGTTAGACTGCGATTCCACCCACTGGGGGTGTAAATGTAATGAACTTGTGGCCGTGGGCCATTCGTGATTTTTGTATATAAGATTGTGCTTTTGGTTGCCAAAGTTTGTTATGCGTGCCGACTCGACCTTTGCCTTTTTGCCCTTTTGGCTCCGTCTACCCAAAGCCTTGTCCCCTTCTGCATTGGCCCCGCCAGCCGGACAGCCGGGAGCCGGTCTATAGCTGGGACGGGGCATCTGCTTCGGGGGAGACGGTCATGAGTTTGAGAGCCGCGAGGACATGTTTGGCTAAGGTGAATGGCAGAAGCTGAAGAAAATTTCGGCTAGCCCTAGCCGGCGACCCCCTATGACCGTTTTCGTGTGCTAAGTTTACCGTCCCGAGAACCCACCTGCCGGACAGCCGGGAGCCGGTCTGTAGCTGGGAGGGGTGGTAGGGTGTTTCTTTAGTTCACATTACTTGACCGGCTTCGGGGAGCGATGCCAAGGCTAGCCGGCAAGCCCCCGAGACCGTAGGACCGGGTCTGGGAGCCGATGAGCGAGGCGAAACGCTTTGGAAAGAAACGAAAGAGGCGTGCCCCAAGAGCCGGCTTGGGGAACCCGTTGCATTCATAAGCCCAAAAGGGGAGGTACATACATACACTGGTTTTTAGCAGTAAAAGGGGCGGAGGAGCACCGCGTTCCACGGGCACTCCGTCTCCTCGCCGGAGGCGTCTCTCTTGCGCTTATGCGGCTTCTGAGCGTCTATTAGATAGTACGCATTGTTGTGTAGTGCCTTGCTGATAATGAACGGGCCCTCCCATGGGGAGGACAGCTTGTGCTGGCCGGCGGTTCGCTGGATCCGCCTAAGCACCAGGTCCCCCTCGCAGAAGGAGAGGGGCCGGATGCGCTTGCTGTGGTAGTGCCGGAGCTTCTGCTGGTAGATAGCCGTTCGGCTCAGCGCTAGCTCACGGGCCTCCTTGAGGAGGTCGACGCCGTCTTCCCTTGCCTCTCTTGCGTCCGTCTCCGTGTATAGGGTGATGCGAGGCGCGTCGAACTCGATGTCCGTGGGGATGACTGCCTCGGACCCGTACACGAGGAAGAAAGGCGTGAAGCCGGTTGATCGGTTGGGCGTGGTTCTGAGGCTCCACAAGACGGCCGACAGTTCTTTGACCCAGCAACTGGCTGAGCGGACGAGCGGTGCCACGAGCCGGGGCTTGATGCCGGCCAGGATTAAGCCATTGGCCCTTTCGGCCTGGCCATTCGACTGCGGGTGGGCGACCGAGGCTAGGTCGAGCCGGATGTCTTGCTTGGCGCAGAAACGTGCCAGCGTGCCCTTGGCGAAATTGGTGCCGTTGTCGGTGATGATGCTATGCGGGACGCCATAGCGGACCGTTATGTCTTCGATGAATCGGACGGCGGTGGGGCCGTCCAACTTCTTGATAGGTCTGGCCTCGATCCACTTGGTGAACTTGTCGACGGCTACCAGCAAATGCGTCACGCCGCCTCGAGCGGTCTTGAATGGCCCCACCATGTCGAGCCCCCAAACGGCAAAGGGCCATGACAGTGGGATGGTTTTGAGTGCCGCAGCCGGCAGGTGGCTTTGCGCGCGGAAGCGCTGGCACCCTTCGCATCTGTCGACGAGCCGCATCGCCTCCTCTAGCGCAGTCGGCCAGTAGAAGCCGTGGCGGAACGCCTTGGCCACCAGGGTCCTCGAGGCGGCGTGATGCCCGCACTCGCCCTGGTGGATGTCTCGGAGGATCTCTTGGCCCCTCTCGGACTCGACGCAGCGTTGGTACACGCCGGTTGCGCTGCGGTGGACCAGCTCATGGTTGATGATGCTGTAGGCGGGAGCACGGCGCTGGATCTGCCGGGCTCTGTCTTCGTCGGGGGGGAGCTCACCGCGCAAGAGGAAAGCCAAGACTGGCTGGGCCCACGATGGAGCTGACACCGAGGCCGGCTCCGGCATGGGCTGGAGATTCTGGGAAGCCGGAGCCCCTGGGTCCATCGACGTAGCCCCTGGGTCCGGCTCGCTGGGCTCGCTAGTCCCTGGGTCTGGCTGGTCGACAGCCATCATGACGGCCGCGGACTCGGGGCCGGCTGTCGCTGGAACGATAGCTGCCGGAGCCGGCGTGATGGGCGTAGCCGGCGGAGCGGGTGGAGCCGATGGAGCCGGCGGAGCCGCCGGAGGCGGGGGAGCTCCCGGGCCCGTCGAGGAGCCGGCGGTATCTGTGGGTACGAAGATGGACTCCGACTTGGCGTAGGGTTTGATCGACGGCTTGCGCAGCTGCTCGAGGGAGACGCCAGCCGGGATGGCCTGGCGGGTGGAGCCGATTTTGGCCAAGGCGTCCGCCGCCTCGTTGTCCGCCCGGGGGACGTGGTGGAACTCGCAGCCTTCGAAGGAGCCGGTAAGCTGTTGGACGAGGAAGCGGTAGCTGGCCATGTTGGCGTCCCTGGCATCCCATTCGCCAGAGACCTGCTGCACCACTAGGTCGGAGTCGCCGAAACACAGGATGCGCCGGATGCCGATCTCCTTCGCGAGCCGGAGGCCGTGGACGAGTGCCTCGTACTCGGCCACGTTGTTGGAGGCGGCGAAGTGGATTTGGAGCGCATAGTTGAGTTGGTCTCCTTTCGGAGACGACAGGATGATGCCGGCTCCCAGACTGGCCCGCATCTTTGAGCCGTCGAAGTGCATGCGCCAGTGCGTGGAGTCCGGGGGAGGCGGCACGAACTGGGTCTCAGCCCAGTCGACTAGGAAGTCGGCCATCGGCAGCGACTTGATGGCGGTGCGCGGCTTGTACCGGATCTCGTAGTCGGCGAGGGCGATGGCCCATTTGGCGCGCTGGTGAGGACTCGTTTGAGGTCACGGAATGCCTCGTCTGCCTGGTCGGTCCACTCAAACCTGGCCGGCTTCCTGGTGGAGTCGGCGCCTGGCTCGATAAGCGTCATCTTTCTCATGAGCTGGTAGAGGGGCAGGGCCTTCTCCCCCAGCCGGCTGACGAACCGGCTGAGCGAGGCGAGGCAGCCGGTGAACTTCTGGACATCGCGGAGACGGGTCGGCTTGGGCATACGCTCGATCGCCCTGATCTTCTCTGGGTTAGCCTCGATGCCGCGAGCGGACACGAAGAAACCCAGGGGTTGGCCGGCTGGGACGCCGAAAATGCACTTCTCCGGGTTGAGCTTGACCTTGTACTCGCGCAGGTTGGCGAAGGTCTCCCGGAGGTCATCAAGGAGGCTGAAATGCTTCTAGGTTTTGACGACGATGTCGTCAACGTAGACATGGACGTTCCTGCCGATCTGCGGAGGAGGCACTTCTGCATGCAACGCTGGAAGGTGGCGCCTGCATTCTTCAGGCCGAAGGACATGGTGATGTAGTGCTACCTCTTGAGCTTGCGTTGGTTTTCCCTTGAAGAGGAAAGGGTGATGCAGCGAAGTAGGTAAGTATTTCCCTCAGTTTGTTGTGAACCAAGGTATAAATCCAGTTGGAGGAACAAGCAAGGCACCAATATTTGCACCTACACAAACAATCAAACACTTGCACCCAACGCTATAAAGGGGTTGTCAATCCCTTCACGGTTACTTGCAAGGATGAGATCTGATAGAGATAGATATAGATGATTGCCGAAAATAAAACTAACAGAAAAGTAAATAAAATTGCAGCAAGGTATTTTTGGTATTTTTGGTTTATAGATCTGAAAATATAATATGGAAAATAGACCCGGGGGCCATAGGTTTCACTAGAGGCTTCTCTCATGAAGGAAAATAATACGGTGGGTGAACAAATTACTGTCGAGCAATTGATAGAAAAGCAAATAATTATGAAGATATCCAAGGCAATGATTATGCATATAGGCATCACGTCCGTGTCAAGTAGACCGAAACGATTCTGCATCTACTACTATTACTCCACACATCGACCGACTCCTACCTGCATCTAGAGTATTAAGTTCATGAAGAACAGAGTAACGCATTAGGTAAGATGACATGATGTAGAGGGATAAACTCAAGCAATATGATGAAAACCCCATCTTTTTATCCTCGATGGCAACAATACAATACGTGCCTCGCTACCCCTACTTTGTCACTGGGTGAGGACACCGCAAGATTGAACCCAAAACTAAGCACTTCTCCCATTGCAAGAATTACCAATCTAGTTGGCCAAACCAAACCAATAACTCAAAGAGACTTGCAAAGATATGAAATCATGCATATAAGAATTCAGAGAAGATTCAAATAATATTCATAGATAAGCTAAACATAAACCCACAATTCATCGGATTTCGACAAACACACCGCAAATGAGTATTACATCGGATAGATCTCCATGAAGATCATGAAGAACGTGGTATTGAAGAACAAAGAGAGAGAAGAAGCCATCTAGCTACTAGCTATGTACCCGAAGGTCTGTGGTAAACTACTCACGCATCATCGGAGGGGCAATGGAGTTGATGTAGATGCCCTCCATGATCGAATCCCCCTCCGGCAGATTACCGGAAAAGGCTCCAAGATTGGATCTCACGGGAACAGAGGCTTCCGGCGGCGGAAAAGTATTTTCGTGGCTCTTTTTGGTATCCAGGGAATATTTGGGAATTGATAGGCCGAAGAATAGGGTTAGTAGCGCTGCCGTGGGGCCACAAACCAGGGCCCCCCCCCCTAGGGCGCGCCCCTGTGGCTTGTCGCCACACGACGGCTCTCCTGCCTTCATCTCCAAGTCAGGTACGTTTCTTCTGGTCCAAGAAAAATCGTTCCGAAGATTTTATTCCGTTTGGACTCCGTTTAATATTCCTTATCTGCAATACTCAAAAACAAGGAAAAAACAGAAACTGGCACTAGGCTCTAGATTAATAGGTTAGTCCCAAAAATAATATAAAATAGCATATTAATGCATATAAAACATCCAAAACAGATAATATAATAGCATGGAACAATAAAAAATTATAGATACGTTGGAGACGTATCAAGCATCCCCAAGCTTAATTCCTGCTCGTCCTCGAATAGGTAAATGATAAAAATAGAATTTTTGATGTGGAATGCTACCTAACATATTTATCCATGTAATATTCTTTATTGTGGCATGAATATCCAGATCCATAAGATTCAAAACAAAAGTCTAATATTGACATAAAAACAGCAATACTTCGAGCATACCAACAAGGCAATTGCGTCCTTTCGAAAGAACATGGCCTTAGAAAGTTATCCCTACAAAATCATATGGTTTGGCTATGCTCCATCTTCCCCACACAAAGTATCTAAATCATGCACAACCCCGATGACAAGTCAAGCAATTGTTTCACACCTTTTATGTTCTCAAACCTTTTGAACTCTCACGCAATACATGAGCGCGAGCCATGGATATAGCACTATAGGTGGAATAGAATATGGCGGAGGTTGTGAGGAAAAAGGAGAAGATAGTCTCACATCAACTAGGCGTATCAACGGGTTTATGGAGATGCCCATCAATAGATATCAATGTGAGTGAGTAGGGATTGCCATGCAACGGATGCACTAGAGTTATAAGTGTATGAAAGCTCAAAAAGAAACTAAGTGGTCGTGCATATGATGAAAAATTCCACTAGCTATATGAAAGTGACAAAATAGGAGACTCTCTATCATGAAGATCATGGTGCTATTTTGAAGCACAAGTGTGGAAAAAGATAGTAGCATTGTCCCTTCTCTCTTTCTCTCATTATTATTTTTTCTTTCTCTTTTTTTTTCTTTTTTTTTGGTGGGCATCTTTGGCCTCTTTTTTTTTATTTGGGCTTCATTGGCCTCTTTTATTATTTATAAAGTCCGGAGACTCATCCCAACTTGTGAGGGATTCATAGTTTCCATCATCCTTTTCTCTCACGGGACAAATGCTCTAATAATGAAAATCATCACACTTTTATTTACTTACAACTCGATACCTAGAACAAAATATGACTCTATATGAATGCTTACGAATGCAAGGCAATATGAAAATGATGGTGCATGTCATGAAAAACGGAACGGTGGAAGTTGCATGGCAATATATCTCGGAATGGCTATGGAAATGCCATAATAGGTAGGTATGGTGGCTGTTTTGAGGAAAATATATGGTGGCTGTTTTGAGGAAGGTGGGTTTGATGTACCGGCGAAAGTTGCGCGGTACTAGAGAGGCTAGCAAAGGTGGAAGGGTGAGAGTGCGTATAATCCATGGACTCAACATTAGTCATAAAGAACTCACATACTTATTGCAAAAGTCTATTAGTTATCGAAGCAAAGTATTAGACGCATGCTCCTAGGGGAGAGGTTGGTAGGAGTTAACCATCGCGTGCTCCCGACCCTCACACAAAGGTTGACAATCATTAAACAAATCATGCTCCGACTTCGTTACATAACGGTTCACCATACGTGCATGCTACGGGAATCTCAAACTTTAACACAAGTATTTCTTCCAATTCACAACTACTCACTAGCATGACTCTCATATTACCATCTCTATATCTCAAAACTATATGCAAGGAATCAAACTTCTCATAGTATTCAATGCACTTTATATGAAAGTTTTTATTATATCCCTCTTGGATGCCCATTATATTAGGACTAAATTCATAACCTAAACCAATTACCATGCTGTTTAAAGACTCTCAAAATAATATAAGTGAGGTACGAGAGTTCAATAATTTCTATAAAATAAAACACCACCGTGCTCTAAAAAATATAAGTGAAGCACTAGAGCAACATTGCCTAGCTCAAAAGATATAAGTGAAGCACATAGAGTATTCTAATAAATTCACGATTAACGCGTGTCTCTCTCAAAAAGATGTGTGCAGCAAGGATTATTGTGGCAAACTAAAAAGCAAAGACTCATATCATACAAGACGCTCCAAGCAAAACACATATCATGTGGTGAATAAAAATATAGCCTCAAGTAAATTTACCGATGGATTGACGACGAAAGAGGGGATGCCTTCCGGAGCATCCCCAAGCTTAGGCTTTTTGGTATCCTTGAATATGTCTTGGGGTGCCTTGGGCATCCCCAATCTTAGGCTCTTGCCACTCCTTATTCCATAGTCCATCAAATCTTTACCCAAAACTTGAAAACTTCACAACACAAAACTCAACAGAAAACTCATGAGATCCGTTAGTATAAGAAAAATAAATCACCACTTTTGGTACTGTTGTGAACTCATTATTTATTTATATTGGTGTAATATCTACTGTATTCCAACTTCTCCATGGTTCATACCCCCCGATACAACCCATAGATACATCAAAATAAGCAAACAACACAAAGAAAACAGAATCTGTCTAAAACAGAACAGTCTGTAGCAATCTATAGACTTCGAATACTTCTGTAACTCCAAAAATTCTGAAAAAATAGGAAAATCAGGGAAATTTGTATATAAATAGTGTGTAAAAATTTCAGAGCAAAATCACGTTCAAGTGAATTTAAAAAATTCCTGGACTGAGAGCAAAAGTTTCTGTTTTTCAGCAAAATCAAATCACAAACACCGTAGACCATCCCAAAGGTCTTACTTGGCTGAAACACTAAATTAAACAAGAAAACACAATTACTACAGAGGTAATAATGTGTGGAAAACTAAAAAACAGAAGCAAAAACAAAAGCATAAAAATAAAATTGGGTTGCCTCCCAACAAGCGCTATTGTTTAACGCCCCTAGCTAGGCATAACGCAATAGATCTAGGTATTGTCATCTTTGGTATGCAATCCATAAGTAGCTCTCATAATAGATTCATAAGGTAGTTTTATTTTCTTTTTAGGAAAGTGTTCCATGCCTTTCCTTAATGGAAATTGGAATCTAATATTTCCTTCCTTCATATCAATAATTGCACCAATCGTTCTAAGGAAAGGTCTACCAAGAATAATAGGACATGTAGGATTGCAATCTATATCAAGAACAATGAAATCTACGGGCACATAATTCCTATTTGCAACAATAAGAACATCATTAATCCTTCCCATAGGTTTCTTAATAGTGGAATCCGCTAGATGCAAATTTAAAGAGCAATCATCAAATTCACGGAAACCTAGCACATCACATAAAGTTTTCGGAATCGTGGAAACGCTAGCACCCAAATCACACAAAGCATGGCACTCATAATCTTTAATCTTAATCTTAATAGTAGGTTCCCACTCATCATAAAGCTTCCTAGGTATAGAAAGTTCCAACTCAAGTTTTTCTTCAAAAGATCTCATCATAGCATCAACGATATGTTTAGTAAAAGCTTTGTTTTGATTATAAGCATGACGAGAATTCAACATGGATTGCAACAAGGAAATACAATCAATCAAAGAACAACTATCATAATTAAAGTCCTTGAAATCCCAAAGAGTGGGTTCATTGCTATTTAAAGTTTTGACCTCTTCAATCCCACTTTTATCAATCTTAGAATTAAGATCTATAAACTCCAAATCCTTGGGACGCCTTGTAACTAAAGTTGACTTATCTCCAGTCCCATCTTTATCAAGATTTACATTAGAAAACAAATATTCAATAGGAGTCACATCAATCACTTTAAGATCTTCATCATTATTATCACGAGAACACACTTTTTCAAGCCATTCACGCTTAGCACGTATTCTAGCGGTTCTTTCCTTGCACTCATCAATAGAAATTCTCCTAGCTTTTAAAGACTCATTAATATCATGCTTGGGTGGAATAGATCTAATTTTGAAAGAATCAATCTCAAGAGAAATTCTATCAACGTTCCTAGCCAAATCATCAATCTTGAGGAATTTTTCTTCAATCATAGCATTGAAACCCTTTTGCGAACTAATAAATTCTTTAATATTATTCTCAAGATCAGAGGGCATCTTATTATAATTTCCATAAGAGTTGTTGTAGGAATTCTTTAAACCCTTTTGCCGAAGGACATGGTGATGTAGTGCTACCTCTTGAGCTTGCGTTGGTTTTCCCTTGAAGAGGAAAGGGTGATGCAGCGAAGTAGGTAAGTATTTCTCTCAGTTTGTTGAGAACCAAGGTATCAATCCAGTAGGAGGAACAAGCAAGGCACCAATATTTGCACCTACACAAACAATCAAACACTTGCACCCAACGCTATAAAGGGGTTGTCAATCCCTTCACGGTTACTTGCAAGGATGAGATCTGATAGAGATAGATATAGATGATTTCCAAAAATAAAACTAAAAGAAAAGTAAATAAAATTGCAGCAAGGTATTTTTGGTATTTTTGGTTTATAGATCTGAAAATATAATATGGAAAATAGACCCGGGGGCCATAGGTTTCACTAGAGGCTTCTCTCATGAAGGAAAATAATACGGTGGGTGAACAAATTACTGTCGAGCAATTGATAGAAAAGCGAATAATTATGAAGATATCCAAGGCAATGATTATGCATATAGGCATCACGTTCGTGTCAAGTAGACCGAAACGATTCTGCATCTACTACTATTACTCCACACATCGACCGACTCCTACCTGCATCTAGCGTATTAAGTTCATGAAGAACAGAGTAACGCATTAGGTAAGATGACATGATGTAGAGGGATAAACTCAAGCAATATGATGAAAACCCCATCTTTTTATCCTCGATGGCAACAATACAATACGTGCCTCGCTACCCCTACTTTGTCACTGGGTGAGGACACCGCAAGATTGAACCCAAAACTAAGCACTTCTCCCATTGCAAGAATTACCAATCTAGTTGGCCAAACCAAACCAATAACTCGAAGAGACTTGCAAAGATATGAAATCATGCATATAAGAATTCAGAGAAGATTCAAATAATATTCATAGATAAGCTAAACATAAACCCACAATTCATCGGATCTCGACAAACACACCGCAAAAGAGTATTACATCGGATAGATCTCCATGAAGATCATGAAGAACGTGGTATTGAAGAACAAAGAGAGAGAAGAAGCCATCTAGCTACTAGCTATGTACCCGAAGGTCTGTGGTAAACTACTCACGCATCATCGGAGGGGCAATGGAGTTGATGTAGATGCCCTCCGTGATCAAATCCCCCTCCGGCAGATTACCGAAAAAGGCTCCAAGATTGGATCTCACGGGAACAGAGGCTTCTGGCGGCGGAAAAGTATTTTCATGGCTCTTTTTGGTATCCAGGGAATATTTGGGAATTTATAGGCCGAAGAATAGGGTTAGTAGCGCTGACGTGGGGCCACAAACCAGGGGGGCGCCCCCCCCCCCACTAGGGCGCGCCCCTGTGGCTTGTCGCCACACGACGGCTCTCCTGCCTTCATCTCCAAGTCAGGTACGTTTCTTCTGGTCCAAGAAAAATCTTTTCGAAGATTTTATTCCGTTTGGACTCCGTTTAATATTCCTTATCTGCAATACTCAAAAACAAGGAAAAAACAGAAACTGGCACTAGGCTCTAGATTAATAGGTTAGTCCCAAAAATAATATAAAATAGCATATTAATGCATATAAAACATCCAAAACAGATGATATAATAGCATGGAACAATCAAAAATTATAGATACGTTGGAGACGTATCATGTAGCAGTAGGCCCCGAAGGGGGTGATGAAGGAGGTCTTCAGCCAGTCGGCCGGGTCCAGCTTGATCTTTTGGTAGCCTGAGGAGGCGTCCAGGAAGGACAGCAAATCGCAGCCGGCCGTGGAGTCGATAACTTGATCGATCCGCGGCAGGGCGAACGGGTCCTTGGGACATGCCCTGTTCAGGCTCGTGTAGTCGATACACATGCGCCAAGTCTTGTTTTTCTTCAGTACCAGGACTGGGTTGGCCAACCAGTCCGGGTGGAACACTTCCATGATGAAGCCGACTGCGAGCAGCCGGGCTATCTCCTCTCCTATGGTACGCCGCTTCTCCTCAGAGAAGCGGCGCAGGGGTTGCTTGACCGGCTTCGCATCCGGCCGGACGTGAAGTTTGTGCTCGGCGAACTTACTTGGAACTCCCAGCATGTCTTTGGGACACCATGCAAAGATGTCCCGATTCTCACGGAGGAATTCGACGAGCTCGCCTTCCTATTTGCTGCTGAGGTTGGCGCCGACGGTGACGTACTGCTCGGGGTCAGCCGGGTCGAGCGGCACTTTCTTGGTGTCCTTGGCCGGCTGGAACGACGCTTCGCTGGCCGACTGGGATGGAGGAGCCGGCACGGCCGGCTGGTCGGAGGCGTGAGCCATGAGCCGGTCGAGCTGCCGCCTCTCCTCTGCTATCTCCAGAGCCTCGGCCAGCCGGCTACCGTCGCGTGCGCACTCGATCAACATCTTGTAGTCGCCGGCGATGGTGATGATGTCCTTGAGGCCCGGCATCTTGAGCTTGAGGTAGGCGTAATGGGGGATTGCCATGAACTTGACGAGGGCCGGCCTAACCAGCAGCGCGTGGTAGGGACTGTCGAGGTCCACCACCTCGAACCATATCGGCTCGCGGCGGAAGTGGCTCTTGTCACCGAAGGGGACGTCGAGCTCAATCTTGCCGATGGGGGTGCAGGATTTTCTCGGCACGATGCTGTGGAAAACCGTCCGGCTCGCTCGCAGGTCTTTCGCCGTGAGCCCCAGCTTGAGCATCGTGTCGCGGTAGAGGATGTTGATGCTGCTGCCCCCGTCGATCAACACCCGCGAGAAACGGCAGGTGCGTCTCTCGGAGACGATGGTGGGATCGAGGACGACGGCGTAGCTGCCGGGGTTGGGCATTACGGCCGGGTGGTCTGGCCGGCTCCAGGTAATCGGTTTCTCGGACCAGTGCATGAACTAGGGGACCGAGGGAACGGTGGCGTTAACCTCGTGCCGGCGTTGGCGCACGCTGTGCTTGCCAGTTCGCTCGCTGGTGAAGACGACGTAAGCCCCGTCCTGGTTGGGGAACTGGTCGTGGAGGCGGCCGTTGTTGGCTGCCGAAGCCGGCGCGGGCAGCTGGGCCAGTGCCGGAGCCGGCGCACAGGGGACCGGAGGTGGAGGAGCCGGGAGGCCCTCGCCTCGAGCCAGCCGCTGGGAAAAGCTGCACTGCCGGAGCGTGTGTGTGGCCGGCTTGGCCCCGGAGTGGTGCTTGCAGGGTAGGTCGAGCATTTGCTCGAAGGTAAGCTGGGGCTGCCAGGCGGCCTTGCCGGTTCTCTGGCGCTGGCTGGAGGCCTGGGCAGCCGGCTGCTCATCCTCGATGGTCGCGACCTGCCGGCTCCCGTAGCGGGGATCCGGCTGGTCAGATTTGCGCTTGTTGTTCTACTGCTGCCGGTTGTCGGCAGCCGTCCGTGGCGTGGCGGGCGGCGGAGTTGGCTTGGCTGGCGTGGTGACCTTCACTCACATTGCGGAGTCGGCCGTGGCGTACTTGTCCGCCTTGGCCATCAGATCCGCCAGGGTCGCCGGCTCGGAGCACAAGAGCTTGTGCTTGAGGGGGGTGCCGTCGCGGCAACCCTCGATGAAATACTGGATGGCCTGCACCTCGTGCACCCCCTCGCAGGAGTTGCGGAGCTCGGTCCAGCGCGTGAGGTAGTCGCGGAGGGGTTCCTCCGGCCCCTGGACACACATGGCCAGCTCGCGAGGCCGGCCGGGCCGCTTGTAGGTGCCGGTGAAGTTGCGGACGAACGCTTCCTCGAAGTCCGTCCAGGTATTGATGCTGCAGGCCGACAGGCTGTTAAGCCAGCTCCGGGGTGTCGCGAGGGAGAGTGAAGCCGGCCGGGAACGGCTCATTGCGGATCCGGGGGCCGAAACACGCCGGGCCGATCGAGCCCTCCTCCTCGAGAAGGGCCGATTGCGCTAGCTGGTCGATGCTGGTCCGGGCGTCGTTCTCACTACGTGGGACGCGCGGGCCGAGCCGAGCGGCGAGCTCGGGGCGGACGGCCGGGGCCGATGAACGCGCGCGCTCCTGCCGAGGGGGCGGGGTATGGCCCCGGCTGTGCCGGCTGCCGCCAGCCGGGGCGTCGTTGAGCCGGCTGTTGACGGCCGGCTGCTCGTCTCGCAGCCGGGAGCGTCCGTTGTGAGACCCGGCGCCCCGCCGTCCGGAGCCGCTGGGGGAAGAGGCTTGCTGGACCGGCCGACGCTGGCCAGCAGTTTGCAGGGCGTCCCCCTTGGGGACGGGAATTTCGGAGCCGGCGTTGGCCCCGTCGAGTCGGGCCAGCTGGGCGTTGGCGGTGGTGATGAGGTCTTGGATGTGCCGGTCCTGCTGTTCTCGCTCCTCGCCCACCAGGCCGGCGAGGTTGGCATAGGCCACGTGGGCGGCCCTCAGGTTGGCAGCCGGCGTGTCGTAGGTGGGGAGCCTGCCACCGAGGATCTCCGCGACCACACGACCACGGTTGCGGATGTCGCCGCGACGGCTGGGTTCGTTGTTGGCGGGGGTCAGGCCGTAGGCGGAGTTGTACTCGCGCTGCGCGGACTCCATCCGGCGCTTGGTGGTGGCGAGCGTGTTTGCCTCCGCAAGCAGCAGCCGGCGAGCGGCCTCTAGCTCGGCCATAGCCGTGGCTGGGTCCGTCGTAGGCGCAACGGGGGTGCTGAGACCCCGGAGCATGGAGCCGAGGGGGTCGGAGGTGCCGACGCGGGCGGCTGCCTCCGCCTGCGCCCGGGCGCGGCCGGAAGTCGTGGAGGGGCCGGTGGCCATTACCCCCGCGCGGACGCGGCAGTTGTTGGCCTCGGTTGGGGCGAGTGCGCCCACAGACGAGGGCAGGTCGAGGCAGTTGAGTACCTGGCCAGGGTACTCGTCGGCAGCTGGCTCGTCGGCGAGGCTCAGCCTGCCGACGCGCTCGGTGAGGACGGCGATGTCGACCAGGGCGTCGCTACCGAGGCACTCGTCGGAGAGGCCGGCAGCGCCGCCCGCAGGGCCAGCGGGAACGGAGTACCGCCCTGCGAGAGCAAGCCCCACGAGCGCGCGGCTCCGCCCGGACGCGGGGCGGCCGGGGGAGGTGGTGAAGGGTCCCGCCCGGAGCATCACTCCGGCCGGCGCCGCGGACGGCCCGACGGTGGGCGCCAACTGTCATCGTTTTCTCACGACAGATGCCATGGGGAGGCTTATCGACAGTGGTTGATGCCGATGGACGCCGGTGGACTCCGGGAGCGAGATCGGGGAAAAACGGTGCGGGACACGCGATGTACCCAGGTTCAGGGCCCTCCGTGGGAGGTAATACCCCTAGTCCTGCCGGTGTGGTTGATGAACCAAAGGGGGCTACAATGGTGCTCCTTGAGCTGTTAGGGTAGAGGAGGAAGAGGGGGCTAGCCTGCCCTCTCTGCCTCTCTGTGTGGGTGTGTGTGTGTACGCTCTAGGGAAGAACCGTCCTCCCCCTGCATGGGGGAGCTCCGGGGGGTTTTATAGGCCAACCCCCCGGTATACAATATGAGCAGAAGGCTCCGGAGGGCCCCAGCTGGCGGTCTCTCTAGCCGGCCATGGGGCCCCCAGCTGAGGGGTCTTGTCGTTGGTAGGGTCCGCCGGCTGCGGAGTCCCGTCGGGAGCCGGAGGGGGCCCGCCTGGTGGGCCCTAGGGCCTGTCACACCGCGGCACGGGGCGTCGTCTAGCGGCGGCCGGCCGCGCTGTAGCCATGCCGGGGCAGGTAATGGAGTGGTTAAGGGCGTGCCGGCACTATGCCTCCGCCGGGTCGCAGTCGGCCAGACTAAGAGGCACTGTCGCCTCCACTGTGGCCATGCGGGCGCTGACCCCCGACGCGACGGGGGCCTCTATAGCCACGCGTGCTCTGACCGCGGTACCTGCAGCACCGCCGGCTAGGGGGCTGAGCGTCTCCATCCCTAGCCGGCCGAATGGTGCAGCCGGCTGCGCGGAGCCGGACTGCAGGGGGAGGCGGCTCGCCCTGCGGTCGTTTCGAAAAGTTGGGGTAAAGGCCCGGCTGAGGCTACCCCGGGGTTATCCCCCCGTCAGTCATTATGTTAAAACTAGACTATTGCTTTGAATCATTTACAAGTCCAAATGTCCATGCTATACAAAAGAAAAGAATATGATGAACATATTATGCAGCATTCCACATCAAAAATTCTGTTTTTATCATTTACCTACTCGAGGACGAGTAGGATTTAAGCTTGGGGATGCAGATACGTCTCCAACGTATCTATAATTTTTGCTTGTTCCATGCTGTTATATTATCATTCTTGGATGTTTTACAATCATTTTATAACAACTTTATATCATTTTTTGGGACTAACCTATTGACATAGTGCCAAAGTGCCAGTTGCTGTTTTTGCTTGTTTTTGCTTGTTTTTTACTTCGCAGAAAATCAATACCAAACAGAGTCCAATCGCGATGAAACTTTTTGGAGATTTTTTCTGGACCAGAAGACACCCAGTGGGCCAAAGAAGTGCCGGGGAAGTGGGCCGAGGAGACCACAACCCACCAGGGCGCGCCAGGGGGGCCCTGGCGCGCCCTGATGGGTTGTGCCCTCCTCGGGGCCCCTCTCCACCGCATCTGATGCCTATAAATTCCCAAATATTCCAAAAACCCTAGGGGAGTCGACGAAACACAATTCCAGCCGCCGCAAGTTCCAGAACCTCGAGATCCAATCTAAACAACATCACGGAGGGGTTCATCTTCCTCATAGGTGCCTCTCCGATGATGCGTGAGTAGTCCACCATAGACCTACGGGTCCGTAGGCAGTAGCTAGATGGCTTCTTGTCTCTCTCTTATGATTCTCAATACAATGGTCTCTTGGAGATCTATTTGATGTAAACTTTTGCAGTGTGTTTGTTGGGATCCGATGAATTTTGAGTTCATGATCACTTTCTATACATGAATATTATTTGAGTATTCTTTGATCTCTTATATGCATGATTACTTATAGCCTCGTATTTCTTCTCCGAATATTTGGTTTAGTTAGGCTGACTAGATCAATTTTTCTTGCCATGGGAAGAGGTGCTTTGTGATGGGTTCGATCTTCCGGTGTTCTTTCCCAGTGACAGAAGAGGCAGCAAGACACGCATGTATCATTGCTATTAAGGATAACAAGTTGGGGTCTATTCCTACATGAATAGATCTTGTCTACATCATGTCATCGTTCTTATTGCATTACTCCGTTTTTCCATGAACTTAATACACTAGATGCATGCTGGATAGCGGTCGATGTGTGGAGTAATAGAGGTAGATGCAGGCAGGAGTCGGTCTATCTATCTTGGACGTGATGCCTATATAATGATCATCACCTTGGATATCATCATGACTATTCGATTTTCTATCAATTGCCCAACAATAATTTGTTCACCCACCATGCGCTATACTCATGAGAGAAGCCACTAGTGAACCCTACAGCCCCCGGGTCTACTTTTCCAACATATTGCTTTCCGATCTACTTTTTTGCAATCTTTGTTTTCAGATCTACATAATCAAAAACCCAAAAACATATTGCTGCATATTTACTCTTTTTATTTGTGTTCTTGAGAGATCTATCTCTCCTATCTATCACTACCTAATCTATCTTATTACCGTAGAGAGATTGACAACCTCTCTTTCGCGTCGGGTTGCAAGTATTTGTTGTTTGTGTGCAGGTGTTGTTTATTGGGTGGTGGTGATCCTCCTACTGGTTCGATAACCTTGGTTTCATAACTGAGGGAAATACTTACAGTCGCTGTGCTGCATCATCCCTTCCTCTTTGGGGAAATACCGACGCGGTCTCAAGCCACGTCAGTTGACGAGAGGGATAAGGACTGTCATTCGATCTGGGTGCATCCTACGGTGCAGACGTACGATCCGTGTGGTTTGGGTTTTGGCCAATTAGAACGCATGACTCACTTTGCGCGCATTAGGTGTCATCGGCCACGGTTTAGAAAGCACACGGTTTTAGTGAGCGAACCGTGTGATATTTTTTTATGCACAACAATCATATTTTCATTTCAAATGAATTTGTGACTTCAACATTCTGCCTCAAATTATTTTCATCGGCAGACAATCACCTATTAACCCATGTATTGATTTTCGGCCGCATTTCATGACTTGTTTGCTAATTTTAAGACATTTTCTCACCAACATTGGGCTTGTTAGTAGTTTAATTGGAGGAAATGCAGATGTATTCCAAAAATCACGAAAATGGGTGTGTCACCGTGGCATGATGTGAATACCCCGTGGAAATTTTTTTGGTAATGTTTGGCGGAAGTTGTGATGGCCGGCCCTTTGAAAATCAAGGCATCTCACATGAAGGATCATAGTTTCCAAATGTAGAGTTGGCATTTCAGACTCTCCAATCGGTGTCAACCTCATCCTTTCGCCTCGATTTTTTCCCATGGTATGCAAACATAATTGTACTCCTATTATTGATCTTCTGGTGGATTACATGGCTCGTTTGCTATATCTAAGGCATTTTTTGCATTTACCATGTGTCGTGGTTTTGTCACGGCAAGATGTCCTCATGAAAGAACTTAGGTGTGAGGCCATCGCAACTAGGTGGCAGCTTGAGAGGGGTTGGTCGGAATCGAGAGACGCGAGTTTACCCAGGTTCAGCCCCTCCGATGGAGGTACAAGCCTACGTCCTGCTTTGTGTATATTGATGATGAGGATGATCTCGATTACAAGGGTGTGGGATCGCTACCTCTAATCTCGAGAGCCTCTAATCTGTCTATCTCTAATCACTTGTCTGTCTAAGACCTGTCTATTGAGACGTCTAAAAAGTTCCCCCTCTTGGGGTGCCCCGCCCCTCCTTATATAAGTTGAAGGGGCGGGTTACATGTAGAGTCCTAGTAGGATTAGGACTTAACCTATTCTGACTTTCCATCACGGGCTTCTCTCCATGGGCTTCTGAGTCCCAGGCTTCTTATCTCCAGACGGGCGGCTTACAACCGGGCGGCTTACAGCCGGGCGGCTTACAACCGGGCGGCTTACAGCCGGGTTTATCTTCAAGACTCATCTTCAGGGACTCATCTCCGGGACTTAACTGTCTGTCGGGTCATAACTGTCTGCCGGGTCATAACTGTCTGCCGGGTCATAACTGTTTGTCGGGTCATAACTGTCTGGTCTCACCCATCGGGTCTCACCTACCGGGTCTCACCAGGGACGCATAAGTCCAAAGATGACTTAACGTCAGGGCAACTTAAGCCCAGAAATGTCTTAAGCCTTAGGGTGGCTTATCCTTATGAGCCGGGCCTTGGCCGTGGGGAATATCCCCAACATTAGCCCCCAGTTTAGCTTTGAATTTATTCATGCTAAACTCTTGAAATAAGAATATGTAAAGGGACCGGTTCACTCAAAAATACCAGTTAACCAGCTCCTGAAAACTCTGAATCTATGTCAGATCAATAAACTGACGCTGGCTCCTTAGAAAAAATAACCCTTATTATCTTCAACTGTCTTGGCTTGATAAAATTCGTTTGATGTTGTGCCAACTTTCAATACTTCAGACTTCGATGAAAAAATCCGTATGATGTTATGTTGGCTGAATAGCCTGGAGGAGATAACCTTTGCAAACTTCTCCAAAAAATATGAGACCTGTTTTACTCATAACTGAGAATTTGAAGGCATACCTTCCTTATATCCATATTACCTGTAGCCCCCATGTCTTAAGACGGGAACGTAGTGATAGCTTTAAGACTTGCTTCAATATAAATATTGCAACTCTAGAGAAATTCGGATTGCTCATCTGAGTCACCAGTCATACGTTGAATGTTCCACATATGTATCCCCTAAGTACCGGGTTGTCTTGCCTGTAGCAACCTGGGACTTGTAAATGTCTTATGCTCATAAAACTTCAGACAGTGTAGCCCCCAAGGGCCGGGTCATTATGCAATAATGAGCAGGGACTTCTGCAGAGCTGATTATGTAAACTTGATGAGCAATTTGTAGCCCCCAAGGGCCGGCTCAGTAAGACAATACTGGGCTGGGACTTAGAAAAAGATAGAAAGGCCAGCTCGTCTCCTTGACATAACAGGGTCTTTGTTGACAATGTATTTATTTGAAAAACAACTTGCATTAGCCCCCAAGTGTCGTGGTGCATGCTTGCAGCGACATGGGACTTGCATACTTGATAAAACTGGACTTGAATAATGTAGCCCCCAAGTGCCGGTCGTATGCCTGCAACGATTCGGGACTATTCCTTTCATTGCAGAATAAAATCATATCCACTGTCTAGATGACGTTGCTGAAAGCCTTGCATATCAATGTTGAACCGTGCTCCTTGCTGTAAGCTGGTATTTTTTGGATGAAGGAATAATAGCCATTACTCTGAAGGGGCTTTGAAAACCTCAATCATCCAATACTGGTTATGTCAACCATAATGAAAATCCAGCCATGTTGGCTATTTAAGATAATAATATAACTTGGTTTGAGAACCTCAATTATTTAATATTGGTTATAACAACCATACTGGAAATCCAGCCATGTTGGCTATTAAGGATTGGAATATGTATCCCGGTTTGAAAACCGGCTCCTGCAACATAAACCAGGATATTCATGCATATATGATGCATGGCATGACGATGCAATGATGATGCAATATATGATGCAATGTATGATGATGTATGTGTATGATAACAGAGTATTAAAATGTCCGCTTTCAAGGCTCGACAAAAAGAGACTAGCTCTGTTTTGTTTTTTTTAACTCAAGTTTTGCTTCAAAGAAGCTTTGGCATGAAAGCCTAAAACCTCGTAAGCCGGGTCTCACGTGTCATAAATCCGTTGTTTAAACCTTAACAAGTTCAGGATCTTAAAAAGATTGACTTGTCAAGAGTACAAACGGGCCACATAGTGGAGAGACTACGACAGACAAGGCGAGTTTATCCTAGCTCACTGTAAGCCGGCTCTCTCGTGACAAAAGCCGTCGTTTAAACGTTGACAAGTTCAGGGTCTTTGTGCGAGATTGACTATGAAAGTTCAGGGTCTCTTAGCAAGATTGACTGTCAAGAGTTCGGCGGGTCACATGGCGGAATAGCAAGTTGCAAATAGGCAGGTTTAACTCGAATATGGCATATAAAGCTGGTCAAGAGGGTATGAAAGCTAAACTCGGAGAGTTGGAAGCCCCCAAATGACCCATAATACAGCGTGGAAGCCGATCAAGAGGGTAAGATAGCTATACTCATTGAGTAGGAAGCCCCCAAGTGACCCAGAATATGATAAGCCAATAAGGCAGGATATCCATGTTTGAACCGCGCATCGTAGCAGCTAGTTCTCTTTGGCAACCTTTAATTTCCTGAAAACTTGAACTTGCGAGAGATGAATTCCTTTTAAACCGGATGTTGAACCGGATACCGAGATCTCAAAACTTTGCGAGAAACATATTTCCCTTGAGCCGGATTATGAACCGGACCTTCTTGACAGCCCGGCACTTCTTAAGCCAGAATTTTTCTGACTTCCTTTAAAGTTTCACCAATGTGGCAGCAGTCTCCAGGACCGGGTGTTTTCCCTTTAATGACCGGGGTTCCTGAATTTATGACAAAGGCCAATTCTGCCGAGTCATGTTTGTGTAGCCCCCGAGTCTTAAGACGACTCAAGGAGTTGGCTTGATATTCTCCATACTTGGCCGTGGCATAAACCGGCATATAGTTGATAGTGGAGACGCTGGAATGTGTTGAAGCTGGAGGTAAAGGTGGCGAGTTTGATGATCTTCTCAACACTCATCGTATACCCTCGGAGTTGATAACGTGATGTGAATCCATGGAAAGTTGAGGTTGACCGCAGCAGGTTATAAATGATCCCGTATGAGCTGTGTCAATAACCCGACCAATGGTTCATCCCAGCTGGTTGTTGTAGTTAACTAAACCGCAGTGGCGGCGACTTGTGTCCTGTCCATTGCGCCATCGGTTGGAGGCTAATAATTTTGCTCCAGAGTTATTGGAATATACCGGGCCGCAGGAGTGACGATTTTCGTGCGCTCACTAAGCAGCTCGTGCAGATGGGTGCGGCTCCGGTGTGTTGATATAGACCAGACCGTGAGGGCGGTAGAGACGGCCGCGGCATCAGAGGCGGCCCGGACACGGGCGAGTCGGCCGTAGGCACGGACAGATGAATTGGCCGCGGCATTGTAAGCCGGTGCAGACGGTGGAGTCAATCGCAGGCGCGGTAAGCCGCGTGGACGGGCGAGTAATCCGCGTCGTGCTGATGTAGATTGGGCCGCAAAGACGACGGCTTGCACATACATTCGTTGAACATTACGGCACGGTCAGATGCCAACGCATGATAATGGTGGCGCGAGCTATATATCCATGACACAACCATCGCTCTTTGCAGTGAACAATTGTCCTGCATCAAAAAATACCGCAAGCCAGAGTAATTGTTTCTCGAAAGAAAAAATGCATCAATAAAAATAGACCGGATGGATTTCACCTGATTCGTCTGGACGACGGACGATCCGTATATAGCGTCTGTAAATCACCTGTCGGTACAGTTGCCGGATTTTTTTTATCCGTATATGTATACAAAGGATATTTTTGTTGACCCCCACGAGGACCCTGCCAGATGCTGCCACCAATCCTCCTTTTTTCATTTTTTTTTCCGGAGGAGCGGGTCCAGCCGGCTCAGAGGTGACTCACACGCGGGGGGAGCGGCGGCTCGGCCGGCCAGAGGCGGGCGAACAGGCCGTGGCCGGTCACGGCGAGCCGGACCAAGGGCCTGGCCGGTCAGCGTGGCGGCTCACAGGCACAGCGGCTCGGCATGGTAGCACGGCGCGGCGGCTTGCACGCACTGTGGCGCGGCGCGGGGCAGCGCGCAGGTGCGGAGGCTCGACCGGCCAGAGGCGGGGAAGGGGAGCGGAGCAAGCGGGGGCCGGCGCGGGTGCGTGAAGGCAGGGGCGCAGCGAGGGTGGCCAGGGAGAAGCCGGCGGTCGGAGGTGCGGCGCGCGGTCGGAGCAGCGACGCGGTGCAGAGTGGGAGGCCGCGGCGATGGAGGTCAGAGTAGCGGCGGCTCAAGGCGGCCTGCGCGCGGAGGCGAGGCGGCTCAAGGCGACCGGCGCGCGGAGGCGGGGTGCTCGGGCGGGCGAGGGTGAACCACCGGTTCCTAGCTGGACCGGTGCGCGCAGCCGGCGAGGAAGGCGCGCGGAAGTGAGGCGGCTCCAGGCGGCAGGAGCGTAGAGGCGAGTTGTGGAGGTGGCAGTAGGGCCAAGGTGGAGGTGAGACCCGGCAGAGGGCGAGCGGCGAGAGCGGCTCCATGGCGGCGCGACAGGGTGTCGAATCCGACTCGGGGTGGAGATGCGGTGCTGCCGGCTGAGGCATTGGGCCGGTTCAGCGCGGCGACGAAGCGAGGTGCTCGGGCGGGTGCGCCTTGGGGGGAGCTTTGAGCCGGCGGCAGGGCGGCTCGCACTGACGGGTCCGCCGTGGGGGGAGCTTGAGCCGGCGGCGGGGCGGCTCGCGCTGGCGGCAAGAGGGCGTAGTGCGGCGAGCGGCAGCAGAGATGCGGGTGAGCGGAGGAGGCGGCATGCAGAAGAGGCGACTTGCGTGGGCGAGCGAGTGCAGTGGCCGGGCTCAGGCGAGGTAAGGTGCGGACGAGGGGCGCCCGCCCAGGCGAGGTGAGGTGCGGACGAGGGGCGGCTCAGGCGAGGTGGAGGTGAGTGGCTCAGAGCGAAGTTGAGGCGGCTCGAGGCGGCAGAGGCGAGCGACCGTGCGGGATGGGGGCGGCCGGTTTGGAAGCGAACAGCAAGGCGCGAGGTGGGGGATGGCGGCTTGGCCAGGGCGGCTCGGAGGTGCCTACCCATGGCAAAGGCGGAGGAGCAGGCGTGGTAGAGCCAGCCAGGGTGTGATGGTGGAAGGAGAGGCGAGCCGAGGCGGAGACGAAAGCAGGGCGACTCGGAGCGAGACGAGGCCGGCGGCGTCGAGTCCGTATCTGTATCCTCTTCCGGGTCGCGCCCCCCCCCCCTTTTTTACTTTGGTTTGATCTTCTTGGACTATTGCTTGCCAGTGGTCGCCGAGGTCATATTAATTTGTGATGCATATGATCCACCAGTTGTCCGCTCGCTAGCCGCAACAGCATGCCGCAAAAAATCTTTTGTACTCCCGATCTCTAGCCTGATCGATCTCGGGCACGTCTTTGACCTGCAGCGGCGGCAACATACCCGACGCCATCCTCATTTGTCTTGATCCCAATATTGTACACGGTGTTTGGACTGCCACTCGTCTGATGGACTCGGAGTCGATGTAGATCCTTCCATGCCGACTCTTCTTCATCAGAACAGTCGTGAGCTTCTCAGTCCCTGAAGAATTCCCTCCAAGAACACAACACCACCGTGCTCGTGGCCCCACGGTGGGCGCCAACTGTCGTGGTTTTGTCACGGCAAGATGTCCTCGTGAAAGAACTTAGGTGTGAGGCCATCGCAACTAGGTGGCGGCTTGAGAGGGGTTGGTCGGAATCGAGAGACGTGAGTTTACCCAGGTTCGGCCCCTCCGATGGAGGAAAAGCCTACCGGGTCTTAACTGTCTGCCGGGTCATAACTGTCTGGTCTCACCCATCGGATCTCACCTACCGGGTCTCACCAGGGATGCTTAAGTCCAAAGATGACTTAACGTCAGGGCAACTTAAGCCCAGAAATGTCTTAAGCCTTAGGGCGGCTTATCCTTATGAGCCGGGCCTTAGCCGTGGGGAATATCCCCAACACCATGCATTAGTGCATATAAAGAAAATCCCAACATGAATTACGTGTGGACGCTAGCAAAGAATCTCTTACAAATTATTTGTGTGTCACTTTTGCGTGATTTTCATCATTGTGCAAGGAATGAGAAGAATTGTCAAACATTTCGGATGGGAGATGCGTCCACCTACACAATAAATATCGGTAATTTAAATACAGGAAATGCAGATGGAGTCAGAAAATCAAAAACCGGTGTGTCACCGTGGCGTGATCTCGAGACACCGTGGAAAAAAATTGGTAAAATTTGGGACAAGTTACGATGATCGCTCCTTGGAAACCATGGCATCTCAGTAGCAGGATCATAGTTCCAAAGGGAGAAGTGACAAATCAAACTCCAATCGATGGTGTCTTCATCGCCTCTTCTCCAAAAAAAATTCCCATGGTAGTCAATCATCATTATACGCCAGGTTTGATTTTCTGGGGCATTTCTAGGCTCGCTTGCTATATGTAAGCCATTTTTTGCATTTACTGATCATTTAGTGCATATAAATCGAATCCCAACTTCAACAACATGTGTTGAAGAGAGGGATAAGGACTGCCGTTCGATATGGGTGCATCCTACGGTGCAGACGTACGATCCGTCTGGTTTAGGTTTTGGCCAATCAGAACGCACGACTCACGTTGCACGCATTAGGTGTCATCGTCCATGGTTTAGGAAGTAAACGGCTTTAGTGAATGAATCGTGTGCGATTGGTAAACCAAACTGCACATGTTCAGTTCATACATACCGGAGTGAGATCAACTGAGCGTTCTAGCTATAGGGTAAATTATCATAAATATTTGAAATTCATTGCTACGGTTGACAACATATAAATCTAGATCAACATAAGGCCGGGCATACCTCGCAATACAGTACATGCCAAACTTCTAACAGAACGAACTCAGTACACATCGCTCACGATTCAGTACATGCAACAATTCAGTACAATAGACATAATGATTAGTTTTTTGAATTAATTCACATGTACATGGGGTGATCGCGATCATTAGGTTGACCCCTAATGAACTTAGGATTTCTGATGATTTTATGCTTCTTTTTTATGTTGCGTGTCCCCTCGGGTGGCAACTCATCATATTGATTGTACTCCTCTTCATCACCAACATTCTCGACGCCTAGTACCCTCCTCTTCCCATACATCACTACATGGCAGTGCGTATGCAAGAGGTCTGGCACAAAGAAAATCTGGGTAGCATCACTGGCAAGAATAAATGGGTCCTTGTGATATGCCATAACTCTGCGGTCAACATATGTCCTCCTGCTGTAAGCATCAACCTTTACGTTGCTAAGAGGGACCAATATGCACTTGAATAATGTCACCTTCATTCGCACATAGTTAAGCTCCCAAATCTCTTTGATGGTTCCATATTACACCTGTTTATCATCTTAGTCTACAGTTAGGCATTCTATTCGAACAGAGTTGTTTTGATACGAGGTCTTACCATCACGTTCCTCAGTGTAGAACGTGTTGCCATTTATGTCGTGCGCTTGGTTCTTCATAATCGTCGTTGATGGCTTTTGTGCCAACCACGTTGCAAGGTCTTGATCGGATCCGCTTGCCAAACGATCCTTAAGCCATCTTACATAGTCCTTATTGTGTGCATTTGTCTTGGCAGCTGGTGAAAGCACATTGGGTAAGTAGCTTCGTCGTATCTCCTCCATGTGTTCTGCAACATAAGCGTCGAGTATTGGGCTGTTAAGCAGTACCGTCAGATGGGCTTGATCGGCCATTTCTCTAGGTGCACAAATCTGCGTGCCAGCAAGGATCGGCTTACTAGCTAGCCTTCCCTCATGGCGAGAGAGGGGCACACCTATAGGTCTAAGTTTCATGTATTCGGTGCAAAACTCAACCACCTCCTCCGCGGTATAACCTTGTAGGATGCTTGCCTCTGGATGACATCGGTTCCAACAATAGCGCTTCAATATTCCCATGTACCGCTCGAAGGGATACATGTTGCGAAGAAACATAGGACCACAATAATTTATCTCGTCCACAAGGTGCACGGTGAGATAGACCATGACATCAAAGAATGACGGTGGGAAGAACATCTCTAAGTTTGACAATATTCTTGCAATATCAGCTTGCATATTATCCAGCTCTTCAATATCTACCACCTTATGCCATAGTTTGTTGAAGAAATCACAGAGATCAATCAGTGTGTTTATTATGTCTGTGTCCATCATATTCCTTATGGCCGCCGGGAGGATTTATGTCAACATTACGTGGCAATCATGTGACTTCATGTGAGACAACTTCTTTTTAGCCAAGTTGTCATCCATGAGACTTCTGATGTTTGCGGAGTAGGAAGAGGGTGTCTTAATTGACAACAAAAATTCAAAGAACTCTTTTACTTCTACTGCAGTGAAATTGTAACTCTGGTGTTGGTGGAGCAATTTGTCATCATCTTCTGCTTCATTCATGCGTTCTGATTGATCACCAAGCATATCGAGTCGTGCACCGTCACCATCCTTTCTTTTGCCTTTAAACTTGAGCAGAGTACCAAGTATGCTTTCACATACATTCTTCTCTACGTGCATGACATCAATGAAGTGACGTACACTTAGGAACTCCCAATAAGGTAATTCCCAGAACACTAATTTCTTCTTAAACACTTGGTCCTTGGGTGATATTTTTGACGTCGAACTTGATCCCTTGCCAAGCACAACTTCAATTATTTTAACCATGTTGTGGACTACTTTCCCATCATAGGGTCTTGGGCTCATTCCTTTCTCTATCGTACCATCATATTCAGCTGTCATTTTTCGGTAAGGGTGACTTTTCCTTAAGAACCTACGATGATGCAACTACACGGTTTTGCGCGAGTTGGAAAGAAATCTACTCGCTGTCCTATCCATGCATGTGACACATCCTACTGGTCCCTTTGTTTTCTGCCTCGTACTGTTGCCTAATGCCGGCATATCTTGAATGGTGTGCAGCAGCAACGCATGTAGCCGGAAAAACTCCTTTGCGTAGGCATCATAACAGTTCACACCAGGCTCCCACAATGTCTGCAGTTCTTCTACCAGTAGCTGAAAGTAAATGTCGATATCATTTCCAGGTTGCTTCGGGCCTTGGATAATCATCGACATCATGATGTATTTTTTATTCATACACAACCAAGGAGGAAGGTTATATATGCACAGAACCACCGGCCAAGTGTTGTGTTTGGTGTTCATATCGCCAAATGGATTAAATCCATCAGTACACTCCCCTAGCCATATATTTCTAGGATCCTTTGCAAAATCTTTAAACCTGTCTGCGATTTGTTCCCACTGAGCCCCATCTTTCGGGTGCCTCATATATTTATCCGCAGTTCGCTCGTCATGATGCCACCGCAACCTCTTTGCCTCTCTAAGGTTTGCAAACAAACGCTTCAACCTTGGAATTATAGGCAAGTAACAAACAACCTTGAACGGGATTCCTGTCTCGATCTCTTCGTCCATTTTGTACTTGTCCTTTGCTCTCTTGCGCTTGTATCCTGCGTGCTTGCATATGCGACATGAATTCAAATCTTTGTAGTCACTGCAGTACAACATACAATCATTCACTCAAGCGTGTATCTTCTGGACTTCAAGTTCCAATGGACAAACAACTTTCTTCGCTTCGTTCTTGCTTTTGGGGAGCACATTATCTTCTGGAAGAATGTCTTTGAAAAGACTCAACAACTGTGTGAAGGCCTTGTTTGATAAACCGCTTTCTGCTTTAAATCTGAGAAGCGCCAGTGTGACACTTAACTTGGAATATTTCTTTTTGCAACCTGGATACAAATCTTTCTTGGAGGCCGCATCAATGCTTGGCAGCTCCTTGTACCCGGCTATATCTTTTTCTGGGCCCTGAAAATCTGCAATCATAGTAGCAAAATGTGGCATATCATCAAGGTCGGTGTTGTCTGCTTCACACTCTTGGTTTTTCTTTGGTTTTTTTGGCATGCCAGTCTTCTGTCTGTAGCTTGACGTATGAGTCCCGAGGTTAAATTCAACACTCATGCAACTCTAATCGGGGTTTGGCACCTCGCCGACATGCAGGTTATTACCTTCATCCATAACCGGCTCTTCACTGTGATTAGTACATCTTGTGTATCCACCCATGAATCCCCTCTTGTATAAGTGTAACTCGGCCACATCAATTCGAAATGACACCGTATTGGTACAATCCTTGCATGGACAGAGGACGTAATCTTCTTCGCAAATTCTCTTCTTTGTCCGTTCAGCCAAAGCCATGAACTCCTTCACGCCATCCCTATACCTTGAGCTTGTCCGATCCCCCATCCATTCAGATTGTTCCATCTGCACACGTTCCATCCTTAATGGATGCACAAATATGGGTGAATAAATCACAAGATTTTATTTTCAAAATTTATGGAGGGCGCTGCATAATGTTATCCAGCCGTGCAATGACACTAATCAACCAATCAATTTACACGCATCATCAGTAGTGCCCTTATATGAATTTAATACCTTAATTGGGCCACTCAACGAAAAGAATACCTTAATTAATTAGCAACAGCATGGCGAGACAGCGGGTTCGAGGAGCAGAGCTTAGCGGGGCACCTGCCTGAAGTCCTGGCTCCACTATCCTGCCTACGACCGCGAGGGACGTGCTCCAGTCACACCGACACAGACCACGAGGATTGAGCTCCTCCTATATCTCCCGCCGCCGACCGAGGATTGACCTCCTATCACGCCTCCACCGCTGACCGACCGAGGATGGACTTACTATAATGCCGACACTGCCGACCGACCGAGGATTGACCTCCTATCTGGCAGTCGCTGCCTCGGTCGCCTCCCACATCTCTATTAGCATATAATTTTTTTTGGGTTTCCAGAGAGCGATTGTTTAGCGCACCCATATGTACCGGGAAGCACATCACAAATGGTCATGTTATGGAAACCGTGTATCACGCACGTTTCCATCTCACACGATTTAGTTTGGGAAACCGTGTGCCGTATACAACAGAATGCGATAAATAGTTCCCCGACCATTATCATCAGATCCCCATAGTTTCCTCGTCTTCCCCAAATCCCTAAATAGCCTCCAAATCTCTAGCCCCCAAATTCCCTAGCATGGCGCTGACATTGGGGGAATACAGATGAGTGGTGCTGATGGTTTCAGTGTGGTTGCACTGGTTCGTATAGTCGCTCTTGGCATCGCCATTGGCGGCGCCACCACGACGGCGGTCACCGCCGAGTACTTGCCTAAGGTCACCAGGAGGCCGGTGTACTACGGATCCGAATTGTCTTGTTAGGTCCCAATCATTCCTCATCTTTTTAGCATGTCCAAAGCAAGAAGCTCACTCAATCCGTCCTGAATTGGACCCCCTCCCCCAGGAAAGCGGTCGAATGCTGGATCCAGAGTATGACTCCAGCAAACTCCCGCAACATGAGCTCGATTCCGAGTTTTGCGCCACCGAGAAGTACCAAAAGCTGAGTTGTGTGCATAGACACACTCCCACTCGACGTGCATGCACGGAGGGATTCGACATTGGCAGACGGTTTCTCAGTTGCCCCTTAGAGGTTAGTGATAAGTTCATCCCTTAAGTTCAGTTAATGCCCCCACTCATCCTGATTATTTAACATTCGCAGTGATATGAAGCTTGTGCCTTTGTTAACTGGTTGGATGATGAATGGCATGGCAGGGCTCGGAGTGTTATCACCAAGCTTGCAGAAGATAACGTAAAGTTGAAGAAGAAACTGACTAATCTGGAGTGTACAATCACTATGATGAGCAAGAAAGAATCAATCACAGGCAACAGATGAAAGCAAGAGACAAGAAGGAACTAGCATGTGTAGTTGTAGTTGCCGCATTAGCCATCTTCTATGTGTTGTTTGCAATGATCATTAGGGGTTTCGTTTGATTATTAATGGCTACATCAATAAGTAGAGCTCATCTATTGTTTACCAGCCGTCCTATGTTAAATGCTAGTTTCACACCCGTTGTGTTTCATATAAGCGTGTGGGTAGTTAAACAATGCATCTAGCGAACCGTGTGAACTGCTAAAATGTACACACGTGAAACTGTTGGCATATTGCACACATTTGGACGCTCCAATCCGTGCGCGTAATTATCACATTGAGAACTGCACAATAGCGGGACTTTAGAGCGACCGGCCGGGTACACACAATTTCGGTTGATTATATCGGAATTCTAATCGCCTGCCAAGGCGCCAATATAATTCGTCAATCCCCCGCTTCAATTGTCATTCCTCTTTTCTTCACACTACGCTTCAGTTGCCACCATCTTCATCGTCCCGGCCGGCCACGCTACACTTCCACACACTCTGCAATCTCGCTTTCTCGCCAGTTGTTTAGGTAGCGCAGCAATGTCAAGCGAAAGCGAGGACGACAATTCTGCCAGTCTGGCCCCCGATCTGGGGTCAACCTCAGAATCATCGTGCTCATCTTCCAGCATGAGTCCGACGTCGAGCCCTGACCTCCATTTTATCCGGCTCATGGAAGGGACACCGCAGCCGGAGTCATCGGACGACGACCATACGGACGAGGAGCCCCGAAGGACGAAGAAGACGACAACAATGAGGAGGAGGAACGGCCAAACAAGGAGGATGATGACGAGGAGCCACCGAAGGACGAAGAAGACGACGACGATGAGGCGGAGGAGGAATGATCGAACAAGGAGGACGACGACGAGGAGACGCCGAAGTACGAAGAAGACAACAACGATGAGGAGGAGGAATGGTCGAACAAGGAGGATGACGACGAGAACGCCGACGAGGACATCAACGACTATGGTGACGACGATGGCGATGAAAAGCCAACGGTCAGCGGCAAGAAGCGTCCACGTCAAGACGATGGCGCGGGGCCATCCAACAACAACAAGAAGAAGAAGTAAAACAGATTCTACTCCTTAACTCTGTTGTCATTTGCTCATATGTATTCCTTAACTCTGTCTACACTGTCGATATCATCACAAACGGTTAAGAATGCAGATTCGACAGAGATCATTCCCGATATCTTACACATTTGGTTTCTTGAATTGTGTGCCCTGTCGAGCACACAATTCAGAACAACAAATCGTATGTGTTGTCTAGAATTATAGCACACAATTCTAATTATCGAACTGTTTGCAGTGTAACACACACACACCTTGTTACACCAAACCGTTTGTGTTCTTTCGTACCATCACAAACAGGTCATCTGAGGGACCTGTATGCCGTACAATGAACAGATCCGGATCTGCATAACCGTTTGCGTTATATTATGTCTTCGCAAACAGTTATATACACTTTGAACTGTATGCCGTACATCGACACATCTTTGTTTGATTAACCGTTTGTGCCGTTTCGCCTCATCACAAACAGTTCGTGAAAGTCAACTGTATGCCAAAAATCACACACGTAAGTCTTTTTTGAATCGTATTTGATGGGCCCTCCATCGCACATAGTTCGCGTTATAGGCGACGGAGCTTGAACTATATCATTTGCGATTCATGCATCGCACACAATTTCGTCGAAGGGTCTCTGATTGATGTGTCGTCTTTGGACCATTCTGCAGTAGTGATGTTCAATATCAGAGGTATAATAAATATGATTAACGATCTGAACATATTATCTTCCACCAAGTAAACCAACAAGCATCAACTTCAAGATATAATCAACACTACTAGTAACCCACAGGTACCAATCTGAGGTTTTGAGACAATGATTGAATACAAGATATGAACTAGGGTTTGAGATGTGATGGTGCTGAGAAGATGTTGATGAAGATTGGTCCTCCCACGAAGGAGGAAGCGTTGGTGATGAAAATTGCTTCGATTTCCCCCTCGCGGAGGGAAGTTTCCCCAGTAGAATCTCTCTGCCGGAGAGCAAAAGGGCCTCTACCCAGGCTTCCGCCTCGAGACAGCGGCGCTTCATCCCGAAAGTACCCTCCTAATTTTTTCTAGGTCAAAACACATCATATAGCAAAAGAGGGGGCCGAAGGCCGCCTGTGGGCCTGCCAAGCGATCTGGGCGCGCCTAGTGGGGTGGGCGTGCCCTGTTGGCTTGGCACCAACAGGTGGCCCCCTCTAGCACTTCTTTGCTCCATAAATTCAGATATATTCCACAAAAAATCCTCGTGAAGTTTCAGCTCATTTGGAGTCCAGAGAATTTTCAACCTTTTTCTTGGTTTTCAGGTCCAGAATTCCAGTTTTCGGCAATTTCCCTCTTTGTGATGTACCTTGTAAATTAAGAGAGAAAGTCCTTAGAATAGTATAATAAGGTGGAATAGTGGCCAAGAATAATATAAATATCAATAAGAAATCATGATGCAAAATGGATGTATCACGCGCCCACCGGCCGGAGCCGCCACCCCGGCGAGCCGAGGCCCTCCATCCAAGCGGAGGCATCTGATCCCCGCCACCATCTTCATCGGGGCCACACACTCGATCCGCAGAAGCGCTCAGGCAGCAGCGGAGGGAAAGGATAGGGAGGGGGAATGCGCGGCAGCGACGCTAAGGTTGCCCCCGAGTCGCCACAGAGGAGGCGACGCGGGGGGGGGGGGGGTGCAGAATAAGTTAAAAGACAACTCTATTGCGAGAGACACATACAAATAATGTCAATCAAGTAAGGTCATTCGAAGGCTCCCGTGCAGAAATACATAGTGTTGCAAGGTCTTGTCTCAACCCATTGCATTAAGGAATTACTCACACATCACGATCGGATCGCAAGAAGAAACCAATGAAGACAACGTAAAAGATGAATATTCTTACAACACTTGCTGATTGCGATGCACCGATTACAAGTATAGCTAACTCGAGAGAATGACTATGGTCATGATGGTGGTGGCTATGAAGATGAGATGAAAAATAGCGATGACTAGTTTTGTGAATGGCTTTAGGTTCTCTGTTACACCAATGGGCGGCTCTCTGTTGTGAATTAGACTTGGGCCCTTTTATAAATCGTGCTTCATTGGACCCCACGGCGTCAATGGAGTACGGTACGACCATTGGTACAAGCGGGCGCGCTCGTAGCATGCGTCGTCTTTTGCTCTATTTCCCTTCTGACGACCCCATTTTGCTTGGCTTGGCTCCCGCACTTGGTGTTTCCTTCCTTGTGATGATTTTCTTCCATGTTTGAGTTAATTTCTATGAAAATGCGTTAAACAAAGAATTTCACAATTTCTTGCATTCATTAGTTATTAGTGGCAGTATTGAAGCGATTCTCTCGGATATTCCGAGACTATCTGGTTTAAACAATGGAAGAATGAGTGCACGAATATCACTTATAACCCTCCTCAAGGTTAAACCTTCATCATCCTCCATCAAGAAACAAAAATAACCATAAGAAACACAATTATTTAAATCAAAATAATGAGAAGGTTTTTGCTCACTCACAATCATTACGCCTAGATAGTTCTCTGCTTCCTTCATATAAAAACTTAACATTGTTTTGTAGCGGTGGCACGGTTATTATGCAAGCTTTGTGAAGATAATATAATCAACAACAAAAATGTTAGTCTCTACAAAATAATTAATTAGCATTTATTCCATTTCTTCTAGCTAACACTTGTTTGCCAGTGACACTTTGGAAGGGCTCTTTGTTTTTTCAACGAAAACATATATTATAGGAGTGAAATAAAAGTAACGGGGATTATGCCAAAGAAATGATACATGCAAAGGGGGGGTCTCTGTGCCTTAAGTTTGAATAATACGGATCAAGGATTCTGTCTTTCGAGCACAACAATCAACATTCTTTTATTTTTTTACATACGCACACCCTCTAGGGAAAGCCAAATAATATTTGTTATAGTGTTGCCACTACACACATTAACCAATTCATGGCCAAAATCCGAGCTGAAACTCTAGTAGATCATTCGCAGCCCAGCAGAGTCATCAACGCAAACTCACGAGGGGTTACGAAGTCACAGTAACACGCATCAAGAAACATATAACGACGAAATATACCATGTATTGCAAAACATATTTATGCATGATCTCGATCACCTATGAACTAGGTTTCTCTAGATAACTTTATTGCAAGTGTCATTGAGTCAAATAAACACTATGGGTTTAGTATCTCTAATATAAGTGCATCACCTTCTTTTAGCAAAAAAAATTCAACACCCCAGCCTTTCTAGAGACTTTCTCTTATGCATAATTATTCTTTGTTATCATCACTTTCTTAAAAAAATAGTTCCACGGAAAGTTCTGGTTGTCTTGATTAAACATAACAAAGGCTTTTTAATTACTTTATCTACATGATTTTTTTGTTTTAACTATCAAGACTTATTTCCACTTCAATACATTAGAGATATAACTGCTACGTCTATTCCAAACATTTCAAGATGAAAAGGCCGGAGTCATAGGACATACCTCACGTCCATGAATATTCACGCTTCTCTTCCTTACAGTGTGTTATTCGTTGCTCGACGTAGATCAACTCAGTTGCAGAAAATATTAGCAAAGAGAGTTCAAACGGAAATCCGAGGATTAGATAAAAATGGCAAAGCGATGGAAAACCTTATTATTGTTATTATTTTTTGTTTTTTAAAAGATAACTTGCAAAGATGTAAACGACAGAAAACGCGAACAAAAAGAAAAACCAAATAAAAAGTAAATTGTTGGAACAAGCAACACGTGTGTTTGAAGCTCTCTATGAGCTGAAGTACAACCTCATTACAACTTACTAAAATAAATACCGCTGCATCTTGATGTAGACATGGAAGTAACATCCTCAAACTTAAGCTTTTGCAAGCTCAAACCGAAGATATCATTGTGGTGGTGGATGGTAGCCCGAAGCCCACGCTCCAATTCCTGAAGTGGGACGCCATGTACTAGGTGTTGTCTCGGAGTGTGTTGGGGATATAACCCCGTGGTGAGACCCGCCCAGGAGGGGTCGGGTCATGAAGTTAGCGGCTTATACAGTGAGGCCTTAAGCAGGCTGGAAGATCAAGACAAGGCCTGGAAGTGACTCACCTGACGGGCCTGGCGGAGGCCCAGAGCCAGCGGGCAACATGTGACCTGGAGGCGTAAGCCGCCGGGAGATGGCTTGCCAGACAAGGCAAGGATAGTTAGAGATAAGGTCGGTTAATAAATGTAACCCGGCCCGGACTCTTGTAAGCCTAGGGCCTCGACCTGTGTATATAAAGGCGGGTTCCTTGGGCGGCTTAGGACACAAAACCTTTGATCGAGTGCTAGGTCAAGCGAATCCGCTCCCTTGTAATCGATACCCAATCAATACAACTCAAAGTAGGACGTAGGCTATTACCTCCTTCGAGAGGGGCCGAACCTGGGTAAACCTGTGTCTTTCGTCCCGATCAACCCTTTCGAGTTAACCGCCGTAGCGATGGCTTCACCCCTAAGTCCTTGCACTAGGACATCTGCCGTGATAAAACCACGATAGTTGGCGCCCACCGTGGGGCAGATGCGCGGTGGTTTGGAGTACTCGAAGGGCTCTCTCCCGGGGATCGAGGGATACACCGTGGGCAGGATGACTAAGAGTCGTCGCGGCAAGCTCTACATCAACGACGCCAACTGGGGCCCCGAGGCCGACTCAATCGAGTACGGGTACCGGGTCCCCTTCGGCGTAATTCACGTTTTCATCGGCAAGATCGGCGGATCTAAGCCCGGGCCGGACATCTGCACCAACCTCGTCGAGTCGGCCCGGCGCGCGCAACCCGCCCGGATCCAGCCGGGCCGGAAGCACGTCTTCCTCGGCTTCACCCAGGGCGCGGAACTTGAGGAAGGTTCTATGTCACGGGAAGAAACCCTCATCTGCTCAGAGGATGGATCCTCGAGTGGAGAGGCGGAATCAATCTACCAGCTTCATAACGGCGGGCTTGGGGGCTACTTCGATGGTGACAGTTTTCCAGAGCCCTATGAGCCGCCGAGCCAAGCCGCCGTCTTCATGGTTGGATCGGCGCCGGCTTCTGGTAGCACGGCGGCCAGGACAGCGGCGGCCGGCGCGACAGGGTCCGGGTCAGCCAGGCCCCCGGCTCAAGTTTTGTTGGATCTGATGAACGAGCTGACAACTCTGATGGGAACCGAGGTCACAGCGGAAAACCAAGCAAACCATAACGCAGAGATCGCGAGGTTGAAGGACCAGATGACCAGGGCCCAAGAGGAGATCAATGCGTTACATGCTCAGATGGATGCTGAGTCGGAGCGTCTCAAGGCTGAAGCTTTTCGCCTTAGTCTGGATCAACAAGCTTCAGAGGCAGTTCTTCGGATGAGACATCAGTCCCGCCTGCCTGATCAGTATGAGCCCAGAAATCTTTTTAACACCCCGGGAGCAGGACCGAACGTGCCAGACGGCGGAGGTGCCTAGGAACAGGGCGGCGACTCAGCATCGACAGCCAGACCCGCCTCGCAGGAACCAGACCCCGCCGCAGTGTTTTCTGACACCACCCGATCATTATTCTAACCCGGTGGAGAACATGGTAGCAGCAGCTGCCAGGCTCAATGCGCTCCCCCTTGCTGAGGGAACACCTTTCGCCGAAGAGGCAAGGAATGCCATTGGGTACTTGCAGACAACAGTGGCTCAACAGGAGAAGTATACTTACAGCCGGAGCCGTGTGCACTCAACCCCCATCCCAAGCCACAATTATAGCCGGCGCTTGGAGTCACCGGCAGCCTCTAGCAGTGAGTGACGTCGGAACCCACCCCGTGATGACCCGCCCGTTGTCAATGCTCAGGCAATTGTAGATCATGCCAGAGCTCAGCGTGAGGCGGCAGCGACCGTGGCGGCTTACCAAGACCCACCCCTGGTAACACCTTCAGCTTCGGTGGGAGCCGGAGTCACCTCCAGAGCTGTGGGAGTGCTGTGTTTAGCACCGACTCTGCGGAACGAGCGCCTGCCGAAGGATTTTAAGGGTCCGTGCAAAGTGCCTAATTATACAGCTGATCTACCTCCAGAAGCCTGGATCGAGAGTTATGAGCTAGCCATGGAGATGCTAGATGTCAGTGATGCAGTCTGTGCTAAGTACTTCATCATGATGCTGGAAGGACCGGCTCGTACATGGTTAAAGGGTTTGCCACCCAATACCATTAATTCTTGGGCCAAGTTGAAAGCAAGGTTCATCAAGAATTTTCAAGGGACGTGCAAGCAGCCTATGAAGATCGTTGATTTGGATCATTGTGTGCAGCGTGAGGATGAGTCGTCCCATCATTGGGTCCGGCGGGTCTCAACCATTATCCACTCGTCTGACAATATCACGGCGGCTCAGGCGGTTCTGATTCTGGAGAAGAATTGTCACTTTTTGCCCCTTAAGCAGAAGCTTGGACGTCTCAAGCGTTCTTGCCAAGACATGGGTGAGCTCATGGCGGCTCTCACGAAATATGCAGATTTGGATAGTACAAAGGATCCCGGTTCTGATGATGAGAAGTCGGGTAAGGGTAAGAAGAATGGCAACGGTAAAGGTCAGCAGCAGAATGGAGCAGGAAATGGCAACCAAGGCAATGGCGGTAAACGGAAGCATCCAGACGGCAGGTCAGATCTGGTGGCCAATACCAACACTGGGAACAACCGCAGCAAGGGCAACGGTAAACCGCCTTTTGGCAAAGGCAAGCCCTTCAACATGGAGGCAATGCTTAACGACCCCTGCCTGAAGCACAGCCTACCTAACAAGCTGTCCACTCATGCTTGGAAAGATTGTTATATCATGCGGGAGTTCCAGAACTACAACCTTAACCAGCATCACGGTAACGGCAATGGGCCGCCCGGCGGGTCAGGATCCGGCTCTCATGGGTCAGGCTTTGGTGCAAGCGGCTCAAGCTCTGGTTATCAGGGTCAAGGTAACCACGAAGGTCATAATCAGCAGTCTGGCAATGGTGGTCGGTAGCAAAACAATCAGTCAGGGTATCAGAGTAACCTGAAGCAGCTTAATGGAGGCCAGTATCACGTCTTCACAACAAGCCTTCATAAGCGTGATCAGAAAGTGCGCAAGCGGGCGGTTAACGCAGCCATGCTGGCTCTTCCGCAGTACTTAAAGTGGTCTGAGCACACGATATCATGGAGTAGGGAGGATCACCCGCCGCGAGTTGATAACCCGGGGCATTTGGCCCTTGTAGTAGCCCCTCAAGTAGGAGGCTACATGTTCACCAAGGTGCTGATGGATGGTGGTAGCAGCATCAACATCCTTTACTATGACACTTTCCGTCGGATGAACCTGGTTGACAAGGATCTCAAGCCATCATCTACAGTTTTTCACGGTGTGGTACCTAGCAAATCGGCTTACCCAGTTGGAAAAATTTCCCTTGAGGTAGCCTTTGGTGATGAGTTCAACTATAGGGTGGAGACCTTATGGTTTGAGGTGGTTAAAATCAAGAGCCCATATCATGCTCTGTTTGGACGGCCGGCTTATGCCAAATTCATGGCTCGGCCTTGTTATGTGTACTTGCAGCTCAAGATGCCTGGTCTGAAGGGAACGATTACAGTGCATGGTGATCGGAAGATTGCTCTTGAGTGTGAGGAAGGTGATGTTGCGTATGCGGAGTCAAGCTGTGCTGAGGCAGAGCTAAAGTTTTATAAAGACAGTGTTGACCCGGCGGATATGACCCCGCTGAAGAAGCCCAGCACGGAATCTGACCCGCCCCTGAAATTCATGGCAGAAGATACCAAGTTGGTGGACTTTGTTCCTGGCGACTCATCACAGCAGTTCACTATCGGGGCCAATATGGACCCCAAATAGGAAAGCGCGCTCATCGAATTCATCCGTGAGAATCGGGACATCTTTGCATGGAAGCCTTCTGACATGCCGGGTGTACCGAGAGAATTCGCTGAGCACCACCTTAATGTGGATCCTAAGTTTAAGCCGGTCAAACAATTCCTCCGTCGTTTCAATGAAGAGCGGCGTAAAGCTATTGGGGAAGAGGTAGCCCGGCTCTTAGCAGCAGGGTTTATCATGGAGGTTTTTCACCCAGAGTGGTTGGCTAACCCCGTGCTCGTACTTAAGAAGAACGGCACGTGGCGCATGTGTGTGGATTACACAGATCTCAACAAGGCGTGTCCGGTTGATCCATTTGCTCTCCCCCGTATCGACCAGATCATTGATGCAACGGCGGGTTGTGAGAGTTTATGTTTCCTGGACGCTTATTCGGGTTATCATCAGATCAAGATGGCAGTCAAAGACCAAGAGACGACGTCTTTCATCACGCCTTTTGGAGCTTTCTGCTATGTGTCTATGCCTTTCGGACTCAAAAGTGCGCAGGTGACTTATCAACGCTGTGCGCAGAACTGTCTTCATAGTCAAATTAGACGCAATTTTCATGCTTACATGGATGATATTATGGTCAAATCAAGGAAGAAGGAGACTCTGCTTGATGACTTGAAGGAAACCTTTGATAACCTGCGGGTTTATAAGATGATGCTTAATCCGGCTAAGTGCGTTTTTGATGTGCCTGCAGGCAAGCTCCTGGGATTTTTGGTTTCAGAACGAGGCATTGAAGCTAACCCGAATAAAATAAAGGCCATCACCTCATTATCTAAGCCAACGTGCATTAATGACGTCCAACACTTGGCGGGTCGTATCGCCGCTTTAAGCCGGTTCATAAGCCGCCTGGGCGAGAAGGCCATTCCTTTGTATCAGATGATGAAGAAGACACATGATTTTGTCTGGAGTGATGCTGCCAATGATGCGTTTGAGGCGCTCAAAAAACAGTTGGTTGAGCCGCCTGTCTTGGCTGTTCCCGTGGAAAAAGAGCCTTTGCTCCTGTACGTGGCGGCTAATAATAAAGCCGTCAGTGCTGCAGTTGTTGTGGAGCGCAAGGAGGAAGGCAAAGAGTATCCAGTCCAGTGGCCGGTTTATTATGTCAGTGAAGTTTTGATAGAGTCCAAGCAAAGGTACCCACATTGGCAAAAGCTGGTGTTTGGAGTGTTCATGACAAATCGCAAGTTGAAGCATTATTTCCGTGCACATCCAATCACAGTGGTCAGCTCTGCTCCTTTGGGAGATATCATTCAAAATAGAGAAGCCACCGGCAGGATTGCTAAGTGGGCGATTGAGCTTGGGCCTCTTAATTTGAAGTATGTGCCTCGAATGGCTGTCAAGTCTCAAGCCCTGGTGGATTTTATCAATGACTGGACAGAATGTCAAGCACCCGAGGAGAAGCCGGACAACACATATTGGACAATTCATTTTGATGGATCCAGACAATTGGAAGGCTCGGGGGCTGGAGTTGTTTTAACTTCCCCTAGAGGTGACAATTTTTGTTATGTATTAAGGCTAATGTTTCCTTGTACTAACAATGCAGCTGAGTATGAAGCCTTGCTTCATGGGCTCCGTGTGGCCAAGGAGATG
This sequence comes from Elymus sibiricus, assembly GCA_039707655.1. Classification (NCBI taxonomy): domain Eukaryota; kingdom Viridiplantae; phylum Streptophyta; class Magnoliopsida; order Poales; family Poaceae; genus Elymus; species Elymus sibiricus. The sequence continues at coordinate 347,292,103 of CM077671.1, forward strand.
AATTTGAGCCGGGTCAGATGTCTCGGCGAATCAGACCTGGTGGCCCAGCAAGTATCGGGCACGTGGGATTCTAAGGACCCTCGTATGGCGGCTTATCGCCAGGCGGTTGATGTGATCGCTAGTCATTTCAAGGGCTATCAGGTGGATCATATTGATTGCCGGAAGAATGAGGCGGCTAATGCGTTATCAAGACTGGGGTCTCAGCGTAAGCCGGTGCCACCTAACGTGTTTCTGGATGTACTGCATCACCCGTCGGTTAAGTTACCTTCTGAGGAGGATCTTGCTATACCTGACCCGAAAGGACAATTGGTGGCGGCTCTTCGTGCTATTCCTGATTGGATGTTGCCTTACATGGCGTATCTGACTCGCGGCGAGTTACCCGAGGACGAGACTTTGGCACGGAAAATCATAAGGCGGTCTAAGTCCATGACTATTGTCAATGGCGAGTTGCACAGATGCAACGTCACTGGTGTTTTTCAACGATGCGTTTCTCCTGAGGAGGGCCGTGAAATCTTGCAAGAGATACACGCCGGCGATTGTGGTCATCACGCCGGGTCAAAATCCTTGGTGGCTAAAGCCTTTGGGCATGGTTTTTACTGGCTGACAGCTCATGCAGATGCAGAGTATTTGGTCAGTAGATGTGATGGGTGTCAGAAATTTGGACGACGTGCCCATGTGTCGGCTCAAGAATTGCGGATGATTCCAATCACCTGGCCGTTCGCGGTCTGGGGGCTTGAAATGGTTGGGCCGTTTAAGAGGTCTAAAGATAAGAAGACCCACCTCTTGGTGGCGGTTGATAAATTTACTAAGTGGGTTGAAGCAGAGCCGGTCAGTAAGTGTGACGCAGCAACAGCAGTTCAGTTCGTCAAAAAGCTGATTTTTCGGTTTGGTTACCCTCACAGTATCATTACTGACAATGGTACAAAACTGTCCAAGGGGGCTATGAAAGAGTTCTGCGACAGTGAACACATCCGCCTTGATGTCTCCTCCGTGGCTCATCCACAGTCTAATGGTCAAGCAGAACGTGCTAACCAGGAAATTTTGAGAGGGATAAAACCCCGGCTTATGGTTCCTTTGGAACGAACGCCGGGTTGTTGGGTGGAGGAGTTACCTTCAGTCCTTTGGAGCATTAGAACCACCCCCAACAGATCAACAGGCTACACGCCTTTCTTCATGGTTTATGGCGCAGAAGCCGTTCTCCCCAATGATATCCGTCATGACTCGCCCAGGGTGGCGGCTTACGTTGAAACTGATAATGAGACGACGCGTCAGGACGCACTGGATGCCTTGGATGAAGAACGGGATCTTGCAGCCGCACGTTCAGCGATTTATCAACAAGATATGTGCCGCTATCATAGCCGCCGAGTCAAGACCCGGACGTTCCAAGAAGGCGACTTAGTGCTTCGTCTGATTCAAGACCAGACAGATATGCATAAGTTATCACCCCCCCCCCCCCCGGGAAGGACCTTTTGTGATCAGCAAAAATCTCAACAATGGTTCCTATTATCTCATTGATGTACGGGAGAGCGACAAGTCACGCACTTCTGGGGAGGAGACTGCCAGGCCGTGGAACATTGCTCATCTTCGGCCTTACTACACTTGAGCCATTGGCTCTCATTAATGTACATACTTCTGTCATTGTGTATACCACTTTTTATAATATAATAAAGCCGGCATCCCCATAATTCGGGGCCTCTGCCGTTTTTCATGCAACAGTTGATGGTGCAAAGAGTTGGTTATTCATAAGGTCACTTGGGGGCTTCCAACCCACTGGATTTAGCTTTCATACCCTCTTAACCAGCTTTATATGCCATATTTGAGTTAAACCTGCCTGTTTGCAACTTGCTACTCCGCTAGGTGACCTGCCGAATGTTTGACAGTCAATCTTTTTTCAAGACCCTGAACTTTTCAAAGTTAAAACGGCGGCTTATGTCACGAGAGAGCCGGCTTACAGAGAGCTAGGACAAACTCACCTATCTTCTATAGTCTCTCCGCTATGTGGCCCGTTCGTACTCTTAAACGGTCAATCTTTTTAAGACCCTGAACTGGTTAAGGTTAAAACGACGGATTTACGTCACGTGAGAGCCGGCTTATGGGATTTTGGGCACTCGTGCCTGTAGGAGATATGCCCTAGAGGCAATAATAAATGTTATTGATTATCTCCCTGTTCATAATTAGGTTTATGTTCCATGCTATAACTGCTATGGTTCTCGAGTCTACAATAACCACGAGGCTCGGAGGAAGACTCATATGCACGTGTGGGATAATAAACGGTAAAATGTATTCCTAGTCAAGCCTCTATGACTGGCTCAAGTATTGCATGATGATCCTGTTTTCCTGATCATGGGCATGGCTATGCCAGCAATTTTGAGGGCACAATTGTTGGTAGAACACTTGTGTTGAATCGACCCGATTGATGTTATGCTATGAGATACATTCGTCATAAGTTTATGGTTAATAACACAGAGAAGTTAATGTTTGCATAATTCCTTAGACCATGAGAGTGTCGAGTTTCTTCATGCTTGCTTCATGAACTTTGGGGTTTGTTAAACGTCATCCGTAAATGGGTGGCTATTACGGCGGCTTACGGGTTCATGGAAAAGTATGTCAAGGGACTTGATAGCTCAAGATTGGGATTTGCTCCTCCGACGATGGAGAGATATCTCTGGGCCCTCTCGGTGTTACGGTATCCATCATCGTTTGGCCAGACACAGGGTGATTTGATCACAGGGATGCCGGAACACGGGAATGAGAAAAGAGAACAATACCGGCAATGAGGTAACTGGCATTGTGGACAAGTGTTGATCCACGAGGATGCCGATGTTTCTCACCTCGGGTAATTGTAACATATCGCGAAGCAACAGGAATAGCTCACGGCAACTGAAGGTTCACTCGAATATTTATTCGTGTGGGTATAGGGATCGATATGGGTGTCCACGGCTCCGATGTTGATCATTGATCGGAAGGGGTTCCGGGTCATGTCTATGCTTCACCGAACCTATAGGGTCACACGCTTAAGGGTCATCTATCTGCTGAATACTAGACAGGGAGTCTGAGAGAAAAACACCGAAAAAGTTTCGGACACCGGAAAAGTTTCGGACAGCGGAAAAGTTCCGCAGAGAGGTCACCGGATGAGTTCCGATGAAACTGAAAAGTTGTTTCAGAGGATACCATAAAGTCAAATTGGTTTTGGCACATGCCTGATAATTCTTGGAGGGTGCCAGAATCATTCTGGAAACTTTCTGGAATTTTCCGGGATGAAAACCGGAAATGTTCCGGAGCTGTCGAAACCGCTTCAGATGCTTTTCGCAGATGAAATCACTAAACCGGAATTGTTCCGGCTCGCGTTGAAAATTATTTTGGTGGGTACTAGAATTGTTCTAAGCCCACATGAATATTTTCATTTCGATCAGACGCTGAAAAATGTCGTCGTGAATAGTGAAAGTGCTTTTTGGGATATTTTTGGAAAGCCACCTTTTGGGGCTTTGCTCCAAAAGATCTTGGGGATGACATGGATGGATAGGGGCCAATTTTGGGGCCCCACATGAGGGTGTGGCCGGCCACATGGTGGACTCCTTCATGGAGTCCCCCTTGTTCCTTGGTTTCACCTTTTAGGTCCTTGGGAAGGACTCCTTTCCATGTGGGTTTTGGGTTTTCTTGTAAAACCACCCTACCCCTTGGGTTTCCTATAAATAGGAGGTGTGTGGGCTGCCATAAGACACACTCTTGCTCTCATACACATAGCCATGCATGATCTGGCATTCTTCTCTCCCTCCCAGCGAAATAGTTTCGTAGAGCCGAAAGGCTGTCTGGGTTCCGGCAGGAACTAGTTCTGGACGGCGAAGCCCTGCCGGATAGATGACACCGTATGTGTGCAACTCTGTAGAGAGATCGTAGTTTCGGTCTTAGTTCGAGAGTGCCTCCCGAAGGGCTGTCCGTGTGACCGTCCGAGTTTTGGAGGTCCTCCCGAAGGGCTGTCCGAGTGACAGTCCGAGTTTCGGAGGTCCTCCCGAAGGGCTGTCCGCGACACCGTCCGGGGGACTGTGTGACCGCCTCCCGGAGGGCTGTCCGCGGGGCAGATGAGGGTATACATCCTCGCGGTTGGGAGGTTGTAAAATCCTAGCTGCGGGGATCTGCACCGCCGATCGTCATCGACTCTACTTCCGCTGCGCTACGAGTCGGTAACGATAATGATCAAACCTTGTATGCAGTCTCCATAGTGGTCCTGGGCTGGAGCGTAGGTCGGAAATTTTTTGTTTTCTGCTGCGTTCCCCAACAGTGGCATCAAGAGCCGTGCTATGCGTAGATGCAGGTTGCGATCTAGAATACATAGAGATGTATGGGTGTTGCACAATATAATTAGGTAGTAGATGAGATCTATTGCTGAAAATTATTTGTGCAGGTAGCAGATGAAGCTGTTACCCGATGTTCTTGTTGCTTCCCTCGAATTTGCATCTTTCTGATCTTGATAACAGTATGGTGGAGTTTCAATGTTCTGGCAATCCGCGATCCTGATTGATCAACGAAGTGCTAAAAGTTCATTGAATTCCACCGTAGTTAAAAAGAAAGATGAAATTTTGCAGACGAAAGGGCAATGCAGATGTGATCTGCACGGGGGTCACGCGTATGACGAAGTTTAGTATGGGGCTCGAGATTTTATTATCTCGTGTTTCATACACCCTGGAATGTTAATCTAGCGACTTGGATTATCATGCTTGATGATGGACGTTGGTAGCTTCGGTTTGTTTCGAAACCTTAGAAGCCACGTAAAATAAAATTTTGCATGGACCGATTAGAGGCGTCTAACTTGGTTTTGCAGGATGGTTTGATGTGCATGTGATGTGGTATAGCAGTGTTCATAATAATTTGATTATGTATGAGATGACTATATGATGTAAATTGATTAACATGACCTGCGTGTCATGATTCGGCATGATGGCTGGAGCCATATGATTGCACTTTAATGACCTGCGTGTCAACCTTATGTAATGCACTTATTTTTATTAAGCTATAGAGATAGCAATATTATCTGGTGCATCGACAAGGTGGTGGCAATCTTCGCGAAGGTGAACACCAACGCGAATGCCGAAGACGAAGAAATGAAAGACTTCTCCGTCAGAAAGGGCTATACCATATCATGCTATTATGAATTGCCTGAGATGTTTATCCCTTATGATGCACCCTTCTTGATTGCGCAGTAGTCGCTTTTATTAGGGTGATCTCTCACAAAAAATATCAAGTAGATAGTGTTCTCCCAAGTGTAGCACCGTCACGGCACCTAACTTTTCGGGGTACGCCATGGATGCATGGGTGCGAACGATTAGGGATGTGTGAGGCGGGTGAGTTGAGACCTCGCAGCGAGATCACTTGGTTGTCTTGACGTTCAGGCATGAGTGTCATGAGCTCGGAACACACGCATCGAAAGATGAACAAGAGTCACATGGAGATGTGATCGGCAAGTTGGCCTACCGATTAAAAATCCCGTCATGAGATGATGATTCTATGGCGATGAATTGAAGTCTGGATCTTGTATCACTCAAAATCAATTATGAGAGATATTGATTTGAGTGGGAGCGCACTATAGAATTAACTTGTTTAATTCTCAGTGCAATTAATTATGAACCCTGTCTAAGTGTGATTTGCATAATAGTTGTAGAATAATGGCTCGCGTTTCCACCTTCCCTATTAAAATTGAATAGCTGTTAAATATCTGGTTAAATCTTTACAGTTGGTAACGTAATGTGAGGATTGTCCTCTAGAGTGTCGAGAAGGATTTTGTCCTATCGCATACTTTCGGTATTCTCCCGCTAATGCTATGGATCATGTGACTCTCGTCCTTCGATCCAAAAGCTAGAATTCCTTTTCAGTCAAAGTGCAATATGTTTGCTTCCATGAGACCTGAACTTCGAAAGTTTGGATAGTTATGTGATATTCATGGAATCTGAAAATCATTTTCAGAGACAGACAAAAGCTAAAAGATATGAGATATCCAAAGCAATATTTGTTTGCAAACTGTTAGTAAAGGAGTTTACTATGCATTAGACTGATAAGAGAGGGGTCCAGAAGAACGCCAGTCATATGACGATGGTGAATAAAACAACAACTTAAAGAGAAAGGAAGTGTCCGAAGGGTGTTAGTGATGCTTTCACGCCTAGGAAGTCCGGGGCTAATGCCACTCTTAAGTTGGGTGCTTCTTCTAAGAGTAGGAGAAATACTGAAAGTTAAACTGTTAGAAGTATAATGGCAAAAGGAAAGTAGACTGGAATATCCAGCTCATGTATGAATGTCATACAAGTTTTTGATGTATAGAAGGCTGGTCAAAGATATAGTTCTTAGGAATTATGGTTAAACAAGTTAATCACTAATTCTTGGGTATTGTGAGTTAATCAAAAAGATACCCGCTCGATTGCATTCTGTTGCAACTCGATGTAAGAACTACTATGGCCTGAAAGACTAGCCAGGAATGAGGTTCAGATACACGCAGGGAACATAGTAAATGTTACTATGCCTTCCATCGGTTTATTCCCTATGTATTTACTTTCATAATTCATTTTAGAGTTTTACACTCTAGCCCATTGCATAAAGTATCTTGCAAGAAGGTTATTCATAAGAGAACTTTTGATGTTCGATGTTATGAATAAACATAAGGGCCATACTTTCATTATGAATGAGACGTATGTTATGAATATTGATAATAATACATTACCTCTGTATTTACTTTCATAATTCATTTAGAGTTTCATACACTCTAGCCCTTTGCATAAGGTATTTTGCAAGAAGGTTATTCATAAGAGAACTTTTGATGTTCGGTGTTATGAATAACATGAAGGGCCATGATTCCATACAGGATGGGATGTATGCTATGAATATTGATGGAAATATGATACATCCATAACACTGATGCTAAATGTCGCAAGACTAAAAGAATACCACACAAGTGTGGCACTGCATTTGGTCACATTGGAGAAGACCGCATGAAAAATCCATTATGATGGATTTCGAAGTCGTTTGATTTTGAATCATCTGACACTTGCAACTTTCCTCTGAAAAGTGAAGTGACTGAAATACCGTTCACAGGCCATAAGGAACGAGCAAAGAACATATTGGTGATCATACATTATGATGTGTGTAGTCCAATAAATGTTGTTGCAGGTAGTGGATTTATCTATCTTCAGAAATGACTCAAGAAGATATGTGGACATTTACTTGTTGAGACGTAAGTCTGGATCTTTTTGAATTCATTCATAAGGTTTTGAAAAATGAAGTAGAAGTTGTTGTAACAAGAAAATTATGTTTCTACAATTCGATTGCAGAAAGGAATATTTGAGTTACAAGTTTTGCGAATGTCTGATGAGTTGTGAAAGGGGTTTCATAACTTGCACCTCCCGGAGCACCACTGCAAGTGGAGAGTCCGTGTAGATGTAATCGAACCATTTATGACATGGTAAGATCAAAGATGACATAAATAAATTTGCCATTATCCCTTTTATAGAGTGATGCTTTAGAGACTGCGGCTTTTACACTGAAAAGACCTCCATCAGGTCTGTTGAAATGACGCCATGGTGTGGTACGCCCAACCATGTTATATCTTTTCTTAACATTTGGAATATGGGGCTTGTGTAAAAGGTTACAAACCTATTCCAAATCAGATAAGTGCTACTTTGTAAGGTTATCCCAAGTCATTGGGTATTCCCCCACCACTATACCGAGGCAAAGGTTTTTTGCCGCAAAACGGTATGCTTTTAAAGAGAATAGTTCTTACAAAAGGTGAGTGGGAGGACAGTGCAACTCGACGAGATAACCAGTATCTTCGTCATCAGGTCAAAGGAAAGGAACCTTGGAAGTGATTCCGGAGTTTCCTACTGCGACTGATACGGAAGCCTCTACATGAGATGTATGGACTTCGGTCGAACTTGCAGCTGAACCACGTAGGCAAAGCTCGTGCAAACCTATCAGGTGCGCAAACGAGATATTGTTGTTAGACAACAGTATACCTACAATACACAAGGAAGCGTTGATGGGCCCTGACTCCGGAATTGGCTAAATGCCAATACAATCCGAGATAGTTTCCATATAAGTGATTCGAGATTAAAATCTTGATACACCTTTCGGAAGACTTAGAGTCTAACGAATATTTATGGAACTAAAAACTGATACGGATAAAATGTTTTATCCATAAAGCTCGACTTGTTGCCATAACAAGTTCAAGGAGTTGACTACGATGAGATTGTCTCACCGTAGCGATGCTTGAAGTCGGTTCGGGTTGAACTAGCAATTAATACATATTTCAATCATGAGATATGAAACATGGATGACAAAAAGATTTCCATCTGATGGAAATGAAACCTAGGACTTGTATGTGATACAGTCCAAAGTAATTTGTCGATCCAGAGGATGCTAGTAAGTATGCAAACTTCAGAGTTCCAGCGATGGACAGAAGAGAGCAAAGTGGAGTTGGAATCTTCGTTTTTGATGAAATGGTCAAGGGGGTTTGACTTCATCAAATGGGTATCGAAGATGCTTGTGATTCAAGAAAGTAAGTGGGAGCATAATAATATTTCTAAAAACCTTGTGTACTTAACACATTGTTAATTGGAAATAAATTTCTTGACACGAATTAGGACTTCATTTGAAAATAGTTTTTCAATGAAGTGCTTAGGCTAAATAGCCTCAATATTAGGCATGATGATCTATGGAGATAGATTTACCTAATGGGGCTAAGCAATGAATACATATTGACAAGATGCTAAAACCTTTTAGCATTTAAAACGCCAAGGAGTGATTCTTGCCGAAGTCACATGGAAAGAGTTTTTGCAAGACTCGGTGTCCCAAAACACTGATGAGTAAAATACATGATGGAGATTCCACACACTCTTGTGTTTGGATTAATCATGTATTCCATGGTATGTAAAAACAAACAGATATGTCCAATACTCCAAAGTTGTTGCGAGTATAGATACCATAGTGATCAAAGTACTGATCATGGGACAACAGTGAAAGATGTCATTAAGTGCTAAGAGTAGTACTGATGACATGTTTTCTCGCAAGTAGAGATTATGAAGTGCTCGTTGTAAGTGATTACATCGATACAGTCTTCATCAATGCTCCATGCGATTTTCGATTTAAATTGAGGGTTTTGTGTGATACACAATATGGTGGCACGGTAGTTGGAAATTGTTCCAAACAAGATACTGTGGCGAATTCTATAACAAAGGCTAAGTATGTTGATGCTTAAGAAGCGACAAAGAAGTTGTTGAATCATATAGTTCATTCATGAACTTAGTATGGTTCCAAGATGACTTTGGTCTATGGGACACTATTGCAGATAGTTGCTCCATAGCTCAGTCTGAGGAATCAGGTTTCGACCAATGATTCACACATATGCAAGGCCAAGTCCAGACAAAATATGAATTTTGTGAAAGCGTGAAAACGCAAGGATATGCAAAGTTACACACAGAGCTGAAGTCGTCAGATCCGTTGGACATCAGGCTATACCACATGCGAAGCATATTTTACACCAGTATGCCATAGGTGTAAAGTGCATTAGCATTGACTAGATTATTGACTCTAGTTCAAGTGGGAGTCTGTAGGAGATATGCCCTAGAGGCAATAATAAATGTTATTGATTATCTCCCTGTTCATAATTAGGTTTATGTTCCATGCTATAACTGCTATGGTTCTCGAGTCTACAATAACCACGAGGCTCGGAGGAAGACTCATATGCACGTGTGGGATAATAAACGGTAAAATGTATTCCTAGTCAAGCCTCTATGACTGGCTCAAGTATTGCATGATGATCCTGTTTTCCTGATCATGGGCATGGCTATGCCGGCAATTTTGAGGGCACAATTATTGGTAGAACACTTGTGTTGAATTGACCCGATTGATGTTATGCTATGAGATACATTCGTCATAAGTTTATGGTTAATAACACAGAGAAGTTAATGTTTGCATAATTCCTTAGACCATGAGAGTGTCGAGTTTCTTCATGCTTGCTTCATGAACTTTGGGGTTTGTTAAACGTCATCCGTAAATGGGTGGCTATTACGGCGGCTTACGGGTTCATGGAAAAGTATGTCAAGGGACTTGATAGCTCAAGATTGGGATTTGCTCCTCCGACGATGGAGAGATATCTCTGGGCCCTCTCGGTGTTACGGTATCCATCATCGTCTGGCCAGACACAGGGTGATTTGATCACAGGGATGCCGGAACACGGGAACGAGAAAAGAGAACAATACCGGCAACGAGGTAACTGGCATTGTGGACAAGTGTTGATCCACGAGGATGCCGATGTTTCTCACCTCGGGTAATTGTAACATATCGCGAAGCAACAAGAATAGCTCACGGCAACTGGAGGTTCACTCGAATATTTATTCGTGTGGGTATAGGGATCGATATGGGTGTCCACGGCTCCGATGTTGATCATTGATCGGAAGGGCTTCCGGGTCATGTCTATGCTTCACCGAACCTATAGGGTCACACGCTTAAGGGTCATCTATCTGCTGAATACTAGACAGGGAGTCTGAGAGAAAAACACCGAAAAAGTTTCGGACACCGGAAAAGTTTCGGACTGCGGAAAAGTTCCGCAGAGAGGTCACCGGATGAGTTCCGGTGAAACTGAAAAGTTGTTTCAGAGGATACCATAAAGTCAAATTGGTTTTGGCACATGCCTGATAATTCTTGGAGGGTGCCAAAATCATTCTGGAAACTTTCTGGAATTTTCCGGGATGAAAACCGGAAATGTTCCGGAGCTGTCGAAACCGCTTCAGATGCTTTTCGCAGATGAAATCACTAAACCGGAATTGTTCCGGCTCGCGTTGAAAATTATTTTGGTGGGTACTAGAATTGTTCTAAGCCCACATGAATATTTTCATTTCGATCAGACGCTGAAAAATGTCGTCGTGAATAGTGAAAGTGCTTTTTGGGATATTTTTGGAAAGCCACCTTTTGGGGCTTTGCTCCAAAAGATCTTGGGGATGACATGGATGGATAGGGGCCAATTTGGGGGGCCCACATGAGGGTGTGGCCGGCCACATGGTGGACTCCTTCATGGAGTCCCCCTTGTTCCTTGGTTTCACCTTTTAGGTCCTTGGGAAGGACTCCTTTCCATGTGGGTTTTGGGTTTTCTTGTAAAACCACCATACCCCTTGGGTTTCCTATAAATAGGAGGTGTGTGGGCTGCCATAAGACACACTCTTGCTCTCATACACATAGCCATGCATGATCTGGCATTCTTCTCTCCCTCCCAGCGAAATAGTTTCGTAGAGCCGAAAGGCTGTCTGGGTTCCGGCAGGAACTAGTTCTGGACGGCGAAGCCCTGCCGGATAGATGACACCGTATGTGTGCAACTCTGTAGAGAGATCGTAGTTTCGGTCTTAGTTCGAGAGTGCCTCCCGAAGGGCTGTCCGTGTGACCATCCGAGTTTTGGAGGTCCTCCCGAAGGGCTGTCCGAGTGACAGTTCGAGTTTCGGAGGTCCTCCCAAAGGGCTGTCCGCGACACCGTCCGGGGGACTGTGTGACCGCCTCCCGGAGGGCTGTCCGCGGGGCAGATGAGGGTATACATCCTCGCGGTTGGGAGGTTGTAAAATCCTAGCTGCGGGGATCTGCACCGCCGATCGTCATCGACTCTACTTCCGCTGCGCTACGAGTCGGTAACGATAATGATCAAACCTTGTATGCAGTCTCCATAGTGGTCCTGGGCTGGTGCGTAGGTCGGAAAATTTTTGTTTTCTGCTGCGTTCCCCAACAGTGCCTAGCTTCTTTGAAGCAAAAAAGTTGAGTTTTTCCTCAAAAATATAAACAAGAGTTGATCTCTTTTGGGCTGTGCCTTCAAAGCCGCCTAAACAGTAACAAAAGATATACATATATTTTGTGATTGTTATTTTGCAGGAGTTTTTCATGATAAGATTCCAAGTCTTTGGATAATAGTTTATCCCGGCTTAGTATTGCTCATGGATTATAACCCGCCAGTGGGAATTGATAAATTGATACCGAGGCATATGATCATATCAAGCCATTCACACTGTGGAAAAGCTTTTAAAGCGCCAAAGTTGCTAGAATATGAGTTGATAAAGTTCAAAACGTGCACGAAGGCACGGCACATGCAATCAAGTTTTTTACTATGACTATTACAAGGCTCCAGAAAGCCCAAAATTGGTGGACCCAGTAGTTTTTCACACAAGTAATCACCCGGCGGCTCAGCAATTCCCGGGTTAACTCCATTTGAGTCCAGCTCCTCGCCTAACTCGTGGATGGATCATCCTGCGCCGGGTCTTCGGTCTCATGGATCTGAAGATTGTCCACATCCCAGTTGCAGTTGATTAAAGCTTCAAATTCGGCCTCCTCATGCAAGATTGGAGACGGGTCAACGTCAGGGGCAAAGATGTGCTTACGGCGTTGAGGAGTCAGGTCCACCGGCTCAAAAGTAGGCGCCCGGATTCATGCGTTGTTCTTGTCATAAGCCGCCTGATAAACCTTCAGGTCAGCTTCTGCGGCTAATTGGCTGGCCAATGCTCGAGACGCTCTGAAGCAAAGAGCGTAGTCGTCTTGCGTCAATTCTGACCCGTCGGCCTTCAGCGCTGGAAAACCTCCCACCATCTCCTCCGGGTTAAGCTCCGGCGCATACGCCAAAGCCCGGCTCAAAGCAGCTATTGCGCCTTTGCGGGCGGCTGACTTCTTCATTTCTTCAAAATGCTTAGGGACGGTGGAGAGGCACTTCAGCACGTCTTTGATCAACTTGGGAGTCCCCTTTTCACCAAAAATAGCCCTGATGGTGAAGAGGCTTCCAGCATACAGCTGCTCCGTAAATGAATATAAAGCTTTCAGCTTAAGCAAACTGTCAGCTGGAAGGTTACGAGTTCGACGGCCTGCAAACAGTTCAATTGTGTAAGTCGTCGGGCGAGTCTTTCTATGACTGTTGGAAAAGAATGCCCATAATATAATCAACAACACTTACCAAAGACAGCTTCAGTCATCCGAGCTACGTGGCGCTTCAGACTGGTCAGCTCTTCAGTGACAGGCTTCAGTCGGCTCTCGGCGTCTTCTGCATGTTTGGTCAAGGCATTTTGGTTGGCTTCAGCAGATTGTTTGTACACCTCAAACTCAGTCTTGATCTTTTCCAGTTCTGTCGCAGAGAGCCGCCACTTTATTTCAGCTTCAGTTCGGGCATCTTGTTGCAATGCCAGTCTTTCCTAAGATCGGGCATACTAGACTCGGCCACGTGTAAAGCTTCCTGCACAATACAATTGTCAAAGATAAGCCGCCAGTCCGGTTTATATTAGTGCTTGGCGGTACTACAGAAGGTTGTTGCAAGTCTCAAGCAGATTGCAAGCAATATACTTGACACTTGGGGGCTAATGTGTATCAGTTCTTTCAAAATCTACAATACAAACAAGACCCGGATCATCTTCATGAAGATAATCCGACTCTTGGGGGCTACACATTGCTCCACAAGTTTATATGATCAGATCTACAAAAAGTTCCGGCTCATTATTTACATAATGACCCGGCCCTTGGGGGCTACACTTGGCATTTTGTTTCTATCAATGCAGTAAGTGTCGGCTCATTATTTGCATAATGACCTGACCCTTGGGGGCTACATGTTGGTCTATTGAAATTTACATATTACTGAAGACCCGGCTTATCTTCGAGAAAATAAGCCGGCTCTTGGGGGCTATGTAAGGATATACGGAGAGCAGGGAAGGTTGAGTACCTCGTATTTTCTCTTCATCATGCCAACTAAATTGGCCTCCATGTCTCGGCTTGCGGCGAGGCGGCTCAGATAGCCAGAGTGCAGTTCATCAGCGGTAAGCTTTTCCAGATTGGGCGGATCAAGCTTGACCCTCTCCTTCTCAGGAGAAGGCGCCTCATCCTTGCTGATGTGCTTGGTCAGCACGTTGGAAGGGGCTGGAGCTATGAAGGTTGTTCCGGTGATGGTAATCTCTTCTTCATGAGCAGTCGTTTCTTGAGCTGTCGGCAGAGGGCTGGGCGGCTTAGGATCAGCCTCCGGGTTAGCCTCAGGAATCACAATATCAATATCCGTCGGCTCAGTAGGTTGGGGAGTTTCATCGTGGGCGCCTTGGTCAGCTTCGGAGGGCTCGACTGGAATCTCAAAAGTACCAAGTTTCGGGTTCTCCGGCTCTGAGACATCCGGACGGGAAGATGACCCGCTCAATTTCCTCTTCTTACCCTGGGCCCTGCGAACAAAGATTTCATTGTCAGTTATATGCAAGGACAGAATATTAATAAGCAGAAAGGGGATGCAAAGAAATTTACCCCGGGTTGATAACAAGGGGAGGCAGTTTGGAGGCGGTTGAGTCGCCAGACGAAGGAGGTGACTCCTGACACAGTTAAATTAAGCAGTATGAGCAAGTGACAGCACAAGACTAATATGCAGAAGAAGTGAAAATATAAGTTATGAAATACCTCTTTGCGACGTTTCCGACGAGCTGGAGTTTCGGGTAAGCCGGCCACCAGGTCTTCAGAGCCGCCGCTCCGGGTCTGACGTCTAGCGTCATGTTGCTGCTTCTTCAAAAGAAAGTCAGGATCCAAGTGAGCAAGAGGATGTGAAAACTTTACTTTCCGGATGACCCGCCGGATTTTCTCTGTTGGCAGAGGTTCCGAGTCGGAGAAGATGATAGTTACCTCTGCAGCACCGGCTTGGCTTGCCTCCGCGTCACCCTGAGAGGAGTCAGCGTCAATAAGTTGCATGAAAAGAAGGCCAAGGGAATCAAGTTCTACCTCATCCAGCCCAAACAGCTCCTCAGTTGTTTGCTTCTTCTTACGAGCCGGAGCCCGGGTCTTAGTCGCTTTTGACTTCTTTTTGGAAGTGGAGGCTGTTTTTAGTCTCTTCTTCCAGAAGGAAGAGCCGGCCTACGTATAATAAATGGATTTGCAGAAAGATTAAATGAGGCGTATGAAATGCAGTATTTAAAAGAAGAAGAGTGAAGATGGAAATAAAAAGTTTTACCTCAGGAGCCGGGTTAAGAGCATAGAAAGGACTTAACCCCGTCTTGTTGCAGACTTCTTGGGGTTCTCCCAACAATGATTTGACAATCAGGTTGAGGTCCTTGTCTGTCAGGGGTGTCTGGTTGAAGCGCTGAGGGTCATTCACCTCACCAGTGTATTGACACGTTAAGCCACTACGGCGGCTTAGCGGTAGAATTCTCCAAGAAACCCAGCAGCGGGTCAGATCAACGCCAGTTAACCTGTTGGCTAACAGGGCCCTTATCTTTGAAAACATTGGACCGTATTGGGAGCGCTCAGCGGCAGTTAGCCGGTCTGGAAGTTCACTGTCGGTGCAAAGCCGGTAGGGACGATAACCCGACAGTGGGTTCTCTCCGGCTGGAGAAGTGTCTTTGTAGTAAAACCAAGTATAATTCCAGTCCTTGGGGTGGCTAGGCAGAGTCGCCGTAGGAAAAGACACATCCCTCCGCCTCTGAATAGAAACACCACCGAGGGCAAGGCTTGGCCCATCAGCAATTTCAGTTTGGCGGTTGATATAGAAAAAATCCCTGAAGAGGTCAACGGACGGCTCTTCTTGCAGATATGCTTCACAGAAAATCTAGAACTGACACAAATTGGTAACAGAGTTGGGGCCAATGTCTTGAGGGTGTAGCTTGTAAAAGTGCAGTGCGTCCCGGAAGAACTTTGATCCGGGCGGTGAGAAGCCACGGAGAAGATGGTCTGTGAAGACAATAACCTCCCCATCCTTGGGTTCGGGAGTGACTTCGTTGCCAGGAACCCGCCAATGGATAACATCCTGAGCCGACAAAACTCTCATGACTACAAAATCGTTGAGCATTTCCTCGGTAACCCCAGAGCCTACCCAATCGCAAGAAGCGGGGGCTTTAGCCATGACGGCGGGTTAAAAGGCTGTGGAAGGGCATGAAAATGCGGCGGGTTAAAAGTGCTGCATGACCAAAACAGTTATGATTCTAAAACGACAACGTTACTTGGCGGGTCATTACTAAGCTATGAGACGCCGCTAATTACAGGAATGAAGCGGATTACATCGCTACAAGGAGAGCCGGCAGCATGATGGCGGGTCAAGTTGATAGCAAATGTTGAAGAAATTGCTAAGTGTGGACAAACAACTTCCACCGATTACAGCTACCATTTTAAGATCTACGGAAGGAAACAAAAGGGAAACATTTTCTAACCCTAAAAATGTCCGTGGAAGAACACACAGTTCGTGTATGAGTTCCCGTGAAGGGATGATCTATGATGGATAGGGAAAATGCATTAAGCAGATCGCCGCGGGTTTTGGCTAGCAGTTGAAGGCCTAAGGGTGTTTCCTTTTTCATCTACGGCAAGAACTTCGAAGAACGACGGTGGACTCGGAAGAACACCGGCGAGCTAATGCGGATCTAGGAGGAAAAACGAATATAACTTGGAAGGTGCGGGAGATGCGGGCGAGCGCCGGCGAGCTCTGGACACAGTCAGGGTGATGCATCGGCCCTTGTTGAGGACGACAGCGAGGTCTGGACGGCGCGGAGGAGCTTCGGCTGCACGAGCGTCTGGACGAAGAAGAAGAGATAGGCGGCGACGGGGGAAAGTGAAAAGGATAGGACCCCACGCGCCTATTTATAAGGGGGATGGAACAGCAACAGTCTGGCGCGGGAATCGAGGAGACAAAATGATGATTGACCAAAAAAATGCCTCGATTCTCGGGTTGACTAGTTAATGCAAAGATCCGTTGTGATGTCATTAAGATCTTTTGGATTTATTAGAGATGACGTCATCCATTCTCACATGGCGGGTCACGAAGATTTATTTCAGGTCGGGTGATTATGAAGAATGCAAGACTCGCCAACTAGAAGACTTGAAGATTGACATGAACAGGTTCAAATCAATCTGGGGCCTAATGTTGGGGATATAACCCCGTGGTGAGACCCGCCCAGGAGGGGCCGGGTCATGAAGTTGGCGGCTTATACAGTGAGGCCTAAAGACGGCTGGAAGATCAAGACAAGGCCTGGAAGTGACTCGCCTGACGGGCCTGTCGGAGAACCAAAGCCGGCGGGCAACATGTGACCCGGAGGCGTAAGCCGCTGGGAGACGGCTTGCCAGACAAGGCAAGGATAGTTAGAGATAAGGTCGGTTACTAGATGTAACCCGGCCCGGACTCTTGTAAGCCTAGGGCCTCGACCTGTGTATATAAAGGAGGATTCCCTAGGCGGCTTAGGACACAAAACCTTTGATCGAGTGCTAGGTCAAGCAAATCCACTCCCTTGTAATCGATACCCAATCAATACAACTCAAAGCAGGACGTAGGCTATTACCTCCTTCGAGAGTGGCCGAACCTGGGTAAACCTGTGTCTTTCGTCCCGATCAACCCCTTCGAGTTAACCGCCGTAGCGATGGCTTCACCCCTAAGTCCTTGCACTAGGACATCTGCCGTGATAAAACCACGACAGATTACATTCGCAAGGTTGCTCGTGTTGTTAACAGAGCCTCCAAGGTTGTTTGTGGCACCGTAGGTGCCATAAGACATGTCCTCTGGTGGCTGCTCCTCCTCACCCTTCGTTACGAATTCTTCTACATCCACCTCCTTCATTTGGGGAGCTTCTTGGTCGAACGCTTCTTATCCTTCATGTGCAAAATAGTGCAAAATCAAACCCCTCGATCAAGAGGTGATTAGGTATAGGAGTAGAAAACAAGTGTCCCACTCCAGAAATTTGAATGAAGTAGCAACCATGGCAAGAAATTTCCATTTCCATGTACATCTATTTTGTGCCCCGCTAAAGGTTTCATACAAAATATACAATCTGCCCAAAAAATAGACATCAATATATATTTTTTAAAAATATTAATAATGCATTTTTTTTAAATTAAACATGTATAAAAATATATTTCTAATGTATATGAAAAATGTAGAATTTATATACAAAAAAAGATATCAATACATTTTTAAATGCTAGTCATGTATTTAAAAATGGTAACCATGCATACAAAATATTCCTAATGCATAAAAAAAATGTACAACATCCACGAAAAAGTAGACACACACTAAGATAAATAGAAAAAAAACAAAAAAATATAGAAAAACCTCAAGGACACAAAGTAAAATTAAAGAAAACCGAGAAAAAAAAATACTCCCTCCATTCCATAATGTAGTGCATATAGATTTTTTTGAAAATTCAAATTTTGCCAACTTTGACCAAGTGTATATAAAAAACTATTTATATCTATAATGCCAAATATATATAATATGAAACTACGTCTTACGATGAATCCAATGATATATGTTAGGCATTCTAGATGTAATTCTTTTTTTTTCACAAACTTGGTCAAAGTTGGTGAAGTTTGACTTTTTAAAATATCTATATGCACTACATTATGAAATGGAGGGAGTAAAAAAATTGAAGAAAAAATAGTAAAACAGAAAAACAAAAAAAAGATAAACCATGCAAGACGGTGAAAACTGAAACAAAAACAAGTTACAGTAAAGGGCCCAGCCCAGCAAAGCGCCCGCCACAAGAGAGACGGAACTCAGCCTCACAACAGGACTGCCGCTAAAAGGGGGTGCGTCTGGGGGGCGCCTATACCTCGCTCGACGCGAGGGGACCTCCTATCTGCCGCATTCTGCGGCGGATTGGCATGACTTCGCACAGGGCATACTGCACCTGGGCCGGCCCACGCAAGAAAAGCGAGCGGTGTAAAAAACAACGAAAAATATGTCAAGTTACCGCGGATTCGCACACGCGATGTGCCCCTAGTGCACACAGGTACCTTGCCAGCGGAGCTGCTTAGCACTTGTGATTAATATGCAGCGCGAAGTATTTAGAACTAACTATCTAGTCAGTTCCGAATATTTTAATTTTTTCAAATATTTCATGAAAATTTTGAATACTTTTTTTAAATTCTGAACAAATTATTGAAAACCAAACAAGTTTTGGAAAAATTATGGCCAATTATTGGATTTGTAACCAAAATTTAAAAATCGGAAGATTGTATAAATTTGTGAACCATTTTGAAAACAGGAACATTTATTAAATTTTAAACAATGTTTTACAAACATGAACAAGTTTTTCAAAGATGTGAACAATTTTTGAATGTGCGACCAAATTTTAAAAAGGGAACCTTTTGAATTAGTGAACAATTTTTGAAAAAACGAAATTTTCCATCTGTGAACCAGTTTAAAAACTCTGAAAAAAATTAGGAAAGTGTGAACATTTTCTTACTTTATGAAAAAAAAAACAGGAACATTTCTTTAACTTATGTCCAATTTTTTGAAAAGGTGAACATGTTTTAGAAAATGAGAACTTGTTTCGAATTTGTGATTTTATTTTAATAACAGGAACATTTAAAATAAAAATAAAAATAATATTAATTCTGAAAACAACAAAAGAGAAGAAAAAGGAATTAAAAAATAGAAAAAATGAAATAAAGAAGCAGAAAAATGAAAAAATAAAATAAAATGAAACAAGGGCGCTGTTATAAATAAAACAAGAGTGCTGCTATAAATGAACCCTTTTTTGAAACGGGAACACATTTTGTAGTTCCAAAACAAAATTTGGAAAGGCGAACATGTTTTGAAACTCCTGAAGAAAATTATAAAACACAAACACTTTTTGAAATTTGTGAACAATTTCTGAAGCAGGAACATTTTTTGAAACTCCTAAAAAACATAAACATAAACATTTTAAAATGGGAACATTTTTTGAAGTTCCAAATAATTTCTAAATAACCTTCCGAACCATTTTTGAAAAACACAAACTAAATTTAGAAACACGAAGATTTTTTCGCATGCAAAAAGGGACACATGAACATTTTCAAAAATTGTGAACTAGCATTGAAAGCAGGAACATTTTTGAAATTCCAAACAATTTTTTAAAAGTTGTGAACATTTTAAAGAAAAACATACCATACAAAATTTGAAAAAACTATCAATTTTGAAAATTGCGAACAATTATTTGAAACGGGAACATTTTTGAACTCATGAAAAATGGACATTTTGTGAACAATTATTGAAAAATGAACTATTTTTAAAACTTGTGAACAATTGTTTATAATGGGAATTTGTTTTAAATTCTGAATATTATTTAAAAAGTACAAATATTTTCTGAAAATCCTGGACAACAAAACAATAAAACACAATGATTTGTAAAAAATGAAAAAAAGGGAAGAAAGAAAATTTAAATTAAAAACGATAAACTGAAATGAAAGGAAAGAAAAAAAATCGAAAAAAAAACAAAAGAAAAATAGAAAAGGGAAAAAAAGAGGAAACTATGAAAAAAAAGTAAAACCAAAAAAAGAACAAAGAAAAAAAATCAGTGCAGGAACTTTCTAGAAGTTTTCCGAAACCAGAAAAAACCGGATGGAACCTCTAAAAGGTTCCCAAAACAGGGAACCTTGAAACACTAAAACGGGCCGGCCCAGATGAAACGACCGCTCGATCTCCTATGTGTGAAACAACGACTCCTAGATTTCCCGATGTGAGGTCGCGTGAAGCGAGTGCCATACTGGCTGGCCCAGACGCGCGTGCGCACGCGGGGGGGGGGGGGGGGCACTGCCTCATTTATACTTCCAAATCTTGGTTTTTTTAACACAGTACAGACGCAAACGCTCATATACATGTGCATACACTCACCCATATGAACGCACACACGCACACCCTACCCCTATGAACACCTCCGAGAGACTGAGCCGGCATATCATCTTGAGGTTTACGAAGTCACCCTAGGCGCCTCGTCGTCGACGGGAACGTCAACTCCCATTGAATGCGCATCGCCAGAAATCCTGAAATAAATCCAGGAATAATGCAAGCACCGGGATTTTAACCCTGGTGGGCTGGGATACCACTGTCCCTCTAACCATCCAACCACAGATTGGTTGCACTTCCAAATCTTGTTAACACATATATTTCAGTGATACATTTGAAAAATATAAAAATACGAAAAAGGAATGATGTATATAACAAACGAGACAAACATTAAGTTTTTAAAAATGTAAATCATTTAACTGAAAAACAAATTAAAAAAAATCTGATGTATACACAAAATGTATAGTGTGTATGGAATAAGTAGTCATCCAAAAATTTAAGTTTTTTCTAAAAGTTAACCATGTATTTCAAAAATGTGAAACACGTACAAAAATAATTTTCCTAATGCATACAAAAAATGTAGAGCCTGTATTAGAAAAATTGGACATAAAAACATAAATTTTTAAAAACCATGATCGTGTACCAAAAAATATTAATCATATAACTAAAAAATTTCAAATGTGTAGAAAAACATTCCTCATGTATACCGAAAATGTACATTGTGTACAGAAAAATAGTCATCAAACACAAATACTTGAAAAAATCTTCTAATTCAGAAATGCTTAATGTGTATAAAAAATGTTAATGATGTATATGAAAAATCTACCTTATTAATAAAAATATAAGATTTCGAAATGTTGATCATGCATAAAAATAATAATGATATATTTAGAAAAATTTAAACACCTATTTAAAAATCTTCTGATATATACTGAAAATGTAAAGTATGTATGAAAAAGTAGTCATCAAACATAAAATTTTACGAAATATTAGTAATGTTTTCAAACAAATGGTAAGCATGTAAAAAAAATCATGATGTATGTCGAAAATGAACAAATGTGTATGAAAATTGTAGACAATAAAAAAGGAAAAATGACGCAAAGCGGTGGATACCGAAGAAACGGGAGAAAGAAACAAAAGAAACTCCTCAGAAATGAAGAATAACGAAAATCCTGAGAAAACCATGAAAACACACGCGAAAGCAAGAAAAACAAAACAAAACAAAAAAACTGATGGAAACTAAGAAACGAACAAAAAACAAATAAAATAAATAAAATATAAAATAAAAGAAAGAACCAATAAAAGCCGAGAAACTAACAAAAGAAAAACGATGAAAAAGGAAAGAAAACCCTGTAAAAACCAGACTAAAGCGATGAAAAAAACAAAGAAAAAAATCAGAAAGAGAACCGAAATAAAAACAAAAACAAAAAAAGAAGAAAACGGAGCGGAACCAGTGAACAAACATGCGACCAAGCGAAGAGAAGCTAACGACCAAAAATAAGAAATGGGCCGGCCCAGCAAAAATGGAAAGAGAGAAACCCTTCACGCGAGAGCTTTTTTGGGGTCCAAAACACACTTCTATTTATTGATCAATGTCTAAATACAGTGGAATACAAGATAAATCCGGGGGAGGGGAGGGGAGGGGGGGGGGGGGGGGGGTAGGAGCCAAAGTTGGCGCCCCAGAGAAAGAGAGTCCGTGTGTTTGGCGAGGCTATGTTCCTCATAGTTCGTCTCGCACCCTACAAAGATAAAGGATCACTGTGTAAACTGCAAAGCTAGTGACTTGATCTCCTTAATAATGCTAGCCTAAAGCCCACCCATGCCCTTGTGGATGTCCGTAACAACTTCCTTGTAGTATGAAGCTACCAACACATGAGATAAATGAGAGGTCCAGGGCAAGGGAAAGGGCTTCTTTGCAAGACAATGCTTCGAGCGTCGCCGAATCATTGATACCTAAGCATCTAAAGGCAGACGCACCGAGGTATTTGCCTGACCCGTTCCAGCATACTGCATTGGAAGAACCATCATTTCATGCACGCGAAATGGCCCCATCAACTCGAATTTTGCAGCAGCCGAGAGCTACTTTCATCTCATTTGAAGCAAGATATAGCTCTCGCGTTGCTGCTTTCTTTTGTGGGCAGGTTTCGTACGTGTTTTTCTTAAAGTATATTATAAAAATACTAAATATGTATATCATGTAAAATTAATTTAGTCAATTCTTTGAAAGTATTCGTCGCATATTTAAAAATGTTCATCATGTGTAATCAAATTTTGCTCAACTTTTAGAAAACATTTGATGTATGTAAATGTTCACTCATTTCAGAAAAGTATATGTGATACCTTACAAAAATGTTATATAATGTAAAAACTATTCTTGTAAGTCGAAAAATAATGTTTAGTACCATTCAAAAAAAGTACGTTCATTTAATAAAACTATCATGCGTTTCAAAATATGTTTGTGACATTTATCAGAAAAATGTTTGCATAGCTTAAAAGTTATTTTTTAACGTGTATTTGAATTTCTTTAACACATATTCGAACAAATGTTATAAAATTGTAGTTGAAAAAAAGTTAATCATATGTTCGGAAAATTCTAAAAAATATAAAAATGTTTTAGGTGTATAAAAAAATATACAATATATATATATATATATATATATATATATATATATATATATATATATATATATATATATATATATAAAATCAATCACGCATTTGAAAATATTAGACATGTATAAGAAAATGTTCTTGATATATATAGAAAATGTAAAATATGTATGGAAAATTAGACATGTGTTAGAAATATATAAATAAAATAAATAAAAAAATCAAAAATTAAAATAATCAAATAAAATTTGAAAAAAAAGAAGACAAATTAAATAAATCCCGAAGAAAACTGATGAAAAACAGTGAAAACCCAAAGAATGCACAGCAAAGAAACTCACACATAGCCACATTACTGGGCTGGCCTAGTAGCGCAGCACTGTAGACAAGACTTATTACAATTCGCAAGAGGGGAGAAATAGCATTTGCGTGCTAAAAGAACCTAAAAGAGTAAAGGTAGGGTGGTTGAGTTGGTGATATTATCCTTAAAAAAAAGAATTGGTGATATCATTTTTCCATTTGTGATTGTTTGGTTGCTTTTTTTTTTCTAGAACGTGAGGTGTTGCGTGTTGATTTAGTTTTTTTTTTAACACAATACAATCACATATGCGCATGTATATTTACCCCTATAAACACACACATGCATCTAGAAAATGCGAGCATCGGTGTCAAGTCCATGACTTGTATCCTGATGAGCCGGTTCCACCACAAAGAACATAACTATCTGATCTACCCTCTGTCCGTACGTGCTGATCTAGTTACTAATTTAATTATGACTAGGCCTATGGCTGGCTAGCTGTTGTAGCGTTGTTTGTTGGGAGATTAGTTGACGTGATGTAAGTTATCAATTTTTTTCACAAGTCGACTTGTGATTTGTAGTTAGTATAATCGTCGAATCATTCTCAATTTTGTGCAAACTTTGGTTAGTGTAGTGTTTACCAAGACTGTACGAAAGTAATTTGGTAATTTGGTATTTACCGAACAAGACCGTATAATTTTTTATACCGTTTTTATCATTGTATCGCAACCGTATTTATCGAATTATCCGAACATCCAAGGCTAGTCGCTATTGAACCCTTGAATCGACTCAAAATGCTTGCCATCAGATCTCACCATCATACATGCAGGACGAGAAATCCTAAACTCACCTCGCAAAGGAGAGTGCAGGAATCTATGTTGGAGCACCGTCGGCTTAGTCCAGCCGGCTGAACCCAAAGAGGATTGAATCACAGACAACTAGCTCAAAAAAGAAGCACTGCGACCCATTTGAGTGCCGCCCCCACAAGGACTAAAAACCTGTAATCTATAGTACTATCCAAAGCCAAGCACCGAGATTTCCCTACCTAGCACCGATCAGGGCGCCCCATGGCCGGCTGCCTTGGTCAGTACGTGGAGCTATGGCGTTGTGTGCGCCACGTTGCACTCTCCGCCAGACACGCCGAGCTGGCATTGGACCCCCTCGGCTATGTATTCCGCGAGTTTCTGCTACCAGGCTCTATTCATAGGCGTCTGCGAGGACCCACATTGAAGGCTTACCTGGAAGCCTTGGGCACCACTGCGCATAAATTATTCATGTGGCATGTGCTTCAAGACCGCTGCTGGACGGCCGAGCGCCTTGCTCGTCAAGGCTTACCCCATGAGGATTCCTACCCCTTCCGCGATCAAGAAGAGGAGACGATGCAACATCTAATGGCATGTTGCTCTTTCTCCCGCGTCTGGAATGACGTGCTCAGCTGGGTTAGATCCACCGCTGAGCTACCGAGTGACGACACCGATTTCCACTCTTGGTGGGCTACCTCATGTGACCGTGCGCCGAGCCCGACCCGAAAAGGGCTGACCTCCCTTATCATCCTCACAACTTGGTCGTTCTGGAAGCACCGGAACAGATGCATCTTCAACGGCGAGCAGCCTTCAGTCTCCCGCCTATCCGACATCATTAGGGATGAAGCGCGCCTCTAGGCTAGGGCCAGCGCCACTGGAATACAAAACATCATCCCTGAGGGCTAATCTTGTTTGTTTTGGGGGCTGAGCAACCCCGTGTCTGTTATGCTCCTAGCTCACTTCCATGCCTTCATGTATACATGGCTAAGTGAGTCGATGTAAAACGGAGGCATACGATTTGCCTCATCTATTAAATAAGGAGATAATAGAGTTTAGAGTTTTACAACACACCCACAAGTTCGGCATGACAATTACTCGTCCGAAAAAATATTCCCTAATTTCTTTGCGCCTGCGGTTATCCAAAGCTTGATCTCCTCGAGAATGGAGGAAAACAAGGTAGTCGGTGGCACACTCTTGTGGCGGAATACCCGTGCATTTCTTTCATTCCAAATGGTCCACGAGACAAGCATGATGAGAGAGGCCATAGCTTGCCGGTTGCGGTTGTGCTTGTCAGTTCTCCTGTCCCACCACTTGTAGACGGATTCGTCCAAGCGCCATACGAATGTGTCCATGTGCGCGAGCCCAAGCTTTTCAATGATAGAATTCCATAGCCGGATCATGTATCGCACTTGAAAAAGAGGTGGGTTTCCGTCTCTTGCTCCCTACTGCAAAGCTTGCATATGCCACAAGTTGGCCACCCACGTCGCTCCAAGCGATCGGGCGGTCCAAATTCTTCTTGCAACGCGAGCCAAGCAAAAAATTTAACCTTTGGAGGTGCCCATGCCTTCCACACCATGCGATCCAAAGGGAAGAGGGTCATGCCTAGGAATTGAGCCCTGTACGCAGTGGCCGCCTTGTATATTCCATCGTTTGCATGCTTCCGAATGATGACATCTTCAGCTTGTTCATGAAGGTGGACATCATTTAGGAGTGTCTCCTATCAATGAAAAGATACGAAGTCTTTGCGTATTCCAGAAAAAAAACAAGTAAATACATGGGCTCTTTAACAAAGCCTCTAGGAGACGAGTTTTCCCTGGCCAGTAGCGGTCGTCTACCAGGTAAAGGTAACACATGTTGTTCGTAGGAAGCTATCATCAACAGATGGTCACTGTTGAGCTTCCTCGACAATCAGCTAATGAAACATGCCGCTGTAAAGAAATACGTATAGGTTCTACTAGTGTAGTATTATCCAGAAACCGCAAGTGCAATGCAGCGGCCGACATGCTATTATGGGCCTCACCCTCAATTAAAGGACGAAAAAAGAAATCAAAAGCCGGAGCAATTGAGGTCACGGGTGACGCCTCCCTGGTGCACAAGTGTCAAGCGGTGCAGCATCAAGCAGAAAGGTAGATATATATGCATGCTGTCAGTACTGCTCGCAGTACAGTTTTGCGCTAACACCCATGATTAAGATGATAAGATCGTAGCTTTTGTCATGCAACTTGCAAGCGTCCCAAGTTGTACGTATCGGATCACGCAAGTGACCAGGTTCAGCTGTGCGTATCGGATCACGCAAGTGACCAGGTCTACTACGCCGCGGCTGAACCAAAGCAGGCCCAGCGCCGGCGCGGGGCGCGGCTGATCGAGCGGGGCGAGAGTGATGGCGCGCCATGTGCCGCTGCCCCCGTGGGCCTCGTAACCCGCGCGCGTATGGATCCTGCTGAGGCGCGTACAGGAGGAGATGGGGACGCGGCCCGACGGACGGCTCGACCCCCGGTCCGCCTGCGCTGACACCTCGCCGCGTTCCAGGGCAGCAACGCCAACCCTCGTGGCGTTTCTAGCCTGGGCAGCAACGCCAAATACACATGCGTTTCTACATGGGCTGCAACGCGAGCTACCTCGGCGTTTCCATGTGGAGCAGGAACGCAAGATATCTCGGCGTTTTCATATGGAGCAGAAACGCTACGGTCTCTGACGTTGCCAAAAGGGTCAGATCGTGAAATACTTCCATGTCAAGTTCATTTTGTGACAAAGATTGCCAAAAGGGTCAGAACAGTGATTTTGTCCTTGGAAAGACGATTGGGCCATGTCCTGACGACCGTTTTGTTTCATTTGAAAGTTCTTTTTTTTGGAACATAGTATAGACGCAAGCGCTCATATACACGCGCATACACTCATCCATATGAACGCACACACGCACATCCTACCCTTAGGAGCACCTTCGAGAGACTGAGCCGGCATATCATCTTAAGATTTACGAAGTCATTTGATCCCTGGTGGGCCGAGGATACCACAGTCCCTCTAACCATCCAACCACAGGTTGATTCGCATTTCATTTAAAAGTTCTAACAAAATAGTTAGAGGGTGATATTCTGTTGGCACGTGAAATTTCAAGTTTAATCACATTATCATTTGCAGGTGATGAAAAACGAATTCAGCAATGAACAGTGGCATTTATTGTTCGGCACTATTCAATGCTGGTTTTGGGGATTTTCATATCTCGTAAATGTAATGTGTTTCAACTTGGAATTTCACATGGGAGTAGAACATCACCCTCTTAACATACCATTTTTTTTTTTAGATTTTGAAAAAATAAATCAAAACATAGTGTGAACATGGTTTTCATCGAAACTTGGTTCCACATGATACTTCCTCATTTTCTTGGCCCTGACAACCACAACACACTCCATATGCACAAATGTATTTACAATAAGTCCACATTTACATAAGTCGCATTGTTTTACTATGAAGTATGGGGTAGTGCCACTGTTTGCTAGGATGAGGAGCTGCCAATCAAACATTTTAGTTAGATACCTAGAAATGTGGTTGTATGCTCGCAGTGCCAGGAGACAAGGGGGACCAGCAGGGCCCTGCCCCCGTAACACAATTAATTTAGACGCTAACATGCATGTGAAACAATTATTCCCTGCTAAACTGGTATATTTTCATGGATCGGGCCTCCCCAACAAGTCTTAATAACACTCACCCCCCTCATTTGATTTTCCTGGCTCTGACACTGTATGCTTGAGCAATCAAGGATTAAGCTCTAGGTTTAAATGTCTCAGTAAAGCGGATTGTCTTTCTTTATGTAGAAATCGGATTGTCTTTCTGTTATGTAGAAAGCGGATGTTCTCATCGATAATGAACTCTTATGAAGTGACGATTCATCAATTTTAAAGATCATCGACTATGATCTTTGATTGATGTAGTGCCTATGCATGTGAAATTGACGATGGACGTGTGTCGCGGTATAGGAGCTTTCTCCACCGACTCTTGGCACCAGACATGAAGACAGCGGCATGTGGGCGGCCATCATCCTACTTGTGGACGGCCATCTAGGTCCACCCCTTCCCTACCCTTCCATGTGTCTCTGGTGAAAATCAAAAATCCCTCGATTTGGGCGATGGCGGCAAATTCGGCGCCGTCACCTTCATGAAGGCACCGCCTTCGAACAATGGGGTGGCGGGCAAGGCTCTCGTGCGGGTGATGTTGAGCAACGAGATGTAATGTTGTGATAAAATAATAGTTTTTGTAAAGATAAATGGACGTTTTGTGATGGGAAAATTAGGAAAGGGCAGCGTCATGAAATGGGAAAAATAAAATTTGATGTAAAAAATCGCTAGAAGGAGGGCTCGAACCTCCGACCTTGTGGTTAACAGCCACACGCTCTGGCCAACTGAGCTATTCCAGCTTGTGTTGGCTAGTCGTGTGGGAAGCAATTTATCCAAGATATTCCACGGGCCAGCACTCCGCCGCGAGGACCGCGTGCCGTTTGCTTCTCGCCCCATCTTCCCCCCGTGCCGGCGTCAACCAGACGACCCCTTCCGCCCGCCGTAGATCACGAGGAGAAAGAGATCGCCGCCGCCACCGCCGACGCCGAGAGAGGATGAGCTACCAGCAGGTCCCTCCGCAGGAGGCCTACCCTCCGCCAGGCAAGTCCCCCCCGTTCATCTCTCGCCAACTCCCCCCAAAGCCTCCGTTTTTTGCCCCCCAAATCGGCGCCGACGCATGACTTTCCTGGATCGATTGAGGGGCGTGTGTTGTTGGGCAGGGTCTTCCATGGTCTGATCTTTGTTTTTGCTCTGCGCGGTTTGCAGGGTACTCGCCGGTGTACCCGCCGCCGGCGCCAGGCGGGCAGCAGGCCCCCTACTACGCGCCGCAGCAGCAGCAGCCGCCGCCGCCGCCGGGGTACCAGGGCTACTTCAGCCAGGGCCAGCCGCAGCAGCCGCCGCCCTACTACTACCCGCCGCCGCCCCCGCCCGGTGGCCATCACCACCACGGCCACCACCACCATGACCACCACGCCGAGGACCACCACCACCATGGTCACCACCACCACCATCATCACAACGATGATGACTGTTGCCTTGGCTTCCTCAAAGGATGGTAATGCTAATTCAGGCCTTCTCTTGACATGTATTATGAGTTTTGGGTATGTGATTCGGATGTGTGGTTGGCTGTGGTGAAATTCTTGTTTAGATTGTGCTAGTTATGTAGTTTTTCTTTATGACAGCTTGGAGCTCATTGTTGAGAGTTGATATCATTGGATTATGCTTAGTTTTTCTCGAGCTAGCTGAATTGTGATAAGATCATCCAGAGATTAATTTTCCCGTGCTGGCTGAATTTATGTTATAAAAAAATCAGTAGCTGTTGCCTAAACAAAAACTTCACAATGAAAAGTCTTATATCTACTAGCACCTAAGCAAAAAAAAAAAACATTGTGTAGAAGTAATGAAGGAAAAAAAAAAGCATTGTGTACAAGTAATGTATACAGAATCATAGATATATGCTGGTGTGCATTTGCCTCCATATTGAAACATTTAGTAATATAATACACAACTTCAAAATATTGCCACGCTGTAGCAGGAGCCCGTATAGTTTTCTGTTGACAGTGTGTAATTTGATTTATCAATGTCGTTAAATCCATTGTTTATCATGTTTGGGTTACATATTGTTTGCACATCTTTGGAACACTGCATTTATACATTCTAAATGGACATCTAAAAGAGAATGGAGGCAGGATACGTCTGCTAGACTTGTGCACACTGTTGCCTGATGCAGAGTTGCAGATAGTCATTGACCTTGGACAGTGGCAATCTGGAATAACCGATGGATGCTCATGTTCTCTAGTAATTGCATCAATGGTTTGTGTTCACCCAAAAATACATCCCTTGAGGAGTGCCTGTAATTAACTAGTTTGAATATACTGCCTGTTAGCTGAACCCAAAAGAAAATAAGAGCAACAGCGTCAGTGTGTTATGCAAGCACCTGTAGGAAGCCATGACTGCACACGTCATTTTAGGCACCAAGCCTCGAACTTGTGTACAAGCGAAGAGTTTTCATTTCCATGCGAAATAATACTATACATTTAATCAGTCTCTAAACTTGTATAAGTGGATGTAAGGCAATCAGTTATCACTACCTGAAAAATACCAACATGCCTTAATCAATGTATGTCTGGGGTTTAGACGTACACCATACCCGAGTATCGATTCATACTACACAGGATGATGTCTTGATACAGACTTTTTTTTGTTTGACAAAGATGGGTATACATGCATAATTCAATGGATGAAGCATTTTATTTCAGAAGACCCCTGGTATTTTCATTCTATTTTCCTGTTGTTCATCGCATTAACCTCCCCGCGTTTCCTTTCGCAGGTTGGCCGCTCTATGCTGCTGCTGCTGTCTGGAGGAGTGCTGCTGCTGTTTCTGGTGATATGCATGCTTGGAAGCTAGCCTTGCCTTGCATCTTCGACATTGGGCGTGCCACTGTATCTAGTGAATCTTCTGACTTGGTATTATTATATGTCGCTATATGAACGTGTCCTGTTACCTGTGTCAAATAAACGGTGTTTACATTGTTTTTGCTGAACTGTTTGGACCATGGATGATCGGTATTGTGCAAAGTGTACATGATTCAGACTTGATTGTTTTCCATTGGTTGATTGTGGAAGTTTGGTGCTGAAATGCTCGTAGATTGAGATCTGAAGGTTTAAGTTTGTACTTTGGCATAGTAACTGATAGGTCATGCTGTTAATTGATAAAAAATATCAGTGTTCTCAATAACTGGTATTGAAAGGTTGGCGTATTAGAACTCTCCCATGACATATTCAAAAATAGGTTGGAATCCTACAACTCTAGCAAGCGATTGCTGTCACAGCTGACTACTCCGTGCCAAGGCTAGTGTTTTTACCCGAAGACGATGAGTTCTTTTTTATACCAAAGATAGACGCTCCTATGATATTATGCATCGATTTCTTAGGAAAAATTCGTGTGGGTTGTAATCCTACAGATCAAACAATTGGCTGCTGCCATGACTACTCGGTGCCAAGGCTCTAGGTTTTTTACACAATAGACAGATGATTACACACTGTAGTTTTTTGTTTAACTTATATACACTGGTTTTTACACTAAAATAAACAATTGTACACTATAAACATCAATGACCATACATCTTATGCACGTACGCTCTAGAGCATTCTACTAAGATAGTTAAGGATATATACTGAAAAATAGATGCTTACTCGTATAAATACATTACAGTACATATAAGTTCCACAAACTAGAAAACAATTCAATGAATGTCTCAAACTGAACTGTAAAAAAAAACATCTCTATGACAAAATCTCAATTTATCACAAACTAGTAACCAATTCAATGAATGCTCCTATGGATGGAATTAAGGAGTTTGACCCTCTTTCTCCGACTTCATATAAAAGAGCTATAGCTCTTCACAAGGAGGTTGGCGTCTCGAGAAGGCCGGATTGTCTCAAATTTGCCGTCAGTTCGTAGTTAGCCCGCGTATATTGGATTGACAAAGCCCGACATAATGATCGAGGCCACTTCTCCAGGTGTTCATAATTTGTAATTGATGGTTCCGATCACCTGAGAAATCCAAAATTTACTACGTGGTCGTTTTCACAAAGGCACATGCTCTTCATTATTCCTGTAAATCCATAAAATGATTCTACTTGTGATGATTGATGTTTGATACTTTTCCCAATTTTGTTTTATTGCTTCTAACAATCTTTACCTCTGCGACTGGATTAGATACATAACATTTTCCAGACGTGATTGCTGTGGGAATAGTTGCTTTTGTTTTTTACTCCATGTTCATACTAATGCTTATTAGATATAGACAATGTTATTCTTATGTTCGAGCTCTGCACGAGTAACTCGTTTGTCGATGTTCAAAGGTTGCCATAAATCTGTTTGCGCTGTGGTGTTCTGTAGTAGTGTTGGTTCTCGTGTCATCATATTGATTGACAAAAATATATTTTGATAGGTCAAGCACAAAGAATAACACTTTATTTAGCAAGGATATTTTGATGTTACTAGAAGGACTGGGCGCGCTTTGCTACGCTGTTAGATTAAAAAAACTTAATCACTCTGTTGCAAAATACAATGTGTATTAATTTTAAAAAATGCCAAACCTTCTAAATTTGATTAAATTTGTAGATAAATATATTAAAATCCATAATATCAAATTTTTGTGATTAGATTCATCGTTAAATGAATTTTCATATTTCTTATTTAATATTGTAGATGTCGATATTTTTGCTCTCAACTTGGTCCAAGTTGAAGAATTTGACTTTCCAAAAAACTAATGCCCCTTATATTTTGAAACTAATGAAATATTTCGTTTGATGTGTGGGGGAGATGACATAGTGTGTTTTAATTTTTTTATTTATATTTCGGTAATTTAATGGGCCTTTCTTGGTGTGATTCTATATTATATGCTAACCAATCTTATATATGTGGGAAAATTTCTACGTCGACGGTTGCATGGGCGTGATTGATATGTTTTTATAGGCCGGTTGATGTTGATTGATTTGAAAAACTGTTGATTCGGTAAAAATCGTAAACCAAACCCATTAGAAAGCATAGTGTATTTGTCTAAAGAATTGAACGAGTGAGTTTTGAGAAATTGTTGACCAGGTCAAAATCGGGTGACCCAATTTTAATTGAAGTCTTGGAGACCTCAATTGAATATGGACTCTTTATATTAAAACTAAGGAGTATAGTGTTATAGAGATATAAATAAAATGATTAAATGAGAGAGCTTTGAGAAATTGTTGACCATGTTAAAATCGGGTGTCACAATGTCATTGGAGACCTCAATTGAATGTGAGCTCTCCAATTCTAGGGAGATTAGTGTTATAGTATATTTTATAACTTTATACAATGAGATAATGCAAAAATAATAGATAAAAGCCGTGTACTGAACAGCATGTAAAAAATCCAAATGACACATGCAAAAACATATAGAAAACTTAGCTGCGCAAATGTGAGGTCATCATTTCTAGTTGTCTATAAAACCGAGTGAAAGCTTTCTGTCTAAAATCCCAGAGAGTTCTCACAAAAGTTTCATTAACGACCAAGAGCCTGCTCAACAGCTGATTTTTCACAAGAATCGGCTCATTTCCCTCGGCGTTAGAATTTTTAGATGCATCAGAAAAGGGCGAAAAATCAGGCACCCACAGACGCCACATCTCCTCGTTGCTTCGACAGCATAGGTTAGACGATAGGTTCTTTTCAAATGCTTGAAGTTCTGCTCGTCTCAATTGTTTATCAGTGCCTTCATATTCGGCTCTTTCTAATCCGCAAGCGAAACAAGATGATGAAGAGCCAGAACAAGGTCCAGTATGTAACCTTCGGTCCTCTCCTTGTTGGCGTAGTAGACTTTCTTGTTCGAACCAGTTTGCTTCGTCGACATCGGTACCCTCAATCCTGATACAGTGAATTAAGTCATGAGAATCTATTTGCATGAGAAAAAGGCAGAAACAAGACGAGCGGGCGATTATACGTACCTTTTCATCTCCCATTCTCCGAATACTCCATTCACGTGGTACCGCCTGGTAGTCATCAAGAAGGCAACAAAGTGAACCGGGAGTATATCATCAAGAAAAAAGATTTCCACATCTGTGCAGTACTATTACAAGCAGTGGTGTTTTGTTAACTTGCATGAAGTACCTGGTGGATTCCGCAGCTGGCACAAGCCATCGCAATACTCTGTTCATTTCAGCTCTCACCCCTGCCCGCGTCATGGTCTACAAGATGCAGATGCAACCGATATGACAAGGGATGGATTCACTATTTTACCAATGCTACTCTTTTTTTTTTTTTGAAAAGGGTGTGCTACTTACCTGATCTTTGTCGGGAATACGCAGCTGGGTACGTAGAGCTGGCTTAATCCCAGGAGGCAGTGCTTGGTATAATGCCTCCCGAGCATTTTGAGGAAGCGCCGGTGATGCCAATGCCTGACAATAGGATATGTAGTCATTAACGCATAACAAGACTCTATGATTGTCTGGGGAGAGGGTTACATCACATCTGGATTTGGAATGCTAAGCTCTTCATGTGGCAGCTTTTCCAGGATGCAATTTGTGTGTGTGTGTGTGTGTGTGTGTGTGTGTGTGTGTGTTCTTTAAATTTGAAATAGTGGCAAAAGCTTTGCCAAATTTCACTGAATAAAAAGTTCACGAATAATGTGGAATCAGTTCATCACATGTTCTTTGGCTGTGGGGCGGCGAAAGTGGTTTGGGAAGTTGTTGATCTCTCCCGGGAACTTTATGTACCCTAATCATTTGTGGCAACAGTTTGCTTGGATGCATGCCTATCTCCCTTTTGGGGATAGATTTTGTACAGCTGCTTTGGAGAAGGAGCAGAGTCTCTTCTGATCATAGAGTGATTCGGTCCCCTTATGACATTGTGTTCCATGCTTGTTCTTTGTTTCTGTGTTAGGCATTTGGGCAGGGATACAGAAGGATGAAGATAGGGGGAGGGTGTGGGTGCTGAAGCTTGGCATTGAGAAGATATTGTGGCTGTATTGCTTCGCTGCAGTAATGCTGGTCATGTGTTTTTTGGCCTCAGCTTTCCTCCTGTCTGAACTTCTATTGTAAGGATCCTTAATTTCGGTGTTCAAGTTGTTGTCACAATTACTGCTATGTACTATAATAAACTTCTGTTGTAATTTCCAACTTCACATAATAAACATGTGGTTTCCTTCAAAAAATATTTACTGATATATAACTTGATGTCGGGGGAGGCATACCAATGCTTTTAGCTGCAAAATGACATTAGCATAATGCAACGCAAGTCCAGTAGCCCCTAACGTTTTCGTGAGGTTGATAGCTATGTGAAGTTCTCCATATGATTGCTCTGCATTTGCATGGCTCTTCAAGAAAGCTTCGTTGATTTGAAGATGCATGAAGTCTACGATCTCCACAAGTTTCTCCACAATCTGCAACAAGACAACATGGATAATTGGTAATTCCATGACTTGACTTAAATTGAAGAAACACTAATCATAAGTCATCGTCCTTAGGGGTTATTACATCGTCCATACTCTTTGACCAAAGCGATTTGTTTTTTAAGACCTTCACCGCACCCCTTTGGTTCTTGATAGCATCAATTTGTTTCCTAACAGGAATAGCCCCTACATCTGCATATAGTTGTTGTATAATTAGAAAGGAGAAGAGACTCATTGAATGCAGGTGATGAACTAGCTAGTTTGTAGTACAATAAGCGTGCTCAAGTCTGTCGAGTGCTAGCATTTCTTCATGTAGAACCTGAACAAATGGAAAATGGAATCTCAATGTTTTGTCAGATGAAAATATCGCTCTGCAAAAAAGGAAAACATTGCTCTGCAAGGATGTGACGACTGCGGAAAAAAAATGTATATACTAACCCGCGTGTGTTGTGCCAATCTTATCAGATAGTGCATACTGGGAGGTGCTTCTTCACTGGAGTTCTTAGATGGCAGTGGAGAATCACCTCTGTTCATTGACAAGAGCAATGTATGTACACACAACACATAAAGATGAGGCATTGCTAAACATGGACTCCACAGTGAATTAAGTGGCGACCGCGATAAGTTTTACCTGCATAAATATCTACTGAGATTGTGCCATTGACGATCTTCACACAGATCTCCAAACCTGGCAACCTCTATCAAAAATCGTCTCAAGTCCTCTCTGCATAATTCCAACCAAATGCATGTAAGATTTTTTAACAAATAAATTGATAAACTAATAGGTCCAGCAAATCATGTTACTGTATGTCGTCTTCAATGAGAATGGACAACTGACTGTAATCTTCCGAAATAAGACGGCAGACACCTTCAGACCTTAGCACACCCTCTTTCAGGTGCCTTATTCTTTGTTTAGAGAAGGATTTTATCAGATTGGAGCCCTTGACAATTGTGTTGGCAATCTCGAAAGCGTGGATCGATATCTTTCTTCCTTTGGGAGCAGAGCGGAAAACGGCGCTCATATTTGCAGAACTTGGGGCGAATGATCTACTTATCATCCTGTTCAATTTTGATACTAAATTGTTTGAATTCACATCGCCACACCCTGCAAATGCATCTATTTCTAGTTCCTGTAATATTAGAGGAAGCCATGTACTTAGTATATTGAGCACTTTTATTTCAGGCTAGTAAATTAACATGCAATGCTCTTCCTGCAAAAAAAATATGCAATGCTCGACTACCGAATTAAGATAACTCTTAAAGGAGCAATGCAATGCTCGGCTACAGCTCAGCAACGTTGACCCGTATGGGCTGTTCTGATTTTTGTGCTTTGCACCTCTGTAAATCTGTAATCTAAAACTATTTTCTTCCTTGACTAAATACATGAAGCAGTGCTACTGCAGATTCTTTCGAGGGAGATTTTTCTTGACAGAGGAGCATTTTTAAGATACACAAGTTTTATCTCCTTAAGAGTAAGAGGAATTCTTGAAGTTCACGGGCCATTGTAGGTGAGATTATTACCACTTATTTAGTACCACACAAAATTTTATTCACTAAAAATAAACATACACGAGTTAAGGCCTTCCACTATGTAGGCCAAAAGCGATGCCAAATCCACTTTTGGTTCATTTGGAACCGGTGCCCTCCATTGCCCAACCGGTGCCATAAAAAAAATTCAGGAACCGGAGCAAGTAGCTGCTCCGATGCCCAGCCGGTGCCAAATGCAGAAAGCAGTAAGCAATTAGCCCATGGCCCACTGCAGAGAGAGAACCAGACTGAAGAAACTTACGTGAATAGGGCACCTCGGTCCCACTTTCCATCAGGCTACAAACACAACATTGTGAGACCGGTGCCAAATAAAATAGTCAGGGCATCGCTGCCCAACCGGTTATATTTTAATGCACTGGGCATCGACTACATAGTGGAAGGCCTAAGTAGATATGGCATGATGTATTTTACTATGTACTTCACGTGTCCTGTATTTTTTTGGCACGGTAACCAGCGCCGTGAATGGAGTAGGATTTGGGATAAAAGTGCCCCTCTGCTTAATTCAGTGATTAGGGGGGGGGGGGGGGGGGGGTAAATAATTATCCTTCCACAAATAACTTGGCCAATCACACGATTGGAGCATGCCTTCCAAAAATAACTGGACATGAGATTTTCTATTAGGAATAAAATCAGTAATTCTAGAGGAAAGAAAGCATGTACACATAACAAATTAGAAATTCTCTAAAAAACAAATACGCCTAGCATTAAGAAAACGAGGGATTAGTAATTGACCAATCTAGCCTTTGGATAGTACTTGATGACCTATTAGTCATTTGAGGTAATATGTGTATCAACTGTTGGATTAAAATATGTGTACGATTTCCTTTTCCTTTAGTACAATAAACTTATAGCATAATAAAAAGAACTTATCATAAGAAAGGATGGTATATCAACTTTTTACTGAAGCAACATTTTTTTTCTTTCTATATTGATGTGTGTAAATCACTATGGCTTTACTGTTGCCACTTTGTTGTTTTTATATTCTTTGTTAGACTATTCATTTGATGGTTGTGTGCATCTTTGCTATGCAAAGGCCGGTTGTCGTTCTTTATGCTTTGTATCCGCTCAATGCTACATTTTGAGTTAATGTAAATCTCTATGGCACAACTGTCAAGGAAGTGCTAGCTTGAGGGTGTGTTTACTCCATACGGATGGCGCTTTAGTCTTTGATTGGTCCTCCAGCAACCTTAGGATGTTTATTCCTTTTGTAATGCTATGTTAGTCAATTTGTTTTTTTTTTCTAGTTTGGACACTTGTTTGCTTGAGCTATCCCTCTTTATTCTACAAAAACTGACTCCTAATGCAACATCCCTTTAAGTCACATCACTCTAAAAATATTTCAGTTTAAAAACTGACTCCTAATGCACCTTGAAATTGCCTTAATTGTGTCAAAACTAATGTACGAAAAAAATATATTTCAATTTATTTTTTGCACTTCAACAACATTTGATCTCCGCAACTCCACGTGTAAAAATACAAATTTTATGTAAAAATATTTCAGAATAACCTTACCAAAAAGATATAATAATATCCGCAGCAAAGCGCAGGATTTACACTTAGTTTGTATCAATTTAACTCTAGGATGTTGTATCGTTGCAATGCGATGTTTGGAGTCAATAAAATGCCCTTTATTGAAAATAAAAAAACTAGCATAACATGTACTAATGCACGTCATTACTTATCATACCTGGCCCATTGCTTGCACATCATTCATGTTAAAACAACAATTTGTGCTTTCCAATTCATTCAGCGTTTGTAGAATATCCCATGCAGAGGGCCTTTTACTGGGATCGGGATTAAGACAATTTAGTCCTAACACGATGCATCTGTTTACTTGCTCGGAACATGTTTCCAACGCTCTATGACTCAGTGTTTTTTCCAATCTGTGCCTCCAATTTGCAATCACCTACAAACTTGCCACGATAAGTTAGTATATCATGAAAATGCAAATGGTGGATTTATTCATCTTACTTTTTTTTTGCGGGGGTGGATTTATTCATCTTACATTCTCGATGAAGTCCTCAAATGGTGTTTCACTACTCTCGGGATATTTCCTGTGTCCCGTCATTAACTCTATGATTATAATGCCTAAACTGAATATATCTGACTTTGTTGTGATTAATCCATTTGTTATGTACTCGGGAGCCATGTATCCACTGCAGAAAAACAATGATATATTTTTATATACTAGATCGATCGAGAAGCAATGAAGTTCTGAGGAGGAATAGCTTACAATGTACCCCCACGACTTCTGGTGATAATTCGAGACTGTTGTTTGCCAAAGAGCCTAGACATACCAAAATCTGCAAGCTTGGGCATCATATGATCATCCAACAATATATTTTGGGGTTTAAGGTCCAAATGAATAATGCGGCACTCAGCATGAAGGTAATGCAAACCGCTGCAGACTCCCCTAATTATATCATATCTTATGTGCCACTCAAGTCCACAAGATTCAGCTGTAGAAATAGACTGTATATTGTATCATCCAACTTAATTTATGCTAAAATAATGAAGTTCAAAGGAGAACAAGATCTGGTTACAGCACAGCATGGTACGACAACATACCAGAAATATGCTTATCAAGGCTGTTATTTTTTAGATACTCGAAGCAGAGCAGTCTTGTCCGCGTTTCAGCCATGACATATTTCTCTCCTACTTGCGTCGCTTCCCACCGTGATTCAGCACAATAGCCTACAAGTTGTACTATATTTTGGTGCTTAACCCCGATGAGATAGGTGACCTCGTTCTGGAATTGATCATCTTCTAGTTGCATTTCAAAAAGTTTCTTCACAGCAATCATTTTCCCATTTTGAAGCATCCCCTGTCCAACCTCCTTTTCTCAGTATAAACATTTTCCTTTGATGAAATGTTGCATGCTGACATTTGCAAAGTGGATAGTAAAGAAGAAGAAAAAGAATCCACCATACCTTGTAAACCACTCCATACCCACCTCTTCCGATTTCTTGCTCCTTGGAAAAATTGCATGTGATGGCTTTAAGAAATTCTACCGGCAGGAAAATGGGCTTGACACTTGGCTCTTGCAGCAAGTTCTCAAATATATCGAAATCCCTAGTGTTTGGCAGGATAGAATTGGCATGTCTACTAGTTTCGATGCCCATTTTCTTGTATCTTATAATACTTGCAATCGGTTATGGCGGTCCGTTTACCTCCGTATCCCCCTTTTATGTGAGCCAGTCTTGCAAGCAGCTGAGGTGATGACCCTCTCTGCTCCAAAGTTGGGATAAAAGTTGTCAGGAAGTTCCAATAGTATGTAACAACGGCCGATTAGAGTGTAACGTAGGTTAAGTTGGCATCACGAGTGGTTGTGGCACGACTAATTAGGTAGTCTGATTTGCATTATCTGTAAAATAAGGCGTGGCTTTGTTTTATGGTATTTAGCTAGCATGTTGAAAGGAATTTGCAGGTGAAGAAAGACAACGTTGCCTGAAATTGGGAGCATCGTCTGGTCAACAGCAAGGATAAAAGTGAATCGGGCCACCCTTGTGACTAAGAAGGGCTGAGGAATAAGTACCCTTCCGTGATCTGCAACAAAATTTGCACCCATCTTGGGATTGAATTATACACAGGCACAACTAATAATGAAAGGATTAAATTACAGGTGTGAAGAAATGTACTAGTGCATGGAAGTAGTGAACAAAACCTTGATTGCCATTTTACTTGCTAATGCAAGATCACCTAGATCTGGACTCGGACGTATATAAAAAAAGGCTAAAGTGCAGAAATAGGATAAATCGGGATTGTTGTGAAAAACCGATGACTACAAAAAATAAAAGTACCCCATCCAATCCAAATTAATTTGGACTTTAGTACAAAGATGTACTAAAGCAGCGTGAATTAATTTAGGTGGGAGGGAGTAATTTTTTTTGCATTTTAGTCTTCAGAAAGT
The DNA here is from genome assembly GCA_039707655.1 of Elymus sibiricus. NCBI lineage: Eukaryota > Viridiplantae > Streptophyta > Magnoliopsida > Poales > Poaceae > Elymus > Elymus sibiricus. The sequence continues at coordinate 347,332,786 of CM077671.1, forward strand.
ATACTTTTCAGTCGGGGCTATAGTTGATTTAGCTATCCCAAAGTCCAAACGCCACCCCATATCTAGTTATGCTCGCAGTCCTATCTCGCACCCCTTTTTTACTAGTGGCGGCCTTCTCCCCCAGCCCGCACGGCAGAAATCCATGGCTTCCAAGATCTGGGCGCACAATCCGGCCGCGGGAGCTTTGCTGCAACACAAGGACGCTCTGGCGATCGGGCGATCGAACCTGAACTATTATGCTACTGCTGTATATCCTACCTACGCGAGAGCAGGGGAAAATAAGGCGCGCGGGAGGGGAATAATAACACCAGTGTCAATGGAAATCGATTCCGTGGAAATCGACGCATAAAACAGTAGAGGTCGATCGATCCCTAACCTGGGCAAGAAAGATCAAGGCCTGCCTCTGCAGTCTGCACTGCAGCGGCGGTGAATCGAAGATGTCGGGATACCTTGACTTGACCCGGCCAAAGGGCTCAATGGCAACGCACTGATAGCGAAGAATTGTTGGCTTGACCTGGGTGGCAGACTTCGACTCACGATGATGATATATGCCACTGGCGGCACCGCGTTTATCTATCTCCCACGGGCTCACTGGCAACGTACTGATACTGATAGGAAGGAAGAATTGTTGGCCTGGCCTGGCTGGCAGGCTCATGGTGCGCATGGTTTAAGAAGGCGCAGATGTAGACATTAGAGCCTTCCGGATCAAATTCAATATTCTCTATATACCAGTATAAAAATCACCACTCGGATATTATAGAGCCGACCAAAATAAAAAAGAAGAAGCTGTTTTTCAACTTCTTGATGATCGGACGGTAGAGTGTACAAAGACCGACCCCCCCCCCCCCCCCCCCCCCCCCTCCAATCACCCACGTGTAAATCCATCACCTTCCAAATTAAATAGTAAGCGCTTCAGCTCATCTCCTATCCCCACACGCTTCAAGAGACACAACACACAACATACTGACACCGCAACGCTCGGCTGATTGACGCGTACGGCATACCCGACCTCCTCTTGTGACCTCTAATGCTCTAACACGACGCCAACCTCCTCCACCCCGCATGCGCACAACACCGCACTTGTGACAGCCGGCGCGTCCCCCTTCCCCAATGCTCATGATTCTCGATTGTCTTGTTTCAGTTTATCCAGGAGCCGCCGGTAGGTTTCCTCCTAGCACTCTAGGTGTTTGACGAATTGTGTATAGGTTTTTCTTTCTTTCTTTCTTTCTTTCTTTCTTTCTTTCTTTCTTTTTGTTGTGGACAGACGAGTATTCGTTTCGTTCCTAAATATAAGTCTTTTTAGAGATTTCAATATAAATTACATACATAGCAAAATGAGTGAATCTACACTCTAAAATACGTCTATATACATCCATATGTAGTCTGTATTGAAATCTTTAAAAAGACTTACATTTAGAAACGGAGGGAGTAAATGGTAATTAAAACAATTGCATTGTAGATGAGTTCTATTGATTCATGTTCTCGGTGCGACGATTCCTCGTCGGAAGAGGAATATGACATGACCGAAGAGGAGAACATTGCTTTGATATTGATGATGTACAAGAACAAGAAGCCCAAGCAGGGATAGGCAAGAGGCGCACGCATTGATGCGCCTCTACTTTGGTCCATCTCCAACATATCAAGAGCGATACTTTCGCTGCCAGTTTAGGATGTCTTCGAACTTGTTCCTTCACATTGCCAACTGTGTGAAGCAACATGCTTGGACCTTTGAGCGGAGGAGGAATTGCATCGGCAATCTTGGACATAGCACCATCCAGAAGGTGTCCGTCACATTGTGCATGATGGCATATGGTGTTCCGGCTGATTTCATTTAAGATAACTTGACAATGGAAGAGAGCACTTCAATCTTTTATATCAAGCAATTTGCAAAGACAATGGTTAAGGTGTTTGGGCCAGAGTATCTGAGAGGAACCAATGCTCAAGACACGGCGAGGCTTTTGAAGATGAACTCAGCCCATGGATTTTCAGGTATGCTTGGCTTCATTGATTGCATGCTCTAAAAGTGAAGAACTGCCATGCGGCAATGGCATTGGACAATAAATGACAAAAGGATGCCACCATCGTCCTTGAGGCCGTGGCCGATAACGAAACATGAATTTGGCAGGCATACTTTGGGATGGCTGGTTCTTGCAATAACATCAAGGTGCTACAACGGTCATATCTTTTTGCCAAGTTAGCCAACGAAGAATCACCGCCGGTGAAGTTCCAAGCAAATGCCACACATACAACATGGGCTACTACCTTGCAGATGGGATCTATCCAAAGTGGTATGCTTTTGTGAAGCCAATTTCAAGTCCCCAAGGTAAGAAAGAACTCTACTTTCATAATGCTTGCTCAAGCGGCCGCTAGGAAAGATGTGGAGATGCTCTTAGCCCCCTCCTTTTTCCCGCCTGTGACTTCGTTAGGGGCAAAGAAGAGTGGGGACCCATTCATTTCGTTTTTCATTTTCTTAGGTCTTGTTTCTCTGGCGGCATCAAAAGGGAAGTGGAATGTTTCCAGAAAATAAGTATCAACGAAATAAGTACCATCAAAATGAACTTACTAACATCTAGAAGGAGCCCCTTCTTTTTTTCCCGTCCGACAGCTTCATCAGGGCAACGAAGGGTGGTGGAATGTTTCCGGCAAATAAGCATGCTACAATTGAAGGAGCTTCGGCTCAACGGTCGTCGCTTCACATGGTCCAATGCGCAAGAGAATCTTGTCCTCACCAAGATTGACCATCTCCTCTGCACGGATGACTGGGATGTGCTCTTCCCCACTGCTCACCTCCAAGCAATCCCCAGTTTATGCTTTGAACGTGCCCCGCTGCTTCTGCAAGGGGCCCGGTCTGCACCGAGCAAGCCAACATTTAGGTTTGAGGAGTTCTGGCTCAAACACGACGACTTCAACGATAAGGTTTCCAGCGTCTAGCATAAGCCGGTTGGTGCCTCCGACCCCATCCACCGGATCCACATAAAGCTCAGTCGCCATGCGAAGGCTTTATGGATATGGCAGCGTGAGAATATTGGAGAGATCGTGATGAAGATTGCGATCTGCAAGGAGATCATTGGTAAGCTGGATGTGGCTGAGGAGGACCGTGCCCTTTCTACTAAAGAGTGCATGTTAGGACGCGACCTGAAAAGCAACTACCTCAACCTCCTCACCATTCAGAAGATTAAGATGCGCCAACTCTCTAGACTTACTTTCATCAAAGCCGGTGATGCCAATACCAAGCTATTTCACATTTGAGAAAATTGTCGGCGGAGGAAACACTTCATTCAGACTCTTCAATATCCCTCCGGGATCGCCATATACCACGCGGACAAGGAGAAGGCCATTCATTCCCACTTTAGGGTCTCCTGGGGACGGAATCTAAACATTTCGTCCAGCTCAACTGGGAGGCCCTCGGTTATCAAAGGCACAACCTTTCTGACCATGACGCGGATTACGATGAGGCGGAAATCCATGAAGCCGTCTTCTCACTCCCCTCTGGCAAGGCTCCGGGACCTGATGGTTTCATCGTGACATTCTTCAAGGCGTGTAGGGACATCATCAAAAACAATTGTGTGGCTGCAATCCTTCAGATGGCGTCCCTTCGTGGCGATTGCGCAGCTCTGATTAACTCAGCCGACATAATCTTGCTGCCCAGCAAGGCGGATGCCCTTCGGATCAAAGACTACCAGTCTATTAGCCCGATTCATGGTCTATCAAAGATCTTCTCCAAGCTCCTAGTGAACCAGCTTGGCACCCATCCTCAACGACATCATTTCCAGGAGCCAGAGCGCCTTCATCAAGAAAAGATGCATCGATGACAACTTCCTGTTTGTCCAAAATCTCATCAAAGAGCTGCACCAATCCAAAACTCCTGGCCTCTTCCTCAAGATCGATATCTCCAAGGCCTTCGACTCGGTTAACCGGGCATATCTCTTCGAAGTGATGGACCACATCGGCTTTGGCCAATGCTGGAGGGAATGGATTTGATTATCCCTCCGCTCGTCATCTTTGCGCGTTCTCCTTAATGGCAGCCCGGTGTCCCATTTTCTCACTGACAGGTTCTTCGACAAGGGGAACCCATGTCACCCATGCTCTTTATCATGGCCATTGACCCGCTGCATCATCTTATCTGCCTGGCAGGTGTCGGCTGACACGGGGTCCTCATGCCCGTCAGGGCCCGGGCTGCGCGTTGCAGGATCTCCCTATATGCGGACGGCGCTAGAATATTTTCCAACCCCGACAAGAGCGAGCTCACCGCAATCCATTCCATCCTTGAGTGCTTAGGGCATGCTAGCAGCCTCGTTACTAACCTTGTGAAGACATAGGTCTTCCCCATTCGCTGCAACGACACCGAAATGCAGGATATTCTCGCCGCCTTCCCCACCAAGATTAGCGCCTTCCCGGGCCGCTACCTAGGCCTTCCGCTGCATTTTCGGAAGCTTCAGACAGTCCATCTACAACCTCCATTCGACAAGATCAGGGCGCACCTACCAAGTTGGAAAGGGAAAAAATACCGTTAGAGTTGGTAGGGTCACCCTTGCCAAAACCGTTCTTATCGCGATGGCGATCTTCCACGCGACGGTTATACCTCTTCCCAAGTGGGATCGCAACAAGGTGGACAAGATTGCTCGGAGATTTGTTTGGAGAGGCGACGAGAGCGAGTCCACGAGTGAGGGCACTCACTCGTCAATTGGAAGACTATTTATCGTCCCAAGGACCATGAGGGACTAGGCATCTCAGATCAACTAATTAACTACTTCCATATCCTCATTTTTTTAAATTGTTTCCATTCCAAAAAAAACTAATTAACTATCTCCCAGATCGGCCTCAAAATCTAGGTCCCCAGCCCATGGGCAAGGTCGGGCCGGGACGACTGGGTCGGGTTCCCATGGCCAGGTATACCTCGAGCCGCCCGCATATATTTGGACCCCGCGGTCTGGACGTGTTTTGCCATTCAACGCGTTCTTGTATCGGTCCGTTCGGTCGTCCGGACACTTTCTTCCGCAAACCTGAGACAAAAGTGAGGGACTTTGTGGCCGTCCGGACCGCTCCCACGCCCGCTTCTGACCACCCTAGCCCACCCAAAACCCTCCTCCATCGCCCGTCCGACACGAGCTGCTCACATTCATGCCGCTGTTGAGCGGCCGCTTCCGCATTGAAGTCGGTCCAGAGCGGACGCGACCTCGCACTGGCTCCGGCATTGAAGCGGCGCGTCGGCCGAGGGCACTCCCCGTTGCATGCCCGGCTGAACACGCCTCCTCGCCGCATTCAAACTTCTCGATTAAGCTTGTGCGTGTGCTGAGAAACCTACTCTGGTCACACGTCCGTTCCTGAGCCACCCGACATTAAACACAACATCGGGTAAGCTCCACGCGCCCGCCTGCTATTTAAAGAAGGCCAGCCATCGGGCAACAATCACACCTCTCCTTCGCTCCTCACTCCTCCTTCCACCATTTTCTCCACCTTTTTCGTGGCATCTGGCGAGCAGGAAGAGCCCGGTATAAAATCTAGCTGGGTGGCCCGTCGAGCCTGCCGGATACATGCCATCTGACGTCACCGTTCGCGGGACCGCGCCCTGCCGGAGGAAATAAAAGCCCTGTCAGCAATGCAGACATGCACTCGTGGTTAAGCATGACTGGTGTCATGCGACTGTAATTGTGTGCGATTGTTGGACATGCAGCAGTAGTGACGCGTGGTTCATGGGTGTGCAACTATAGTTACACAAGTAGCATAGAAAAAAATCCACCAAAACTAAAAACGTACCAATAAAACTGATAAAACAATAACAAATAAAAAATAGAAAACGATTTTTTATGACAAATTATTAAAGAAAATAACACATGTATGCTTAAACATGTTGGCTAAAAGAAAAGGAATTGAGACGAAACAATACCAGTAAAACCATTTTTCTAGTATGAGTTCATTTTTCATTTTAGAATGTTGCTCATGTATATTAATTAATAGGTAATTAGTCTTTTGAGACAAGAACAATAAATTCGTATTTTATAGGGAAAATAGTTTTCTTAAGAGATAGGAAATAGTTAATTAGTTTTTTAGCAACGGAAAATAGTTAATAGTTAAATAGTTAATTTGTTAATTTGTTGACCTATGCTGCCGCGTGATGCATCAGGAGGCCTTTCTGGCCCATATCAATGCGCACCCTGTGGGGTAAGAAGGCACGACACTCTGCAGTGCCCGGCGGCATGGTAAAGGAGCCGGTTCCCTCGTTAACCACCAAGTAGGGCAAGCTGAGACCTGGAAGTGGGAGCAACCGGAATGGCAAGCTGGAGAGTGGAGACGGAGGGTGGACTCTGTCTCGATGCTGTAGTCCGCTAGGGTGCCGCCCTCCTCCAGCACAGCGTCCCGTTGAAGAAGAGGCGCTGCTGGGAAGGGGCAATGCCCGTCTCATCGTGGATCTTGGCCTTCACATTACCAATTATAGTGGAGCTCCAGACCCTAAAACTAGCGATGGTCTTGCCGGTCAAAGTGTTGATGTAGTCATGTAGATACGCACCCTGTTTCTCGTCGGCTGGCTAGAATTAACATGAAGGACATTCTCACTTCTCATAAAGGATACACTTGACCAAGGCCCAATGAGAGTCGCGGGGGGAGTGCATGTGGAGGCACACCTGCTGAACAGCATACTGCAGATCCAGACGCGTCAATGTGAGGTACCGTAGGGCACCAACAATAGAGTGATAGAATGTTGCATCAGACGCAGGAGAGTCCTCCATGGCGGAGACCTTGGCCTTCGTGTCGACGGGCGTAGCGGCGGGCTTGCAGTTAAGCATGCCAGCGCGCTCGAGAAGCTCGTGAGCATACTTCTGCCGATGCAGAAAAAAACCATCGGACCGTTGGACCACCTCGATGCCGAGGAAGTAGTGCAGGGGCCCCAAGTCCTTGAGGGCAAACTCATCACGAAGACGAGCTATAAGCCGCTGAAGGAGCTCAAGAGCGGATGCTGTCAGGATGATGTCGTCGACGTAGAGCAGTAAGTATGCAGTGTCGGCTCCCTGATGATATACAAAGAGGGAAGCATCGGAGCGAGTGGAACGGAATCCGAGCGACTGCAGGAAGGCAGCGATACGCTGGTACCACGCCCGTGGCACCTGCTTCAACCCGTAAAGAGAACGGGAGAGCAAGCACACGTGGTTGGGATGCGCGGCGTCGACGAATCCAGTAGGCTGCTGACAGAACACCTGCTCGGCAAGGTGGCCATGCAGAAAGGCGTTGGAAATTTCCAATTGATGCACTGGCCAGGCATGAGAGACGGCCAACTGGAGCACTGCGCGGATCGTGCCCGGTTTGACAACCGGGGCAAAGGTTCCGGTGAAGTCCACGCCCGCACGTTGCCGAAATCCACGGACCACCCAACGAGCCTTGTAGCGCTCAAGAGTGCCGTCCGGACGAGTCTTGTGACGGAAGACCCATTTGCCAGTGATGATGTTGGCATGGGGCGGCCGAGGGACGAGCTGCCAAGTGCGGTTCCGCTGGAGGGCGTCGAACTCTTCCTGCATCACAGCGAGCCAATGAGGATCCCGGAGGGCGGCTCGAGCTGACGATAGGAGAGGTGACGGCTCGGAGGTGAAGGCAGCAAGAAGATACTCATCGCTGTTATACCGCGTGCTCGGGCGGTGGATGCCCAGCCGAGACCGAGTCATGGGGCGGGCCAGTGGGTCTGGGGTAGCAACGGGTGATGCTGATGAAGAACCCGTCGTCCCCGAGACGTCGGGCAAGGCCGCACCGGCGGAGGTGGACGCCGTGGGCGCCGACACAGAGGGCGCCGGAGAAGCCGACGTGGAGGGCGCCGAGGGCGCGGGTGACGCCACGGGCGTCGAGGTCGGTGTGACCGACGTAAGGAGAGGCGAATCCATCGAGGCAGCCGGGCGGGGAGGGACTCGACCCACGGCGCGAGGTGGAGCCTCAAAGCCAGGAGGCGGCCCGAGAGATGCTGTCGAGCGGCCATCACCGGAGCTCGCCAAAGGACTGCACGGAGCCGGCGACGTCGCAACATCCGAAGGTACCTGCTGAAAGGGAAATACCTTCTCATCAAAGTAAATGTGTCGTGATGTGATCACACGATGTGAGATAGGATCATAGCAGCGATAGCCTTTGGTGTTGGGTGGGTAGCCGAGGAAGATGCATGCCAAAGAGCGAGGAGCCAGCTTATGAGGCGTAGTGGAAGCAATGCTAGGGTAGCAAAGACAGTCGAAGATGCGTAACTCATCGTAAGTCGGTGGTGTGCCGAACAGAAGATGATGAGGTGCAAAATTTCCGCGAGTGCGACAAGGGCGGATGTTAAGAAGAAGTGATGCGGTGGCGAGCGCGTCCGGCCAAAAACGTGGGGGTACGTTGGCGTGAAAGAGAAGCGTGCGAACGCAATCATTTAGAGTGCGAAGGACGTGCTCGGCGCGCCCGTTTTGTTGCGAAGTATATGGGCAAGTGAGATGAAATATCGTGCCGTGTGTGGTAAGAAGGTTGCGGATAGCAAGGTTGTCGAACTCCTTCCCGTTGTCTGTTTGCAACGCATGAATGGGACGTCCAAACTGCGTGAAGACATAAGAGTAAAATGCGGTGAGAGTGGAGATAGCATCCGACTTTCGCCGCAACAGGAAGGTCCACACATAGTGCGAAAAATCATCAAGGATAACGAGATAGTAAAGATAGCCCGTATTACTTGCAATTGGAGAAGTCCAACCATCACTTTGAATTAACTCGAACGGGTATGATGCGACATGCAATGAAGCGCTAAATAGAAGACGAACATGTTTGCCGAGACGACAAGCATGACAAGTGTGATCGTCGATCTTATTACACGTGAAAGAAAAGCTCCGAAGAATATGACGAAGGGTGGAAGGGTTGGGATGTCCTAAGCGAGCATGCCAGAGGTCCACTCCGGTGGAGAGCGCCATGGGTGCGGCGGCGGTGGAGGCGGACGAGTGGACCGGGTAGAGCTCGTCGGGGCTGTCACATCGGTGGAGCACCATACGGGTACGGGCATCCTTAACAGAAAAGCCAAACATGTCAAATTCGACGGTGACGAGATTTTCACGTGTAAGATAACGAACGGAAACAAGATTTTTAATAAGGTTAGGGGAGACAAGTATGTTAGATAACGATAATGGCGTGGAATTGGAAGGAAAAGCGGCATGACCAATATGTGTAATGGGAAGAGATGAACCATCACCCACGGTGATACGAGTGGAGGTATGGACGGGATGGGCGGTGAGGAGGTTACCAGGGTTGGCAGCCATGTGAGCCGTAGCTCCGGTGTCCATGTACCAGTCACCGCCTCCGGTGTCGTTTTGTGGAGTAGGAGCGGAGTGCAGTGCTGCTAGTAAAGCAGGATCCCAGGGCGCTGGAGGGAGCGCCGGTGCCGATGGCTGCGGCTGCGGTGGGGGTGCCGGGAGTAGCGGAGGGAGGCTGCCGACCTGAGGCAGCGGCCCATAGGGCGCCGGATAGCCGTAGGGCAGCGGGGGCGCGTACTGCTGTGGGGCAGCATGTGTAGGAGATATGCCCTAGAGGCAATAATAAATGTTATTGATTATCTCCCTGTTCATAATTAGGTTTATGTTCCATGCTATAACTGCAATGATTCTCGAGTCTGCAAATAAAACGAGGCTTGGAGGGAAACTCATGTGCACGTGTGGGATAATAAACGGTAAAAAGTATTCCTAGTCAAGCCTCTATGACTGGCTCAAGTATTGCATGATGATCCTGTTTTCCTGATCATGGGCATGACTATGCCGGCAATTTTGAGGGCACAATTGTTGGTAGAACACTTGTGTTGAATCGACCCGAATTGATGTTATGCTATGAGATACATTCGTCATTAGTTAATGGTTTATAACACAGAGATAGTTAATGTTTGCATAATTCCTTAGACCATGAGAGTGTCGAGTTTCTTCATGCTTGCTTCATGAACTTTGGGGTTTGTTAAACGTCATCCGTAAATGGGTGGCTATTACGGCGGCTTACGGGTTCATGGAAAAGTATGTCAAGGGACTTGATAGCTCAAGATTGGGATTTGCTCCTCCGACGATGGAGAGATATCTCTGGGCCCTCTCGGTGTTACGGTATCCATCATCGTCTGGCCAGACACAAGGTGATTTGATCACAGGGATGCCGGAACACGGGAACGAGAAAAGAGAACAATACCGGCAACGAGGTAACTGGCATTGTGGACAAGTGTTGATCCACGAGGATGCCAACATGTCTCACCTCGGGTTATTGTAACATATCGCGAAGCAACAGGAATAGCTCACGGCAACTGGAGGTTCACTCGAATATTCATTCGTGTGGGTATAGGGATCAATATGGGTGTCCACGGCTCCGATGTTGATCATTGATCGGAAGGGGTTCCGGGTCATGTCTATGCTTCACCGAACCTATAGGGTCACACGCTTAAGGGTCATCTATCTGTTGAATGCTAGACAGGGAGTCTGAGAGAAAAACACCGAAAAAGTTTCGGACGCCGGAAAAGTTTCGGACAGCGGAAAAGTTCCGCAGAGAGAGGTCACCGGATGAGTTTCGGTGAAACTGGAAAAGTTGTTTCAGGGGATACCATAAAGTCAAATTGGTCTTGGCACATGCCTGATAATTCTTGGAGGGTGCCAGAATCGTTCTGGAAACTTTTTGGAATTTTCTGGAATGAAAACCGGAAATGTTCCGGAGCTGCCGAAACCGCTTCAGATGCTTTTCGCAGATGAAATCACTAAACCGGAATTGTTCCGGCTCGCGTTGAAAATTATTTTGGTGGGTACTAGAATTGTTCTAAGCCCACATGAATATTTTCAGTTCAATCAGACGCTGAAAAATGTCGTCGTGAATAGTGAAAGCACTTTTTGGATATTTTTGAGAAAGGCATATTCCTTTTGAGAAAGGGATATTCCAAAGGCATATTCCTTTTGAGAAAGGGATATTCCCCTTGGGATTTCCTATAAATAGGAAGGGAGATGGCTGCCATCTTCACATTCTTGCTCTCACATACAAAGCCATGCATGATCTGGCATTCTTCTCTCCCTCCTAGCGAAATAGTTTCGTAGAGCCGAAAGGCTGTCTGGGTTCCGGCAGGAACTAGTTCTGGACGGCGAAGCCCTGCCGGATAGATGACACCGTATGTGTGCAACTCTGTAGAGAGATCGTAGTTTCGGTCTTAGTTCGAGAGTGCCTCCCGAAGGGCTGTCCGTGTGACCGTCCGAGTTTTGGAGGTCCTCCCGAAGGGCTGTCCGAGTGACAGTCCGAGTTTCGGAGGTCCTCCCGAAGGGCTGTCCGCGACACCGTTCGGGGGACTGTGCGACCGCCTCCCGGAGGGCTGTCCGCGGGGCAGATGAGGGTATACATCCTCGCGGTTGGGAGGTTGTAAAATCCTAGCTGCGGGGATCTGCACCGCCGTTCGTCATCGACTCTACTTCCACTGCGCTACGAGTCGGTAACGAAAATGATCAAACCTTGTATGCAGTCTCCATAGTGATCCTGGGCTGGTGCGTAGGTCGGAAAATTTTTGTTTTCTGCTGCGTTACCCTACAGTGGCATCAAGAGCCGTGCTATGCGTAGATGCAGGTTGCGATCTAGAATACATAGAGATGTATGGGTGTTGCACAATATAATTAGGTAGTAGATGAGATCTATTGCTGAAAATTATTTGTGCGGGTAGCAGATGAAGTCTGTTACCCGATGTTCTTGTTGCTTCCCTAGAATTTGCATATTTCTGATCTTGATAACAGTATGGTGGAGTTTCAATGTTCTAGCAATCCGCGATCCTGATTGATCAACGAAGTGCTAACAGTTCATTGAATTCCACCGTAGTTAAAAAGAAAGATGAAATTTCGCAGACGAAAGGGCAATGCAGATATGATCTGCACGGGGGTCACGCGTATGACGAAGTTTAGTATGGGGCTCGAGATTTTATTATCTCATGTTTCATACACCCTGGAATGTTAATCTAGCGACTTGGATTATCATGCTTGATGATGGAAGTTGGTAGCTTCGGTTTGTTTCGAAACCTTAGAAGCCACGTAAAATAAAATTTTGCATGAACCGATTAGAGGCGTCTAACTTGGTTTTGCAGGATGGTTTGCATGTGCATATGATGTGGTATAGCAGTGTTCATAATAATTTGATTATGTATGAGATGACTATATGATGTAAATTGATTAACATGACCTGCGTGTCATGATTCGGCATGATGGCTGGAGCCATATGATTGCACTCTAATGACCTGCGTGTCAACCTTATGTAATGCACTTATTTTATTAGCTATAGAGATAGCAATATTATCTGGTGCACCGACAAGGTGGTGGCAATCTTCGCAAAGGTGAACACCGACGCGAATGCCGAAGACGAAGAAATGAGACTTCTCCGTCAGAAAGGGCTATACCATATCATGCTATTATGAACTGCCTGAGATGTTTATCCCTTATGATGCACCCTTCTTGATTGCGTGGTAGTCGCTTTTATTAGGGTGATCTCTCACAAAAATATCAAGTAGTTAGTGTTCTCCCAAGTGTAGCACCGTCACGGCATCTTTCCTTTCGGGGTATCACATGGATGCATGGGTACGAACGATTGTACGGGTGTGAGGCGGGTGAGTTGAGACCTCGCAGCGTGATCACTTGGTTGTCTTGACGTTCAGGCATGAAAGTCATGAGCTCGGAACACACGCATCGAAAGATGAACAAGAGTCACATAGAGATGTGATTGGCAAGTTGGCCTACCAAATGAAATTCTCGTCACTTGAGATGGATGCATCCTTGGCGTTGAATTGAAATTTGGATCTTGAATCACTCACAATCAATTATGAGAGATATTGATTTGAGTGGGAGCGCACTGTAGAATTACCTTGTTTAATTCTCAGTGCAATTAATCTTGAACACTGTCTAAGTGTGATTTGCATAATAAGTAGAATAATGGCTCGCGTTTCCACCTTCCCTATTAAAATTGAATAGCTGTTAAATATCTGGTTAAAACTTTACGGTTGGTAACGTAATGTGAGGATTGTCCTCAAGAGTGCCGAGAAGGACTTTGTCCTATCGCATACTTTCGGTATTCTCCCGCTAATGCTATGGATGATATGACTCTCGTCCTTCGATCCAAAAGCTAAAATTCCGTTACGGTCAAGTGAAATATGTTTGCTTCCATGAGACCCGAACTTCGAAAGTTTTGGGATAGTTATGTGATATTCATGGAACTGAAAATTAATTTTCAGATACAAACAAAGGCTGAAAGATATGAGATATCTAAAGCCATGTTTGTTTGCAAACTATTAGTAAAAGTGTTTACTAGGCATTTGACTGATAAGAGAGGGATCCAGGAGAACGCCTGTCATATGATGAAAGGTGAATAAAACAACAACTTAAAGAGAAAGGAAGTGTCCGAAGGGTGTTAGTGAAACTTTCACGCCTAGGAAGTCCGGGGCTATCGCCACTCTTAAGTTGGGTGCTTCTTCTGAGAGTAGGAGAAATACTAAAAGTTAAACTGTTAGAAGTATAATGGCAAATAAGAAAGAAGACTGGAATATCCAGCTCATGTATGAATGTCATACAAGTTTTTGATGTATAGAAGGCTGGTCAAAGATATAGTTCTTGGGAATTATGGTTAAACATGTTAATCACTAATTCTTGGGTATTGTGAGTTAATCACAAAGATACCCGCTTGATTGCATTCTGTTGCAACTCGATGTAAGAACTACTATGGCCTGAAAGACTAGCCAGGAATGAGGTTAAGATACACATAGGGAACATAGTAAAAGTTACTATGCCTTCCATCGGTGTATTCCCTATGTATTTACTTTCATAATTCATTTTAGAGTTTCACACTCTAGCCCTTTGCATAAGGTATCTTGCAAGAAGGTTGTTCATAAGAGAACTTTTGATGTTCGGTGTTATGAATAACATAAGGGCCATACTTTCATTATGAATGAGACGTATGTTATGAATATTGATATTAATACATTGCCTCTGTATTTACTTTCATAATTCATTTTAGAGTTTCACACTCTAGCCCTTTGCATAAGGTATCTTGCAAGAAGGTTGTTCATAAGAGAACTTTTGATGTTCGGTGTTATGAATAACATAAGGGCCATACTTTCATTATGAATGAGACGTATGTTATGAATATTGATATTAATACATTGCCTCTGTATTTACTTTCATAATTCATTTAGAGTTTCATACACTATAGCCCTTTGCATAAGGTATTTTGCAAGAAGGTTATTCATAAGAGAACTTTTGATGTTCGATGTTATGAATAAAATGAAGGGCCATGCTTCCATACAGGATGGGATGTATGCTATGAATATTGATGGTAATATGATACATCCATAACACTGACGCTAAATGTCGCAAGACTAAAAGAATACCACACAAGTGTGGCACTGCATTTGGTCACATTGAAGAAACCCGCATGGAAAATTCCATTGTGATGGATTTTGAAGTCGTTTGATTTTGAATCATCTGACACTTGCAACTTTCCTCTGAAAAGTGAAGTGACTGAAATACCGTTCACAGGCCATAAGGAACGAGCAAAGAACATATTGGTGATCATACATTATGATGTGTGTAGTCCAATAAATGTTGTTGCAAGTAGTGGATTTGTCTATCTTCAGAAATGACTCAAGTAGATATATGGATATTTACTTGTTGAGACGTAAGTCTGGATCTTTTGAATTCATTCATAAGGTTTTCAAAAATGAAGTAGAAGTTATTGTAACAACAAAATTATGTTTCTACAATTCGATTGCAGAAAGGAATATTTGAGTTACAACTTTAGCGAATGTCTAATGAGTTATGAAAGGGGTTTCATAACTTGCACCTCCTGGAACACCACTGCAAGTGGAAAGTCCGTGAAGATGTAATCGAACCATTTATGACATGGTAAGATCAAAGATGACATAAATAAAATTGCCATTATCCCTTTTAAAGTGATGCTTTAGAGACTGCGGCTTTTTCACTGAAAAGAGCTCCATCAGGTCTGTTGAAATAACGCCATGGTATGGTACGCCCAACCATGTTATATCTTTTCTTAACATTTGGAATATGGGGCTTGTGTAAAAGGTTACAAACCTATTCCAAATCAGACAAGTGCTACTTTGTAAGGTTATCCCAAGTCATTGGGTATTTCCCCACCACTATACCGAGGCAAAGGGTTTTGCCGCAAAACGGTATGCTTTTAAAGAGAATAGTTCTTACAAAAGGTGAGTGCGAGGACAGTGCAACTCGACGAGATAACCAGTATCTTCGTCATCAGGTCAAAGGAAAGGAACCTTGGAAGTGATTCCGGCGTTTCCTACTGCGACTGATACGGAAGCCTCTACATGAGATGTATGGACTTCGGTCGAACTTGCAGCTGAACCGCGTAGGAAAAACTCGTGCAAACCTCTCAGGTGCGCATACGAGATATTGTTGTTAGACAACAGTATACCTGCGATACACAAGGAAGCGTTGATGGGCCCTGACTCCGGAATTGGTTAAATGCCAAATACAATCCGAGATAGTTTCCATATAAGTGGTTCGAGATTAAAATCTTGATACACCTTTCGGAAGACTTAGAGTCTAACGAATATTTATGGAACTAAAAACTGATACGGATAAAAATGTTTTATCCATAAAGCTCGATTTGTTGAAATAACAAGTTCAAGGAGTTGACTACAATGAGGTTGTTTCACCGTAGCGATGCTTGAGGTCGGTTCGGGTTGAACTAGCAATTAATTCATATATCAATCATGAGATATGAAACATGGATGACAAAAGGATTTCCATCTGATGGAAATGAAACCTAGGACTTATATGTGATACAGTCCAAAGTAAATTGTTGATCCAGAGGATGCTAGTAAGTATGCAAACTTCAGAGTTCCAGCGATGGACAAAAGAGAGCAAAGTGGAGTTGGAATCTTCTTTTTTGATGGAATGGTCAAAGGGGTTTGACTTCATCAAATGGGTATCGAAGATACTTGTGATTCAAGAAAGTAAGTGGGAGCATAATAATATTTCTAAAAACCTTGTGTACTTGACACATTGTTAATTGGAAATAAATTTCTTGACACGAATTAGGACTTCATTTGAAAATAGTTTTTCGATGAAGTGCTTAGGCTAAATAGCCTCAATATTAGGCATGATGATCTATGGAGATAGATTTACCTAATGGGGCTAAGCAATGAATACATATTGACAAGGTGCTAAAACCTTTTAGCATTTAAAACGCCAAGGAGTGATTCTTGCCGAAGTCACATGGGAAGAGTTTTGCAAGACTCGGTGTCTCAAAACACAGATGAGCAAAAATACGAGATGGTGATTCCACACACTCTTGTGTTTGGATTAATCATGTATTCCATGGTATGTGAAACAACCAGATATGTCCAATACTCCAAAGTTGTTGTGAGTATAGATACCAAAGTGATCAAAAGTACTGATCATGGGACAACAGTGAAAGATGTCATTAGGTACTAGAGTAGTACTGATGACATGTTTTCTCGCAAGCAGAGATTATGAAGTGCTCGTTGTAAGTAATTACATCGATACAGTCTTCATCAATGCTCCATGCGATTTTCGATTTAAGTTAAGGGTTTTGTGTGATACACAATACGGTGTCACGGTAAGTTGGAATTGTTCTTAACAGGTTACTGTGGCGAATTCTATAACAAAGGCTAAGTATGTTGACGCTTTAGAAGCGACAAAGAAGTTGTTGAATCATATAGTTCATTCATGAACTTAGTATGGTTCCAAGATGGCTTTGGTCTATGGGACACTATTGCAGATAGTTGCTCCATAGCTCAGTCTGAGGAATCAGGTTTCGACCAATGATTCACACATATGCAAAGCCAAGTCCACACAAAATATGAATTTTGTGAAAGCGTGAAAATGCGAGGATATGCAAAGTTACACACGGAGCTGAAGTTGTCAGATCCGTTGGACATCAGGCTATACCACAAGCGAAGCATATTTTACACCGGTATGCCATAGGTGTAAAGTGCATTAGCGTTGACTAGATTATTGACTCTAGTGCAAGTGGGAGTCTGTAGGAGATATGCCCTAGAGGCAATAATAAATGTAATTGATTATCTCCCTGTTCATAATTAGGTTTATGTTCCATGCTATAACTGCAATGATTCTCGAGTCTGCAAATAAAACGAGGCTTGGAGGGAAACTCATGTGCACGTGTGGGATAATAAACGGTAAAAAGTATTCCTAGTCAAGTCTCTATGACTGGCTCAAGTATTGCATGATGATCCTGTTTTCCTGATCATGGGCATGACTATGCCGGCAATTTTGAGGGCACAATTGTTGGTAGAACACTTGTGTTGAATCGACCCGAATTGATGTTATGCTATGAGATACATTCGTCATTAGTTAATGGTTTATAACACAGAGATAGTTAATGTTTGCACAATTCCTTAGACCATGAGAGTGTCGAGTTTCTTCATGCTTGCTTCATGAACTTTGGGGTTTGTTAAACGTCATCCGTAAATGGGTGGCTATTACGGCGGCTTACGGGTTCATGGAAAAGTATGTCAAGGGACTTGATAGCTCAAGATTGGGATTTGCTCCTCCGACGATGGAGAGATATCTCTGGGCCCTCTCGGTGTTACGGTATCCATCGTCGTCTGGCCAGACACAGGGTGATTTGATCACAGGGATGCCAGAACACGGGAACGAGAAAAGAGAACAATACCGGCAACGAGGTAACTGGCATTGTGGACAAGTGTTGATCCACGAGGATGCCAACATGTCTCACCTCGGGTTATTGTAACATATCGCGAAGCAACAGGAATAGCTCACGGCAACTGGAGGTTCACTCGAATATTCATTCGTGTGGGTATAGGGATCAATATGGGTGTCCACGGCTCCGATGTTGATCATTGATCGGAAGGGGTTCCGGGTCATGTCTATGCTTCACCGAACCTATAGGGTCACACGCTTAAGGGTCATCTATCTGTTGAATGCTAGACAGGGAGTCTGAGAGAAAAACACCGAAAAAGTTTTGGACGCCGGAAAAGTTTCGGACAGCGGAAAAGTTCCGCAGAGAGAGGTCACCGGATGAGTTTCGGTGAAACTGGAAAAGTTGTTTCAGGGGATACCATAAAGTCAAATTGGTCTTGGCACATGCCTGATAATTCTTGGAGGGTGCCAGAATCGTTCTGGAAACTTTTTGGAATTTTCTGGAATGAAAACCGGAAATGTTCCGGAGCTGCCGAAACCGCTTCAGATGCTTTTCGCAGATGAAATCACTAAACCGGAATTGTTCCGGTTCGCGTTGAAAATTATTTTGGTGGGTACTAGAATTGTTATAAGCCCACATGAATATTTTCAGTTCGATCAGACGCTGAAAAATGTCGTCGTGAATAGTGAAAGCACTTTTTGGATATTTTTGAGAAAGGCATATTCCTTTTGAGAAATGGATATTCCAAAGGCATATTCCTTTTGAGAAAGGGATATTCCCCTTGGGATTTCCTATAAATAGGAAGGGAGATGGCTGCCATCTTCACATTCTTGCTCTCACATACAAAGCCATGCATGATCTGGCATTCTTCTCTCCCTCCCAGCGAAATAGTTTCGTAGAGCCGAAAGGCTGTCTGGGTTCCGGCAGGAACTAGTTCTGGACGGCGAAGCCCTGCCGGATAGATGACACCGTATGTGTGCAACTCTGTAGAGAGATCGTAGTTTCGGTCTTAGTTCGAGAGTGCCTCCCGAAGGGCTGTCCGTGTGACCGTCCGAGTTTCGGAGGTCCTCCCGAAGGGCTGTCCGAGTGACAGTCCGAGTTTCGGAGGTCCTCCCGAAGGGCTGTCCGCGACACCGTCCGGGGGACTGTGCGACCGCCTCCCGGAGGGCTGTCCGCGGGGCAGATGAGGGTATACATCCTCGCGGTTGGGAGGTTGTAAAATCCTAGCTGCGGGGATCTGCACCGCCGTTCGTCATCGACTCTACTTCCGCTGCGCTACGAGTCGGTAACGAAAATGATCAAACCTTGTATGCAGTCTCCATAGTGATCCTGGGCTGGTGCGTAGGTCGGAAAATTTTTGTTTTCTGCTGCGTTACCCTACAGTGGCATCAAGAGCCGTGCTATGCGTAGATGCAGGTTGCGATCTAGAATACATAGAGATGTATGGGTGTTGCACAATATAATTAGGTAGTAGATGAGATCTATTGCTGAAAATTATTTGTGCGGGTAGCAGATGAAGTCTGTTACCCGATGTTCTTGTTGCTTCCCTAGAATTTGCATATTTCTGATCTTGATAACAGTATGGTGGAGTTTCAATGTTCTGGCAATCCGCGATCCTGATTGATCAACGAAGTGCTAACAGTTCATTGAATTCCACCGTAGTTAAAAAGAAAGATGAAATTTCGCAGACGAAAGGGCAATGCAGATATGATCTGCACGGGGGTCACGCGTATGACGAAGTTTAGTATGGGGCTCGAGATTTTATTATCTCATGTTTCATACACCCTGGAATGTTAATCTAGCGGCATGAACCGATTAGAGGCGTCTAACTTGGTTTTGCAGGATGGTTTGCATGTGCATATGATGTGGTATAGCAGTGTTCATAATAATTTGATTATGTATGAGATGACTATATGATGTAAATTGATTAACATGACCTGCGTGTCATGATTCGGCATGATGGCTGGAGCCATATGATTGCACTCTAATGACCTGCGTGTCAACCTTATGTAATGCACTTATTTTATTAGCTATAGAGATAGCAATATTATCTGGTGCACCGACAAGGTGGTGGCAATCTTCGCAAAGGTGAACACCGACGCGAATGCCGAAGACGAAGAAATGAGACTTCTCCGTCAGAAAGGGCTATACCATATCATGCTATTATGAACTGCCTGAGATGTTTATCCCTTATGATGCACCCTTCTTGATTGCGTGGTAGTCGCTTTTATTAGGGTGATCTCTCACAAAAATATCAAGTAGTTAGTGTTCTCCCAAGTGTAGCACCGTCACGGCATCTTTCCTTTCGGGGTATCACATGGATGCATGGGTACGAACGATTGTACGGGTGTGAGGCGGGTGAGTTGAGACCTCGCAGCGTGATCACTTGGTTGTCTTGACGTTCAGGCATGAAAGTCATGAGCTCGGAACACACGCATCGAAAGATGAACAAGAGTCACATAGAGATGTGATTGGCAAGTTGGCCTACCAAATGAAATTCTCGTCACTTGAGATGGATGCATCCTTGGCGTTGAATTGAAATTTGGATCTTGAATCACTCACAATCAATTATGAGAGATATTGATTTGAGTGGGAGCGCACTGTAGAATTACCTTGTTTAATTCTCAGTGCAATTAATCTTGAACACTGTCTAAGTGTGATTTGCATAATAAGTAGAATAATGGCTCGCGTTTCCACCTTCCCTATTAAAATTGAATAGCTGTTAAATATCTGGTTAAAACTTTACGGTTGGTAACGTAATGTGAGGATTGTCCTCAAGAGTGCCGAGAAGGACTTTGTCCTATCGCATACTTTCGGTATTCTCCCGCTAATGCTATGGATGATATGACTCTCGTCCTTCGATCCAAAAGCTAAAATTCCGTTACGGTCAAGTGAAATATGTTTGCTTCCATGAGACCCGAACTTCGAAAGTTTTGGGATAGTTATGTGATATTCATGGAACTGAAAATTAATTTTCAGATACAAACAAAGGCTGAAAGATATGAGATATCTAAAGCCATGTTTGTTTGCAAACTATTAGTAAAAGTGTTTACTAGGCATTTGACTGATAAGAGAGGGATCCAGGAGAACGCCTGTCATATGATGAAAGGTGAATAAAACAACAACTTAAAGAGAAAGGAAGTGTCCGAAGGGTGTTAGTGAAACTTTCACGCCTAGGAAGTCCGGGGCTATCGCCACTCTTAAGTTGGGTGCTTCTTCTGAGAGTAGGAGAAATACTAAAAGTTAAACTGTTAGAAGTATAATGGCAAATAAGAAAGAAGACTGGAATATCCAGCTCATGTATGAATGTCATACAAGTTTTTGATGTATAGAAGGCTGGTCAAAGATATAGTTCTTGGGAATTATGGTTAAACATGTTAATCACTAATTCTTGGGTATTGTGAGTTAATCACAAAGATACCCGCTTGATTGCATTCTGTTGCAACTCGATGTAAGAACTACTATGGCCTGAAAGACTAGCCAGGAATGAGGTTAAGATACACATAGGGAACATAGTAAAAGTTACTATGCCTTCCATCGGTGTATTCCCTATGTATTTACTTTCATAATTCATTTTAGAGTTTCACACTCTAGCCCTTTGCATAAGGTATCTTGCAAGAAGGTTGTTCATAAGAGAACTTTTGATGTTCGGTGTTATGAATAACATAAGGGCCATACTTTCATTATGAATGAGACGTATGTTATGAATATTGATATTAATACATTGCCTCTGTATTTACTTTCATAATTCATTTTAGAGTTTCACACTCTAGCCCTTTGCATAAGGTATCTTGCAAGAAGGTTGTTCATAAGAGAACTTTTGATGTTCGGTGTTATGAATAACATAAGGGCCATACTTTCATTATGAATGAGACGTATGTTATGAATATTGATATTAATACATTGCCTCTGTATTTACTTTCATAATTCATTTAGAGTTTCATACACTATAGCCCTTTGCATAAGGTATTTTGCAAGAAGGTTATTCATAAGAGAACTTTTGATGTTCGATGTTATGAATAAAATGAAGGGCCATGCTTCCATACAGGATGGGATGTATGCTATGAATATTGATGGTAATATGATACATCCATAACACTGACGCTAAATGTCGCAAGACTAAAAGAATACCACACAAGTGTGGCACTGCATTTGGTCACATTGAAGAAACCCGCATGGAAAATTCCATTGTGATGGATTTTGAAGTCGTTTGATTTTGAATCATCTGACACTTGCAACTTTCCTCTGAAAAGTGAAGTGACTGAAATACCGTTCACAGGCCATAAGGAACGAGCAAAGAACATATTGGTGATCATACATTATGATGTGTGTAGTCCAATAAATGTTGTTGCAAGTAGTGGATTTGTCTATCTTCAGAAATGACTCAAGTAGATATATGGATATTTACTTGTTGAGACGTAAGTCTGGATCTTTTGAATTCATTCATAAGGTTTTCAAAAATGAAGTAGAAGTTATTGTAACAACAAAATTATGTTTCTACAATTCGATTGCAGAAAGGAATATTTGAGTTACAACTTTAGCGAATGTCTAATGAGTTATGAAAGGGGTTTCATAACTTGCACCTCCTGGAACACCACTGCAAGTGGAAAGTCCGTGAAGATGTAATCGAACCATTTATGACATGGTAAGATCAAAGATGACATAAATAAAATTGCCATTATCCCTTTTAAAGTGATGCTTTAGAGACTGCGGCTTTTTCACTGAAAAGAGCTCCATCAGGTCTGTTGAAATAACGCCATGGTATGGTACGCCCAACCATGTTATATCTTTTCTTAACATTTGGAATATGGGGCTTGTGTAAAAGGTTACAAACCTATTCCAAATCAGACAAGTGCTACTTTGTAAGGTTATCCCAAGTCATTGGGTATTTCCCCACCACTATACCGAGGCAAAGGGTTTTGCCGCAAAACGGTATGCTTTTAAAGAGAATAGTTCTTACAAAAGGTGAGTGCGAGGACAGTGCAACTCGACGAGATAACCAGTATCTTCGTCATCAGGTCAAAGGAAAGGAACCTTGGAAGTGATTCCGGCGTTTCCTACTGCGACTGATACGGAAGCCTCTACATGAGATGTATGGACTTCGGTCGAACTTGCAGCTGAACCGCGTAGGAAAAACTCGTGCAAACCTCTCAGGTGCGCATACGAGATATTGTTGTTAGACAACAGTATACCTGCGATACACAAGGAAGCGTTGATGGGCCCTGACTCCGGAATTGGTTAAATGCCAAATACAATCCGAGATAGTTTCCATATAAGTGGTTCGAGATTAAAATCTTGATACACCTTTCGGAAGACTTAGAGTCTAACGAATATTTATGGAACTAAAAACTGATACGGATAAAAATGTTTTATCCATAAAGCTCGACTTGTTGAAATAACAAGTTCAAGGAGTTGACTACGATGAGGTTGTTTCACCGTAGCGATGCTTGAGGTCGGTTCGGGTTGAACTAGCAATTAATTCATATATCAATCATGAGATATGAAACATGGATGACAAAAGGATTTCCATCTGATGGAAATGAAACCTAGGACTTATATGTGATACAGTCCAAAGTAAATTGTTGATCCAGAGGATGCTAGTAAGTATGCAAACTTCAGAGTTCCAGCGATGGACAAAAGAGAGCAAAGTGGAGTTGGAATCTTTGTTTTTGATGGAATGGTCAAAGGGGTTTGACTTCATCAAATGGGTATCGAAGATACTTGTGATTCAAGAAAGTAAGTGGGAGCATAATAATATTTCTAAAAACCTTGTGTACTTGACACATTGTTAATTGGAAATAAATTTCTTGACACGAATTAGGACTTCATTTGAAAATAGTTTTTCGATGAAGTGCTTAGGCTAAATAGCCTCAATATTAGGCATGATGATCTATGGAGATAGATTTACCTAATGGGGCTAAGCAATGAATACATATTGACAAGGTGCTAAAACCTTTTAGCATTTAAAACGCCAAGGAGTGATTCTTGCCGAAGTCACATGGGAAGAGTTTTGCAAGACTCGGTGTCTCAAAACACAGATGAGCAAAAATACGTGATGGTGATTCCACACACTCTTGTGTTTGGATTAATCATGTATTCCATGGTATGTAAAACAACCAGATATGTCCAATACTCCAAAGTTGTTGCGAGTATAGATACCAAAGTGATCAAAAGTACTGATCATGGGACAACAGTGAAAGATGTCATTAGGTACTAGAGTAGTACTGATGACATGTTTTCTCGCAAGCAGAGATTATGAAGTGCTCGTTGTAAGTAATTACATCGATACAGTCTTCATCAATGCTCCATGCGATTTTCGATTTAAGTTAAGGGTTTTGTGTGATACACAATACGGTGTCACGGTAAGTTGGAATTGTTCTTAACAGGTTACTGTGGCGAATTCTATAACAAAGGCTAAGTATGTTGACGCTTTAGAAGCGACAAAGAAGTTGTTGAATCATATAGTTCATTCATGAACTTAGTATGGTTCCAAGATGGCTTTGGTCTATGGGACACTATTGCAGATAGTTGCTCCATAGCTCAGTCTGAGGAATCAGGTTTCGACCAATGATTCACACATATGCAAAGCCAAGTCCACACAAAACATGAATTTTGTGAAAGCGTGAAAACGCGAGGATATGCAAAGTTACACACGGAGCTGAAGTTGTCAGATCCGTTGGACATCAGGCTATACCACAAGCGAAGCATATTTTACACCGGTATGCCATAGGTGTAAAGTGCATTAGCGTTGACTAGATTATTGACTCTAGTGCAAGTGGGAGTCTGTAGGAGATATGCCCTAGAGGCAATAATAAATGTTATTGATTATCTCCCTGTTCATAATTAGGTTTATGTTCCATGCTATAACTGCAATGATTCTCGAGTCTGCAAATAAAACGAGGCTTGGAGGGAAACTCATGTGCACGTGTGGGATAATAAACGGTAAAAAGTATTCCTAGTCAAGCCTCTATGACTGGCTCAAGTATTGCATGATGATCCTGTTTTCCTGATCATGGGCATGACTATGCCGGCAATTTTGAGGGCACAATTGTTGGTAGAACACTTGTGTTGAATCGACCCGAATTGATGTTATGCTATGAGATACATTCGTCATTAGTTAATGGTTTATAACACAGAGATAGTTAATGTTTGCATAATTCCTTAGACCATGAGAGTGTCGAGTTTCTTCATGCTTGCTTCATGAACTTTGGGGTTTGTTAAACGTCATCCGTAAATGGGTGGCTATTACGGCGGCTTACGGGTTCATGGAAAAGTATGTCAAGGGACTTGATAGCTCAAGATTGGGATTTGCTCCTCCGACGATGGAGAGATATCTCTGGGCCCTCTCGGTGTTACGGTATCCATCGTCGTCTGGCCAGACACAGGGTGATTTGATCACAGGGATGCCGGAACACGGGAACGAGAAAAGAGAACAATACCGGCAACGAGGTAACTGGCATTGTGGACAAGTGTTGATCCACGAGGATGCCAACATGTCTCACCTCGGGTTATTGTAACATATCGCGAAGCAACAGGAATAGCTCACGGCAACTGGAGGTTCACTCGAATATTCATTCGTGTGGGTATAGGGATCAATATGGGTGTCCACGGCTCCTATGTTGATCATTGATCGGAAGGGGTTCCGGGTCATGTCTATGCTTCACCGAACCTATAGGGTCACACGCTTAAGGGTCATCTATCTGTTGAATGCTAGACAGGGAGTCTGAGAGAAAAACACCGAAAAAGTTTTGGACGCCGGAAAAGTTTCGGACAGCGGAAAAGTTCCGCAGAGAGAGGTCACCGGATGAGTTTCGGTGAAACTGGAAAAGTTGTTTCAGGGGATACCATAAAGTCAAATTGGTCTTGGCACATGCCTGATAATTCTTGGAGGGTGCCAGAATCGTTCTGGAAACTTTTTGGAATTTTCTGGAATGAAACCGCTTCAGATGCTTTTCGCAGATGAAATCACTAAACCGGAATTGTTCCGGCTCGCGTTGAAAATTATTTTGGTGGGTACTAGAATTGTTCTAAGCCCACATGAATATTTTCAGTTCGATCAGACGCTGAAAAATGTCGTCGTGAATAGTGAAAGCACTTTTTGGATATTTTTGAGAAAGGCATATTCCTTTTGAGAAAGGGATATTCCAAAGGCATATTCCTTTTGAGAAAGGGATATTCCCCTTGGGATTTCCTATAAATAGGAAGGGAGATGGCTGCCATCTTCACATTCTTGCTCTCACATACAAAGCCATGCATGATCTGGCATTCTTCTCTCCCTCCCAGCGAAATAGTTTCGTAGAGCCGAAAGGCTGTCTGGGTTCCGGCAGGAACTAGTTCTGGACGGCGAAGCCCTGCCGGATAGATGACACCGTATGTGTGCAACTCTGTAGAGAGATCGTAGTTTCGGTCTTAGTTCGAGAGTGCCTCCCGAAGGGCTGTCCGTGTGACCGTCCGAGTTTTGGAGGTCCTCCCGAAGGGCTGTCCGAGTGACAGTCCGAGTTTCGGAGGTCCTTCCGAAGGGCTGTCCGCGACACCGTCCGGGGGACTGTGCGGCCGCCTCCCGGAGGGCTGTCCGCGGGGCAGATGAGGGTATACATCCTCGCGGTTGGGAGGTTGTAAAATCCTAGCTGCGGGGATCTGCACCGCCGTTCGTCATCGACTCTACTTCCGCTGCGCTACGAGTCGGTAACGAAAATGATCAAACCTTGTATGCAGTCTCCATAGTGATCCTGGGCTGGTGCGTAGGTCGGAAAATTTTTGTTTTCTGCTGCGTTACCCTACAGCATGCAGCGCCTGGTGACTCGTCGGACAAGCGCAAGTGTCCGGGGACAGGGGCGCGCAGGACCGGCATAGAATACGCATGGACAACACCCGTCCAAGGGTTCTGCCCAGCGTACCATGGCGTCGGGTGGTACTGCGGCTGCTACTGCTGCGGGCGGGGCGCCCCTCCCTGTGTGCCTGCCGGCTGCTTGCCGCCGCGGCGGCCACCTCGGCGGCGATCGGCGGGGGGCGCCTGCTGGACCTGCGGTGGCGGCTGCGGGAAGCCCGGCGGTGGCGGCTACGGGAAGGCGCCCGGGCCAGGCCGCGGCTGAGGGACCGGGGCGGGTGGGGCACCACCGCGAGATGTCCCCGCGGCAAGGGCACTGTGGGTAGCCCGAGTGCGCGCCATCTTCATCCGTCGCTCCTCCAGTTTCAGGTACGCCACGACCTTGGAGAACGTCGGGTTGGGGATGAGCGTGAGGTTGGAGGCGGCATTCCCGAACTCCTCGTTCAGGCCGGCGGTGAGGGTACTGAGAAGAAGCTCATCGGGAACCTTCTCGCCGAGATCATGGAGCTCGTCGGAGAGCTTCTTGAGGCGCATGCAAAAGTCGTCAATAGACGAGTCAAGCTACTGACACCCAAAAAACTCGCCGTTCAAGAAAACCTTGCGTTGAAGCTTGTTGTCGGTGAAGAGGCCGTTGAGCTTAGTCCAAACGGCATGAGCGTCATCCTCATCAGAGACCACCGTGTGGAAAAGATCCTTCGAGATGTTGGTGTAGAACTAGCGGATGAGAGTGGCGTCGATGGTCATCCACTCGTCATCGTTCACCATGAGGCTGGAGTCCACGGAGCCATCGACGTGATCCCGGAGATTGTACTCACGGAAGACGAGAGAAAAATACGTTTTCCATGCATAGTAGGTGGAGGTGTGGTGATCGAGGATGACGGGAACACGACCAAGGATGTTGAGGTCGCAGATGAGGACGGGATCGGGACCGGCGAACGGGTTGGTGTGGTTGGAGATGGAGGAGCCGGGTGGGAGGAAGGTGCGGCGGCTGGGGAGGCCAGCGGCGGCGGCTGTGGTGGAAGGGCGGCGGCTATGGTGCGGAAAAGGAGGGAGCAGCGGCGGTGATGTTAGGGTTAGGGGGGCGGAAGCTAGGGTGGTAGGGCGGCGGCGGTCTTTAGGGAAGACGCGGCGGCGGCGGAGTGGTGTGGCGGCGGCGGCGGGGGCGGCGGCGATGAAGATCGCGGCGGTGGCGGCGGTTGAGGGTTAGGTCAGGATCGAAGGTATGATACCATGTAGAAAGATAAGTTTAGCAATGCAACTCTCGATGTATTGATCGGGTGCATAAGCACGTATATATGATGTACAATGTGGGTCTCGACCTCTACTATACAAGGACTAGGAGATGGGCCAGGATATACAATATACCTGCAAACCATATATTCAACAGGTATCTGAGCCGTCAATCTCAAGAGTGCTGGTCAGGTCACTCCTTCCGCCCAAAATGTCTGCCCGCTTCTTGACATAGATCGACATATTTGCTTGGAGAGTCGATCCGTTCTGGATGTCATAATCCGCAAAAATACGACCGGCCTCTAGCCTGTCATGGTAGAGACTGGAAAAACCCATTAACAATAAATTCAAAACAACCTACAAAAGAAAATTAAAAAATCTTAAATTTCATGACATCACATATGCTCGAACTTTGTAGGTGCTTGCAAGATTTCATGCAGAAAAAACATTCGAGGAGCTCGACACAAGAAAAGGATTTCACTACTTAAACTTTTGAGCACTGATTTTTAGATGATATTTCTCGACGAAAGTTTGCAAGCATCTAAAACGTTTGAGGATATTTGATGTCACAATTTAAGATTTTGTATTTGGATTTCTATTTTTTTGAATTTAATGTTCGTGAGGGTGTAGGGACACCCGGGAGCTACCACACCTTTCACAACGATGGTGGCATTAGCATTGTTCCAATCGTTGTCGACGACGAAGAGATCAAGCTCCTCCTCTAGAAGGTTCCGCACATGAAAGAGGTTGAGGAAGAAGATCATATAACGGCTCCAGCGGGAGTAGTTGTTGGATGCGGGATCCAGCTTGAAGGTGATGTGCTTGATGATTAGGATCAATGGAGGGACTGGGGATGGCTGGTAGGTCGGCGCGGCAAGAGAAGGGAATAGGGTGGAGCTGGCGACGTGCATGGTGTCATGGTTGAGTGATGAGAGTTGAGTGTGAGGCATCGGAGATTGAGGAGGATCTTCATAGTGGAGGGCAGGGGAGGATGGGGAACCGGTGGCGGGCATGCTGCTAGGAGCAGTGGCCGGAGAGGAGCCGAGGGAGGCGGCTAGGGCAGTC
Organism: Elymus sibiricus; assembly: GCA_039707655.1. Classification (NCBI taxonomy): domain Eukaryota; kingdom Viridiplantae; phylum Streptophyta; class Magnoliopsida; order Poales; family Poaceae; genus Elymus; species Elymus sibiricus. The sequence goes on from CM077671.1 coordinate 347,361,557, forward strand.
GAGGACATTGAAATTTAAAGAGGAAAAAAGATAGAGAGGCTCTGATTACTCTCAGTTTTTTTTAGAAACTTAAGCCCTCAAGGAGGGCTAGATTTTCTTAATTTAGCATCACAAGCAGTGTACAGATTCAAGTTGGGGCACATTACATGCCGAACATACATACTACCTGAGGCTTTGTTTGGTCGGGTTCAAATCCACATGGGCCGTCCACGCGGGGAACTGTTACATGTGGGTTCTACTTGGGCTGTTTGGTTTGGACCTCGGCGAAGAAAATCCCTGCCCAAACCACGTCGTTCCACTCCTCTGATCCTTGGAATGTTTACCGAGAGCAACTAGTAAGCGAGCACTCCTTTCGGAGCCTCCCAACAATCACTATCACGTGCCGCCACTTGGCGTTCTCAGCCGCCGTCACGTGTCGCGCTCTGAGCGTTTCCTCCGGATTTTGTTTTGTAAATTTTTCCGCATGCGTTTTCGGCTTTTTGTTTGTGTTTTTTTCCGGGGGTTTTCGGTGTTCCGGTTTTTCGCCGGTCTTTCTTAGCTTTTGGACGCAATTTTTTTTCAAAAAAACGCGTTTTATTTTCTTTTTCTTTCTCGAAAAGCACGGTTTTTCTTTCACGAGAGACACGATTTTGCTTTCACGAGCCGTGCCTCTCGGAGACGGAAAAAAAATGTGTTTTCTATTTTTTTTATTCCGCGAGAGGCATTGTTTTGCTTCCACGAGAGACACGGTTTTGTTTTCGCGAGAGGCACGGCTGTGCCTCTCGAAAAGGAAAAAAGACGTGTTTTCTGTTTTTTTCTTCCGTGAGAGGTATGGTTTTGCTTCCGCGAGAGCCACGATTTTGCTTTCGCGAGAGGCACGGCCGTGCCTCTCGAAAATGAAAAAAAATGTGTTTTCTATTTATTTATTTTCGCGAGAGGCACGTTTTTGCTTCCGCGATGCCTCTCGAAAAAAAAAAAAGCCTTTTTTTTTTCTTTCGCAAGAGGCACGGTTTTTTCGTCCGATTTTTTTTCGTGAAAAAAAAGTTCGTCAAAACCTATCAACATAAGATCTAGTTTTGAAGATCTCGACGCGAGGAATCTAACAGTGAAAACGGTTCGAGATTTGGATGCACGGTTTAAGAAATAAAACGTTTTGAAAATACGGATCTATAAAGGGAAAACTCCTAGGTTGCGACAAGTGACACACATGCAGTGCGCCACTTGTCGCAAACCTGGGAAGGTGGGAATGATCTTTGAAAGGAGTACTCCTCAATTAGTGATTTCAATGTTTACCTCCTCTGTCTGATTCATGAGAATCGTGACTGTAATTTTGAAGCCCATGTGTTTGCTAAAACTGCAACTACTCTAGCCCGTGGACGCCGTCTATGGCTCACGAGAACACCTGATATCGTTTGTATTCCTTTGTCTGTTGACATTTAAATATAGCAGCTATAACCTAAAGAAAACCACGTCGTTCCACAGGGGCCAGAAGAATCTAGTCCGCCTCGGGGAATGAATCCGCGAAGACCCAAAGAAATCTAGTGACAACGACGCAAAGAATCCACGGAGATGAGGAGGCGACGGCGGCGGCGCAAGAAATGGGAGACGTGGAGATGTTGTGCCGCCGGCGAAGACGGCCTAAATCCTCTCCTCCCTCTCCTGCTGCTACACCCCAGCCCCGTCGCCGGCGTCAGACAAGGCACTGATGATGGGGTAGGCCTTGAGCCCATTAGCATGAGGCTGCTTCCTGGTATCCCGGGGTATGAGCATGGGAAATTAGCACAGAAAAACTATACAAGTCCATGGAGAAATCAGAATGAGTATGTGTGATGATGTGTAGTTAGAGCATCTCTAGTAGAACCTTAAAAGTGATCATACCCATAAAAAATGACTTCAGTTCCGCGGTGTCAAAAAACACCTTGAATAAAGCCCGTAAAAGTGGTCTAACCCGTAAAAAAAAATTCAGGCCCCGAGAATCCACCCCCCCAATGACTCCTTTATTTACAGATTTGAAAGCAAAACCGAGAGTGCCCTGAAAACCGGTCAACGTTACGCGACAAGGGAATTCCGTCGTGCGCACACGTGCTCCGGTGACCTTCCACCACGAAACTCGAGCAGCTATGGAGGAGCTACCTACGGCGACGGGAGCTAGCTAGCTAGCCAGCTCAGCTACGGTAACGGGCGCTTCGTGCGAGCCATCCTGGACGTCGGTGGCTCCGTATTTGGCCGCTTCTTGCGCTGTCCGACGACTTCGTAGGAGCGAGCTAGCTGACCATGGACACGGACGAGAGGAAGAAGAAGACATGGGAAAAAAAATATAAACGAATATTCGGTTTTATAGTTTAAGTTTGAGGGGTCTGTTCGGCCGCAGCTCAAACCGATCCTTAAAACGCGTTTTTCGCAAACTGAAAACCGCGTTTGGTCCATGATGATACGTCATGCTATCTTCTAAACTCCAGTTCCTGATGTTATGTGTAGCCGGGAGTGGATTAAATTTGACACAACCAAATGAGATAGTACGGGTGGGGATTGGATCTAGACAGGGATTGAGGGGATTGGGTGACAAGTGGGTATCAACGTAATCCCTTGGTGGATACTTCCACTAGGGGATTAATTCACTGGTAACCAAACAAGGCCTCAGGAGTTTGTTACAATGGATTACACATGACATACACAGCAGAATACAATGCGCCAACATTTTAGAGGGCAAATGTGGATCAAATCAATCATCAAGTTTCATCACATTGATCTGTCTCTCCACCAAGTCTGGCCACCGTCGGGCTACATATTGAGTGCAGCGTCTAAATATCAACCGCCATCGTTATGGTTAGTTTACCTTCAATATCTCATGGAACTGTTGTGTATCTATTTCCAGTCTCTACCAAACAAGACAATTCAGAAAGGCGCAGGGTATGGATTTATGTAGGCATATGTTGTTGCCATGTTTAAGATTTCTCACTCAGTTTGTGTTTCAGTAGGCATGCCAAACAGATGCGTTGGCTCATCGACTAGGAACAGGCTTAATGCATGGTTGGAACATGACTGAGCTTGCAGCAAGGCTCTTTTACCCTTCTTCATCTGAATCACACACATTTTCGTTTTGTTATTTCTAGAAGCAGTACACGATCTTGGCATGAGGTTCAAAACTTTTTTTTTTGTTTTAGATTAATCTCAGCATGAAAATATGCAAAAGTAGCTTAATCAAATACATATACCATAACTGTCCTTGATGCCCAAACCCCAAATCACACAGTTTTATGTCAAGTCTGAATGCATTTTGCATGTCGGAATGGGAGCCGCTGAAACCACGGACAGCCATTTGCGTTGTTTTAGTTTTATTACAGTAAAATGACTGTTGTCCTTAAATTTGATTGGTAGGAACATTTTAGTCCATTTACCTTAAAATAGTGCAGTCAACACCTAAACTTGGCAGGAATGGTCACTTTGGTCAAAAGTCACTCCAAGAGGCCAAAACTTGCCACCATGATGTGTTGACTCGGACCATAGGTACACACAACAAGCTCACCAGCCAATGCAAATATATTTTTTGAGCTCAAACCATAGAATGAACAATCGTTCTACGGTATTTTCATTAATATAAATAGCAAAGAATACAAAGTCAAAAGTAAAGAAGGTCAACCAACACTAGTTTTTGGAAACCTAGCCATTAAGTTACAGGTGGTTATCTATCCAATGATTTATGATCTAGGTTTTGCTCTGCTTGGCTCAGAGTTGAACTGCCCAGAGTCCTTCTTTCAAGTAGTACAACCAGGAATTTAGATGAGGAACTGCATTTCTGAAGATCTTGTCGTTCCTGACAGACCACATGCTCCAGCAGCCAACAATGACAATGTCCATAGCAATCTCTGGTGGGAGGAGTTGAAGTGTAAACTGAATTTCATCATAGGCTGAGGTTCCTCTCTTTTTATTTGGGATAATGTGATCCCATCAGTAAAGTGCAAATGGGCAATCCCAGAAGAGGTGCATAAGTGTTTCTTCAGTATGTTCTGCACATAGTGCACAGTTGTAATCCTCAAGGTACATGTTCTTCCTATGCAACAGGTTTCTGACATTAATTCTGTCATGGAGGAGCAGCTGTTTGTATGGTACGAAACCACCTTAAAGTTATCATTTCCGATCAATCTATCCAAGAGTTCGTACTAAAATAACACCAAGTTATCCTTTCCGATCGATCTATCTAAGAGTTCGTACTCGAATAACACCATATGATACGCATCAACCAACTCTAATGTCGCCTAGATACTCCAATGTCACCACAAGTATCCTTGAGTTAATTACACGATACGCATCAAACAATTTCAGATTCATAATACTCAATCCAACACAAAGAACCTCAAAGAGTGCCTCAAGATTTCTATAGGATAACAAGCCATGAAAACGTGCAATCAACCCCTATGCGTAGATCCACAAGGTCACCGGAATCCGCAAGTTGACGCCATAACATATATCAAGTGAATCACTTGAATACCCCAATGTCACTACGGGTATCCGCATGCAAGACATACATCAAGTGCTCTCAAATCCATAAAAGTATTCAATACGATAATAACAAAATCTCAAAGGGAAAACTCAATTCATCGCAACAAGATAGAGAGGGAAAAACATCATATGATCCAACTATATTAACAAAGCCCGTGATACATCAAGATCGTGTCATCCCCTTCCCCCCCCCCTTCTTCCTTTGTCTTGGTGCTGCAATGGCGGAGCCTCTCCCCTTCTTGGCGGCTGCCAAGTGAGAGGCAAATTCGTGGCTTTTGCTGGCTCTCCCGAAATTAGGGTTTTTCTTTCCTTATATGTGCCTCTGTGGTGCTCTATGGCCCTTCGATGGATGGACCCTTGATCCAATGGCTCTTGGGCACCTCTAGAACCTTCCTAGGGACTCCTCACGGCCCTCATGAGTCCTCAAAGTCGTGGCTTGGCCGAATACATCAGATATGGTAAGAGTTGGACTCAATCACGTCATCAATTCTCATAATCCCGTAATCAGATATTTTCCTCCAGTAAAACGGGTCTACAGATCGTATCCGGACTCCGTTTTGGACGAATTTGGAGTCCAGAATCAATGCCATAAAATTTCCCGCACTTTCCTAGTTTTAGCTGTTTCCATTTGACGCCGTCTTCGGGGGTAAAACTGATGATCTTAAAAACTGTTTGTGGAAAGATTTCAGGAAAGTCAGAGTCCTCCTCCAACAAGGCTCCTTTTGCGTTTTTTTGCCAATTTCCAATTAATTCCTACACATCAAAGTGTGAAACAAGAACTTGTGCAATTTTGCAACTATTAATAGGTTAGTCCCAATCAATCATAAAACCATAGTAAAAACATAGGCAAATATGGCATGAATACTTCATAAATTATCGATACGTTGGAGATGTATCAGCATCCCCAAGCTTAATTCCTAGTCGTCCTCGAGTAGGTAAATGATAAAAGAACTAATTTATGAAGTGTGAATGCTAGCATAATATATAAGTTTGATCATTGATAATTTCAGTCAATTTTCTAGCATCATAACTAGCAACTTTTTCTTATAAAAATCATCATGATAGAGTAGCAACCAATTCACATGTTATGGTCCAAACAATGAATTCTCTTGAAACTTAGCAACCTATGTTCTTAGTCACCAAACAATTCCAATTTAACTTATTCTCAACAAAGTCTAAGTAAGAGCCCCACATACTCAATCATCATATAGTCTTCTATGATTGCTAGTACTCAAAGCATATTTTTAGAACAAATGGCATCCATCGAACACAGAGAAAGATAGGGGCTTAATGTTTCACCTCCCAACTCATTTATCATAGAGATAATTGTCAACAATAATAAGTCATGATCAAATATATTTGACTGGATATATATGTTTGGATCTGTCCCCACCACATGATGCTTGCCAACTAATAGACTGAGGTTGGAATAAGAAGTTGACTCAACATGAATAGTAAATAACATGAAATTAAATAGATTGCCCCTTCGTAGAGGGAAGCAGGGATTTGCAAAGGTGCCAGAGCTCAAAGCTTAAATCAGAGATAAATATAATTTTGGGAGGTGCACCCTTTCTGTCAACGTTACGACCAAGAGTTATCAATATCTTCCATGTTAAACACATTAGCAGCGGTTCCCAAACGGTAAAAGTAAAGGTTTACTCTCCCTCCACCAACAAACACACTCCACGGCTAGCCGAATCCACGGGTACCGTCCATACCAACAACATTCCTGGGGGAGTTTTGTTTAATTATTTGCATTTTTTATTTCGGGACTGGGAATCCCTATTACCGCCCCTCTCGTGCAAGGACGAGTGAATAAACACTCATCATGAGAATAACCCGCTTAACATGGAAGATACTGGCCGCCCCCCGTCACTCCATGAGCGGTCCAGGCACACAAAACATATGTTTATTTGAATGTTTAGAGGTGGCACATGCAAATTTACTTGGAATGGCAGTGAAATACCATATATAGGTAGGTATGGTGGACTCTTATGGAAGAAACTTGGATCAAGGATTTGGATGCACAAGTAGTATCTCTACTTAGTACGAAGTGTTGGCTAGCAAAAGGTTCTAAACAAGCACCACATGTTGGAGGATCCACAACAATATAACTTCTATGCAAATATACACAACCATAACTCATTACGTTGTCTTCCTTGTCCAACTTCAACTAATTTGCTTAAGTTTGAAAATAATTAATGGGTATTCACAATCATAGAAGATGTCCAAGATAATAAATTTGTATGTGAAAGTTCTCTTCCTTATACTAATCATTCACGAATTGCTTGTATGACCAATATTGTGCTTGTCAAGCTTCAAAAAGATTTCACTTTCTAAACCCAATGTGAAGCTACTACTAGGCATGATATGAACATATAATTTTAACTTCATGGCATTCAATTCATTCAACAATTTACTCATAGGATATAAGTTAAGCACAAGAGTAAATGACAAGCTACTCTCAAAAGATATAAGTGAAGATCAATGAGTAGTCCAACAATTAAGTAGCTATGTGAGGACTCTCTCTCTTAATGAAGATTTTCAGATCTGAGTATTTTATTCAAACAACAAACTAAACAAAAATAGAACTCCAAGAATAGCACGCATCATGTGAACGAATAAAAATTTAGGCTCAACATAGGCTAACCGATAGTTGACGAAGAGAGGTGGGATGCGTAGCATCCCCATGCTTAGATGCTTGAGACTTCTTGAAATATTTACTTGGGGTGCCTTGGGCATCCCCAAGCTTGATCTTTTGTATCTCGTTCAATCCTCTCATATCATGGTTTCACCTATTCTCAAAAACTTCATCCACACAAAACTCGAAAAGAACTCGTGAGATAGGTTAGTACACATAATAATAAATCAACTCTTTATGTACTGCCAAGACAAGTTGCATAATAATTTCCAAACATTATCTACTGTATACTATCATTTACACAATTTATATCTACCAATATAGACTATGGAAACTATAGGATAAGTAGATAACAAAACTATGACAGCAATCTGTCCAAACAGAACAGTCTGTAGCAATTTATGAAAACAGTGTACTTCTATAACTCAAAAAATTATGAAAATTTAGGACAGGCTAAAGAATTTATATGAAACACTGTGTAAAAATTTTAGAAACTTTCCACGTTCCAGTAAAATATGAAAATTCAAATACTACAGAAAACGTTTCTGTTTTTACACAGCACACATCAAAACATGCAATGCAAGCATCCTAAGGCAATTCTTGGAACTTTTTATTGAAAAACAACATTATAAATAACACCTAACATAAAATAAAAAAATATAAGTACTATCCAAGCAAAACTCATATTATGTGACGAATAAAAATATAGCTCTAAGTAAGATATACCGATAATGTTGAAGACGAAAGAGGGGATGTCTTCCAGGACATCCCCAAGCTTAGGCGCTTGAGTATTCCTTGGATATTACCTTGGGGTGCCTTGGTCATACCCAATCTTAGGTTCTTGTCACTCCTTATTCTCCTCATATCGATGTCTCACCCAAAGCTTGAAACTTCAATCACACAAAACTTAATGGAACTTCGTGAGAAGGGTTAGTGTAATAAAGATAAATCATTCGCTTAGGTACTGTGAAGAAAAGATTCATAATTGTTCCCACATGATACCTACTGTATTATATAATTCCCATAATTTATACCACTAAATATAAGCTATGGAAACACTAAAATAAGCAAACTATGCATGCAAAACAGAATCTGTCAAAAACAGAATAGTCTGTGAAGATCTGTAGTATAGCCATACTTTCCTGTCTCTAAAAATTCTGAAAAATTAGGAAAACCTGAATAATTTGTATATTAAGACTTTGTAAAAATTTAAGATCATTATCACGTTCCAGTAAAAAATTAAAATTCATGTACTGGAGTCAAAAGTTTCTGTTTTGGTTCAGCATCAATTCTACTCATCTTGTGAGTCATCCCAAAGGCTTTACTTGGCACTTTATTGAAATAAAAGGCATAAAACATTATTACTATAGTATCTTAATCATCTGAACACATCAAAACATAAAGTATAAGTGTTGGGCTGTCTCCCAACAAGCGCTTTTCTGTAATGCCTTTTAGCTAGGCATGATGATTTCAATGATGCTCACATAGGAATAGTATTTGAAACATGGAAGAGAGCATCATGAATCTCATGACAAGAACATTTAAGTCTAACCCACTTCATATGCATAGGGATTTTGTGAGCAAACAATTTATGGGAACAAGAATCAACTAGCATAGGAAGGCAAAACAAGCATAACTTCAAAACTTTGAACACATAGAGAGGAAACTTGATATTATTGCAATTCCTACAAGCATATGTTCCTCCCTCATAATAAATTTCAGTAGCATCATGAAGGAATTCAACAATATAACTATCACATAAATCATTCTTTTCATGATCTACAAGCATAGAAAATTTATTACTCTCCACATAAGCAATTTCCTTTTCATCCATGGTAGTGGGAGCAAACTAAACAAAATAACTATCATGAGACACTTGATTGACATAACCACATTGAATATTAAAATCACGATGACAAGTTTCATGGTTACTATCACTCTTTATAGCATACATGTTATTATCATAATCATCATAGATAGGAGGCATGTCATTATCATAATAAATTTTCTCATCAAAACTTGGGGGACTAAAAATATCATCTTCATCAAACATAGCATCCCCAAGCTTGTGGCTTTGCATATCATTAGCATCATGGATATTCAGAGAATTCATACTAGCAACATTGCAATAATGCTCATCATTCAAGGAATTCTCATCAACTATTTTTATAATTTCTTCCTCTACCAATTGAGCACAATTTTCTGAATCCTTATTTTCACGAAAGACATTATAAAGACGAAACAAATGATGCAACCTAAACTCCATTTTTTGTAGTTTTCTTTTATAAAAACCAAACTAGTGAAAAACAAGAAACTAAAAGATTTAATTGCAAGATCTAAACATATACCTTCAAGCACTCACATCCACGGCAACGGCGTCAGAAAAGAGATTGATGTCTACTACGCAACTTTATTCTTGTAGACTTTGTTGGGTCTCCAAACGCAGAGTTTTGTAGGACAGTAGCAATTTTCCATCAAGTGGATGACCTAAGGTTTATCAATCCGTGGGAGGTGTAGGATGAAGATGGTCTCTCTCAAACAACCCTGCAATCAAATATAAAAATCTCTTGTGCCCCAAATGCACCGAATACAATGGCAAATTGTATAGGTGCACTAGTTCGGCGAAGAGATGGTGATAGAAGTGCAATATGGATGGTGGATATAGGTTTTTGTAATCTGAAAAGATAAAAACAGCAAGGTAGCAAGTAAGAAAAGTGAGCACAAACGGTATTGCAATGCTTGAAAACAAGGCCTAGGGTCCGTACTTTCACTAGTGCAATCTCTCAACGATGCTAATATAATTGGATCACATAACCATCCCTCAATGCGCAACGAAGAATCACTCCAAAGTTCTTATCTAGCGGAGAACATAAGAAGAAATTATTTGTATGGTACGAAACCACCTTAAAGTTATCTTTTCCGATCGATCTATCCAAGAGTTCGTACTAAAATAACACCAAGTTATCCTTTCCGATCGATCTATCTAAGAGTTCGTACTAGAATAACACCATATGATACGCATCAACCAACTCTAATGTCACCTAGATACTCCAATGTCACCACAAGTATCCATGAGTTAATTATACGATACGCATCAAACAGTTTCAGATTCATAATACTCAATCCAACACAAAGAACCTCAAAGAGTGCCCCAAGATTTCTATCGGAGAACAAGGCATGAAAACGTGCAATCAACCCCTATGCGTAGATCCTCAAGGTCACCGGAATCCGCAAGTTGACGCCATAACATATATCAAGTGAATCACTTGAATACCCCAATGTCACTACGGGTATCCGCATGCAAGACATACATCAAGTGCTCTCAAATCCATAAAAGTATTCAATCCGATAATAACAAAACCTCAAAGGGAAAACTCAATTCATCACAACAAGATAGAGAGGGGAAAACACCATATGATCCAACTATATTAATAAAGCCCGTGATACATCAAGATCATGCCATCTCAAGAACACGAGAGAGAGAGAGATTAAACACATAGCTACCGGTACAAACCCTCAGCCCCAAGGTGGATTACTCACACATTATCATGGTGAGAAAGAGAGAGTTGTTGATGGAGAGGTGTGGCCCCAAAGAGATGGAGGCGATGGCGGCCACGGCGCCGGCGACGGGCGGCGGCGGTGGCGACGGGCGGCGGCCCCTTGCCCCCCCTTCCTCCTTTGTCTTGGTGCAGCAATGGAGGAGCCTCTCCCCTTCTTGGTGGCTTCCAAGGGAGAGGCAAATTCGTGGCTTTTGGTGGCTCTCCCGAAATTAGGGTTTTCTCTCCTTATATGTGCCTCTGTGGTGCTTTATGGCCCTCCGATGGATGGACCCTTGATCCAATGGCTCTTGGGCACCTCTAGAACCTTCCTAGGGACTCCTCACAGCCCTCATGAGTCCTCAAAGTCGTGGCTTGGCCGAATACATCAGATATGGTAAGAGTTGGACTCAATCACGTCATCAATTCTCGTAATCCCGTAATCAGATATTTTCCTCCAGTAAAACAGGTCTACAGATCGCATCCGAACTCCATTTTGGACGAATTTGGAGTCCAGAATCAATGCCATAAAATTCCCCGCTTTCCTAGTTTTAGCTTTTTCCATTTGATGCCGTCTTCGGGGGTCAAACTAACGATCTCTAAAAACTGTTTGTGGACAGATTTCAGGAAAGTCAGAGTCCTCCAACAAGGCTCTTTTTGCGTTTTTTCGCCAATTTCCAATTAATTCATACACATCAAAGTGTGAAACAAGAACTTGTGCAATTTTGCAACTATTAATAGGTTAGTCCCAATAAATCATAAAACCATAGTAAAAACATAGGAAAATATGACATGAATACTTCATAAATTATCGATACGTTGGAGACGTATCAGCAGCCAACAGAAGATCTTGTGTATTAACCTACAAGAGGTGTTCCAGAGAATTTGAAAGATTGAATGAGCAGTTGGGACCTTAAGCAGTGATGTATACATCTTCATAGATGAATATTGGTTGGATTTCCAGGAGTAAGTCCATGTGTCCTTGTGATCAGTCAAATTGCTGCTACTTATAAGGTCTTGAAGTTCATTATACTGCTGAAAGGCCTGTTGTGATAATGTTCTGTGAAAATGCTGGCTGATCTCAGTGAGTTCCCAGATGTGTGACAGAGAGATGTTGGGGTCTGTGGTGAATGAGAAAAGTTCAGGGTTTTTCTGTTTGAGTGGTTCATCTGTCCATTTATCAGACCAGAACAGAATAGTATCTCCTTTACCAATCTGACGGATTGCCCTTTCCTTGTACTGACCTAGAAGTTTGAGGATGTTTTTCCACCAAAAGGAGCCTAACATTCTAGATGCTCGCATTGATACTGAATAATATGTGTCCCAGATAATCTGAACCCATGGGATGTCTTCTTTATTAAGAAATTTGTGCAGGAATTTCATCAGCAGTGCCTTATTGTAAGTGTGTATGTCCAAAATACCCAGTCCTCCATGCTACTTGGGTGGACATACTTTGTCCCATGATATCATTGCAGCTCCAGAGTCTTGTGTCCCATATTTTCTCCAAAAACATTGCTTGAGATAAGTGTTCAACTGCTTAACCACAGTCTTGGGCAACATGAGAGTGCACATGAAGAAGATAGGCATACTAGCAAAAACTAATTTGATAAGAGTGAGCTTATCTCCAAAGGATAAAAGGGTGTTGCAACAAAGCAATCTCTGTTCAATTCTTCTCATCAAAGGTACAAAGTCTTCAATTTTAGGTTTGGTCATGCTGAGGGGGAGTCCCAGATAGGTATGAGGAAGAGTACCAATTTTGCATCCAAGGTTGGCTGATAGGGATATCATCTTCTCTCGGGGGGGGGGGGGGGGGTATTGATTGGTATCATGATGGACTTGGAGTAGTTTACTTTTAGACCAGTATAAGCTTCAAAATGCAGTAAGAGATTTTTGATGTGTTCCAGCTGCCTAGAGTCTGCATTGGCAACCAGAATGGTGTCATCTGCATATTGGATAATGGGGTAGTCCTGGCAGGAAGGGTGAATCAAAGGAGAAGCCAGCATGGAATGGTTCATAGCTTCATTGAAAATGGACTGTAGAAGATCAGCTGCTAGGACAAAGATTAGGGGAGAGAGCAGATCTCCTTGTCTAACCCCTTTTTTGCAGAGGAACTGTTTTCCTGGGACCCCATCTAGAAGAACAGAGGAATATCCCGAGCCATAGATCATCTTCATTCATCTCATCCATCTTGTTCCAAAACCTTTAGCTTGCATAATTTCCATAATAGTGTCATGATTTAACATGTCAAAAGCTTTTTCAAAATCCAGTTTCAGCAGAACAATTTGTTTCTTTGATTGATGGCATTGATGGATGTACTCATAGGACCAAGCCAAACAGTCCTGGATGCATCTATCATTGAGGAAACCATATTGATTTTTATGGACCAGCTTGAGGATAACTTTCTGAAGTCTGTTGGCTAGTAACTTAGTGATGATCTTGAGAGTGCAGTTGAGTAGAGAGATAGGCCTGAATTCTGATGGTAAGCTGGCAGCTTCAGTTTTGGGGATCAGAGTGATGAATGAGTAATTTATGCTCTGAAGGTTCACAGTTTCATTATGGAAGTCTTCAATCAAATTGTAGAAATCATGTGCAATAATGCCCCAACAACTCTTTAAGAAAGCAGCATTAAATCCATCAGGTCCAGGGGATTTATCAGCTGGCATATTCTTGATGACATTATCAATTTCTTCTTTGGTGAAAGGAGCTTCTAGTGCAGAAAGATTATCTTGTTGGTTCAGAATATGCTGGAACATGAGGGGATTTTGAGTAGCAACAGCAGTACCCAATCTATCTTTGAAAGCTCTGAATAGAATAGTTGCTTTAGCATGGTGATCATGATGCTCATGTCCAGACTCATCCTTGAGCATTGAGATACAATTGTTTCTGTATTTGACAGTGGCCCTTGCTTGGAAATATTTGGTGTTAGCCTCTCCAACTTTAATTTGTCTGATGGCAGCTCTCTATTTCCAGTATAATATCTGATGATTTAAAATGGTTTGAAGATGATCTTTCAGTATGAGTCTGCCATTTTCTTCAGTAGTAGAGAGTGGTCTGAATTCCTCAATGGTATCATAGCACAGGATCATGAAGTTGGTATTATCAATGATTTTCCTATGGTCTGACAGACCTCTGGCCCAAGTTTTTAACCCTTTCCTCAATCTCTTAAACTTAGCTGCTCTGGTTTTAGCACTATCTCTTTCATTAACCTCTTGAGACCAAATACTCTGTACCACATATTTAAAGTCTCTGTGTTTCAACCAATAATTTTCAAACCTAAATATCTGAGATTTAGGGATGCTGGTACCAATTTTAATCATGATAGGCATGTGGTCAGATGTGGTTCTACCTAGTGGGTAAGCAAATGTTGATGGATACAACAGAGTCCAATTTTCTGAAGTGAAGCACCAGTCTAGTTTCTCCAGTAATGGAGCATCTTGCATATTGCTCCAGGTGAATTTTCTGCCTTTGAGAGGGATTTCAATCAGAGCTAAGTTGTTAATGCTAAGCATATCAGACATGCTACCCTCCTCTCTGTTTCTATTGTGTGGATATCTAATGTAATTGAAATCCCCCAATACCAACCAGTTAATATCATCATGCATCTGAATATGATTGAACCACTGGATAAAAGAGGCTCTATCATTGGGCTGACAAGGTCTATAAATGTTAGACAAAGTCCAGGATTCACCATTGTGGATTGATGTAAAGTTGACTGTTACTGAATAATCATTAACCTCAGCCAATTCCGCTCTGAAGATTTGTTCATTCCATGCAATTAAGAGCCCACCTGAGGCCCCAATAGAAGGTAAATATTCATACTTGTTAAACCTTCTTGGGCAGAAATTCTGAATGTATGAGCTATCAAATGTTTCCCTTTTTGTTTCTTGCAGGCAAATAATAGCACAGTGAGATTCTTCAATTTTATTTCTGATAGCTGTCCATTTATTAGGATCAGTAATCCCTCGAATGTTCCAATTGAGAATAGACCATTCTCTAGCCATGAATAAAACTCTAGAAATAGGAGATACTCTGAAGTAGCTGGTGCAGCAAAAGAATTACAGAAGCAGGCAGCAAACGTAGCAGTATAAGCATCAGAAATCCACTGGATACAACATGTTCCAGATCAGATAAAAGAGAATTGTGTTCATCAACCTCTTTACAGCCTAAGCTAATTGGGAGCCACATGTCTGCCAGGGATAGTACAAAAGCAAGTATGTACATAGTATTCAAAACTACTAGCTTAGGCATCTTCTTTATCCTTGGAGACTTCCTTGTCCCCAATGGCATTCTTGCTGTTGATCTTTGGTCCAGAGGCATGCTTGCTCTTCTTTGCCTTCTTTGCCAGAACTTTCTCAGTAGTATCCTTTTCAGCAACCTTACAAAAGGAAGTGTTAAGATTTTTAACAACTTTGGCAGGAATAGGTGGTGAAAGTGCATGACAGGCAAGACAATTTCTGTCAACACAAATGTTCTTTTTGAAACCTTTTGTGATGTGGACATGGATGCTTTGGATACAAACAAAAATAACGCATATATATATATATTTTAAAGGTGATTTCTATTAAAAATAAATTCATAACTTGTTTTATTGTCGAAAACAAAGATACAACAACTTGTTTCATTATATGCGGAATTATGGAGTATTTGTACAAGCATATATGTGAACACATACTTGCATGTGTACTACCATGGGGCAACCAAACCATTCTTGAGATGCACCATGCATGCTACGTTGTTCTCCTAAAATGATGGGACCCAAAAGGCCATGTTACATCCATACAACAGATGCGTGCACAGAAGTCCACAAGCGGCAAGGAGGTGGCCCCCATATGGCGTGACGCGCGGCCAGGTTTTGCAAGCCTGGAGACATCGAGGCGGCCACGCGTTGCTTTAATAAATAGTCATTGTATTATAGGGTTTTACTCGGGTTTTATTGTATTGTCTAGCTACTGCTACAAATCGCATCTACGAGACGTGTAGGACTACCGCCTTGTTAGATCCACAGTGGAACCCCAACTTTTCATCTAGTTCGTGTGCTCAGTTTATTATCCGCAATTTCAGATTGCAATTACCATTGTTCTTGCCGGTTCTTCGGTTGCTTGCAGGAACTCGAACCTCGTTGTTCAGGTTGATCGTGCCTACGGCAAGGTCAATAACCATCGGAGATTGGTTTAGCGATTGTCGAGGCGTATCATCAAGTACGGTATAGCCGGATCGTTAAGGTCAAAATCCACCAAATCGATAGTTATCCCCACTCTCATCGAAAGATCGGGTCGCCGTCACATAAAGTGGTATCAATTTTCAGGTTCATCGGTGAGAGATTTACAGTTTTATAGATTAGTTATTTTTTTGTCCTATAACCCATGAAAAAGCCAAAAAAATAGATTAGTTCATCCTTTACACCCATCCTTCTTTTTAGCCTGTAGCAATTTTTGCATCTAGTATTTGCTTGTTGAATTTTTGGTTGCAATCATCCTAGAATAAGTGCTGGTTTAGATTAGTTTGCGAGAAAAACATCTACTAGATCGAACTTTTTTTTTACCACCATATTTCCGCCGCAAGTTCGTCCATACAAAAAAAAGACAGGATTGGATCGGATAGCTTTGTTGATTCTTGCGTGGAAGCCTCAGTTAAACTTCCGCCGTTTTCTACGCGTACACGGACGTGCGTGCGTACACGCTAGTCTCGCGCGTTCTCCCAGCAGGCATCAAGCAGCGGTGTCTGCTCCTCTGCGCCGCCGCATCACACGCCCAACGCGAGTCGCCAGACATTCAGGCAGCGCTGTCTGCCACCCCGCATCGCTATTGTCGCTGCCATCCAGCGTCGCTGTGTCTACCTTGTAAGCTGCTCGTACCATTGCATGTTTCAAGTTTTCCAGCCAGACGTGTTTCACTATTTCTCATATCCAGTAGTACATGCCCTGGTCGCTATCGCTTCTAGTATGTAGCACTTGATTCGGTAGTAATTGTATCTCTTGTTCTCATCAAGCGTGTATCCATCTGCTAAAGGCCTGGTAAAAAAACAGAGCAAAAGACAAGAAAATAGCAAAAAAAGTGAAAAAAGAGAGAAAAAAGGAAATAGAATTTTATTTGCAAAAGTGCTGGCCGATTCACATCTTTTGGAATATCTCCTGCTGGTGAGAACTTTTACTTTGTGCATATACGTGGTAATTGTTGCACATCTTCTGTTCTTTGTTGCCATACATTACGTTTACACCTCACTTATATCTAGCTACTTAGAGCTATTACCTTTTCATCGGTTTCCTCTCACTTGATTCAGTATTTGGGCTTAGATTGCTTTTTTCTCTTACTAATCGACTGCCAACACTAGTTAGGAGTTTGAGCAATTATTCAACTAGCATTACTTTTTGCTTAATTGTGCCACTGATATTGTGAGTTGAGGAAACCTTAACCAAGCTCCACATCCTATATTGCATCTTGTTCGGTCACTTGGTAATCGCTATATCCAATTTTTGGTAACTTTTGAACGCGCCAAAGGCCGACAACCACTGCAGCACGGTAAGAACTGGTAAGAGCTTTTGCTAGAGTGTTGAGAGAATTTTTCCCACCATCTCCGAGTAGTACTATAGGAATATTATATTTGTGATTTTGTTCTTGTTTGTTACTAACCATGGCAGGTTCTCAAATGACCAATAGTTGGGCTACATCTATTGTCGGGGATGACTTGCCATATATTGATGTGAGTCAATATCTCCCACCACAGAAGGTACGTCGACCGTTACAAGATGTATATGAAGGTAGAAGCGCACATGATCAGGTTATCTCTTTGCCACAGTTCGAGGGTAAATATGATCCTGATTCGTATATTGATTGGGAAATGAAGGTAGACGAAATATTTTCAAGCCATAATGTTTCTGAATGAAAGAAAATAAATGATGCCACTAAAAGCTTTTTCGGTTTCGCTTCAGTATGATGGAGAAATTATTTTAGGGAAAATATTTACAATAGACCTACTACTTGGAAAGCTTTAAAAATTGTTATGCGAAACCGATTTGTTCCTTCATACCATGCTAGTGATTTGCTTAGAAAATTGGACCGTTTAGCGCAAGGCAATAACACCGTTGAAGAATATTATGATAATTTGTGTGCTGCTTTATTTCGTTGTGACTTAGAAGAATGTGAAGAAACCACCATGAATAGATTTTTAAGCGGATTAAACCATGATATTTATGATATACTTGTGCACAAAGAATATTATTCCTTGAATGATTTGTTTTGTCTTGCTTGTAAAGTTGAACAAAAAATTAATAGATGTGCACATGAAACAAGTAAACATGTGTTTCCATTTTGTGCACCAAGTTTTATCCCACTTGCTTCTTCCTATGCAAAACATACTATGGTTGTTCCACCTGCTTCTTTGAGAGTTGCACCACTTCTGTCTTATGACATGATGACATCGACCATGCCTACATATTCCGAGTCAACCATACAAGGTACTAAGAAAGGTATTGAATCTACCCTTCCACATGAGATTGTTCCATGTCATGTTGAATTAAAAGCTTCATGTGTTGAGTGCTATGAAATGCCATCTATTTTGATCACGCCAGTTATTATGGATAATTGTTTGGATAAATCATGTGAACAACCAACAGAAATACCTATTGTTTTGCATGCACCAACTACTAAAATTGATTCTCTCATTGATTTGAGTGCACCCAGTGAATTAAAGGACACCAAGATTGAACCATGTGACTTAATAATTAAATCTAGCTTGGATCGCATACAATTGGTTAAACATGATAAAGTAATCGCTAGAATTTCTCATGCTAATTCTTTGTATTCTGTTTTGTTGGATCCACCTATTTCTTTGTCGCATGCAAGAACTAAAATAGCTGAGATCACATGTTTGAGTTATCTGAAAAGTGTTTATGTGCCAAAATTTTAATTTTAACTTGGTTGGCAAGGACTTCATAGACAATGAATTTTTGGTGCATAGAATTTGCATCACATGTGATGATCTTATTAGTTTGAAAGAGAATATTGACAAGCCAATGCTTGATCATTTTAATATGACCTCCAACATCGTTGTTGATCACATGTCGAATAGCATGTTGCAGGATTGCTTATATACACATGCTAATTTGAATATTAGTAACAGTTATCTACCTACGTTGGGATGGTTTAATGATGAGCATTACAAATTGGATGACATAAATATGTGCATTACTTATATCTGCAAACTAAGTTGTAATACTTCATGTTGGGATATTTCTTGTGATAATTATTTGGACTTTCATCTCATTAGATATGGTAATTACTCATGCATCAAGACATTAATAGTGCAACAATGGAGGGAAATTAAAACGGATGACTTATACATATACCATGTGTACACATTGTCTTCTTGGTTAGTCCATTTTCAGAATAAGCAACGCCGAGGACGGCTTTATTTTCAAGAAAGGGAGGATGATGTGGACATGGATGCTTCGGATACAAACAAAAATAACACAAATATATATTTTTTAAAGGTGATTTCTATTAAAAATAAATTCATAACTTGTTTTATTGTCGAAAACAAAGATACAACACCTTGTTTCATTATATGCAGAATTATGGAGTATTTGTACAAGCATATATGTGAACACATACTTGCATGTGTACTACCATGGGGAAACCAAACCATTCTTGAGATGCACCATGCATGCTACATTGTTCTCCTAAAATGGTGGGACCCAAAAGGCCATGTTACATCCATACAACAGATGCGTGCACAGAAGTCCACAAGCGGCAAGGAGGTGGCCCCCATATGGTGTGACGCGCGGCCAGGTTTTGCAAGCCAGGAGACATCGAGGCGGCCACGCGTTGCTTTAATAAATAGTCATTGTATTCTAGGGTTTTACTCAGGTTTTATTGTATTGTCTAGCTACTGCTACAAATCGCATCTACGAGACGTGTAGGACTACCGCCTTGTCAGATCCATAGTGGAACCCCAACTTTTCATCTAGTTCGTGTGCTCAGTTTATTATCCGCAATTTCAGATTGCAATTAGCATTGTTCTTGTCGGTTCTTCGGTTGCTTGCAGGAACTCGAACCTCGTTGTTCAGGTTGATCGTGCCTACAGCAAGGTCAATAACCATCGAAGATTGGTTTAGCGATTGTCGAGGCGTATCATCAGGTACGGTATAGCCGGATCGTTAAGGTCAAAATCCACCAAATCAATAGTTATCCCCACTCTCATCGAAAGATCGGGCCGCCGTCACATCATTTTGTGAGTTTCTGCAATCTGCAACTCCTTCTTATCTCAGTATCTACCAGAGGCACTTTCTCCTTTCTCTGATTGTGCAGAGCTGAAGTGGTTGATGTTGTAGTTGAGTCCTTGGAGGTAGTGATCAGAGGAGAAGTCACTTCCTCCTCCTGAGTTTCCTGCTCCTGCAGCATCAGCATGTGATCTTTGATAGGGCATACTGAGGGAATAACAAATGGCAAGGTGGCAGTGGATGATCCTTGTGAAATAATATCCTATACATTTGAAGCTAGAAACTTTGTAGCCCATGCAAATTTGTCTGGAGAGAGTAGGGTAACTGAAATAAAGTTCACCCATTCAACAGGTACCTGAATTACCTTCTGATTCTCTTGAGCGGGAGCAAAGTGCTTCTTCCAAATTTTAGCTCCCTCAGGCCCCAGGAATTCAAGTTCATATCCTTGCATATTCTGCTTATCTTGGATCACTGGATCCACTGCGTGGTTGCTGGTCAGTGCCATACCTGCAGTGATTGTATGAGACTCATTTATAAAAGCAGGGATAGGGAAACCTGGTGGTGCAGTCATATCAGTTTCAGAAGATACACCTGTTGTCTGAACATCCTCTATCATATCAAAAGTTGGATTGTCTCTCATGGTAATATCTTTCATATTGGAGGCTCCAACCTGATTACCTTGCACTGGGTCAGTGGAGGCCATTAGGCTGTGGGGAATAGCATGATCATCACCTTCTGGCATTCCAAAAGCAGGATTTTCCTTTAAAATCACAGAGTTTTGATTGGGTGAAGCATCTCTGTTGTGTTCATGGATGATGGCTGGGTTTGAGGATAAGGTGGAGTGGGTAGGTGGTGGAATGCTGACAAGAATTTCCAGTTGCATGGGGTCTTCCTTATTTTCTGCAGAGGGAATACCGGAGTGTTGCAGCATGAGGATGTCATTGTGATTAGTAATGGGTTGTCTGTTTGCAGAATCCCTGTCTATTGGAAGCAGAGGAGGTTGTTGGGCCTGATGCTCAAGCCCATTTCCCAAGTTCAAATCTGATAGAATTGGCGCCAAAGGCCCATTGGCAGAAGCAACAGTATTTCCACTATTAGCAGAAAGCCCCATAGAAAGGGTAATGCTGCTATTGTCCATATTAGCTGGAATCTTAATATCCTCTTCCAAGGGAACCATCAGATCATCCGGTTCCAAGAATTCCCCTGGTTGTACCTCCATGTCAACATTGGGGTCAGCTTGGGGCATGGCCCAGTGTCCCCAGCCAGGCATGTCGAAGTCTTCCTCTACATTCAAGTCCTCTACTCCTGCATTTTCTCCCTCATTGTGATTCAGTGCTAATTGAAGGTTGAGATCTGGTAGCTACTAGTGCCGCATTTCATCTGCCTGATCTCCTTCATGTTCATGTTGTTGTAGTGGACCAATGAAATGATTGTGCTGGTTAGGGTGGTAGTTGATCTGGAGAGGAATAGTATGTGGGTTTCCATGAGGATGAATTGGGTCTTCATCATGTGGTTCAGCTCCTAGAACCCGATGTTACAGAATAACCACAGGAACAGCAAGAGAGTCCAAGTTATCACCATCTCCAAAAACAATACAACTGGGAATATTACTCAACTCCTCAACTTTAATCTTAATTATTAGATTGGCCTTGGTACTCCTCACTCTATCCCACATCACAAATTTGCCAAACTTACTGACTGCATCATTAATTTCCTGAATATTACGACGATCAAATGGGAAACCACAAAGCAAAAGCCAAACCTCTCTGTTAAGATCCAGTTTTCTCCAGTTCATACCCTTGTTGTGCTTCTCAAAGACGAGGTGCACATCAGTGAATAGGTGGGGTCCATCAGATACCAGACTATCACGATCGAAAACACTATTCATCTTAACATGGGCCTGTCCGAATGGGCAAGGAGATATCTCTGAAAACCCCAGTCGTCTGTCTTTCAAAAAGTCAGAGAGTACCTCATGGATGGTGTTGAACTGCACTTGGAGGTCTGGCATTGGGACAATCGTGGCAATCGCCCACTCCTCGTGCATTGGTGACGCCACACTCGAAAGAACACGAACCC
Organism: Elymus sibiricus; assembly: GCA_039707655.1. Taxonomy (NCBI): domain Eukaryota; kingdom Viridiplantae; phylum Streptophyta; class Magnoliopsida; order Poales; family Poaceae; genus Elymus; species Elymus sibiricus. The sequence goes on from CM077671.1 coordinate 347,383,506, forward strand.
TAGCCAGTCGTCCCTCCACAGCAATGGCATGATGGTTTGGTGGAAGGAATGGCGTGGGGTCAAAGGGGAAGGACGCCATGGCAAGAGGTAGAGTTGGTTGTGAAGGTGTAGTGCTTGAGATGGGAATGGCGGAGGAACGGAGGCGTTGTGAGACAGTCAGGTGAGAGGAGGAATAATGGCGTTCACCAGCTCCGGAAAGTCCCGGAGGAGAAAGCCCGCAGTGACCGGAAATGACGCGTGGATTGACAATACTCACCATCTCTGTCGCGGGAACAGTGGCATCCTGTCTAGGAAACCCAAGCGTCATGCTGGGCCTGGGCTGGTAGGTGGGCTGTGGGCAGCAATCCCTGGCAATATGGTCCCAGCCTTTACATGAGTGGCATTTTATCCAGTTGGTACAATTGGGCCTGGAGTGGCCCGAGCTGAGGTAGCGGGCACAGAAAAACTTTTGATTATTTTGAACCTGCTGAGATCCCGCCCTATGATCTTGCGTCCCTGAATTACGATGACCCACTTGATTGTCATAATTACGCCCAAATGCCTGACTCATTGAATGTTGCTGATGAACAGTCTAAGTATGATTCATCAGCCGAGAGGATTCTTGATAGATTCTTAGGGATCTAAGAGCTTGAAGGTAAGATTTCCTCGGATGGCGACATAAAACATGGGTCCATTCATCCTCTTTTTCTTGTAGATACTGATCTAGTTAGCAGCTGGAGTTTGGGCCTGTTGGGTAACGTTGCATGGGAAACAAAAAATTTCCTACGCACATGCAAGATCTATCCATGGTGATGAGCATCTACAAGAGGGAGAGTGGATCTACATACCTTTGTAGATCGCTAAGCGGGAAGCGTTGAGAAACGCGGTTGATGTAGTCGAACGTCTTCGCGATCCAAATCGCAAGCCGTCCAGCGATCCAATCACGATCTAGCGCCGAACGGACGGCACGTCCGCGTTCAGCACACGTACAGCTCGATGACGATCTGCGCCTTCTTGATCCAGCAAGAGGGAGCGGAGAGGTAGAAGAGTTCTCCGGCAGCGAGACGGCGCGGCGGCGGTGGTGGTGGAACTATTCCAGCAGGGCTTCGCCTAAACACTGCTGAAAACTAGAGGAACTGGTATATCGGGAGAGAGGGCTGCACCATGGCCTTTTTGGGTTGAAGTCGTTTGGCCCTCTCTCCCTCTAGTATATATAGGAGGGAGGGGAGGGGCCGGCGCCTCTAGTGTTGCCCCTAGGAGTCAGCCGAAGGAGGTGGAGGTGGAGGAGTCCACCTCCAATCCTACTCCTAGTAGGACTCCTTCCCTTCCCCACTTGGACTTTCCTTTTCCCACAAGCCCAGCCGCATAGGCCTTCTTGGGTCGGCTGCCCAGCCCACCAGGGGCTGGTGCGCCACCCTAAAGCCCATGTGGCCCACTTGGGGTGTGGTGGCCCCACTTGGTGGACCCCCGGAACCCATTCGTCACTCTCGGTACACTGCCGGAAATGCCCGAAACTTTTCCGGAGTTCAAACACCACCTTCCTATATATCAATCTTTACCTCCGGACCATTCCGGAGCTCCTCGTGACGTCCGGGATCTCATCCGGGACTCCGAATAACCTTCGGTCACCAATATACATAACTCTACTATATCGAAACGTCACCTAACCTTAAGTGTGCAGACCCTGCGGGTTCGAGAACTATGTAGACATGACCGAGACACCTCGACGGTCAATAACCAATAGCGGGACCTGGATGCCCATATTGGTTCCTACATATTCTACGAAGATCTTTATCGGTTGAACCTCTATGTCAAGGATTCAATTAATCCCGTATGATGTTCCCTTTGTTCTTCGGTATGTTACTTGCCCGAGATTCGATCGTCGGTATCTCTATACCTAGTTCAATCTCGTTACCAGCAAGTCTCTTTACTCGTTCCGTAATACAAGATCCCGTGGCTAACACTTAGTCACATTACTTGCAAGGCTTATTGTGATGTTGTATTACCGAGTGGGCCCTGGGATACCTCTCCGTCATACGGAGTAACAAAACCCAGTCTCGATCCATGCCAGCTCAACAGACACCTTCGGAGATACCTGTAGAGCATCTTTATAGTCACCCAGTTATGTTGTGACGTTTGATACACACAAGGTATTCCTCCGGTGTTAGTGAGTTGCATGATCTCATGGTCATAGGAACAGATACTTGACATGCAGAAAACAATAGCAACAAACTGACATGATCATAAGCTACGTTCATAGTTTGGGTCTTGTCCATCACATCATTCTCCTAATGATGTGATCCCGTTATCAAATGACATCTCATGTCTATGGTTAGGAAACCTTGACCATCTTTGATCAACGAGCTAGTCTACTAGAGGCATACTAGGGACACAGTGTTGTCTATGTATCCACACATGTATTAGTGTTTCCAATCAATACAATTATAGCATGGATAATAAACGATTATAATGAACAAGGAAATATAATAATAACCACTTTATTATTGCCTCTAGGGCATATTTCCAATAGTCTCCCACTTGCACTAGAGCCAATAATCTAGTTCACATCACTATGTGATTTACATTGTAATGAATCTAACACCCATACAGTTCTGGTGTTGATCATGTTTAGCTCTTGGAAGAGGTTTAGTCATCGGATCTGCGACATTCAGATCCGTGTGTACTTTGCAAATATTTATGTCCTCCTCCTTGATGTAATCGCGGATGGAATTGAAACGTCGCTTTATGTGTCTGGTCCTCTTGTGAAACCTTGGTTCCTTGGCTAGAGCAATGGCACCAGTGTTGTCACATAGCAGAGTCATTGGGTTTAGTGCACTAGGCACTACTCCAAGATCTGTCATGAACTCCTTCATCCAGACACCTTCCTTCGCCGCCTCCGAGGCAGCGATGTACTCCGCTTCGCATGTAGAATCAGCTACCACGCTCTGCTTGGAACTGCACCAGCTTACCGCACCCCAATTGAGAATAAATACGTATCCAGTTTGAGACTTAGAGTCATCCGGATCAGTGTCAAAGCTTGCATCAACGTAACCCTTTACGACGAGCTCTTGATCACATCCATAAACGAGAAACATGTCCTTAGTCCTTTTCAGGTACTTCAGGATATTCTTGACCGTCGTCCAGTGTTCCATTCCTGGAACACTTTGAAACCTTCCGGCCATACTTATGGCAAGGCTGACATCGGGTCTTGTGCACAGCATTGCATACATGATAGAGCCTATGGCTGAAGCATAGGGGATGACACTCATCTTTTCTCTATCTTCTGCAGTCACTGGGCATTGAGTCTTACTCAACTTCACACCTTGCAATACAGGCAAGAACCCCTTCTTGGACTGATCCATTTTGAACTTCTTCAAAACTTTGTCAAGGTATGTGCTCTGTGAAAGTCCTATTAAGCGTCTTGATCTATCTCTATAGATCTTAATGCCTAATATGAAAGCAGCTTCTCCTAGGTCCTTCATTGAAAAACTCTTGTTCAAATATTCCTTCACGCTTTCTAACATTTCTATATTGTTTCCAATAAGCAATATGTCATCCACATATAATATTAGAAACCCTATAGAGCTCCCACTCACTTTCTTGTAAATACAAGCTTCTCCGTAAACTTGTATAAACCCGAACGCTTTGATCGCCTCATCAAAGCGAAGATTCCAACTCCGAGATGCTTGCACCAGTCCATAAATGGATCGCTGGAGTTTGCAAACTTTGTCAGCATTCTCTGGATCGACAAAACCTTCTGGTTGCATCATATACAACTCTTCCTTAAGGAAACCATTAAGGAACGCTGTTTTGACATCCGTCTGCCAAATTTCATAATCGAAAAATGCAGCTATTGCCAACATGATTCTGACGGACTTAAGCATCGCTACGGGTGAGAAGGTCTCATCGTAGTCAACTCCTTGAACTTGTGAAAAACCCTTTGCCACAAGTCGAGCTTAATAGACGGTGACATTACCGTCCGCGTCCGTCTTCCTCTTATTGATCCATTTGTTCTGAATGGCCTTTCGCCCTTCAGATAATACTTCCAAAGCCCATATTTTGTTTTCATACATGGATCCCATCTCGGATTTCATGGCATGTAACCATTTCTCGGAATCCGGGCCCATCATCGCTTCTCCATAGCTCGTAGGTTCATTGTTGTCCAACAATATGACCTCTAAGACAGGGTTGCCGTACCACTCAGGAGCAGTACGCGTCCTTGTCGACCTACGAGGTTCGATAGCAACTTGATCCGAAGCTTCATGATCATCATCATTAACTTCCTCTTCAACTGATGTAGGCTCTATAAAAACATCTTTCTGCGCTGCGCTACTCTCTGGTTGAAGTAAAGGTTCAACAACCTCATCAAGTTCTATCTTCCTCCCACTCAATTCTTTCAAGAGAAACTCTTTCTCAAGAAATGTTCCGTTTTTAGCGACAAACACTTTGCCTTCGGATCTGAGATAGAAGGTATACCCAACTGTCTCTTTTGGGTATCCTATGAAGACGCATTTCTCCGCTTTAGGTTCCAGCTTTTCAGGCTGAAGCTTTTTGACATAAGCATCACATTCCCAAACTTTAAGAAATGACAACTTTGGCTTCTTGCCAAACCACAGTTCATATGGCGTCGTCTCAACGGATTTCGATGGTGCCCTATTTAAAGTGAATGCAGCTGTCTCTAATGCATAACCCCAAAATGATAGTGGCAAATCGGCAAGAGACATCATAGATCGCACCATATCCAATAAGTTTCGATTACGACGTTCGGACACACCATTACGCTGTGGTGTTCCAGGCGGTGTCAATTGTGAAACAATTCCACATTGTGTTAAGTGATTGCCAAACTCATAACTTAGATATTCTCCTCCTCGATCAGATCGTAGGAATTTAATCTTCTTGTTACGATGATTCTCAACTTCACTCTGAAACTGCTTGAACTTTTCAAATGTTTTAGACTTATGTTTCATTAAGTAAATATACCCATATCTACTTAAGTCATCGGTGAAGGTGAGAAAATAACGATATCCACCGCGCGCCTCAATGCTCATTGGACCGCACACATCAGTATGTATGATCTCCAACAAGTCACTTGCCCGTTCCATTGTTCCAGAGAACGGGGTTTTAGTCATCTTGCCCATGAGGCATGGTTCCCATGTGTCAAGCGATTCAAAATCAAGTGACTCCAAAAGTCCATCAGCATGGAGTTTCTTCATGCGTTTTACACCAATATGACCTAAACGGCAGTGCCACAAGAAAGTGGTATTATCATTATCAATTCTACATCTTTTGGCATCAATGTTATGAACATGTGTATCATCACTATCGAGATTCAATAAGAATAAACCCCTCACATTGGGTGCATGACCATAAAAGATATTACTCATATAAATAGAACAACCATTTTTCTCTGATTTAAATGAGTAACCGTCTCGCAATAAACAAGATCCAGATATAATGTTCATGCTTAACGCAGGCACTAAATAACAATTATTCAGGTTCATCACTAATCCCGATGGTAATCGAAGAGCGAGCGTGCCGGCGGCGATCACATCAACCTTGGAACCATTTCCCACGCACATCATCACTTCATCCTTTGCCAGCCCCCGTCTATTCCACAGTTCCTGTTTTGAGTTGCAAATGTGAGCAACCGCACCGGCATCAAATACCCAGGCACTAGAACGAGAGTTGGTAAGGTACACATCAATAACATGTATATCATATATACCTTGTTTGGTGTTGGCCGCCTTCTTGTCAGCCAGATACTTGGGGCAGTTCCGCTTCCAGTGACCAGTTCCCTTGCAATGAAAGCACTCAGTTTCTGGCTTGGGTCCAGCCTTGGGTTTCTTCATGGGAGGGGCAAATGCTTTGCCACTCTTCTTGGAGTTACCCTTCTTACCCTTGCCATTCTTCTTGAAACTAGTGGTTTTATTGACCATCAACACTTGATGCTCCTTCTGAATCTCAGACTCAGCGACTTTCAACATCGCAAACAGCTCGGCGACTAACTTGTTCATCCCGTGCATGTTATAGTTCAACACGAAGCTCTTGTAGCTAGGTGGCAATGATTGAAGAACTCTGTCTGTGACGCCCCCAATTTGACCGTACGCTAATCATACACGCAAATGCGTACGACCAAGATTAGGGACTCACTAATCAATATCACAACACAACACTAGACACAAATTAAAGTCATACAGCTTCATATTACAAGTCAGGGGCCTCGAGGGCTCGAATACAAAGCTCGACAAGCACGAGTCAGCAGAAGCAAATAATATATGAGTACAGACGTAAGTTAAACAAGTTTTGCCTTAAGAAGGCTAGCACAAACATAACAACGGATCGAAAGAGGCGAGGCCTCCTACCTGGGAACCTCCTAACCTACTGCTGGTCGGGAGGGGCCTCCACGTAGTAGTAGGCTCCGGCGGTGGTGTAGTAGTCGTCTCCGGCGTACTCCATCTTTGTGGGCTCCATCGTCTGAACGCAGTATCGCATAGAGGGGGAAAGAGAAAGCAAAGCAGCGGTGAGTACTCATCCAAAGTACTCGCAAGACTGGCATCAGAACTATGCTAAGTTTCCATCATTGTCAAGGGGTGGGGTTATATCTGGACTGACTGCAGAAATCAAGAATAGGGGGAAGGCCTAGGCCTATCGAAGACTAGCATCTTCAGCATCTTGCAGCATTAGAAGAGTGTAGATTGGTATCTCACATATAGTAATATTATTGTAACAATTTTATTAAGTAACCACGCCCAGAGATTCTTCCCCGACTCCCTGCGAGGAAGCAATCCCGGAGCCAACATTCATTTCAAATTTAAGTCACAGTTATAGTTGTAGAAGGTCAAAGTACAACTCCAAGTCGTCCTATTACCGTGGACACGGCTATTCGAATAGTTTATTCATCCCTGCAGGGGTGCACCTCATTTCCAACACACTTGATCACCTCCGGCCGGACACACTTTCCTAGGTAATGCCCGGCCTCGGGATAGCAACACGTCGTCGCCCCACCTAGACTCAATAGAGAGGCCAGCCCGCCGGTCTAAATCCTAAGCACACAGGGGTCGTGGGCCCACTTGCCCTCTGCGCTCCTGCACGATGCGAACGCGGCCGAGGCCAGTCCTAGCACCCCTTAATACAAGCGCGATGTCGTTGCGGACCACTCGGGCGCGCGCCGCTCCATTGCTGACGTCCGAAGAGCTTCGGCTCATACAACGACGCTGAGTACCCATAACTTCTCCCACGTGAAGGTTTGGTGCGTAAAAGGTCAATCGACCAACTCAGATCAAATACCCAACCCATTAGCATTTTATTAATGCGGGGCAAGCGCGACCAATAAAGTGCGGTCCCGTCGCCCCGTCTTGAGGATGTGTGGCAAGGGCCTCTCCTGCCCGTCCACGCCTCATCATCATCAAACCGTGGGTACCCCTCAGGGCCGACCAATCACCAACATGTTTCTGTAACCAGGTCATAGTAACCGTGTGTATAAAACATCGAGACGAAACCTGAGGAATCACCCTCAAAGGGCCCCGCTCGATGAAATCGTCAAGGTGGACTTAGAGGAATCACCCTCGAGGGTCCCACACTTGAGGGGCTGCACGACAGAGTCATCGTCGGGAGTGGTGAAGGAGGAATCACCCTCGATAACCACGACCGACTAGCTACACTACAGAGTTAGCATCATGAGTACTTCACAAGGTGTCACCCTCGGTACTCAATAGTAGCTCTGCAGAGTCGTACAACTAAAGGGGTGTGCGGTGATGTGAGGGGCCTGGCTCGTCGGTCGGTTGACCGAGTCTTCGAATCTTCGGGTCGTCGGGTCGTCGCTGAAGAAGCAGGGGCAACTGGGACTAATGGGGGGTCACAGGGGATTCACTGATCAACCTATACTAAGCAGTTGATATGATTGCAGGTACAGTAGCAGTTTATCAAAAACAGGCTATGCATCAGAATAGGAGCTAACTAATAAAGTAGCAAAATCTAATGCAAGAATAAGAGGGAAAGAAATGGGCGATATCGGAATGCTCAAGGGGGTTGCTTGCCTTGCTGCTCTGCGGCAAAAGGCTGATCGTCAGGCGCGTAGTCGTACTCGGCAGCACCGTCAGATTCGGGGTCTACCGGTAAGAAGAGGGGGGAAGAAACAATAAATATAAAGCACAGGTGCAATCACGATGCATGACATGGCAATATGCAGAGCTAGGCATGCACTAATGCAGTAATATACGTCGCAGACGGGTCGGAAGAATATCTGACGATATTTTTCGGGTCTCGGGCTACTACCGGACAGATGATCCTAATGCAAAATGTCCATGTTCATCATGCTAGGGGCATGTGACAGATGAACGGGCAGCGTATTCGGATTCGTGGGATTTTTCTGATCAACTTTCATGTATAAATTATTTTCATCCGAGTTACGGATTATTTTATATTAATTTTTAAAGTTTTATTAATATCCAGAAACTAAATTGATTTATTTTAATTCAATAATTAATTATGACATCAGCATGATGTCATGCTGACATCAGCAGTCAACAGTCCTGTTGACTGGTCAAACTGACCAGTGGGCCCCACATGTCAGTGACACAGTTTTAATTATGTTTAATTAACTTTAATCAGAATTAATTAATGGGGGTGGGACCCACCTGTCATAGAGTGATTAGGTTAATTAATTAACAGAGTTAATTAATCAAGTTTAATTAGTTAACAGAGTGTTTAATTAGTGTAATTAATCTTAATTACATTAATTAATTAATTAATTTATTGATTAATTATTTCTTTATTAATATTATTATTAACATTATTATTTATATATTTTAAAACATTTAGGGGGCACGGGCCCACTTGTCATTGACTGGGGGGGGGGGGTTGTGGGCCCCCACTGTCAGTTGGGGTTAGTGGGGGGAGGGGGAAATCCCCCACGAACAGAGCCGGTCTGGGGGGGCCACGGGCCACCAGCAGCTGACAGCGCCGGCCGCCAGGGCGCCGCGACGGCGGAGCGGCGAGCGAGGCCTGCAGCGAGCGCGCGGGCGTCGCGCGGCGAGGTGGGCGCCAACGCGGTGGGGGCTGGGCGTGCGTGGCGCGGCCGGTGTGCGGTCGGCGGCGGCGCAGCAGCTAGCGGGGGTCGGGGCGCGGCCGAGGGGGCGAGCGGGGTTGCGCGGGACCGGATCGGGGCCAGGAGCGGCGGCCGGAGGCCGCAGCGGGCGCGGCCGGAGACCGCAGCGGGTGCGACCGGCCGGGGGGGAGGGAAGAATGGGGAGGGAGGAGCCCCTGGGAAGGGCTCACCGGCGGCGGTCGAGGAGGCAAGGGGCGTGAGGGAGTACGCGGCGGGGCGGCGCGGCGACGGTGGGGAGGCCCGGCGGCGGCGGTTCGGGAAGGGGGCGAGGAGGTGGTGACGGCGACGGGCGGCGGTGCGGGGCGGGCGCGGTGACGCCCCGATCCGATCTTGATCGGGAGCGGGGGAGGGAGCGAGGTGGGGGGAGTAGGAGGTGGGGTGGGGGCGTCGGTGGGTGGGGGGGTTTGACCCCCGTGGGTGGCTGTGGGCCGGCCTGCTGGGCCACGGCTCAGTTGGGCCGAAGGGGGCTTTTTCCTTTTTTTTCTTTTTATTGTTTTTAGTTTTACAGCTTTTGTTTTATTTCTTTTTTTTTGTATTAATTTCCTTTAGCAAAAATGTGTGACTTGGTCCAATAACCATCTTGCAATATTTTGCATGGTCACACACTGTTTGGGCATTTTTGGAAACTGTTTGAATTAACCATGAATTTAAAAGTGCTTTTAAATTGCATTTGGGGTCTGTTTTGCAAGGTAGGGTCCACACCATATGTTTGGTGATGTTGTTCTCCTTAACACCAGTTGCTTTGTGATTTATCAGAAGTGTGCAACATTTTTCCTTTGCTGTTTGCAAACTTATTTTATCACAATAAAATTCAATGCCCCTTTTTAATGGAATTTGAAATGAGATATGAATTTTCAACTTGATCATATCTTGTTTAGCAAAATGATTAGGCACTGATCATGGTCATCACTGTGCTTAATTACAATGATCATTGTAGCCAAAATCCAGGGTGTAACAACTCTCCCCTACTAAAAAGTATTCTCGTCCGAGAATTAAGAAGTAGAAGGAAAGAGCCCGGGGTGTTTTGCACGAAGATGATCTTCGCGTTCCCAAGTGGCTTCATCTTCAGAATGATTTGCCCACTGCACTTTGAAGAACTTGGTAACCTTCTGACGAGTCCGACGTTCAGTTTCATCGAGAATGCGGACTGGTTGCTCTTTGTAAGAGAGGTCTTGTTGCAGCTCAAGCATATCATGGTCCACTGCTCGGATAGGATCCTTAAAGCAGCGACAAAGCTGTGACACATGGAACACATCGTGAACCTGAGAAAGGTTTGGCGGTAGTTCCAGTTGATATGCCACTTTACCACGCCTTTCGAGAACAGTGAAAGGACCAATATATCGAGGAGCCAGCTTGCCCTTGACCCCAAAACGGTGTGTACCTCTCATTGGCGTGACTCGAAGATAAGCCTTCTCGCCAGGTTGATAGACCATATCTTTGTGATGATGGTCATACTGACTCTTCTGACGAGACTGAGCAGCCTTCAGATTTGCATGAATAATGCGGACTTGATCTTCAGCATGTTGAATAATATCCGGACCGATAAGTGTATGTTCCCTAGTTTCTGACCAATTCAGAGGAGTCCGACACTTACGTCCATATAATACTTCAAAGGGAGCCATCTTCAAACTTGCTTGATAGCTATTGTTGTAGGAGAACTCAGCATACGGGAGAGATTCCTCCCATTTCTTGCCGAAAGAAATGACACAAGCTCGAAGCATGTCTTCGAGAATCCGGTTGACTCTTTCAACTTGTCCCTGGGATTGAGGGTGAAAAGCGGTGCTGAATGACAAATGAGTTCCCATAGCTTCCTGGAAACTTGCCCAGAATCTTGAAGTGAATAAACTGCCACGGTCTGAACTAATCACCAATGGAATACCATGGAGTGAAACAACTCTGGGCATATATAGATCTGCCAGCTGACTAGCAGTAATAGTTTCTTTGACGGCTAGAAAATGTGCAACTTTGGAAAGTCGGTCAATGACGACAAGAATAGTGTCATTACCTTTCTGGGATTTGGGAAAACCAGTGACGAAGTCCATTTCAACATGGTCCCATTTCCATTCAGGAACTGTAATAGGTTGCAGAGTTCCGGCAGGCCTTTGATGTTCTGCTTTGATACGACGGCAAATATCACATTCAGCAACATAGCGAGCAATGTCTTGCTTCATGTTAGACCACCAGAATCATTGACGAATGTCTTGGTACATCTTGGTACTACCAGGATGAATAGACAGCGGAGTGTCATGTGCTTCCTTCATGACCTCCTGAGTCATATCATTGTTTTTCTCCTTACTCGGTACCACTAGGCGGCCTTTGAAGTACAAAGCGCCATCCTCAGCAATAGTGAAGGATGAGGGCCTTCCTTCTGTGAGATCAAATTTAATCCTCTCGACTTCATTGTCACACTTCTGGATCCACTTGATGACGTCCACTAGATCTGGTTTAGCAACCAGGGTATTAAGAGAACCCTGGGAAACAACGTGGAGGTTCATTTTGTAGGACCCTTCAGGAGGGGGAGCGAGTGCACCAGGCGGAACAATATGGAGATTCAGCTTGCGAAATTCCTTTTGAAGAAGGGGGTGAACCTTGTGAACCTGAAGGTGGTTGCAGTATGACTTGCGGCTCAAAGCATCAGCCATTACATTAGCCTTGCCCGGTGTATAAGAAATACCCACGTTGTAATCTGCTATGCGCTCCATCCATCTTTGTTGACGGAGGTTCAGATCTTGCTGAGTAAACAGGTACTTCAGACTTTGGTGATCGGTGTAGATCTCGCATCGATTACCGATAAGGTACTGCCGCCACTCTTTCAAGGCATGAATTACTGCAGCAAGTTCAAGGTCATGAACTGGGTAGTTCCCTTCATGAGGACGCAATTGTCGAGATGCATAAGCAACCACCCTGCGCTCTTGCATTAGGACACAGCCTATTCCCTAACGTGAAGCGTCACAATAAATGACGAAGTCCTTACGAGTATCCGGAGGAGCAAGCACTGGAGCAGATGTCAGCTTGTCCTTAAGTGCCTGAAAGCTCTCCTGACATTTTTCTGTCCACTCATATTTAACACCTTTGTGAAGCAAATTGGTTGACGGCTTTGCAATCTTGGAGAAGTTCTCGACGAATCGACGGCAATAGCTGGCGAGTCCGAGAAAACTTCTGACTTGCTTGACATTCTTCGGGGGAGTCCAATCAAGAATAGCCTGAACTCGTTCAGGGTTGACCGCAATACCATCCTTGGAGATCACATGACCAAGGTATGTTACTTCGGGCATCCAGAACTCACACTTGGAATACTTGGCATATAGTTGATGTTCCTGAAGTTTCTCCAGGATAAGACGAAGATGTTCAGCATGCTCTTCTTTATTCTTAGAATAAACCAGGATATCATCCAGATAAACCACGACGAATTTATCGAGGTAATCCATGAATATATAGTTCATCAGGCGAGAGAAAGTTGCTGGAGCATTTGTTAAGCCGAAGGACATGACGGTGTACTCGTATGAACCATAGCGAGTAACAAATGCAGTCTTGGGAATATCCTCTTCAAGAACCCGGATCTGATGGTAACCCAGCCTCAAGTTGAGTTTTGAGAACACTGATGAACCAGCAAGTTGATCATACAGATCGTTGATCCGAGGGAGCGGATATTTGTTTTGAATCGTTGCCTGGTTGATGGGGCGATAATCTTGGACCAATCGATTCGTACCATCTTTCTTCTTGACAAAGGGAGAAGGTGCTCCCCAAGCAGAGGAACTTGGACGAATGAACCCTTGATGAAGCGAATCATCGATTTCTTGTTTCAGTTCAAGGAGTTCATGTGGAGGCATCATATATGACCGCTTAGCAATAGGGGTGGTGCCTGGCACTAGTCGATGACAAACTCGACAACTCTTACAGGGGGATCCCTGTAAGTTCTTCTGGAAAGACATCTTGAAAATCACGGACCATTGGAATGTTTTCAATCCCCTCAGGAGGTGACTGATTTAATGCATTCAAGGTATATAACCGGGCTTCAGCATTTAACAGCTTGGAATGACATGATCGAGTACAACTCATAACCAAAGAAGATTACTAAGAGTTGTTGATTTGCAATGCGTACTCGATTCAGATATCAACATCCTTGATTGTCCAACAACTCAGAATATGAGGAAACTGGAATCAGTGAAATATCATAGTTGATGAGGAGCTCATAAGAAGTTATAAAGCTCCATGATATTTATCAAGATACCAGGGATAATACTCGGAGGTAGATCAGAATAGAGGTTAGACTAGTGTATTGATCTGTGGAGGACAAGCACTTTAACTTGTCTGAGAACGAGATCAAAATAGAACAACATGGTCGGAATCACGATTGCAAAGGACAAGATCACAGATACCGGATCAAATTATACCAAGAGAAATTTATTGTTACGAGAAGCTTCTATGATAAGATCAACATTGCTTCCATGGGCATGAGCACAAACTTCAAGGTCGACTCCCACTTCATCAATGCATCACCTTCCATTTACTCCTCGCCTTTGATAAAGTTGTAGTTTTGAAAGTTTAACTGGCAAAACACCAGGAGAGTAAGACGCGTGAAAACTGTCGGGTTCACACGAATTAAGGAAGGTATAGGTCCAACCCATCGGGGCATCTTAGGAACATATACCACAAACTTCAAGAGTAATTAACACATGCTTGACAACAGAGCATGGCTGACAAAAGCATAGGATACAACTTATCAGAGGGAGAAGACACAGTTTAACAATGGCATCATGTATCAGGGGAAGAACATCACAAGAATTTTGAATTTGAAGGATGCCATAGGATAATAACCCAACACTGGGTCTGGCGGTCCACAAAGTACCTGATGTGAGTATCGGTACTCAACCGGAGGGAGAAGAATGCAAGGCATCAAGTTATAAAACATCCAATAATTTGATGCTTAAATAACCAAAGGAATTAAGATTTCCAAATTGGTGTATCGGAAACAGATGCTCCGATCAACTACAAGTAAGATGAAAGGACTTAGATGGACAATCAATCAAGGTTGATTTGTCGAGAACCAACTCAGGTTCGAAAAGACTTCTGAGCCGGATAGATAATTTATGAGTATCAAGTGAGGATTGTGTGCATTCACACACAAGTTGAATCAATAAGGTCAAATGATAATCACAAGGGATTATAATGGATATTGCTGGACATATGGAATTAACCATAATGCAAGCAGGTGAGAAAGGCCAAGAGTAATGGGCTACTGAGGATTTCGGGAGATCGAATAGCAACTCGAAGGATTTGCGAAACCCAAGATAATTGAGGACGAACGAATCCCCGATAAGGCAATTCGATGTACCTTGTAATAACAAGAACAACTGGATATGAAAGTATGAGCAACAATTGTATGTAATCATCCATAGGGGTTGACAGAGGAAGGGAATCGCAAAAGTGATGAGCACAAGTTCTCAAGAGAACATCGGAGAGTATCTTCGGAGTCTTCTGATGAATCAAGCCGTCATCTGGAATGAGGGGCTCTCCGGGGGAAGTAGTTACGAGAACCTAGAGTTAGAGCTAGTAAAATCTTTAACCCGAAAGAGAAGAGAGATCAGAACCTAGAGTATAGACGAGGAATAAAAGATCCTAATACCACCCGATTGAGAAGTGGGCCCGTAAGCCACACAACTATGTTAGTAAAAGTTTTTCAAGTACTAGACTCAACTTCGGCCAAGTAATTGGAAAGGGGGCTACCTATAGGCAGTCGGCTCTGATACCAACTTGTGACGCCCCCAATTTGACCGTACGCTAATCATACACGCAAATGCGTACGACCAAGATTAGGGACTCACTAATCAATATCACAACACAACACTAGACACAAATTAAAGTCATACAGCTTCATATTACAAGCCAGGGGCCTCGAGGGCTCAAATACAAAGCTCGACAAGCACGAGTCAGTGAAAGCAAATAATATCTGAGTACAGACGTAAGTTAAACAAGTTTTGCCTTAAGAAGGCTAGCACAAACATAACAACGGATCGAAAGAGGCGAGGCCTCCTGCCTGGGAACCTCCTAACCTACTGCTGGTCGGGAGCGGCCTCCACGTAGTAGTAGGCTCCGGCGGTGGTGTAGTAGTCGTCTCCGGTGTACTCCATCTTTGTGGGCTCCATCGTCTGAACGCAGTATCGCATAGAGGGGGAAAGAGAAAGCAAAGCAGCGGTGAGTACTCATCCAAAGTACTCGCAAGACTGGCATCAGAACTATGCTAAGTATGCATCATTGTCAAGGGGTGGGGTTATATCTGGACTGACTGCAGAAAGCAAGAATAGGGGGAAGGCCTAGTCCTATCGAAGACTAGCATCTTCAGCATCGTGCAGCATTAGAAGAGTGTAGATTGGTATCTCACATATAGTAATATTATTGTAACAATTTTATTAAGTAACCACGCCCAGAGATTCTTCCCCGACTCCCTGCGAGGAAGCAATCCCGGAGCCAACATTCATTTCAAATTTAAGTCATAGTTATAGTTGTAGAAGATCAAAGTACAACTCCAAGTCGTCCTATTACCGTGGACACGGCTATTCGAATAGTTTATTCATCCCTGCAGGGGTGCACCTCATTTCCAACACACTTGATCACCTCCGGCCGGACACACTTTCCTGGGTAATGCCCGGCCTCGGGATAGCAACACGTCGTCGCCCCACCTAGACTCAATAGAGAGGCTAGCCCGCCGGTCTAAATCCTAAGCACACAGGGGTCGTGGGCCCACTTGCCCTCTGCGCTCCTGCACGATGCGAACGCGGCCGAGGCCAGTCCTAGAACCCCTTAATACAAGCGCGATGCCGTTGCTGACCACTCGGGCGCGCGCCGCTCCATTGCTGACGTCCGAAGAGCTTCGGCTGATACAACGACGCTGAGTACCCATAGCTTCTCCCACATGAAGGTTTGGTGCGTAAAAGGTCAATCGACCAACTCAGATCAAATACCCAACCCATTAGCATTTTATTAATGCGGGGCAAGCGCGACCAATAAAGTGCGGTCCCGTCGCCCCGTCTCGAGGATGTGTGGCAAGGGCCTCTCCTGCCCGTCCACGCCTCATCATCATCAAACCGTGGGTACCCCTCAGGGCCGACCCATCACCAACATGTTTCTATAACCAGGTCATAGTAACCGTGTGTATAAAACATCGAGACGAAACCTGAGGAATCACCCTCAAAGGGCCCCGCTCGATGAAATCATCAAGGTGGACTTAGAGGAATCACCCTCGAGGGTCCCACACTTGAGGGGTTGCACGACAGAGTCATCGTCGGGAGTGGTGAAGGAGGAATCACCCTCGATAACCACGATCGACTAGCTACACTACAGAGTTAGCATCATGAGTACTTCACGAGTTGTCACCCTCGGTACTCGATAGTAGCTCTGCAGAGTCGTACAACTAAAGGGGTGTGCGGTGATGTGAGGGGCTTGGCTCGTCGGTCGGTTGACCAAGTCTTCGAATCTTCGGGTCGTCGTGTCGTCGCTGAAGATGCAGGGGCAACTGGGACTAATGGGGGGTCACAGGGGATTCACTGATCAACCTATACTAAGCAGTTGATATGATTGCAGGTACAGTAGCAGTTTATCAAAAACAGGCTATGCATCAGAATAGGAGCTAACTAATACAGTAGCAAAATCTAATGCAAGAATAAGAGGGAAAGAAATGGGCGATATCGGAATGCTCAAGGGGGGTTGCTTGCCTTGCTGCTCTGCGGCAAAAGGCTGATCGTCAGGCGCGTAGTCGTACTCGGCAGCACCGTCAGTCTCGGGGTCTACCGGTAAGAAGAGGGGGGAAGAAACAATAAATATAAAGCACAGGTGCAATCACGATGCATGACATGGCAATATGCAGAGCTAGGCATGCACTAACGTAGTAATATACGTCGCAGACGGGTCGGAAGAATATCTGATGATATTTTCCGGGTCTCGGGCTACTACCGGACAGATGATCCTAACGCAAAATGTCCATGTTCATCATGCTAGGGGCATGTGACAGATGAACGGACAGCGTATTCGGATTCGTGGGATTTTTCTGATCAACTTTCATGTATAAATTATTTTCATCCGAGTTACGGATTATTTTATATTAATTTTTAAAGTTTTATTAATATCCAGAAACTAAATTCATTTATTTTAATTCAATAATTAATTATGACATCAGCATGATGTCATGCTGACATCAGCAGTCAACAGTCCTGTTGACTGGTCAAACTGACCAGTGGGCCCCACATGTCAGTGACACAGTTTTAATTATGTTTAATTAACTTTAATCAGAATTAATTAATGGGGGTGGGACCCACCTGTCATAGAGTGATTAGGTTAATTAATTAACAGAGTTAATTAATCAAGTTTAATTAGTTAACAGAGTGTTTAATTAGTGTACTTAATCTTAATTACATTAATTAATTAATTAATTAATTTACTGATTAATTATTTGTTTATTAATATTATTATTAACATTATTATTTATATATTTTAAAACGTTTAGGGGGCACGGGCCCACTTGTCATTGAGCGGGGGGGGGGGCGGTTGTGGGGCAAATCCCCCACTAACAGAGCCGGTCTGGGGGGGGGGCACCGGCCGCCAGGGCGCCGCGACGGCGGAGCGGCGAGCGAGGGCTGCAGCGA
The DNA here is from genome assembly GCA_039707655.1 of Elymus sibiricus. Lineage (NCBI taxonomy): Eukaryota > Viridiplantae > Streptophyta > Magnoliopsida > Poales > Poaceae > Elymus > Elymus sibiricus. Next base: position 347,401,230 of record CM077671.1, read on the forward strand.
GCGCGCGGGCGTCGCGCGGCGAGGTGGGCGCCAACGCGGTGGGGGCTGGGCGCGCGGGGCGCGCGCGCGTGCGTGGCGCGGCCGGTGTGCGGTCGGATCGGGGCCGGGAGCGGCGGCAGGGCGGTCGGAGGCCGCAGCGGGCGCGGCCGGAGACCTCAGCGGGTGCGACCGGCCGGGGGGGGAGGGAAGAAGGGGGAGGGAGGAGCCCCTGGGAAGGGCTCACTGGCGGCGGTCGAGGAGGCAAGGGGCGTGAGGGAGTCCGCGGCGGGGCGGCGCGGCGACGGTGGGGAGGCCCGGCGGCGGCGGTTCGGGTAGGGGGCGAGGAGGTGGTGACGGCGACGGGCGGCGGTGCGCAGGGGCGGTGTGGCGCCGGCGGGGAGGGCCGGCGGCGCGGGGCGTCGCGGGAGCGCCGGCGCGGGGCGGGCGCGGGGACGCCCCGATCCGATCTGGATCGGGAGCGGGGGAGGGAGCGAGGTGGGGGGGAGTGGGAGGTGGGGCGGGGGCGTCGGTGGGTGGGGGGGTTTGACCCCCGGGGGTGGCTGTGGGCCGGCCTGCTGGGCCACGGCCCAGTTGGGCCGGGGGGGCTTTTTCCTTTTTTTCTTTTTATTGTTTTTAGTTTTTTATTTCTTTTTTTGTATTAATTTCCTTTAGCAAAAATGTGTGACTTGGTCCAATAACCATCTTGCAATATTTTGCAGGGCCACACACAGTTTGGGCATTTTTGGAAACTGTTTGAATTAACCATGAATTTAAAAGTGCTTTTAAATTGCATTTGGGTTCTGTTTTGCAAGGTGGGGTCCACACCATATGTTTGGTGATGTTGTTCTCCTTAACACCAGTTGCTTTGTGATTTATCACAAGTGTGCAACATTTTTCCTTTGCTGTTTGCAAACTTATTTTATCACAATAAAATTCAATGCCCCTTTTTAATGGAATTTGAAATGAGATATGAATTTTCAACTTGATCATATCTTGTTTAGCAAAATGATTAGGCACTGATCATGGTCATCACTGTGCTTAATTACAATGATCACTGTAGCCAAAATCCAGGGTGTCACACTGTCAGTGATCGCCTCTGCTGGAAGGGGCATCCCCAATTCAGCCAGACGGGTGGAATACCCAGACATTTTGAGTATGTGTTCACTGACAGACCCGTTCTCCTCCATCTTGCAAGCATAGAACTTATCGGAGGTCTCATACCTCTCGATCCGGGCATTCTTCTGAAAGATAAACTTCAACTCCTGGAACATATCATATGCTCCATGACGTTCAAAACGTCTTTGAAGTCCCGGTTCTAAGCCTTACAACATTGCACATTGAACCATTGAGTAATCATCAGAACGAGCCTGCCAGGCGTTCGCAACATCTGGAGACTCTACTGGAGCGGGTGGATCACCAAGCGGTGCATCAAGGACATAAACCTTTTGGGAAGCCGTAAGGATAATCTTTAGATTACGGGCCCAGTTCACAAAGTTACTTCCATCATCCTTCAACTTAGCTTTCTCTAGGAACGCATTAAAATTCAGGGGTGCTACTGCGCGAGCCATTGATCTACAATATAAATTTTGCAAAAACAACTTAGACTATTGTTCAAGATAATGAGTTTAGTTAATCATATTATTTAAAAAACTCCCACTCAAATTGACATCCCTCTGGTCATTCGAGTGTCACATGATCCAAATTCACCAACTCAAGTCTGATCATCACGTGAGTTGAGGTGGTTTCAATGGTGAACATCTTCATGTTGATCATTTCTACTATATGACTCATGTTCGACCTTTCGGTCTCTTGTGTTCCGAGGCCATGTCTGTACATGCTAGGCTCGTCAAGTTTAACCCGAGTGTTCCGCACGTGCAACACTGGCTTGCACCCGTTGTATGCGAACATAGAGTCTATCACACCCAATCATCACGTGGTGTCTCGAAACGACGAACTTTTGCAACGGTGCACACTCGGGGAGAACACAATTTTATCTTGAAATTTAAGTGAGGGATCGCCTTATAATGCTACCGCCGTCCTAAAAATAAGATGCATAAAAGGATTAACATCACATGCAAATCATAAGTGACATGATATGGCCATGAACTTGTGCTTTTGATCTCCATCTCCAAAGCACCGGCATGATCTCCATCGTCACCGGCATGACACCATGATCTCCATCATATTGATCTCCATCAACGTGTCGCCATGAGGTTGTCGCGCCGACCGTTGCTTCTACGACTATTGCTAACTCATAGCGGTAAAGTAAAGCAAAAAACGGCGAAAATAAATTAAAGACAACCCTATGGCTCCTACTGGTTGCCGCACTCATCGATATGCAAGTCATGATATTCTATACAATACATGATCATCTCATACATCACATATATCTCATCATGTAATTGGCCATATCACATCACAACATACCCTGCAAAAACAAGCTAGACATCCTCTAATTGTTGTTGCAAGTTTTACGTGGCTGCTACGGGTATCTAGCAAGAACAATTCTTACCTACGCAATGACCACAACGATGATTCACAAATTGCTATTCAACCTTCTCAAGGACCGCCTTTGTCGAATCCGATCCAACTAAAGTGGGAGAAACAGACACCCGCCAGCCATCTTTATGCAACGAAGTTACATGTCAGGTGATGGAACCGGTCTCTCGTAAGCGTACGAGTAATGTTGGTCCGGGCCGCTTCATCCCACAATACCGTTGAATCAAGAAAAGACCAAGGGAGGAAGCAATCTGAATATCAGCACCCACAAACTCCTTTGTGTTCTACTCGTGATCTCATCTACACATAGACCTAGCTCATGATGCCACTGTTGGGTAACGTTGCATGGGAAACAAAAAATTTCCTACGCACACGCAAGATCTATCCATGGTGATGAGCATCTACGAGAGGGAGAGTGGATCTACATACCTTTGTAGATCGCTAAGCAGGAAGCGTTGAGAAACGCGGTTGATGTAGTCGAACGTCTTCGCGATCCAAATCGCAAGCCGTCCCGCGATCCAATCACGATCAAGCGCCGAACGGACGGCACCTCCGCGTTTAGCACACGTACAGCTCGATGACGATCTCCGCCTTCTTGATCCAGCAAGAGGGAGTGGAGAGATAGAAGAGTTCTTCGGCAGCGCGACGGCGCGGCGGCGGTGGTGGTGGAACTATTCCAGCAGGGCTTCGCCTAAACACTGCTGAAAACTAGAGGAACTGATCTATCGGGAGAGAGGGCTGCACCGTGGCCTTTTTGGGTTGAAGTCCTTTGGCCCTCTCTCCCTCTAGTATATATAGGATTGAGGGGAGGGGCCGGCGCCCCTAGGGTTGCCCCTAGGAGTCGGCCGAAGGAGGTGGAGGTGGAGCAGTCCACCTCCAATCCTACTCCTAGTAGGACTCCTTCCTTTCCCCACTTGGACTTTCCTTTTCCCACAAGCCCAGCCGCATAGGCCTTCTTGGGCCGGCCGCCCAGCCCACCAGGGGCTGGTGCGCCACCCTAAAGCCCATGTGGCCCACTTGGTGTGTGGTGGCCCCACTTGGTGGACCCCTGGAACCCATTCGTCACTCCCGGTACACTGCCGGAAATGCCCGAAACTTTTTCGGAGTTCAAACACCACCTTCCTATATATCAATCTTTACCTCCGAACCATTCCGGAGCTCCTCGTGACGTCCGGGATCTCATCCGGGACTCCGAACAACCTTCGGTCACCAACATACATAACTCTACTATACCGAAACGTCACCTAACCTTAAGTGTGCACACCCTGCGGGTTCGAGAACTATGTAGACATGACCGAGACACCTCTACGGTCAATAAACAATAGCGGGACATGGATGCCCATATTGGTTCCTACATATTCTACGAAGATCTTTATCGGTTGAACCTCTATGTCAAGGATTCAGTTAATCACGTATGTTGTTCCCTTTGTTCTTCGGTATGTTACTTGCCCGAGATTCGATCGTCGGTATCTCTATACCTAGTTCAATCTCGTTACCAGCAAGTCTCTTTACTCGTTCCGTAATACAAGATCCCGTGGCTAACACTTAGTCACATTGCTTGCAAGGCTTATTGTGATGTTGTATTACCGAGTGGGCCCTGAGATACCTCTCCATTATACGGAGTATCAAACCCAGTCTCGATCCATGCCAGCTCAACAGACACCTTCGGAGATACCTGTAGAGAATCTTTATAGTCACCCAGTTACGTTGTGACGTTTGATACACACAAGGTATTCCTCCGGTGTTAGTGAGTTGCATGATCTCATGGTCATAGGAACAAATACTTGACATGCAGAAAACAATAGCAACAAACTGACACGATCATATGATACGTTCATAGTTTGGGTCTTGTCCATCACATCATTCTCCTAATGATGTGATCCCGTTATCAAATGACATCTCATGTCTATGGCTAGGAAACCTTGACCATCTTTGATCAGTGAGCTAGTCTACTAGAGGCATACTAGGGACACAGTGTTGTCTATGTATCCACACATGTATTAGTGTTTCCAATCAATACAATTATAGCATGGATAATAAACGATTATAATGAACAAGGAAATATAATAATAACCACTTTATTATTGCCTATAGGGCATATTTCCAAAAGGTCCGCCATTGCCCCATAGGAGAAAATTCACATTGAGCATTGGAAGTGAGATATTACCTGCCTTGATAATAGAAAAAACCCACTTCTTTGGAAGAAACCGAGAACTTGAAGGACCAATTTTGCAGCAATGAAACCTTGAATAATGAAGCTCTGCCTCCAAAACATGCCAGAAGAATTGTACTAACCGAGGATTCAGTGAGACGAATTTGGGATCTTGTGAACTCTGCTACAAGGAGGAATTCTTCCATATATTTTCCTTCTTCAAAATTGATCGTGACACCCCATTTGTTCCATACTTCCTTGGCGAAGTCCTGCCCCTGATCAATTTAGATCCGCCAACGCCATGCAGGGCGCCGAAGGTGGCCGGAGACGACGAGGCCGCAAGTGGATTGTGGACGCCGGGGCCGGAGTGGCCACCGACGCAGGGCGAGGGGGCGAGGGGGGAGGCGAGGAGAGGCGATGTTACACCGTCTGTTGCAGGTACGACCGGAATCCTAAGACAGTAGTACTAGTACCGTGCTGGATAAGCACCAGACCTCCTCAAAAATACATCAACCTTTTCAACCATTCTCACATCATGTTATACATAGCTTGTTTGTCCAAATTCCTAGCAGGGAAGAAAATTCTAAACTTGCTGGCTAAAATCCCTAGCCATACTTCTACTCGTTATCCCCTAATTTCTCAAATCCTAGCTCGTACATTCTATTCTGATCCAAATCACTTTGATTTGGTGTTGGTTCTCATTCTCTCATCCCAATCCCTTACATTTTTGTGAGATGATACACGAAGAAATCAACCGAATCAACTCCTAATGGAACATGTTACCACATTACTCCCATCTCGCACATAAAAATCAGGAAGTAGCGGATTAAAACAATCTCCATCAGCAACCCCTACCTGCATACCCCCAAGTGAGCTCACACATGCCTAACGACGCATAATATTACGGAAATACCATCATGTTTCTCGTAAAAAATACTTGATCATCGTCATTAACAATCACTATTAAAAAAACATACGAATGGGGTGGACAAGGACGGCGACAACCATAGACATGAATTACGCCACCTGGTGGTCGACGATACGGTTCCATCTGCGATGTCCAAGCACCTTCTAGTGCGCCGCCGCAAGCGCACGCCTGATTGCCGCCTTGGCCGCTTCCGAATCACACTGTGTTTGTATTGGAAACCGGAAGTGGTGGATTATGAGAACTTGCAAATCACAAGGGAAACTCTATAAAGGCTCTGGTCCAAGCAGTTCACTCTCTCTCACTTGCGTGGTGTGTGCTATGACCAGAGTCAGCACGCCACGACGAAGACTTTTGGCCTAGATCCTACACGGTTATCCCATTCCTGGGGCCTCTCCCATGTGCGACAAGTGCGTAGGTTTCATCTCGGTGCCTCCCCCACCACTGCAACTGTCGCTTCCCGCCTATATCGTTCTGTTGCCCACCTTCCTTCTCGACGAGGCCCTTACTCCGACCACAACCACGTCACCCGCTCGCAGCAGCCGCTAGCCACGTCTACCATGCTCCTATGCCACATTCATGTTGTAGTTTCGGGGCCCATGCTTCTGCTTATCAATGTGACCACTTATGTGAATCTTGTTTCATTTCCATTTATTCATTATTTTAGAGGTACAAAAATATCTATCATATCATTATGTACTTATATCTGTTGCAACTAAAAGGACTAATGTAATTGACAACTACACTAGAATTGTTGGGAGCACAAGTTGTCATACATTTATCTAGGGATGATTAGTTAAGAATGTTATTTGAAATTATCTCTCATGAGGATGTATAGGACTAATGTAATTTTTTATTATATCTGGTGTTCGTTGTACTGCCATGATTGAAGATGTATAGATCGCAAGTTTTTCCGAAAAAAGAGTGACAATAAATTAACCGCAAATGGATTAACCATGGTTATTTCATTGATGATGTTGAGTATTTACACATGGTGAAAAATACAAGCAAGAGGTGAAAACCCCGGCAAACCCTCATGGATTGGCAAAAGACACGTTTTCTTTGTAACACTTATAGAGGGAAAGTGTGGACGCATCAAACAGCTGGATTCGATCGATGTTATGACTTCGGCGTCAGTATCAGGCTCTCAACCGAATCTGGCTAGCCTAGCGAGCGACTTGTTGATCCCTGCGACACCCGAGTGAACGGTCCACATCGTTGTTGATAGTTTATCTCCAATATCTCAAAGAATTGCTGCGAGCGTGTGACATATCGGAAACACACACATGCCAAGTAGTTCAATCCATTTTTGAATCTCTACCAAGATGATCGAGAAGGCGCATGGTGTGGATTTATGTAGGAACTGCTCGTTGCCAAGATTACTGGAAGAGCTCTCATTCACTTTGTGTGTTGGGAGGCATGCCAAACGGATGTGTTGGCTCTTTGGCTAGCTACAGGAGCAGGCTGCATGCGCGATCGAGCTCAACTTGCAGCCCGGCTCTTCTACCCTTCCTCACCTGAAGCACACGCTCTTCTTTTATTGTTTCTACAAGTAGTACATGATCTTGGCATCGGACAATTTTCATTTTATTTTGTGATTAATCTTAACATGAGAGCATGTAAAAGTAGTTTAACCAAATAGGCACCCTAAGAGCATTTTTCTTAACATGAGAGCATGTAAAAGTAGTTTAACCATCAGACAATTTTAGTCTGTTACTCCCTCTGTCCCATAATATAGGACGTCTGTTACTCCTATATTATGGGACGAAGGGAGTACTTTGTACTGAAATTGACACCCTAAGAGCATTTTTCTCGCAACGGGTCCGGATCACGGAAGCCATCCAACATTGTCATGTATCGGTCCGCGGAGCGGTCCGGACGCGATTTCTTCCTCAAACCGGAGACAAATGTGGGGAGGTTTGCGGGAGTCCGGACCGCTACTTCGTCCGATTCGGACCGTCCTGGCCCACCAAAAACCCCTCCCCCTCCTGCGCGTGCTTCCTGCCCAACGTCAACTGTCTGCATTCATGCCACTATACAACGGCCACTCCCCATTAAAGAGCGGACGCGACCTCTCACTGGTGCCGGCATTGAAGCGGCTCGCCAGTCGAGGGCGTCGCCCGCGACACTTCTCTGTCGTCCGCGCCTGTTCAATGCTGGAGACGCGTGACTAGACGGGACATGACGGATATCTACCACGTCCGTTCAATGCCCCGTCCGTCCGTATGCCGCCATTAAGTAGTCTCGCCGGTCGAGAAACCCACTTCGGCGTCCTGCATTGACGTCTGGCCTCACCGGAATCCCCTATTTAAGGGCGGCCACACCCGGCTATCTCCACAGCACAACACATCCTCTCCACATCCTCCTCCCTTGTACCACATCCGCCATGACTGTAGGCGGCGAAGCTCTGTGGGACAACCTGCCATGACAGGCGGATCGAGGTCGGCTTGCCGACTAGCTCGCCCGAGGTCTCCAATGAAGACGAGGATGACACTGATACGTCTCCAACGTATCTATAATTTTTTCTTGTTTCATGCTGTTATATTATCATTCTTGGATGTTTTACAATCACTTTATAGCAACTTTATATCAATTTTGGGACTAACCTATTGACATAGTGCCAAAGTGTCAGTTGCTCTTTTTGCTTGTTTTTTACTTCGCAGAATATTAGTACCAAACGGAGTCCAATCGCGACGAAACTTTTTGGAGATTTTTTTGGGACCAGAAGACACCCAGTCGGCCAAAGAAGTGCCAGAGAGGTGGGTTGTGGATAGCACAACCCACCAGGGCGCGCCAGGGGGCCCCCGGCGCGCCCTGATGGGTTGTGCCCTCCACGGTGCCCCTCTCCACCGCCTCTGACGCCTATAAATACACAAATATTCATAAAACCCTAGGGGAGTCGAAGAAAAACACATCCAGCCGCCGCAAGTTCCAGAGCCTCAAGATCCAATCTAACACCATCACGGAGGGTTCATCTTCTTCATAGGTGCCTCTCCGATGATGCGTGAGTAGTCCACCATAGACCTACGGGTCCGTAGGCAGTAGCTAGATGGCTTCGTCTCTCTCTTTTGATTCTCAATACAATGGTCTCTTGGAGATCTATTTGATGTAAACTTTTGCGGTGTGTTTGTTGAGATCCGATGAATTTTGAGTTCATGATCAGTTTCTATCCATGAATATTATTTGAGTCTTCTTTGATCTCTTATATGCATGATTACTTATAGCCTCGTATTTCTTCTTCGAATCTTTGGTTTAGTTAGGCCGACTAGATCGATTTTTCTTGCCATGGGAAGAGGTGCTTTGTGATGGGTTCGCCCTTTCCCAGTGATAGAAGGGGCAGCAAGGCACGCATGTATCATTGCTATTAAGGGTAACAAGATGGGGTCTATTTCTACATGAATAGATCTTGTCTACATCATGTCATCGTTCTTATTGCATTACTCCGTTTTTCCATGAACTTAATACACTAGATGCATGCTGGATAGCGGTCGATGTGTGGAGTAATAGTGGTAGATGCAGGCAGGAGTCGGTCTACTTATCTTGGACGTGATGCCTATATAATGATCATCACCTTGGATATCGTCATGATTATTTGATCTTCTATCAATTGCCCAACAGTAATTTGTTCACCCACCGTGTGCTATACTCATGAGAGAAGCCACTAGTGAAACCTACGGCCCCCGGGTCTACTTTTCCAACATATTGTTTTCCGATCTATCTTTTTGCCTCCTTGTTTTCAGATCTACTATACCAAAAACCCAAAAATATATTGCTGCATTTTTTATTTGCCCTTTTATTTTGTGTCCTTGAGAGATCTATCTCTCCTATCTATCATTACCTAATCTATCTTTTTACCGTAGAGAGATTGACAATCTCTCTTATGCGTCGGGTTGCAAGTATTTGTTATTTGTGTGCAGGTGCTGCTTATTAGGTGGTGGTGATCCTCCTACTGGTTTGATACCTTGGTTTCATAACTGAGGGAAATACTTACCGTCGTTGTGCTGCATCATCCCTTCCTCTTTGGGGAAATACCGACGCAGTCTCAAGCCACTTCAAAGGAATTTCTGGCGCCGTTGCCGAGGAGGAAGCGGTCTCTTCTACGTGCTAATCTCTGGCGCCGAGGAGACACCATCATCATCTACCAGGTTCCTAATCATAAATCTCATCTCCTTGCAATTACATTATTTGCCATTTGCCTCTCGTTTTCCTCTCCCCCACTTCACAAATTTGCCGTTTTATTCGCCCTCTTTTTCGTTTGCCCTTTTTCTCATCAGATCTCTTGTTTGCTATCTTTGCTTGTGTTGCCATGTGCCTTCTATTTGCTTGAATCTTCGCTTGCTAAAAATCTATTGATATGGATCCTCATCCACTTGCTAATCTTTTTAGAAGGCCAAATTATGATGAACCAATTGCTAGTGAGTTGAGTGCACTTGATTATCTCTATGAAGTTTTGTTTGAAAATCACGAATCTAATTTTTTTGATGAAGTGTTGAAAGAAGAAATTTATAAGGTGATTCATGATAGTTCCTTGAATGTTGAGCATGATTGTAATGTTGCTGGTATGAATTCTCTAAATATCCATGATGCTAATGATATGCAAAGCCATAAGCTTGGGGATGCTATGTTTGATGAAGATGATATTTCCAGTCCCCCAAGTTTTGATGAGCAAATTTATTATAATGATTGCATGCCTCCTATTTATGATGATGGTGATGACACGTATGCTATAATGAGTAATGATAACCATGAAACTTATCATCATGGTTTTAATTTGCAATGTGGTTATGTCAATCAAGTGTCGCATGATAGTTATTTTGTTGAGTTTGCTCCCACTACCATGGATGATAAGGAATTTGCTTATGAGGAGAGTAATAAAAATTATATGCTTGTGCATCATGAAAAGAATGATTTATGTGATAGTTATATTGTTGAATTCCTTCATGATGCTACTGAAATTTATTATGAGGGAGGAACATATGCTTGTAGGAATTGCAATAATATCAAGTTTTCTCTCTATGTGTTCAAAGTTTTGAAGTTATGCTTGTTTTGCCTTCCTATGCTAGTTTATTCTTGTTCCCATAAATTGTTTGATCACAAAATACCTATGCATAGGAAGTGGGTTAGACTTAAATGTGTTTGTCATGCTATTCATGATGCACTTTTGCATATTTCAATTACTACATTTATGTGAGCATCATTGAAATCATTATGCCTAGCTAGGGGCGTAAAACGATAGCGCTTGTTGGGAGGCAACCCAATGAATAAATTTATTTTCGTCTTTTTCTTTCTGTTTTTGAGTGTTGACACAATTATGCCTCAGTTATGATTGTGTTTTTATGTTTTATTTAGTGTTTGTGCCAAGTAGAGCCTTTAGGATGATTCATAAGATGAGTAGAAACAATGCTGAATCAGAAACAGAAACTTTGTCTCCAGTGTTTGAATTTTCATTTTTTGCTGGAACGTGATATTGAGCTGAAATTTTAACACAGTATTGATATACAAATTCTTTACGTTGTCCTAATTTTTCAGAATGTTTAGAGTTACAGAATTATGGCTAGAGTAAAGATTACTACAGACTGTTCTGTTTAAGACAGATTCTGTTTTCGTTGCATTGTGTGCTTGTTTTGATGAATCTATGGGTTGTATTGAAGGATATGAGCCATGGTGAAGTTAAAATACAGTAGGTATAATGCAATAATAAAATATGAATGGGTTTGCAACAGCACCTAAAGTAGCGATTTGCTTTATTATACTAACGGATCTCACGAAGATTTTGTTGAGCTTTGTGTGATTGAAGTTTTCAAGTTTTGGGTGAGATCACGATGGATGAAGGAATAAGGAGTAAAAAGATCCTAAGCTTGGGGATGCTACAGCACCCCAAGATATATCCAAAGAGAAACAAGCAACTAAGCTTGGGGATGCCCCCGAGTGGCATCCCCTCTTTCTTCTAACGACCATCGGTATTTTACTTGGAGCTATATTTTTATTCGTCACATATCATGAGTTTTGCTTGGAGCGTCTTGTACCATTTGAGTCTTTGCTTGCTTTGCTTGTTAGTTTGTCATTTGTATCCTTGCTGGACACACCTATTTGAGAGAGCCAAAATTATGCTATCATTTGTTAGAATCGCTCTATATGCTTCATTTAAACTTTTTGAGCTATAGAATTGCTCTAGTGCTTCACTTATATCTTTTTGAGCACGGTGTGCTTGGAAACTTTTGAAGAAATACTCTCATGCTTCACTTAGCTATTTTGAGAGTTATTAAATTTTGAAGAAATCCTCTCATGCTTCACTTATACTATTTTGAGAGATGAAATCTTTATGCTCATGTGCTTCACTTAAATTTGTTTGAGCTTGTCAAAAGGCAATGGCAATATATGAAACTAGTCCCAAAGTGATAGATATCCAAGGAGGATATAATAAAAACTTTCATGAAGATCATTGGACAAATTAAACTTGATTCCTTGTAATAGTTTTGAGACATGATGATAGTAATATGTGAGTCATGTTAGTGAGTAATTCTGCTTTAGTATGAATATTGGTGTTAAGGTTTGTGATTCACTATGCATGCATGAAAGTCAATAGTTTTGCAATGAAATTACATCCTACTTATGGTGCATTATTCGGTGTTAGTTATGCTCAATGCTCGCTTATGTGAATTTTCGTTTCTTGGTTGGTTTCTTCTCAATCTATTTGCTAGCCTCCATTTGTACTAAGTAGAAATACTACTTGTGCATCCAAAATCCTTAAACCAAGTTTTGCCTTATGAGTCCACCATACCTACCAATATGCGGTATTTCCACGCCGTTCCAAGAAAATTTGTATGTGCCATCTCTAAATTTTCAAAATTAATTTCTCTTTTGTGTGCTCGTACCGCTCATGAAACGGTAGGGAGTGTCCAATATTTTTCCATGCAAGATGTGTTATTCTCAAGATGAGTGTTTATTCACTTGTCATTGCACGAGAGTACGGCGGTAATAGGGATGCCCATTTTCGAAATGAAAAAAGAAAAAAATATTTACTTTATGTTGTCAAATAATAAATTCCTTGGAAAGTGTTGGTATGGAAGGCAACCGTGGATACGACCAGCCATGGAAAGTGAAAGAATGGTGGAAAAAGGAATAAACTTCATTTTCTGTTTGGGAACCGCCTATGATGTATCTAGCATGGAAAGTATTATGAACTACTTTGTCGTTTTCGTTGACAGGAAAGGCATGCCACTCAAAATATTTTTTCTCTTTCAATTTAAACTTTGAGCTCTGGCACCTCTACAAATCCCTACTTCCCTCTGCGAAGGGCCTATCTATTTACTTTATGCAATTTTTATTTTTACTTTGAGTCTCCATCTTCTATTATAAAGCACCAACTAGGGGGCACTATGATCGTACTTGAGCATTGGGTATAGCTAATATTTGAGCATGTTTCATGAATGGATCAATGATTGAGCATGATGGGCTAGGGATAACTTTCTTTAGTGTTGATATTTTGAAAGACATGGTTGCTTGTTGGCATGCTTGAGTATTGAAGTCATTATGTTAAAACTAGACTATTGCTTTGAATCATCTAAAGTCCAAATGTCCATGCTACAAAAGAAAAGAATATGAGATGAACATGTTAGGCAGCATTCCACATCTAAAATTCTGTTTTTATCATTTACCTACTCGAGGACGAGTAGGAATTAAGCTTGGGGATGCTGATATGTCTCCAACGTATCTATAATTTTTGCTTGTTCCATGCTGTTATATTATCATTCTTGGATGTTTTACAATCACTTTATAGCATCTTTATATCATTTTTTGGGACTAACCTAATGACATAGTGACAAAGTGTCAGTTGCTGTTTTTGCTTGTTTTTTACTTCGCAGAATATCAGTACCAAACCGAGTCCAATCGCGACGAAACTTTTTGGAGATTTTTTTGGACCAGAAGACACCCAGTGGGCCAAAGAAGTACCAGATAGGTGGGCTGTGGAGAGCACAACCCACCAAGGCACGCTAGGGGGGCCCCGGCATGCCCTGATGGGTTGTGCCCTCCACGGGTCCCCTCTCCACCGCCTCTGACGCGTATAAATACCCAAATATTCAGAAAACCCTAGGGGAGTCAACGAAAAACACATCCAGCCGCCGCAAGTTCCAGAGACTCAAGATCCAATCTAACACCATCACGGAGGGGTTCATCTTCTTCATAGGTGCCTCTCCGATGATGCGTGAGTATTCCACCATAGACCTATGGGTCCGTAGGCAGTAGCTAGATGGCTTCGTCTCTCTCTTTTGATTCTCAATACAATGGTCTCTTGGAGATCTATTTGATGTAAACTTTTGCGGTGTGTTTGTTGGGATCCGATGAATTTTGAGTTCATGATCAGTTTCTATCAATGAATATTATTTGAGTCTTCTTTGATCTCTTATATGCATGATTACTTATAGCCTCGTATTTCTTCTTCGAATCTTTGGTTTAGTTAGGCCGACTAGATCGATTTTTCTTGCCATGGGAAGACGTGCTTTGTGATGGGTTTGATCTTGCGGTGTCCTTTCCGAGTGACAGAAGGGGCAGCAAGGCACGCATGTATCGTTGCTATTAAGGATAACAAGATGGGGTCTATTCCTACATGAATAGATCTTGTCTACATCATGTCATCGTTCTTATTGCATTACTCCATTTTTCCATGAACTTAATACACTAGATGCATGCTGGATAGCAGTCGATGTGTGGAGTAATAGTGGTAGATGTAGGCAGGAGTCGATCTACTTATCTTGGACGTGATGCCTATATAATGATCATCGCCTTGGATATTGTCATGATTATTTGATCTTCTATCAATTGCCCAACAGTAATGTGTTCACCCACCGTGTGCTATACTCATGAGAGAAGCCACTAGTGAAACCTACGGCCCCCGGGTCTACTTTTCCAACATATTGCTTTCCGATCTATCTTTTTGCCTCTTTGTTTTCAGATCTACTATACCAAAAACCCAAAAATATATTGCTGCATTTTTTATTTGCCCTTTTTATTTTGTGTTCTTGAGAGATCTATCTCTCCTATCTATCATTACCTAATCTATGTTTTTACCGTAAAGAGATTGCCAACCTCTCTTACGCGTCGGGTTGCAAGTATTTGTTATTTGTGTGCAGGTGCTGCTTATTAGGTGGTGGTGATCCTCCTACTGGTTCGATACCTTGGTTTCATAACTGAGGGAAATACTTACCGTCGCTGTGCTGCATCATCCCTTCCTCTTTGGGGAAATACCGACGCAGTCTCAAGCCACGTCAGACACCATGATGGAGACGAGCTCCAATGACATCGCACCGGCTCCCGCGCCTCCTGTGCACTCAGCCTACACCATGGCATAGGCGCAGGCGCACTACAACGCCGCCATGGCGGAGCGGCAGCCTGTGCTGGCGCATACGTCGATGTTAGAGCAGGCACTGGAGCAACATCGGCCCCCGTTGGGTCAGATCAACGGCGAGCGCGCGAGCCAGGAGGCCCTGTCGTCCATGGCCGCGATGAACTCGAACTTTGTCGCGGAGCAGTGTGCCATCTACGACCCATCCGCCCTCAAGCCGCCGCTCTCTAGGAAGCGGCCGCCGTGGAGGAGCAGTTCCAGGCGATAATGGAGGAGAACAACGCGAGCTGCGCCTCCTACGTGCCCTCAACGAACCATCAGGCGGCCCGGTGGGACGACGATAGTCAAGGCACCACCATTTCCCTCGTGGACCTCACGTCCACCGACGACGGACATGGCGCGGACTCCTTCGAGGATGAGAAGGGCACGGGAGGCGGTAGGGCCTGGTGTCCCATGTGGGCCAGTCTGTCTCCCGTGTTCTACTCTTCCTCGCCGAAGCCGCACCTTCACTTCATCGGCCTTATCGCTGGTGCTCATGGAGACGGCGGTTGAAGGACGACACGGTTTTGGACGCCGGGCGCCGCCACCATAGGATAGGTTTAGGGATGTGTATTTTTTCTATTCGAAATGTAATGCAATCCGTCATATTTGTATGAAATTCGTCATGTTTGCACGAAATCCGGCCGTGTTTGCTCAAATTTCGTCTGGTTGGTTCGAGTTGTTGTCAAAATGTATGCCGCTAGCGTTGGATGTCGTCCTCCTGCATATGTGTCCATGGACTGGTCCCCCCTGTCCGTGGACGGATGCGGAAGGAAATTTGCGGATAGCCGTTGGTGATGCCCTAAACTTTGGCATGTGGTCACTTTGTCCAAAATCACTTAAGGAGTCCAACACATATCACCATTACCTGCTGACTCACGTTGTAGACACACGCTACACCTCAATCAGCTAAGCAAATTTGCAAAAATGGCATCGGCCTTTTCAATCATTTCTATAGCGTGTTATACACATTCCTTTGTCCAATCCCTAGCAATAAAAAGAGAAAATTGCACGATGGTACCACATTTGGGGCAGTGGTGGCGGATTGGTACCAAGATTGGTAATTTTTACGCGTAAGTACCAAGTTTTGGGCCATACGTTGCAAATTGGGCTAAACGTTGTATTTGGACGTATTGACGCTGAAACTGACTACCGGGCCCTGCGCGTCAGGCGACACTCTGGCCAACCGGCATGCGCCCGTGCGCTGACTAGGACCGGTCCGGCTCGAACCGTTCGGCCATTCTCTTGTGTCCTCGTCCTCCTCTCTCGTCAAACCCTAGTTCTCCCGCTCCGGCGATGGCGGCGGCGACCCCGGGTGGTGGTGCCTGTGGTAGTAGCAGTGCCGGCGGCGGAGGCCGAGGCGACTTCGCCGCAAACATTCGGGGCTTGGGGAGCGCTACGCCAGGGGGGGTCGACGGCGACGATGGCGGCTACTCCACCTCCTCTGAGTACTCCAGCGACGATGATGAATTCATGGATCCAGCTATCTCAATGGAGCAGCGGGTACGGCTAGCGCGGCAGTGGGTGGCTAACCCTAGCATTAGCCAGGATTTGACTCATGGAGTGGGAGGTGTCCTATAAGTTTCTTCCCTCTCCTTCCTCCTATGTCATTTCTAATTGGGGATTAGGGTTAGGGGTACTAATTAGGTTAAATTGCATGTGATTTGTAGTTTGTATGAAGACATTTGGAATGGTAGGATGCATTTTGATGATAAGGACACTTTAGAAAGGAATCTATGCAGTTCAGATGTAACTTATTTGAACATGGTTGCACTGATGGATACACAAGGATTTACTGTTTATGATGAACTATATTACATGGAGGGTCCAGGAGAGCAGGGCTTGGAATTAGTTGATAGTAATATGAAATTGCAGTTGATCAAGAGACAGAATGAGGAGAGATTTGTGCTTGATTTGTTAGTTAGGGCTACTCCACCACATGTCGGTGCAGGAAAGATGCAACCATTAGATCCAGTTGTTTATTCTGAACCTGTTATTTATGATCTGTCTAAGCCCCTTGTTTATGCTGTTGATCAGCAAGGTGTTCTGTATGAAAGTCAGCGTAGCTCCTCTAGTTCATTTGTAGGCCTTGGAGTTTTAACACAAGAGAGCAGGAATGTTAAAAATGCAAGGTTGAAACCTGTTGTGGAAGAAGAAAAGGAGAGCTATGATGGCAGTTTTACATCTGAAGAGGAAGAGCATTATAACAGTGACTATAATCCTTATTGTATGGGGCAGTCCAGGTCTTCTGAGGACATAGAGATGGAGGAGGGGAGGAGAAACAGAGAGATAGAAGAAGAAGAAACAGAGGATGAAGAATTAGAAGGGGAAAAGCTTCATTATGAGGGTGACACAGAGGTTGAGGAATTATTTGAGCTGGATGAGGATGATAGAGTTGTTTCAGAAGAAGAAGAAGTTGTACCTTTGGTAGCAAAGAAGAAGCAGAAGCTGCCAGTTAGGAGAGGACCAATAACAAGGTCACATAGCAGTGTTTTAGAAGAAGTGCAACCTGATTGGAAACCCTCATCAGATGAAGAAGAGAAAAATTTACTGAAGGGCAGTGAAGATGATGGGTATCAACCACTAGCATTTGTGCTACCTCAAAAAAGGAAGAGTAGGGCAAAGAAGAGGCCACCCAGAGTGTGGTACAATAAGCATTTGGAGCAACCACACCAGCAATTACAACTGCATATGTGTTTCAGGGATCAACATCAATTTAGAGAAGCTTTGTTGAGCTTGCACATCACTCAGTGCAGAGACTTTATGTATCACAAGAACTCAGATCAGAGGATCATTGTGCATTGCAAACAAGAAACTTGCAATTTTTGTGTTGCGAGCAAAAAGTTGTGGCCGTTCGTTCGATAGCAGAAAAACAAATAAAAACTATTCATTTTCTGCTCTTAACCGATGAACGCCCGCAATTTAACCTTTTCGGCCGGCAGGCTGAAACAGAGGCGTATTTTTGGAAATACGCTTTCGGCGAGGGAAGACGAATTTCTTTTCGAAGCCGTGACTGACGGCGCCTTCGCTTGCGGAAAGCGTATTCAAGTGAATACATTTCCACTTAACCGCGCGGGCCCTAGGCTTCGGTGGATGACGGGTGGGGCCGGTGCGGAGGGGGGGCCGCCTAGCAGGGTCGTCTTCCTCTTCCCGCACTTGCGCTCGGGCGAGGGGAGGGAATGACCCCGACGGCGATTGTCGGCGGCTCCGGCCACCATTCGAGATGCCCGACCTACCGGCGTGCTCAGGAGACCGAGGCGGTCTCGCCCGTGCACGGAACGGTCGTCAGGGAGCTTGGACTCGAGCAGCGCATCGGCGGCGACGGACGGCGGCCTCGGACAAAGACGGGCTCGGGGTTGCGGTGCGCCGGCGGACGAGGTGAAAGTCTCTGGAACTTCGCCAGGGTTCGGGGGTTCTACTAGTGGCAAAAGAAGAGAGGGAGTGGCTTCAGCTCGCTCGAATTTTAAGCGGAGGCCGGCGGCAAAGCTTCGGCCAGAGGGCAGCAATCCGAGCTCAAGGGCTCGATTGCTTGGGCTAGGATGGTCTGGGAGGGAGAGGAGGCTGATGGTGAGCTCAGGGAAGCTCGGGGAGCGGCTACTTATATCCCGGCGAGGTGAGGTGATAAGCACGGCCGACCTGGTGACCTTATCACCGCACTGGAGCTTGGGGACACGCGGAGGACGGAGGTGATGCCGGCAGGGACTTCTGGGAGGGCGGAGGAGCTCGTAGGAGCTTCGGGATAGCTCGGAGAGGAAGAGGACAGAGGAAGACGACGACGGCGTCACGGGCGGAATAGTTCGCCAGAGTTGCCGTGGCTTGGGAAAGAAGAAGAGAGGGGGAAATGACCAGAGAGGAGGGTGTGGACGACGGGGAGTCAGGTCGGCATGCTAAGACACGCCATGGCAGCATAAGCTGGCTTGCCCGACGTGATGGATGCTCAGAGCGCTGTTCCTGTGTGCAGTTCACGCGGTCACCACACGCACTGGCCCTTCTGGCGCGTGTCTGCTTGCCAAACCTTGTCCAGCACGTCCCTCGCAGCTCAAATAGATAAGATATGGTTCTGGAGAGGCTGGGAGAGGTCTGGTTTGATCGAGAGGATCCTGAACAGCTTCTGGATAGAAGGTGCTTGTCATGTGGTGTGGCCACCACAGTAGTGATCTTGGCCTGATCTTTGGCATGGATTAGTCATCCACTAAGGTGGACATGATGCCAAAGTTTCAACACCAATAGACCAGTATAGATGGTACTTCCTTTGTAACCATGTATTCTGGCCAAAAATGGAGATGCTGGTGCTGGGGAAAAATGGCTACATGGATTTGGCTCAAATTTGGTGGAGAGTAATGATTTAGGAGTATGAAGGCACTGGTAAAATTTCATGCCATTTGGGTACACCAAAATGGTACTTCCTTAACAGTGCTTCCAAATGGACGGGAACTTGGGAAAATTGCTGTGGGAGAATAGATAGATGGATTGAGCTGATTTTTGGTGTCCTTGGGTGATTTAGCAATATTAACCACCATGAATTTTTTTATCTCAAATAGATCAAGGGTTCAATCACTTCCTTTGCAATTTGCAAAACTGGACAGAATTTGCAAATTGATGTTGTGCTCAAAACTTGAACTATGGAACTTGGGTTGTTGATGGAAATGGTGAAGATATGGATAGGAGAAGCTCCACAATTTATTTGGGATTTTTCCTGGATACCAAAATGGTAGTTCCTTTAGAAAGTGCCCAAAATGCAATATTGGCATTAAATAGGAAAATGCAATTTCCCTTATTTAATTATGGCCAATATTTTTATGGGAGCTCAATATGATCACAAAGAATATCTCCACAAGTTTTCATGAGCTTTGGAGATGGATAGATATTTTCCTGGATTTAATTCCTTTAACTGGCAGAAAAAGGAATTAATTATAGATGAAAAATATTGCAAATGACTTGGCAATATTTTTGCATATCCAGGGTTTACAAAGATAGGATGATCACTGGAAAATGTTTGGGAGGCATAAGATCAAAGGAAATTGAGGTTCCTTTGTAACTAAAAGGATCAGGGTTTCCCTTTCGGCAACTCGGAAGGCAGGGTTTCGATGGCAAAGTCCGGAGATAGATCTTGGGTGGCAAGGCTGGACTGGGAAGAATCTCTGGTTGGATAGGAAAGGCAAGGTTAGATGACCATCTTCATATACCCAAGAGTGAAAGAAATCCGATAACATCGAGAAAAAAGACGGGAGTCAAATCCCGCAAAGGAAAAAAATAGGGAGCGAAAACCAGGGTGTCATAGGCGTGGCAAAAATGGCCTTGCTGGCGTAGACACCCGACGCCACCAATATGGCACCGCTGTTAGAATTTAGTGGTGGCGTCGGAGATGACGCCAACACTATTTGAATACCTATGGCGTTGGACATATTTGCACGCCGGCATTGTCATATTTCGCTAATAAAAAAAATATTACTAGCTTCACAAACTAAACGTTTCAGCCATTAACAAAAGATGCTAAACGTTTCAGCAATTCACAAAAGATGCTACCAGCTCCACAAACTAAATGTTTCATGAAATTCACAAAAGAAAAGTACCAAATTACTTCTCACAATGTATTCACCTCTCGACACTACCTAGTTTTTTCGAAGGACTAACTTAAGCTCACGAAGCTTATTCCTATTCACCTGCCCCTCCATTTTGTAATGGGCTTTCTCCGTCTTCAATTGAGTTATATCGGACTTCAGGACTTGTATGTCCTTCTTGTAATGACTTATGTCATTGTTCAAAAATGCGATCTGACGTTCGAGACTGCAAATCTTATGAATGACAATAGCATTGTCATCGATAATCTTATCCCTCTCCTTCTTCAGGGAAGCATTAACCTCCTCCAGGGTTTTGATGGTACTCTCATGTGACGTGATTAGCTCTTGACTGAGCACGTCGACGTCACATGTCTTCTGCTCATCGGGTGATGTAGAAGGCGGAGCTCGTACGTATGCCTGGCAAGGGTTTCAAAACATAAACAATTAACTAATGGTTAGATATATTGATATTTGCAATGCTGATCATGCATGTTTTTTTTAACCAGCCTAATTACCTGGTTGGTGCTCACTTCGCCTTTCTCTTCGGCAAAATCCGACCAGTGCTCAGAGGAGCCTTCAAAGATGCTAGAGTCGGCCATGTTGTAGCATCAAACAGAAAACACTTGAAAACTCTACCATCAACTATGTAATGTTTACACACTACTCCTACATGGCCACCCTTCCATATGTAATGCAAAAGTTTTTTAACATTTTAAGGCACTGTAGTTCCTTATATGAATGAACTTGTTGTATACCAAGCTATTGTGTCAGGGCACCCAATCCTTCTTTTGAATTAAGGTTTTCCATATATAGTTTATTGTTACTAATTTGGTCTATAGAAAAAATTATGCCCACGGTTAGCAAATTCTCCATAGTGTATAGAAAAAATATAACAACATTAGACTGATTCTTATTGTTACTGATTTGGTCTGATGCTTATTGTTACTTCATGAAACCCAATTTATAGAGCATATACTAAATCTGGAGTCCACAGAAACTCATATATTACACTATACTAATTTAGAGTCCACAGTAACTCATATATATAATACATTATACTAATTTGGTCTGATGCTTCTTCTTACTAACTTCATGAATCCTAATTTTTTCATACATTGCAACTCATATAATACTAACACTAAATATATATAGCAAGTAGTATTGAAAATTGGTTTTGGGAAAACTTCTTTCCATACCTCTTTGGATATGACATGGCGGGTGACGTCGGCGGGACGGCGTTGGCGGGGCGGCGTTGGGCGGAGACGGGCGGCGTAGGGCGGAGACGGGCGGCGTCGGGCGGAGACAGGCGGCGTCGGGCGGAGACAGGCGGCGTCGGCGGGGCGGCGTAGGGCGGAGACGGGCGGCGTCAGCGGGGCGACGTAGGGTGGAGACGGGCGGCATCGGGCGGAGACACAACGCGTTAGGCGGCGGCGGCGGGTATCGAGAGGAGGACGGGCCGGTGAAGTTGGGTTCGAGAGTGAGGATAAGTTTTTTTTACTGCGCCGGCAGCTGTTAAAACCGACTAGTGCTGGCGTGGGCCTAATGGGCCGAATGTGCAACGCCAGGCCTAATGTGCAACGCCAGCACTAAGCAAATAGATATGGCGTGCAATTTTAGCCCCCGACGGTACTATTTGAAAATGTTAGTGCCAGCGTTGGTGAGAAATGGCGCGCTACAAACAAGAGTTGTGGCTAGCCATTTCTCCACTAGTGGATGCTTGCATGGAGAAGTATGGAGTGGATGTACCCAAGACTATGGCATATAGGGCAAAAAACTTAGCTGTTGAGGCTGTTTTGGGAGATCATAGGAAGCAATACCCAAGGCTAAGAGATTATGCACAGACTGGCATGGATACTAACCCTGGGAGCAGACTTGTAGTCACTACAGTAACTCCAACACCAACTGAGAAAATTCCACATCCAGGACCAAGAATCCATGCCATGTTTTTCTGCATTAATGGTGCAAGGGAGGGTTTTCTCAGGGGCTGTAGACCATTCATTGGTTAGTTCCTTTACTTGGCACATATAAATGCATTTGATACCTATCTGTTTTGAATGTTCTCTTTACTTGCTCTTTCAGGTCTTGATGGATGTTTTATTAAACTAACAACTGGTGCACAAATCCTTGCTGCCAATGGTAGAGATGGAAATAACAACATTTACCCACTTGCATTTGGCATTGTTGGACAAGAAGACACACCTAACTGGTGCTGGTTTTTACACCAACTAAAAATCTGTCTAGGAGGAGAAGTTGGACAGTTTGGTCCATATACTATAATGTCTGATAGACAGAAGGTATGTGAATGCATCTTCCATTCTATGTTGCATATATCTGTTTTTCAAACATAGTTGTTATCTATTAGAGAGTAGCTTAGCTTGTTAATTTTGTGCACCAGGGGCTACTAAATGCAGTGAATGCAGTATTTCCTAACTGCCACCAAAGATTCTGCCTAAGACGCATATATGCAAACTTCCAAAATGCTGGGTTAGGGGGGAAGATCTTAAGAAATGCATGGATAATGCCAGTTATGCCTATAATGAACACAAATTTAATATTGCCATTGATGATCTTAAAGTTGAGAGTGAGGAAGCTTGCGAGTGACTGAGTGCAATACCCAAGAAAACATGGGCTAGGCATGCATTTGACACAAATTGCAAGACTGACATGGTAGTTAACAATTTGTCTGAGGTTTTTAACAAGTACATCCTAGATGTTAGGAGAAAACCTATAAGGACAATGTGTGATGGCATAAAGGATAAGATGATGGTTAGGTGGCATAGGAATAGAGAGAGTGGAAAGACAGCTAGATGGGTGATCACACCACCTTATACAGAAAAGTTAGAGGTTGAAAAGGAAAGGGCCAAGTACTGCAAACCTATTCAAGCAGGTGTTAACCTATGGCAAGTTACTAGTGGGCAGCAAACACATGTTGTAAATTTGGAAATTCACACTTGGTTGCAGAAAGTGGGACCTGAGTGGCATCCCATGCAACCATGCCATCTCAGCAATTAACAAGGGAAAAAGGTTTCCAGAGACCTATGTCAGTAAATTCTTCAAGAAACCAATGTACTTAGCTGCATATCAACCAATGATATATCCAATCCCTGGTGAGCATGATTGGACAAAGACCCCTGGTCTAGAGATAGAACCACCTAAATTTAAAGTGAAGAAAGGTAGAAGGAAAGAGAAGAGGATCAAGGGAAAATTTGAAGTTCCAAAGCCAAAGGACACTTCAAGAATGGGGACTATAAATTGTAGTAATTGTGGATTACAAGGGCATAGATATACAAGCTGCCTGAAACAGTTGAAACCTGAGTTGGCCTTGAGAAAAAACAAACATGTGGTAATTCCCTTTGAACTAGTACTTCAGTTTGATTTTTGTGTAAATTACTATTTTTGGAAATTCACACTTGTAGTATTATTAACTGTTTTTCCTTTGTATTGTTTTCCAAGCCTGCAAGGAATTCACAAGAAAGAGCTCCTGCATCAACACCCAAAGCTCCTCCTGCTGGTAGTGGTGCTGCATATCCAACACCCAGAGCTCCTACTGCTGCAGCAAGATCTGGAAGTGGTGTTGGTATTGGTGCTGCAAATCCAACACCAAGAGGTCCTCCTGGTGCAAGATCTGGAAGAGGAACTGGAAGTGGTGCTGGTAGAGGTGGTGGAAGAAGGGCTACTGGTGGAAGAGGGACTGGAAGAGGAACTGCAAGAGGAACTGCAACAGGTGATAATGTGGCTCAATCTTCAAGATCTGCAACAGGTGCTGCTGAGAGAGGTGTTGTAGGTACATCAAGGCCATTCTCTACCCGAAAGGCAGTATGCTGCCTCAACTTCTAGTGCCCCTGCTCCTCCACCTAATGGTGGTACACACACTGGCTGGATGGCCTTTTTCACAGCTAGTGGAAGCCACTGAATGGCTTGATGTGCCATGTAAACTTACAATGTGTTTTATTTTGGTTTGATGCCATTTCTAAGTGTACTTGATGGTTAGTGGTATGGATCTCTTGATGGATAACTTGATGGTTTGTATTGGCAGTTATGGATATGTTGATACTTTAATGTCACTTGATAGAAAACGGTATGCTTTGATGCCACAACTAAGTCTATTTGATCATTGTTTTTATGGTTAATTGATGTCATTTATGTTAATTGTTATTATGTTAATTAGGGTTAATGATGTCTATTTGATCATTGTTGTTATGGTTAATTGATGACATTTTTGTTAATTGGTATTATGTTAATTAGGGTTAATGATGTCTATTTGATCATTGTTGTTATGTTAATGGTGGCTCAGGGTCGACGGAACCACCAAATCTTAGCAGCTAGGGTTAATGGTGGCTCGGGGTCGACGGAACCGCTAAATCATAGCAACTAGGGTTTATTGTGGCTCGGGGTCGATGGAACCACCAAAACCTATCAACTAGGGTTAATGGTGGCTCGGGGTCGACGGAACCACCAAAACCTAGCAACTAGGGTTAATGGTGGCTCGGAGTCGACGGAACCACCAAATCTTAGCAACTAGGGTTAATGGTGGCTCGGGGTCGACGGAACCACCAAATCATAGCAACTAGGGTTTATGGTGGCTCGGGGATGACGGAACCACCAAAACCTATCAACTAGGGTTAATGGTGGCTCGGGGTCGACGGAACCACCAAAACCTAGCAACTAGGGTTAATGGTGGCTCGGGGTCGACGGAACCACCAAATCTTAGCAACTAGGGTTAATGGTGGCTCGGGGTCGACGGAACCACCAAAACATAGCAACTAGGGTTAATGGTGGCTAGGGGTCGACGAAACAACCAAAACATTAAACAACATATTATTGAGACACTAGAAACAACTAATCCCATACTATAACATAACCATCAACTATATCTGATACATCTTCCAAAGCATGAAATCTCCTAATTTTAGGTCTAGCACTCATAGCACACAATACTTAGTGGAGTTCAACAATACTTAGTGGAGTTCAACAATACATAGTTGAGTTCAAATGCATACTTCATCCTTTGGTAACAAAAGGATGGACAGCTAGCATAACTACTAGATACATACACAGCCAGAGTTCACAATTACTACAACCATACAATGCACAACCATAATTCAAAGCTACTAGGTCATTACACAACCATCCTACTCAAAAGGCCAGCAATGCCCACTTCTCCCCTATTCATCTTGTTCATTTCTCCAGGATGGCCTGGATCTCCTTGATCTTCTGCTTGAGCTTCTCCTCTCCTTCCATGAGCTCAGCAATCTGAAGCTTTAGCTGACCCTTCTCTTCAACATCCTTTTACTTTCCCTTAAGAAGATCAGCAACCTGAAACTTCAACTCTACCTTCTCTTGGGTCAGCTTCTCCTCGGACTTTCTCAGCTCTCCATTCCGAGACTCAAATTTCATCCTAGCTTCACTCAGCAATTCCTTCTCTTTCATATGCTTCAACTTCAGGTTCTGGATGACAGTTGCTTGAGCTCTTGTGAGGTTAACCAGGAGTTGATACTTGTCATTAAGATGCTGGTGATCTGCATCTTTCTTTGCCATCTCTCCCTTCATATCGGCCACAAGTTCACTTCTGCATTGCTGCTGATATGTTAGGTTAGACTGCAGATAACTGAAATCAAGCACCCTTTCCTCCTGGAAATTCATAAGTTCATGCACATCTTTAACTAACTTGTCATAGTTGGCCTCCAAAGTGTTCTTCTCTATTGTCAGATGGTGAATAGTTAAAGCACTTTCAAGTTACCAGTCACCCTAGCACTCTTGCTATCTTCAACCATTGCCCACAACTTCAACAATGCATTCTCCATTGTTGGGGGCCACTGTTGATCAACCCATTCAACAAAACCACAATTATCACCTTCCTGCAAAAAGAGCAAGCAGAGCAAGTGAGTTCATACCCCAGGTAAATAGAGAAGAAGAGCAAGAGCACTGCAAAGTACACTACAAGAAATATGGCAACTTGCAACCATCAATATTGGTCACTAAATGGTCATTGTTTTTCATTTGTGACCTTTTTGTGACCAAAAACAGTTGGTCAAAAGCTGACCGTCTTTAATGAAACTTAACGACCTTTCTTGGGAAATTGTCGTAGACGGTTACGACCAAAATAAAAGGTCGTAGAATCTGCGAACTTTTGTTTTGTTCACTGGCAACCTGTCCACACCACGTCAGATCCGACGTGGCAAGCTGACGTGGCAAAATTATGACCAAATGAATTGGTCGTCGATTAGAATCAGCCCAGTCCAGTTCAGCCGTCCATATGGGCCAAGCCCAGTAACTGAGCCTTTTTTTATTTTAGTTGTTGTAAATTCTGGTTGGCTACATGGGCTAACCCAACAATTCAGCCTTTTATTTTATAGGCTTTTGGCCTTTATTTTATAGGCCTTTGGCCTTTTTGCTGTCCATTTCTTGTTTAGGCCTCGGCCTTTTTACAGTCCATTTTGAAGCAGGTCCCACTAGTCAGGTCATCCAGTTAGGTCCCACTTGTCAGTTTTCTTTTGTTTCTTTCCCATTTTAAAGGACCCACTAGTGAAATGGACCCCATGTGTGCTGTTTAGGTCCAACGTTTGAGTTTCTATTTGTGCAATAACCAATAACTTGATTCAAACAGAGCCAATAGCACATAATATTTCATATGACAGCCAAACAAAGTATTTTACAATCATGGCAGTACACAGCTAAATATTAACTTGATTCAAATAGAGCCAAATAAGGTATTTAGCTAGAAAACACAGCTAAATATTAACATGACCAGGTCCAGTGAGCTAAAACAGATTGCTGGATTCTTCTCCTGGAGCTCTTGTACACAAACTTTTGACGAATGAAGGCCAGCATCTGTAGGTTATAAATCAGAAAAGTTAGGAAAATCAAGTGAAGTCGTGCATATAACATTCTCCTAAAAATAAAAAATAGCTGTAGAATTTGAGATCTAATAAGAAACCGTGCATATAACATTCTCATAATAGCAAAACTAAGATATATTTGTAAAAGGGCAAATGATAAGTACCAACCATGTTGTTTGTTATGGTCTGGAGATTACATGCATAGAGGAGTAGAATCCTAAACACAAGAGCATCAAAAAGCAGTAGGTACTAAGACCATTTACCATACACAAGCAACACTTAAACCATAGCACGTGCATATATAACTTGTGTCACATTGGGGGGTTCAGAATGTACTCAACATATTCTAATAAGACAGAAATGCACACACATGGATTCGCAATTAGACTATGCCTCTCTCTCACTCATTTGCAAGAAACGTTCTCTCCCTCTCTCTCTACTGATGATCATCAACACAATTCTGTAGAGTTGTAAACTGATTTTTTGAGAGAATAGACAGTCAATTTGTGTTCTGATTGGACCTAGTTTAAAGAAACAAAAAGGATTGGTAGCATAGGGAGAGGGAGAGGGAGATGGAGGTGCTATTTTCTGCTGCGGTGGTGCGTCATGGTGGCCTGCTTGAGCTCCTCCTCCTGATGCTGCTCACTAGCCTGCAGGACAAACAAGGCCATAGGTGAGCTGCAGCAAAGGCATTTCCTGATCAAGTATACTATAAGCATCAAAAAAGTCATAACTTGCTATCTATAGGTCCTATTATCGGCAACAAGAACATTAGGTAATGAAAACAACACATTTCCAATGCAATCCGTTAGCCAACCACAACTTATTTAAATGAAGGTGTGAACAGATCAACAATGGCTATAAGGGTGCAAAATGTATCATCAGGATATAAAAATCAATTAATCATGCTACTTTGCTGTTCTCAAAGAATCGGTAAACATATCACCAGACAGATTATTCTAGAATTGATACCAGTAACTAAAAAATTCCAGATATACACTATGATGGTCATCATGTACAACTAACTGCACGTGAGATGCACAGAAAAAACCACATACATATACCAGTGCATAGTAGAGAGCAAAACAGGGACAGCTCATCGCTAACAACATGTATAATTCGGAGCCTACTATGCAACACATGGACATTTCCATGACACATAAGAAGCTGAACATAAGACATCGCATGGTAAATGTTAGAGAGCTCATATGCTGAACTCATAAGCATGTCAAGTCCGCTTGCAGCCTGAATAGGTACTATCCAGTGCAAACACACCCTGCTTCGAGATATGAGGCAAGGAGGAGGGAGACGGGACCTGGAGGGTCGTGTAGTCGTGGGCGAGCATGTAGTCCTTCTAGAGGAAGTATGTTTAGAGTCGAGAAGAGCTTCTTCTGTCCACACTCTCTCCTTAGCGTTCTGTAAACCTTGCTTGATACCCTCTTATTGCAGCAGATAAGAAGAGGCCTCAGATTATTAATAGCTAGTGTTGTACTCCCAGTCCTGCAGAGGAACAAATAAGTCCCGGATCGAATGCAATAAACCTAATGCTGGCATTCGCAGAGGCAGTGATACGTCTCCATCGTATCTATAATTTTTGATTGTTTCATGCCATTATTATACAACTTTCACATATTTTTGGCAACATTTTATATGATTTACTGGACTAACCTATTGATCCAGTGCCCAGTGCCAGTTCCTGTTTGCTGCATGTTTTTTGTTTCGCAGAATATCCATATCAAACGAAGTTCAAACACGATAAAAATTTACGGAGATTTTTTGGGAATATTTGTGAATTTTGAGAAGTGGAATCAACGCAAACGGAGGCCCACAGCCCCCATCAGACACCAGGGCGTGCCCCCAGGGCCCAGGCACACCCTGGTGGGTTGTGCCCGTCTCGTAAGTCGGTTCGAGCTCTCCTTCGGGCGCACGGAAGCTAATTTTTGGATAAAAATCCCCTCGAAATTTCAGCCCGATCGGAGTTACGGGTCTCCGAGAATATAAGAAACGGTTTTCAGCCAGAAAACAAGAACGCGAAACAGAAGAGAACAGAGAGGGAGATCCAATCTAGGAGGGGCTCCTGCCCCTCCGCCGCCATGGAGGCCATGGACCAGAGGGGGAACTCTCCTCCCATCTAGGGGGGAGTCCAAGGAAGAAGAAGAAGGAGGGGGCTCTCTCCCCCTCTCTCCCGGTGGCGCCGGAACGCCACCGGGGCAATCATCGTGACGGTGATCTACACCAACAACTTCGCCGCCGTCAACACCAACTCTCTCCCCCTCTATGCAGCGGTGTAACACCTCTCTTCCCTGCTGTAATCTCTACTTAAACATGGTGCTCAACTCCATATATTATTTCCCAATGATATTTGGCTATCCTATGATGTTTGAGTAGATCTCTTTTGTCCTATGGGCTAATTGTGGTATGATGTTATGGATGTGAGTTGTATGTTGATATCATGCTGTCCTAGGGTGCCCTTCGTGTCGCGCAAACGTGAGGGATCCCCGCTGTAGGGTGTTGCAATATGTTCATGATTTGCCTATGGTGGGTTGCTTGAGTGACAGAAGCATAAACCCGAGTACGTGGGTTGTTGCGTATGGGAGTAAAGGGGACTTGATACTTAATGCTATGGTTGGGTTTGACCTTAATGAACTTTGGTAGTTGCGGATGCTTGCTAGAGTTCCAATCATAAGTGCATATGATCCAAGTACGGAAAGTGTGTTAGCGTATGTCTCTCCCTCATTGCATATAACAAGTATCTATCATATCATATTCAATTGCCTAGGGATAATCTTTCTCTTGCGTTACACAAAAAGCTTTCTACTAGTCTATTTACTTTTATTGTTCTTTTATTAAAACAGCACCTAACTTTTATTTCCACGTTCTTTATTATCATGCAAAGTACTTCTAGTTTTATTCCCGCAAAGTAGTTTCATACTTGTTCTAGGTAAAGCAAGCATTAGTGTGCGTAGAGTTGTATCGGTGGTCGATAGAACTTGAGGGAATATTTGTTCTACCTTTAGCTCCTCATTGGGTTCGACACTCTTACTTATCGAAAAAGGCTACAAACGATCCCCTACACTTGTGGGTTATCAAGACCTTTTTCTGGCGCCGTTGCCGGGGAGCAATAGCGTGGGGTGAATATTCTCGTGTGTGCTTGTTTGCTTTATCACTAAGTAATTTTTATTTTCTATTATTAGTTCTTTTATATCTTTAGTTATGGATATGGAACACGAAACACCAAAAAAATTAGTGGTACTTGCTACTCATGGAGATGGGGAACCTCCTAAAACCCTCGATGCTAGTTATGTGCAAAGTATTAAATACTACTTTGATAATCCTGAGAAGACCCCATTCAACTTGATAATGGGAGTAATGTTAGATCAACGTGGATACTTTAGTGATTATCGCTTGACTAAAAAAGGGAAATTGTTATGGGATCAAATGCATATGTTGCATTGGTATGCTCGGGAGCTATGCTTGAGATATGATATTACTTGTTGCTCTAGGATGAACGCTCCACACCTTCCCTTTTCATGCAAATTTAATGATAATGAAACCTTAGCTTCTTATGCTAAAGGTATTTATGATTACTATGATGTGGAACGAATAGAAGAATTTGTTGCTTTCAAAGGTGCTTATGAAGTTGCTTCCTTGATTGAAAAATATGATGATGTTTCTTACAAATCTGAAAATTTTGCCATACTTAAATATTGCTATGAGAATTATGATTGCAATGCTGATATTATTGAATTTATTGAAAGAATGATCACTGCCTTGGAAGAGACTAATATTTTGCAGGAATCTATGGAAAAAGAAATTGCTGAAACTGTGAGCTCATTAGATGAAAAAGATGAGGAGGAGAGCGAAGAACAAAAGGAGGAAGAGCGGATTAGCTACCCGTGCCCACCTTCTAATGAGAGTAACTCTTCAACTCATACATTGTTTGATTACCCTTCGTGCTTACCAAAGGATGAATGCCATGATGAATGCTATGATGATTGCTATGATCCCGTGGATTCATTTGAAATATCCCTTTTTGATGAACTTGATGCTTGCTATCCTTGTGGCCATGATGCCAATATGAGTTATGCTTATGGAGATGAACTTGATATAGTTCCTCATGTTAAGCATGAAATTGTTGCTATTGCACCCACACATGATAGTCCTATTATCTTTTTGAATTCTCCTAACTACACTATATCAGAGAAGTTTGCTCTTATTAAGGATTACATTGATGGGTTGCGTTTTGCCACTACACATGATGATTTTAATGAATATAATATGCATGTGCTTGCTGCTCCTACTTGCAATTATTATGAGAGAGGAACCAAAGCTTCACCTCTGTATGTTTCGAATACTATGAAATTGCAAGAAACTGTTTATACTATGCATTGGCCTTTACTTAATGTGCATGAATTGTTCTTGTATGACATTCCGATGCATAGGAAGAGAGTTAGACTTTGTTGTCACATGATATATATCACTTTGTGCTCACTACTAAATTACAAATCATTGTTAATTAAAATTGGCTTTGATATACCTTGGGATCCGGGTGGATCCATTACTTGAGCACTTTATGCCTAGCTTAATGGCTTTAAAGAAAGCGCTGCCAGGGAGACAACCCGAAAGTTTTAGAGAGTCATTTATTTCTGTTGTGTGCTTTTATAAAGTTTAAAAACAAAAAAAATATAGAGGGGAACCTAAAACTTCACAAAAGGAAAGGTGAAAGTGAGAAGAGATGATGAGCATCGTTGAAGTGGGGGCTAGCCTTGAACTTTTGTTCATGCCCATGGAAACTTTGTGAATCTTGAATCACGGAAACTTTTCCAACAAAAATAATTACCCCTTTGTAAAAATCCATTGTATTATAAAAATAATGTGCCAAGATTTTCCTTTAGGATGTTTGAATTGCTTGTTTGATGTGTGCTGTGCAAAAACAGAAACTTTTGCCGTAGTGTTTGAATTTTCATATTTTACTGGAGCGTGCAAAAATTCTGAAATTTTTACACAGTACTTCTATGCAAATCATTTATCACATCCTAATTTTTTAGAATTGTTTGAGCTACATAAGTATACGTGTCTACAAATCTTTACAGACTGTCCTGTTTTTCACAGATTGTTGTTATAGCTGCTTTGCGTGCTTATGTTTGAATTCTTGTTGAGCCCCATTGACTTGGGAGCCATAGAATTGTGATAGCATATAGTGGGTAATGTTAGATTATAATTATGCAATAATTTTATGGCAAGACATGATGGGATTTGGTGTTATGTGTACTAACGGATGTCACGAATTTTCTGTTAAGTTTTGTGTGATTGAAGTTTTCAAGTTTTGGGTGTTATCACGATGAGAAGGAATAAGGAGCAGCAAGAGCCTAAGCTTGGGGATGCCCAAGGCATCCCAAGGTAATATTCTAGGAAGACTCAAGCGTCTAAGCTTGGGGATGCCCCGGGAAGGCATCCCCTCTTTTATTCCAAATCATCGGTATGTCACTTGGAGCTATATTTTTATTCATCACATGATATGCGTAAATCTTGGAGCGTCTTTTGTGTTTAGTTTTCACTTTTCTTTTATGCACCATGCTGGTATGAGATAGTCCATGGTTGATTTATAGAATGCTCATTGCACTTCACTTATATCTTTTGAGTATGGCTTTATAGAATGCTTCATGTGCTTCACTTATATCATTTGAAGTTTGGATTGCATGTTTCTCTTCACATAGAAAACCATTATTTGTAGAATGCTCTTTTGCTTCACTTATATTTATTAGAGCATGGTCTTTTGTAGAAAGAATTAAACTCTCTTGCTTCACTTATATCTATTTAGAGAGTCAACAGGAATTGGTCATTCACATGGTTAGTCATAAAATCCTACATAAAACTTATGGATCACTGAATATGATATGTTTGATTCCTTGCAATAGTTTTGCGATATAGAGATGATAATATGTGGGAGGTACTAGTGGATGATCGTGTTTAGTAAGATATTTGTGTTAAGGTTTGTGATTCCTGAAGCATGCACGTATAGTCTCCCGTTATGCTAGGAAGTTGGACCACAATTTATTCTTGATTGTCTATCTTTGTGTGAAGGTCGGGGGCGCGCGATGGTTAACTCCTACCAACCTCCCCCCTAGGAGCATGCGTAGTAATACTTTGCTTCGAGAGAGCTAATAAAACTTTTGCAATAAGTATGTGAGTTCTTTATGACTAATGTGAGTCCATGGATTATACGCACTCTTACCTTTCCGCAATTTGCTAGCCTCTACGGTACCGTGCATTGCCCTTTCTCACCTTGAGAGTCGGTGCAAACTTCGCCGGTGCATCCAAACCCCGTGATATGATACGCTCTATCACACATAAGCCTTATTATATCTTCCTCAAAACAGCCACCATACCTACCTATTATGGCATTTCCATAGCCATTCCGAGATATATTGCCATGCAACTTCCACCGCCTCCGTTTTGATGACTTGAGCATTCATTGTCATATTGCATTACATGATTGTAAGATAGCTAGCATGATGTTTCCATGGCTTGTCCGTTTTTTGATATCTTTGCTACGCTAGATCATTGCATTCATATAGAGTCATACTTTGTTCTACTATCGTTGTAATATTGAGTTGTAAGTAAATAGAAGTGTGATGATCATCATTATTCATTATTAGAGCATGCCCCAGTGATGAAAGGATGATGGAAACTATGATTCCCCCACAATTCGGGATGAGGCTCTCGACAAAGAAAAAAAGAAAAAGAAAAAATAAGAAAAGAAAGAAAAAAATGAAAGAAGAAGGAATAGGGGCATGATAATTCCGCACTTGTGCTTCAAAGTAGCACCATGTTTTTCATACAGAGAGTCTCCAGTCTTGTCACTTTCATATACTAGTGGGAATTTTTCATTATAGAGTTAGATGCACACCCACTTAGTTTTCATATTGACCTTTCATACACTTATAGCTCTTAGTGCATCCGTTGCATGGCAATCCCTACTCCTCGCATTGATATCTGTTGATGGACATCTCCATAGCCCGTTGATACGCTGAGTTGATGCGAGACTTTCTTCTCTACTTTTACCCCTTTGAAACTTACCACCATATTCTATTCCACCCATAGTGATATATCCATGGCTTGCGCTCATGTATTGCGTGAGAGTTGAAAATGCTGAAGCGCATTAAAAAGTATGAACCAATTGCTTGGCTGACACCGGGGTAGTACATGATTTATATTTTGTGTTAAGAAGACAGAGCATGACAAGGCTATATGATTTTGTAGGGATAGCGTTCTTTAGCCTTGATATTTTGAAAGACATGATTGTTTGTTGGGATGCCTGAGTATTAATGTCTTTATGTCAAAACTAGACTATTGCTTTGAATCACTTGTGTCTTAATATTCATGCCATGATTAGATATATGATCAAGATTATGCTAGGTAGCATTCCACATCAAAAATTATCTTTTTTATCATTTACCTACTCGAGAACGAGCAGGAATTAAGCTTGGGGATGCTGATACGTCTCCATCGTATCTATAATTTTTGATTGTTTCATGCCATTATTATACAACTTTCACATATTTTTGGCAACATTTTATATGATTTATTGGACTAACCTATTGATCCAGTGCCCGGTGCCAGTTCCTATTTGTTGCATGTTTTTTGTTTCGCAGAATATCCATATCAAACAAAGTCCAAACGCGATAAAAATTTACGGAGATTTTTTTTTTGGAAATTTGTGAATTGTGAGAAGTGGAATCAATGCAAACGGAGCCCCACGGCCCCCACGAGACAGCAGGGCGCGCCCCAGGGCCCAGGCGCGCCCTGGTGGGTTATGCCCAACTCGTAAGTCGGTTCGAGCTCTCCTTCGGGCGCAAGGAAGCTAATTTTTGGATAAAAATCCCCTCAAAATTTCAGCCCGATCGGAGTTACGGATCTCTAGGAATATAAGAAACGGTTTTCGGCCACAAAACAGGAATGCGAAACAGAAGAGAACAGAGAGGGAGATCCAATCTAGGAGGGTCTCCTGCCCCTCCGCCGCCATGGAGGCCATGGACCAGAGGGGTAACTCTCCTCCCATCTAGGGGGAGTCCAAGGAAGAAGAAGAAGTAGGGGGCTCTCTCCCCCTCTCTCCCGGTGGCGCCGGAACGCCGCCGGGGCAATCATCGTGACGGTGATCTACACCAACAACTTCGCCGCCGTCAACACCAACTCTCTCCCCCTCTATGCAGCGGTGTAACACCTCTCTTCCCTGCTGTAATCTCTACTTAAACATGGTGCTCAACTCCATATATTATTTCCCAATGATATTTGGCTATCCTATGATGTTTGAGTAGACCTCTTTTGTCCTATGGGTTAATTGAGGTATGATGTTATGGATGTGAGTTGTATGTTGATATGGTGTTGTCCTAGGGTACCCTCCGTGTCGCGCAAACGTGAGGGATCCCCGCTGTAGGGTGTTGCAATATGTTCATGATTTGCCTATGGTGGGTTGCTTGAGTGACAGAAGCATAAACATGAGTAGGTGGGTTGTTGCGTATGGGAGTAAAGGGGACTTGATACTTAATGCTATGGTTGGGTTTTACCTTAATGAACTTTGGTAGTTGAGGATGCTTGCTAGAGTTCCAATCATAAGTGCATATGATCCAAGTACGGAAAGTGTGTTAGCGTATGCCTCTCCCTCATTGCATATAGCAAGTATCTATCGTAT
Organism: Elymus sibiricus; assembly: GCA_039707655.1. NCBI lineage: Eukaryota > Viridiplantae > Streptophyta > Magnoliopsida > Poales > Poaceae > Elymus > Elymus sibiricus. The sequence goes on from CM077671.1 coordinate 347,437,259, forward strand.
CATATTCAATTGCCTAGGGACAATATTTCTCCTGAGTTACACAAAAAGCTTTCTACTAGTCTATTTACTTTTATTGTTCTTTTATTAAAACAGCACCTAACTTTTATTTCCACGTTCTTTATTATCATGCAAAGTACTTCTAGTTTTATTCCCGCAAAGTAGTTTCATACTTGTTCTAGGTAAAGCAAGCATTAGCGTGCATAGAGTTGTATCGGTGGTCGATAGAACTTGAGGGAATATTTGTTCTACCTTTAGCTCCTCGTTGAGTTTGACACTCTTACATATCGAAGAAGGCTACAAACGATCCCCTACACTTGTGGGTTATCAAGACCTTTTTCTGGCGCCGTTGCCGGGGAGCAATAGCGTGGGGTGAATATTCTCGTGTGTGCTAGTTTGCTTTATCACTAAGTAATTTTTATTTTCTATTATTTGTTGTTTTATATCTTTAGTTATGGATATGGAACAAGAAACACCAAAAAAATTAGTGGTACTTGCTACTCATGGAGATGGGGAACCTCCTAAAACCCTCGATGCTAGTTATGTGCAAAGTATTAAATACTACTTTGATAATCCTGAGAAGACCCCATTCAACTTGATAATGGGAGTAATGTTGGATCAACGTGAATACTTTAGAGATTATCGCTTTACTCAAAAAGGGAAATTGTTATGGGATCAAATTCATATGATTTGGATAGGAAAGAGTGCCCAAAAAATTTGAGGTCAATCAAGAAAATATAAATACCACTTCCTTCACAAAGTGATGTTCTGAACAGAATAGGGAAATGAATATTTTTGAATTATTTTTTAGCTAGGAAAGGAAGATTTTTGACATATTTGAGGAATATATGATCCAAAGATTTTATGAGATTTTTTTGGAAATTTTGGGAATGATAGAAATGTAGGTTGCTTCACAACCTAGAGCAAAAATTGACACATGGACATGACACATAGGCAAAAATTGACACATGGACATGACACATATGCAAAACTGATGAGGTGGCCCCTAGTCATAGCAATGCACCACAATTCACAAGGCTATGACAATCTATATTGGTCGTGATCAGCTAGAAATAAGGCAGCGGACCAGTGCTATCTGCTTTACGACCATTTCGTGTAAGGAAATTACGACCTTTCTGACCAGAATGGTCGTTATGGTTTAGGGTTTGGAGCCCCCCGAACAGCTTACGACCAATTGGTCTCAAATGGTCGTAGATTTACGACCATTTCTTCCAGGGTCACTGCCAGAAGGTCACAAGTTGACATATTTCTTGTAGTGGTAGTGCCTGACATGTCTGTCTACAGTGGCTTACAAATGATTGTACCTACCCACAAAATAGCAGCATCCCAAAATTACAGCAGAATTCAGCTCAAGATTTTAACTACAATTTGGTACTAATGGTGAAAAACAAGAGCAAACTCCAAGTGCATCACTACAAGTGCATCACTGCAAATTAGATCACTACAACTACATCACTACAACTGCATCACTACATTAGCATATTCTGCATCACAAAATGGACCATTTGCACTTCCTACATCACTACAACTGCATCACGACAAATGCATCAATACATGAGCATATTATGCATCACTACAAAGGTGTGAAACCATGAATAGATCATACCGGCTCTGCACATGCTAAGAACCTTCTGCCAGTGTATGTTCCTTCAAAGGCAACAAGCCTCTCCGATGCCTTGACGTGCTTCTCACAGAAGACCATGGCATCGAGCTCTAGCCCCTTGTAATCGGGATCTTCAAGGCTGAAAGAGACCTGCACAAGCTCGTACAAACACAATGCCCTTATAAAAACCAAGCAAAATCACCCAAATCAAATAACCCCAAATCTGAAACCCCAACACTAAACCTAGCTCAAGTGAAGAGAACTGACCTAGTTAAGCCCGTCGCTGGAGCCGGTGGAGTGCATTACGGCAGGCTAGACGTGTCTACACTGCTTTCGTCTTCGAAAACCATGGCGGCGGCTGTCCGGTGCGGTGGTGCGGCGGGCGGCGACGACGGCGGCGGACAGGGAGACATGAGCGAGGAGGAGACAAGCGTGCGGCGAGGGAGACAAGTGTGAGAGAGCAGGCCGACCCGACCTGCTTAAACTGGCCGAACGGTTCGAGCCGGACCAGTCCTAGTCAGCGCGCGGGCGCGTGCCGGTTGGCCAGCGTGTCGCCTGACGCGCGGGGCCCGGTAGTCAGTTTCAGCGTCAATACGTCCAAATACAACGTTTAGCCCGATTTGCAACGTATGGCCCGAAACTTGGTACTGACGCGTAAAAATTACCAATCTTGGTACCAATCCGCCACCACTGTCCCAAATGTGGTACCATCGTGCAATTTTCCCAAAAACACTTGATAGCAAAAATCCCTGGCCCCGCTTTCTTCGTACTCCCGGAATTCCTACCCTTACCCTTATGCTCTTGTTTAGAGCGTGTTCTGACAACATGTGAGTTGTAATTGTAACAAGAGATTGGCAAATTAAAATGGATTCCCCGTGACCTCTTTACTGATGACACTGAGAGTGTTTATGCATGCTAAAACGGTATGAAAAGATGTATGTCTAAGATTCATCTCTCCCAAAAACACATATATTTTCTCACACTTGTGTGGATGTCGCTAGCAGGCGGATTCAATCAATCACGAGCCTCCATATGAAGGATCAGCCTGTCCACCAAGTTCATCTCCTCCACCTCCCTCTGCCCCATCACTGCGGTGACCAGGCAATGAATCATCATCGACGTGGTTAGTTTATCTCCAATATCTCATTAAATTGTTGCAGTGTGTGATATAATATGGAACATATATCCATGACATCGATCTCTACCAAGGCATTTGGTAGTGATTTATGTAGGCATGTCATTGCCAAGTTCTCACCCGGTTTGTGTTTCGATAGGAATGCTGTCGGGGATATTACCCCGCGGTATAACCCGGTCGGAAGTATGACCCGGCCAGGACTTGGCGACTCATTGGTGACCCGGTCGAGACTTGGCAGTTCATTGGTGACCCGGCAGGCGGGTCAGACAAGTGACAAGGCCCAGGGCCCAGCGAGCAAGCCGGCGTAAGGCGGCTCGTGGACGGGCCTGGAGGGGCGGCTCACAAGAGAAGGCCCAAAGGAGAGAAAGGATTCCCTCACAAAGGAAACAAGACCCGGATTAGGATTCAAAGAGAGACTAGTCCTAGTTCTACTCCTAGTAAGACTCTACATGTAAACCTACCCTTTCCACTTATATAAGGAGGGGTAAGGCGCCCCAAGAGGGAGGAGTGGACAAGTTCAAGTCATTAGAGATAGACAGATTAGAGGCTCTCGATATTAGAGGTAACAAGACAGCACCCTTGTAATCGAGATCGCCCTCATCATCAATATAGACACAAAGCAGGACGTAGGCTTTTACCTCCATCGGAGGGGCCGAACCTGGGTAAACTCGCGTCTCTCGATTCCGACCAACCCCTCTCAAGCCGCCACATAGTTGCGATGGCCTCACACCTAAGTCCGTTAACCCGGACATCTTGCCGTGACAAAACCACGACAGTTGGCTCCCACCGTGGGGCCGCGCGCAGGGTGGTGTTGTGTTCTTGAAGGGAGCTCTTTAGGAATCGTGAAACTCGTGATTGGCAAGATGAAGAAGAGCCGGCATGGGTCAACCTAGGACAGAGCCGGCAAATTCATCGATCATTTACAACTCATGAATGAGAAGAAGAAAAAAAGATTCGGGCAGAACTGAGTTCGAGGGGAATTAAAGTTGTGGTTTGTGTGACGTCGTCGTTCGGTGATTTGTCAAAACGCAGCAAGTCACCGAGACCGACGGAAATTTTTTGTTCCGCACGGCTGCAGAAACCTACCGAAGTCTAGGCTCGTTTTCCGGATGCAAACCTTGCTGTAGCAGTGCATCGCCAAGTCAAGAAAGCGCAGCCACGTTTTCTTTTGTCCAAATACAGGATCGGAAGTCCCGAGGCAACAACGTCGCGTGTGCTTGGAGTATTCCAAAAACCGAAGAAACGTTGGAACATGCCAAAACCCAAGGCTGCTACGCCGCTGCTGTGGTTCCAAGTAAAATCATATTATCTTAAGCGCTGCTGATGTCCAGTCTAGGATCCACGTAAAGCCATCAAAAGCAATTAGAGGAGACAAGAGCTATTACCGAATCACTATAATGGAGGGGACACGGACTCGAGACTCGGCAAGGCCGGCCCCGACCCAGAAACAGCGGGGACTGCCCCGGCCTCCGCCCTCACCTGCGCCTGGAGCAGGCCTCCACCGTGGCTCCGGGTCGCCTCTGCCTCCGCGACGCGCCTCTGAGCCGTCCGGCTCGGCAGCCGTGGCCTCGCCTCCGCGCCCGGTGTGGCTCACCCTTGCCCCACCTTGAGCCGCCACAGCTCACCTGCCCCGCACGCCCCGCGCCTCCGCCTATGGCAGGGAGCTGCTCCGAGCCGCCTACAACTCCGCTACCCTCCAAAGCGCCTGAGACGTCTGCCCGCAGGCCCCCGTCATCACCGCGCCGCGCAAGCTGCCGCTCTAGCCGGCCGGCTCTACTGTGCCTCGCTGCTGTGGCCTCACCTCGAGCCGGCCCTCCCTGCCTCCATCGCGCTCGCTGCCGCGCCCGCGTCGCGCCACGGCGCCTGCGAGCCGCCACCCCATCGCACTTGCCGCAGCCGCCGTGGCACGCCTCGCCTGCTGGCCTCGCGCCCGAGCCGCCATGGCCGTGCTCTGTGTTGAGTCGCCGCGCCCCGTCGCGCTTGCCGCAGCTGCCGTTGCTGGCCTTGCCTTTTTTCACTTCGTGCCCGAGCCGCCATGGCCGTGCATTGTGTTGAGCCACCGCGCCCCGTCACGCTTGCCGCAGCTGCCGTTGCTGGCCTTGCCTTTTTTCACTTCGCGCCCGAGCCGCCATGGCCGTGCTTTGTTTTGAGCCGCCGTGCCCCGTCGCACTTGCCGTACCCGCCGCTGTGGCTCTGCCTCGCCCTCGCATGCGCGTGCGCCCAAGCCGGCGTTCTCCACCTCGCCCGTGTTGCTCCGCCTACTGCAAGCCGCCACACCACGCCGCCATGACTACGCGCCGGAGCCACGCTGAGCCGCCGCACCTGCACCTTGAACCGCCAAGCGCCCTGCTCCTCCGCGGCCGCGCCTTGAGCCGCCAAGCGCCGGCCCTTTGAGCCGCCCTGTGCTGCCGAGTCGCTACCCCCACTGCTACCACGGCCATGGTGGCCTGACCAGTGAGCTACGCTCCTGTGCGCTGCCTCCGTCGCCTCGGCCGCCAGGCCGGCTTGCCACTCCGCAGCGGCCCTTTTTGCGCCGCGCGCTGCCTCCGTCGCCTCAAGCTGCCCGACCGGCTCGCCGCTCCGCAACGGACGACTCTCCCGCGCCTCCAAGCCGCCTCGCCTCCACCACCTCGCCGCGTGCCTCAGCCGCCGCGGTTGCGCGCCCAGAAGCTGACCTCGCCCCGTCAAACGCCAGCCGAATACCCGCGCTGATGGATGGATACGTGGGTTGTGCGTGATGGATGGATACGTGGGTTGTGCATGTAAATGATGGATGGCTCCTGTGTGGTGAATTGATCTATGGTTGCCTTGGTGGATGAATGTTGTGGACGAGGGATGGCTTGCTCTGGCCTCTGTTGCCATACCGCGCGCCGGCCGGTTCCACCGCGACTCGAGCCGCCGCCCCCGCCTTGAGTTGCCGCCACCGCCGGCCTGCTGCCCCGCGGCTCCACCGTGACCCGCCTGTGCCGCTGTTGAGCTCCACTGTGCCCTGCTTTCAAAGTGCATCCAGGCGGTCATCTGACTACATCCATAATTATCCAGTGCGGACATCCGCGTTCATCCGACAAAAATACCAGGTGATATTTGTCCTATCAATTTCTCAGTATATTTTTTCATCTGAGAACAATTACTCTGTCTTTGTAATATTTTTTACATAGGACAATTATTCATTGCCAAAGTGGCATTATACCGTGGAGATGGAGGCGTGCCAACATCATTCTGCACAGGTGGTCGTCCGTGTCGCGTTACTCAACGGACTTGTGCACCGGCTTACAATGCGGCCGTCTCTCGCGACCGCACCGGCTTACAACGCGGCCGTCTCTCGCGACCGCACCGGTTCACAAACACCGCGGCCGTCTCTCGCGACCGCACCGGTTTACAAACGCCGCGGCCGTCTCTCTCAACCGCACCGGCTTACAACACGGCCGTCTCTCTCAACCGCACCGGCTTACAACGCGGCCGTCTCTCGCGACCGCACCGGCTTACAACGCGTCCGTCTCTCGCGACCGTACCGGCTTACAACGCCGCGGCCGTCTCTCGCGGCCGCACCGGCTTACAATGACGCGGCCGTCTCTCTCGACCGTACCGGCTTACAACACCGCGGCCGTCTCTCGCAACTGCGTCGTCTTCAAATGCGCGGCTGACTTCTACATCTACATCAACACGTCAGGGGCCGCATACACCAGTACGAGCCGCCCAACGGACGCACGCAAGCCGCCGTCCCCACGGTCCGGTCTAGGTCAACACACCGGTGCAGTGCTCTCCTATACGAGCCGCCCAACGGACGCGCACAAGACGCCGCCCGCAGTCTAATCTACATCAGCATATCGGTGCAGTGTTCGTCTATACGAGCCGCCCGACGGACAGGCGCACAAGTCGCCGCCACTGCAGTTTGGTTAACTTTAACAACCAGCCGGGACGAACCATCGACCGGATTATTGAAACAATTCATACGGGATCGTCTATAACCCGCCACGGTCAACCTCAACCTTCAGTGGAGACTCTCAAGCCACCTCTTCGAGTCAACTTAAGACTCAGGGGCTACAAACATGGCTCGACACATTTGGTCGTTTTCAACGAGAACCCCGGGTCATTGCAAGGAAGTTAACCCGATCTCGGGGGCTACTACATTATTGGCGGAAGGATTAAAAGATTACCCAAGAAGACGAGCCGCCATGATGCACTGTTCAGCTTGGGGGCTTCTGCTGTTTCTTCATACAAGATGGCGGCTTACAAGATGGTGCAACAATGTTGATACTTCAACAAGGTCTTTTGGGGGCTTCCAACCCACCGGGTTTAGCTTACACACCCTCTTGATCGGCTCTTCAGGCACCGTAAGGCCGGGTTGTATACCCAAAAGTTGACTCCGTCGACAAGGTCATTTGGGGGCTTCCAACCCACCGGGTTTAGCTTACACACCCTCTTGATCGGCTCTTCAGCCACCGCAAGTTCGAGTTAAACCTGCCTGTATGCTGCTGCTGCTCCGCTAGGTGACCCGCCGAACTCTTACCAGTTAATCTCGCCTAGAGACCCTGAGCTGTTCAAAGTATTTTGACAGTCACTCTCACTAGAGACCTTGTACTGGTCAAGGTTAAACCGGCGGCTCTTGTCACGTGAGGGCCGGCTTACGGAAAGCGAGGATAAACTCACCCATCTGCTGCATACTCTCCGCTATGTGGCCCGTTCGTACTCTTAAACAGTTACTCTTTTAAAGACCCTGCACTGTTTAAGGTTCAAACGACGGATTTATGTCACGTGAGAAGTAGCTTATGGGCTCGGGGGGTACTCATGCCCTGCTGCGCCTCTCTATGGTTCATTGTACTCTTACCAGTTAATCTCGACTAGAGACCCTGAGCCGCTCAAAGTATTTGACGGTCACTCTCACTAGAGACCCTGTACTGTTAAGGGTTCAAACAACGAATTTATGCCAGGAGAGCTGGCATATGAGTTTTTGAAAAAGAAGAAGAACAAAGCTTGAGTCATACATTGCAACTTCCATTACATCATCCTGCATTGCATCATCACGTCATGCATCACCATACATGCATATCCATATTTGTTTATGCTGCGGAAAGCCAGTCACCAAACCGGGTTACATCGTACCCTCTGCAAGGAACAAATAGATCTTTCATAGCCAACATGGTTGGATCTTCATCAGGGTTTATCATAACCAATATTAAATGATTGGGGTTTTTTCAAGCCAGCTTGGAAAATTGATTGTTTTTGAAGAGCCGCCCTATCAGATATAATGCCGTGTCATTTAATTGACCGGCTATTGGATTTCTTCAACCAGTGCTCTGTAGTATACTACAACACTCATGGATTTCTCAAACATATATTTGCCGGGTTGCACCGCAACCACGAGCAGGGATTTCATTTCAAAGACAAAGGAATTATTCCGGGATATTCATACCGGGTTATATTGCAACCATGGTCAAGGATTCATTTCAAATCAGATCAAATATCAGTTCAAGAGAACTTCTGAAGTGCATTATGATGGGCTATTCTCATACAGTCCCAAGTCGCGGCAGGCGTGCGACCCGGCACTTGGGGGCTACATCATGTGATGTTTTTCTTATCAAAGGAGAAGTGGATATAAGTCCCGAGTGGCCACAGGCATGCAACCCGGCCCTTGGGGGCTACACTACTCAGATCAAAATTGCTAAAGTCCCAAGTCGCCGCAGGCGTGCGACCCGGCACTTGGGGGCTACAGTATTCAGCTGTTCAAGCAGATTATAAGGTCCAAATTGAAAGACTCGGCCCATCACATGCTGATGAGCCGGTCCTTGGGGGCTACACCAGCCGAAGCTTTATAAAGTATAAGACAGTTACAAGTCCCAGGCTGCTGCAGGCAAGACAACCTGGTACTTGGGGGCTACACAATCAAAGATATTATTGCAAAGCGCCAAGTCATCATGGATAAACTTGGAGCTTGGGGCCTACAGGTAATATGAAGATAAAAATAGCAGGACATTTTTAAGCTATCAAATTTTGAGTGAGCTCGGTCTCATTTCTTCATAGAGCTGAAGCGTTGGAAGACCGGCTCTACATCAGATGGATTTTCATCCCAATATTTTTATCAAGTCAGCTGGAGTCTAGTTGTTTGACCCGGCATCACCAACAATCATGACCCGGCATTATCATAACCCGGCAGAGTTTATATAAGCAACCCGGCTTCACAAGTTGAAGAGTATTGGAGGCCGACTCAATGGCATATGGGTGTTGTATTCCCAATATTTTACTTCAAAGGACATTGATAAGCAAGACGATTGAGAAGACGGCTCGTTCATATGAAGAAGAAACCCGGATTTTTAAGGAGCTACTTCATTAAGCTGGCCAGTGGAGCGAGCCGGTCACTTAACATATTTATTCTTATTTCAGGAGCTTAGCATGAATAAATTCAAGCTAACCTGGGGGCTAATGTCGGGGATATTACCCCGCGGTATAACCCGGCCGGAAGTATGACCCGGCCAGGACTTGGCGACTCATTGGTGACCCGGTCGAGACTTGGCGGTTCATTGGTGACCCGGCAGGCGGGTCAGACGAGTGACAAGGCCCAGGGCCCAGCGAGCAAGCCGGCACAAGGCGGCTCGTGGACGGGCCTGGAGGGGCGGCTCACAAGAGAAGGCCCAAAGGAGAGAAAGGATTCCCTCACAAAGGAAACAAGACCCAGATTATGATTCAAGAGAGACTAGTCTTAATTCTACTCCTAGTAAGACTCTACATGTAAACCTACCCTTTCCACTTATATAAGGAGGGGTAAGGCGCCCCAAGAGGGAGGAGTGGACAAGTTCAAGTCATTAGAGATAGACAGATTAGAGGCTCTCGAGATTAGAGGTAACAAGACAGCACCCTTGTAATCGAGATTGCCCTCATCATCAATATAGACACAAAGCAGGACGTAGGCTTTTACCTCCATCGGAGGGGCCGAACCTGGGTAAACTCGCGTCTCTCGATTCCGACCAATCCCTCTCAAGCCGCCACATAGTTGCGATGGCCTCACACCTAAGTCCGTTAACCCGGACATCTTGCCGTGACAAAACCACGACAAATGCCAAATAGATGGGCTGGCTCTTTGACTAGGAGCAGGTTGCATGCTCGGAAGATCAACAAACTTGCAGGCTGCATCAAGGTTCTTTCACCCTTCTTCATGTCAAGCACACTTTTCTTTTGTTGTTTCTAGAAGCACACGATGTATGCCACTGCAAAAGGATTCCTCTCGCGTCGCCCTCCCCCCAGGGCGACTCGGGCGGAGCCCAGAAACCTAGCCACCGCCGCCAAGCACTCCCTCCTCCTCTCCCTCCGCCGCCGCCGGGGGACACCGCCGGGCTAAGCCCGGAGGCCGACGGCGGTAGCGGGGGATCTCCTCTCTCACGCGTCTCCGGGTTGGGGCGGGACCCCTAGGCATGTGGTGGCGCAGCCGATTTGGATTCTGCGGCGCGGCGGATGGCTGCGGCAGGTGGCCGGTGGCCGGCCCGTCCTCGGACGGCGGCGGCTAGGCGCGGCGGGTGGCCCAGTTACGGACGGCGGCGTGGGCTGCGGGCGCAGCGGCCGGCATTTTCGGGCGTCGGCGGCGGCGGCTGTGGTCAGCGGCGGCGGCCAGGTAGGCTGCGGTGCCGTGCAAACTACCTTCAGATCGGCAGTGGCGGCGTGGAGGGCCTGGTGGTCTCGTCGGCAGCACATCCGGTCAGATATGTTCTGACCGATGCGACCGGCGGTGGTGGTCATCTCTTCCGTCAGAGGTGGTCGGCCTGAGGCTAGGTGTTCGGATCTCCGGATCCGTGATCCAGTACTGGCTGCGAGTCGGGGAGACATAGTTGCCGGTGAAAACCGAGCCGACGACGAGCGATGGCGGCATTCTACGTCGTTACCTTGATGAAGGCATCGTTGTGTGACTTATGTCGATCCACTCGTACTGCTCTGGGGGAAACCCTAGGATCTGGTCTTCCAGATCGGACGATGACGGCACTGCGGTGGCGTTTCTCTCTTGGGAGTATCGTTTGTGGAGCAGTGCTAGTGGTCAGAGGCAGGAGGTGGAGCGGCTTCGTCTTGCACGGAGCTTCGGTGGAGATGTCAAGTCATGCCTGGCCGACAGGTGCTATGCTTTGTCATGCCTGGTCGGCAGGTGCTACGCACGACAGATCTTCCAAAGACTTCAAGCTGTGTCGGCTGGTGGTACTTGGCGGCATGGGGCTGAGGTGTACCGGCGGCGACCGCGACGTGCTCAGCAGTTCGCGCGCAGGGTGGTGGTGCCGTTGGGCGCCGTGGTGGCGTTGACGGCAGCTAGACCAGGCAAGGATGATGCGTCAGTACAGCTCTGAAGATGGAGTAGTGGCAGTTGGCGGCGGCGGCCTCTGAGAGCGCGCCGGACCGATGGGTGCCCCATACCCGGCAAGTGGCTTGGTTGGGGCCTCAGGTCTTAGATGTTAGGCTTGTCTGCAAGGTCTGTGGTATTAGGCACGGACTATCAGCATCCCTTCATTAGATGGATAGGAGTAGCGACAGTTGTCGCCTAGACGGTGGCTTCAGACTTATTGCTGTATTTCTTTGTAAGGTCTTTTGTGAATAATTAATAAAATGGCTGCATGCATCGCTCAGATGCAGAGGCCGGGGGTGATCCTCCTTCTCTAGAAAAAGAAGCACACGATCCTGGCATGAGGCTTACAAAATTCCCATTCTTTTTTTATTTACCATTAATCTCGAGACGTAAACGTGTAAAAAAATAGGTTAACCAAACAGATGTCAAAAGCCCACGATCACCCCCCTCCACACACACGCACACAATTTAATAAATGAAACATTTTTTTGAGCTAGATAAGTGAACCATTCTGGTTCGACAACCTGCAACTAGTTAAGTCGACACCTAAACTTGACACGAGCGGTCACTCTGCAAAAACTTATCACCATGACGTGCTAACTCTGATCATAGACACATATTACAAACCTCAACTGGAACCTTTTAAATCACCCCCTAGCGTGTTATACATACTCCTTTGTACGAATTCTACGTGACAAAAATTTCTTCACTTGCCCGTCAAAATCACTAGCCCCACTTCTCCTCGTTCTCCATGATCCTATCTCTACTCCTAATTGGGGAGTTGGTAGCTTCCGTTCCGGGTTTTTTTTTGTCCGGTTTTTTTTCGTCCCACCTCCCACCACCCCCTGTCACGCTGGTTTCTTATCCACCGGTTTATTTACCTCTCTGCTCTTTCCTTGTAAACCATCATTTTCCTAACAGGCATAAGATTATGAATCTAACTTTCCAAAATTACCCAAATCAATCAGTACCTCCCATTATTGCAATTTGCTTTAGCAATCAAATAATATATTTTAAGGAAACAAATAATGGATTAAAAGGAAGCTAACATGTAAATCATGACGCGTCATAGAAAATCGATACCTCCCATTATTGCAATTTGCTTTAGGAATCAAATAATATATTTTAAGGAAACAAATAATGGATTACAAGGAAGCTAACATGTAAATCATGACGCGTCATACATCATAGAAAAAAATCTACTTCAGAGAAAACTTGTGGCATAAGAAAAGGCTGACTACAGCAACATTTCCTGTCTTGCTGACGTTATCTTGCACGCAATCCAACACAAACTTTAATTTTTCGCAAAAATAAACACGTAATATATAAGTATATTAGTGAGAGGGAAATTATCTTTTCTTATACACGCATGAGAGATATGACGTGGTTCATTCAGGGAAAGAGCTATATTCCATGACTACCGAAGGATTCGTAGGCTGGCCTTTATTATAGGTAGATCCGAATTTATTTGGTTGCTAAAAATAAATGCGAACAATTGGGAGGCTGGCCTTCATTATAGAGAGATCTGAATTATTGGGTTACTAAAAAGAAATAAATAATATTTATTAGGTTGCCGAGGATTGATCAAATGACTATTGTGATTTGGCCGGACAAATGGAAACCATGTTCTGAATTTATTGGGTTACTAAAAAGAAATAAATAATATTTATTAGGTTACGAAGATTGATCAAATGATTTGTGATTTCGCTGGTCAAATGGAAACCATGTTCTAAATTCATTGGGTTACTAAAAAGAAATAAATAATATTTATTAGGTTGCCGAAGATTGATCAAATGACTATTATGATATTGCTGGTCAAATGGAAATCATGTTCGGTGATGGATACTGGCCTTGATTACAGAGAGATCGTAATTTGTTGGGTTACCAAAAATAATAAACAATATTTATTAGGTTGCCAAAGATTGATCATACGAGAGACGTGGATAACGCGAGGGAAACGTAAGACGGAAGAGTTTTTTCACCCACGGGGACCTAGACCGCCAAAACGAATTTTCGAAAGAGATTTGATTTTCCCGCCGCCCACTGTGCTTATAAAACTGCCCCACACCACCATATGTGTCTCCATCTTTCTACATAGGCTCAGCCATCTCTTCCACCACCATGGTAATCTCATACAGATTGACGGCCTCTAGGAGGGTGATGGCATCGCCGCCGGTTACTGTCATCCTTCGACCTATCATCCCACCTATGAACAGGCAAGATAGATGAATCAGTCTGTACGGCAGTTTGCCATCACCGCTCAATTCTTTATCTCATCCATTCATTATATTCTATGCACAGGAACTTGACTTTTCAGGACGTCCAGATGGAGCATATATATCAGAATTGTTGGACCATTCATGCTAGGGTCGAATGGAAGACCCAAATCAAGGAGAATGGCAATGGAAATGTTTACCTTCAATGTATACTACTAGATCAGGATGTAAGGCTTTACTCGTCACAACTTGATAGCACGTAATTTAATATACACATTTGATAAACAGTTTCCTTCCTAATTATTGTAATGATTCATAAAAAATATTAGGGAACAACATGGAAGCGATTGCGTACAACAACCAAGCAGTTCGCTTCAACACCATATTACAAACCGGCATGACCTATGACTTCACTCACGTCGGATTCAACCCCACGGAAATACCAGATGGACATTTCTGGTATCTAGCCATGGAGTTTGTCATCACACTAAATGCTAGGACCGAGGTTCGGAGGTCAGCGAACAGGATAGCATCAACAATTTGTCCACCGTGCTTCCCACACTTCATGGACATATTCTTGCTACGGGACAAAAGCATCACTGGTGCATCATCTTTATTTTGTTCTTGCATATTACTCCATACAACTCAGTAACTCGGTGTCTCATTCTGATTAATTTTTTGCAAATGTGGTTGCTGTTCTTGCCTATGTTGGTAAAATACAACATAAGTGGGATTCAATATATGCTCGCAACGTCCCTTTCCTCGTGATTGGTCTCATGAACTTTCGGTAAGCACAAATTAGAATTTGAGATTTTCAGACGCTACTTTTAAGTTTATTGTTGCGATCATAAACTAACATTTATTTTTGTTTGTAGCCGGCAGATAATTTTCCTACGTGTATGTGAAGAGCGCGTTGGTCGCTACTTCTACCATTTGCAACGCACTGAAAATCTGTTTGAGAAGCTTGTTGTTACTTACATATAGTTAAATCGGAGGCGTCAATGCTTGCAAACCATGAGGGAGAGCACATTCATATTCTCTCCAAACATTAATGACGATGATCATCATCTACAAGGTAGGGGTTACGTACTATTTTTTTATTTTTTTGTAATACTATGTCATTACTGATAATGTTTTTTTATCATAGATATCCATGAAGTCAGCCTCATGACACTTGATGAAACACGCGCCTACGTCAATAATAGTGTGCAAGCTAGGAACAATGGATGTTACAATTATCTACGTGTACACAAGTGCATATTTCGTCTTTAATATGCAAATGTATCAAAATGGTGTGTGCAACATTTCGTTGCCAAGTGTCAACATATCTCTTCTTGGTTTTTTTAAGATCTCTCTTCTTGGTTTAATAATGTATCATATTTATTAAAAGAGGTAAAAAAAAGTGTAGGCATATTTCGTTGCCAATTATCAGTGAACCCCTTTTGGTAGTATATCAATGTATGATACACGTACTCTTGGGCAACCCTTCGCTGCATACATTATTATTTAATAACAAAAACGAAATATTTCTTTTGGCTGGTATATAGAAAGATAAGATAGAAGAGATAATGCTTGTACGTACAGGGAAACATGTTGCGTGCAACATTTCGTTGAGAAGTTTCACGTTTTGAAGTGTCGGCATATCTCTTCTTGGTTTAATAAAATATTATATTCAACAAAAAATGTATGAAAAAGTGTCAGCATATTTCCTTGCCAAGTACCAGTTAACTCCTTTTGGTAGTATATATCAATGTATGATACACGTAGTCCTGGGCAACCCTTTGTTGTATAAATTATTTAATAAAAAAATGAAATATTTATTTTGGCTGGGATAGTATGCAATCGGGAGATATGATTTTCATAATAAAGATATAATGCTTGTACGTACAGGAAATCAATCATTCCCATATGCATTAGACACAAAGGAAAAGGAATTAAAGATTTTTTTAAAATTTGGGATGTCGTCACCAAATACGTTCTTTTCCTTTTCTGGTTTATATTCACAAGGCGAGTTTGAACAAAGGCGTCCGTAAATAGGAACGGCGCATGCAGTCATGCGTTCATACCATGGGATTGGGAAGTTATTATTAATTGGGCCGAAAGATATAAATCAGGTGGAAAATCAATTAAGATCAATTACTGGGAGAGAGATCTGATCCCAGTAATCAGGTGGAATCAAAAGTTTGCTTATTATTTGGCTTTCAAAAAAGAAAGTTGGCTTATTATTTGGAAGACACTTAAATCTCAAAAATGTAGCAGTCAAACAGGGCGTGAACCCTTCATATAACTCCGACGGGCTCATATTTCAACACCCACCCGTGTCCTCGCCTCACCACTATCATCAAGGGAGGCTTTGCACGCACCAATGGATGTTCCGCTCGCACCACACGAGGCTTTGCCCGAACCCCAGAATATGGATGTGCACGCACCAATGGATGTTCCGCTCGCACCACAAGAGGCTTTGCCTGCACCTCAGGAAGCTCCAGGCAACGTGAATGCCGTAGCAGATGCCGTCGAATACATATTTCAATATATCACTGTTGTCCAAGACTATGAGGCATTAAAGTAAGTTGTCTTGCTCTGCCATTTTTTTCCTGTAAAGCATATATTCATCGACAAATTTAAATCATGTCTAAGAAACTCCATTTGTCAACTACAATTGCAATGTGATTCATTGAGTTGTTCATAGTGGATATGGTGTGCTACATCTCCTAATTGTTATATCGTTCTACACAGGTGCATATCATTCTACCGTATATCCCTTGGCTCTTAATTGTTTATCTGTGTTTCAGAGTCAAGGGATTTGTTTCACACCATATCATTGTCATGTACTTGCTTCTTAACAAGATATTGCGCTAATATCTAAATCACAAAATATAAGAATGTATGTTGTACTCAAGGGCAAAGTTTATTTACATGGTTTGCAGCTTATCTTATTGGGGGATGTGAGAGATTTTTCTAATGAAAAGGGAGCCTAACTATTTTTATGTGATCAGTACTGCAAGCCAATCAGATTTTGGCTGATTGAAAGATCACACATGTCTCTTTCCCCCAAATCTCTGATTCCATAGTTCCATTAATGCGATTCTGATTCTTTGCATATTAACAAAACATGTTTTTAAAATTATCTCTACTATTAAAGCGAAGTTGGTAGTCAGTGTGTTGTTACTTTGATTCTTATGATATTTCGTTTTCGTTCTTATGATATAAAGTTTAGTGTTACTTTTGTTGTGTTTCATGGTAATGATGCACTGGATATGTTTTAGTGAATGGAGGAGAACACACAATGATTTAACCTTACCATGTTACATATTACATGCATGTTCGTTCTATTCAATGAAAGATATCCATGATTATTACAATATTATCTTTTCTACATGCATGTTTGCGTGTAGATATATACATGATTATCACCACCCTTCATCCTAATCTGTAATGCAAATACTTGACTAATGATGGAGCTTGCACAGCCAAATTTCCACTTTTATCACAAAGGTGAGAAGGCTAGCAAAGTGGTCAGTGCCAACATCAAGAAACTTGAAGCTGCCATGCATGGAAAGTCTCCGCGGGTAAGATCTTGTAATTCTGAATCATAGAAATGATGAAAAAAATGGAATAAACATGTTCGTTGGGCATGACACACTCATGAAACATAAAACCCATCTAATTAGTCTATCTCAATCCTTATTTTGCTATATTCAGTTCTGTTCCCAATCTCCTTCCCTCAATCCTCCTGATTCATATTTTCTTTTCCAAACGTGACTCCACCTGATCTGGATCTCGAGGGATTGCCTCATGTCCATCCCACCCCGTCTTGTTTCCAACCATGGAAGAGAAAAGGGAGGGCATAGGAGCGTGGTGGCCCCTGGGCCGTCGCCCGAGAAAAGGTAAAGGACACGACATGACTACTCGTTGTGACGGCCGGTGCTGCTTGCGTGCTCAATCATCTCCCTAGACCCCCACCTCCAACTCGGTCTGTATAGGCACGATATGACGGGTCCAGTTTGGGTCACCTTGTTTTTTCTCCTGTCCAATTAGTGTCTGGACGTGCCGGTGGACGTTTAAGATGACTGGTAGTAGATTTAAGATGACTGGTAGTAGATGCTCTAACATTATTGTGTTTGAACATTATAGTGTGTTTTAAGCTAAACAATATTGTGTTTGATAGGATGATGTGTGTTAGCCGATTGTCAGAAAATAGATGTGTATTAACTGAGACGACATTGTTCTTGGTTACTTTAGCTTTGTGAGAAGCAAGTTCTTTTTTCAAAAGCCCGTGGTAACGCACGGGCGTTCTACTAGTATACCTAAATAGTTGATTTCCACTATCTCTTTTTTCTTAAAATGCACACATAACACCTCATCAAAGGTCCACAATAATATGCATGCAAAAACGTTTTTCTTTATTAATTGATCTCATGCATAGATCCCATTTCACCACACACATATCACCCTCATCAAAGGTCCACTCAGCATGCATGTGAAAAGTTTCATTTTTTCCGAAAAGGATGGGCAAAGTTCATGTCACTTCTATTCAATATCTAATATGTATTTTTAGTCTTAGTTCATATATTGTTAATTCAACTATTTATTTTTCAAACAATAAAATCACTTGAAATATATTGCAATCGATTCCCGCAGCAACACGCGGGGTATCCTCTAGTTTTTGAAATCCCACCCATCTGGTCTACTCCAGTCTAAATCACTTTCGTTCATTTTTTTCACTCATCCCCCCTCCCCCCACACACACACTAGTGACATAATACACTAGAAATAACCAACGGGTCTCGTGTCCCAATGCACTCGAGAAAATATTCTTTAAAAAAATCAAAAAGAGTAAACAAGTTATGAAACTTTTTTTTGCAACAAACATGGCCTAGCGTAATATTCGTGTGAAAAGTTTCGTGAAGAAATGACTTCCATGGTATTTTAGGAAATAAATGACGAAAGAAGTACTATTCAAAGCGGATATTCAATTTGGCTCTAGGGAGCATATGCTCCTGCGTGTTGAAAATGAACTTTACAAATGTCCAATTTTTTTGAAAACAAATACATGTGTTCATTGTCACATTCAAATGGTACATGCAAATTTGACCTGTACAAAAAAACAAGTCGAACGCCAAATGTTACCTCCAAATGTTACACTTAATTTTGTATTTTTTATCGACGAAATATCGATGTCCCATATGGCATGAAAATTGGCAAGCACACTTGGCCCACTAATATGAACATCTACAAAAAAAAATCAGAATTTTTAAAATTTATTTACTATTTATTTTGATTTTACTGTTCATTAGGGAGCATATGCTCCCCAGAGCCAAAAATCCACGTCCTATTCAAAGTCACTATTCATATTTTTTTGGACTTGCAAATTTTTCCCCGAGGATACCACGAGAGTCATCTCTGCACGAAACTTTTCATACGAGTATTACACTATGTCATGTTGGTTAAAATTTTCAAAAACTTTGACTCTTTTTTTTACATTTTGTAAAATTATTTTTCCAATTCGGGTGCATGGGCCTCATGTTCCAAAGATCGGCACCCATAATACACAAAGAAATCAATGAAAACAACTATCATCTCTATATTTTGTGAAAAAATCCAAAGGCAATATATTAAATAAGACTAACCCATATAAGAATATGATATTATAGCTAGGTACTTGAAAAATTCAGCATCGTGACCTAAACTCATTGTCAACTTTGGACCTCCATCTTACCCGAGCAACCTTGTTGAAAATCAAGGGCTTGAAAAGCATCGGCCGGAAATACATCGACGCTGGAGTGGAGCACGGAACCTTTTATCCTAGAGTCGGAATGCAGCGTTGCTGTTGAGATGATTCGCAAGCATGACCTTAATCGGTCCCCGGTAGCAGGCCCGGTGGAGGAGTCCAAATGCCAGCTACGATTTGTGCATGTATGTAGAGACCAGAAGTCAGTAGCTCATGCACTTGCTCAAATGGGTAAGACGTCCTCTCACAAGGTCGTATGACTTCGAATAAGATCGCTCCACTTGGAGGGTATGCATAGCACTTGATCCGGCAAATTGGAGGGCAGCCAGCAACTCAACTCAGATTGTTAGAGCAATTATCCGGAAGACCATCACACATCATGAGAGCAAGAGCATTCGATCACTCATCATGCTAGTGTGCTGGGAGGTCTGACAGGAAAGGAACACATGCATTTTCAGAGAAAAGATAGTGTCGTCAGGCAAGATAATCAACAAAGTATAAGCAGAGCATTGAGCTTTGGCGATCCGCCGACGCCAACTGCATGGAGACCCCTTTTGGGGATCATAGCGAGAGAAATTAGCATAGCTTTTTAAGGGGGGGTGTAACTCCCCCGACCATTTTTCCCTCCATTCTTTCATCCACTTCGATCACTTGATCAAACATTGTTTTCCGCACTCTCCTGCTAAATCAATTAAAGCCAGCAACACGGTGGATCTTTCGAAAGAAAAGAAGAAGAGGAAGGTGTCCGAATTGTGAGAATGTGCGAATCAGAAGGACCGCTCCGTAAAAATTCCAGGACGCGGTGGGCCCTGTTCCCAGTCCAAGCCCCCCGCTCCTCGGCCCTCGCACGGTTCTCTCCCTCCCCTGCGTCGAAGCGTGGCGGCTCTTCCTCCCGTGCCACAAGCGCCAAGCGGGGTAGGGTTTCACCTCGTCGCCTCCAATCCCAGCCGCCGCAGCCGTCGCCTCCCACCTCCCGCCTCCCTTCTCACCCCGGCCCCTCCCGGCCGCAGCCCCGCCCCCCTCCCCGCCGCAGCCCCGCCCCGCCCGCTTCATCTGCCGCCCACCGTAGCCGCCGGCCACGTCTGCCGAGTTCCTTCGCCAGCAGGTCGACGCCGCCGGACCCGTCCACCCCGTCTCGCCGCCGTCCAGATCGTCATCGGCCTCCAGCTCGCCTCCGCTCAGGTCGACCTCGGCCTCCACTCTTTGATTGTATTGGTCAATTGGAAATAGGCAATGCGTGACACACTAGCCTGCCTGCCATGTTAATTCGACAAAATTGACGAGTGCCCCGTGATCAACAAAATCAAAATCATGTGTTAACCTGTTATAAAACTGCATGAGATCCGCCAGCTGTTACGCATCCTCATCCCGTAACTGATGATACAGTCATGAAAGGCTTACTCATTTGTTGTGCTATGTCTTGCAGTTTAGGTGGACTTACAAGCTTGGAAAAAAAGAATGTTTAAGAATACATTCCAGTCCGGGTTTCTGTCGATTCTCTACAGCCTTGGGTATGTATCATGCTGGCCTGTATTGTTCTCACTGTTACCCCCTCTGTACAGAGGGAGTACAATGCTTACTTTTCTTTAGTCTGGTAATAATACCTCATGTCTTGTGTTTTTCCCTGTGTAATTTGGCCAGGACCAAGCCGTTGCAGATATGGGACAAGGAAGGTGAGTCAGTAATGCTTGGGGTTCTCTGAATTTCAGTTTCTACTATTCCTATGCTGCTGTAGATACTTTTTCCCTGGCTACCTAAAGCATTATCTGCTTCTGATAGCAAAGGCAGATCTGGTATAGTTAGCTCTGCAAGCTGTTAGCCTTTTGCTCAATACCTTGTATTGTGTTTAGGGTGGAATGTTCTGCCTCTCTGCATGCTAACTACCTATTTGAGACCTGAGCCTGTTTTTACTATGGTAATGATTTGGGGGTAGCTATGGACAACATAATAATATTGTATATTGAGCAGTTAAGGACAGTGGACTTACTTTCGAGTATGTGTTTACATGTGCTTCAGTCTGTAACTTACCTTCTGCTGTACGAAATTGAATACATTTGATTGCTATCAATTCTGATCTACATGCCATTGTGTCAACGTCTGCTTATTTCCATCTTTATGAACAATGTCAAGTTCAGTTACTTAATACTCGTCTGCTTTGCAGTTGTTGATGGGCACATTAAAAGACCTCAGGATGAAGATATAAAGTCTAATGTACTTGAAATTGTTGGAACAAATGTGCAATCAACGTACATCACTTGCCCAGCTGACCCTGCTGCCACTCTTGGAATTAAGCTTCCATTTCTTGCCCTTGTCGTGAAGAATCTTAAAAAATACTTCACATTTGAGGTCCATGTTTTGGATGATAAGAATGTCCGCCGACGATTCCGGGCATCAAATTTTCAAGTGTGTAAGAGCTATGATTCCATAAGCGTTTCTGTAGAAGTAGATTCTGTGTGGTGCTTAAATGCTTATTGCTTATCTACTACTCCCTCCATTTCTAAATATAAGTCCTTTTAGAGATTTCAATATGGACTACATTCGGATGTATCTAGACGTATTTTAGAGTATAGATTCACTCATTTTGCTCTGTATGTAGTCCATATTGGAATCTCGAAAAAGACTCGTATTTTAGGAACAGAGGGAGTAGATTGGGAAGTGTTGCTTCACTGTGCCTCTTCTCATGTTCTTTTGATTGGTATTTGTTAATTTAAGTGTTATCAAGTGCATTTTACAGTTAAAAAATCCATTATTTGAGCTTTCACTGTATTCATATTAAAAGACTGGATTGAAACATAGTTGCAATAATTATAATACCATTTGCTAGGATTTATAACTGCTACCTACAATATTCTAGTGCATACCTTGAAGTAATACTACTTCTGTTAACTGTGTAAACTAGATTATTTTTTGAGCATTGCCAATATGGCATCAAGCCGTACAGAAGTCGTTTATTTCAATTTTTCCATTGAAAATAAGAAAAGATAATTTACGCTCCCAGCTTGAACTCGTCAGCTTCATTCTCTAGATAAACCTCGGGGCAATTTATATCTGTTAATGCTAATCTGCATGCCCCTTCCTAGTCTGGTTGGCAGAGATGGCCCATTGACGTGGCATGTATATGTGTTTTTTTTAACATTTGTGTATATGTCTATGAAAACTATGCGTTGCGATGCGCTGAGTCCTACTTTCCCCCTTCATGTACTAGAAAGTGTGTAGTGTTTGATGTGGTTTCTTCTCCATGTATATTTATGTCTACCTGGCATGCCTGATTTTTTGCAATAGAAATTTGAAAATGCATAGATGGGTCATGGGTGTCTATATTTTGCTCATCCAACCACTATATTAGAGTATATACTATCTTGTGGTAACATGCATTTTTTGTCCAGTCCGTCACAAGGGTAAAGCCATACATCTGCACCATGCCGTTGAAGCTTGACGATGGCTGGAACAACATCCAGTTGAATCTCACCGACCTGACAAAAAGAGCCTATGGCACGAACTACGTTGAGACGCTCCGAGTGCAAGTCCACGCAAACTGCCGGCTCCGCAGGGTCTACTTCTCTGACCGCCTCTACTCAGAAGAGGAGCTGCCGGCCGAGTTCAAGCTCTACCTTCCAATTCAGGTGAGTACTGCACCTTGTCCGAACTCTGTTACCACAACATTACTGATTACTCATCCAGTCCCTCCTTGCACATGAACTTCAGAAATCGTAGAGCTCAGACCAAGATGGAGAGACCTCTGGTCGTGAGTCGTGACTTCTCCAGGAGCCCAGGCGACATCGACGCATGTCACCGTGACGTCCGTCAGTGTGTAGCTATGCATAAAGTATCAGAATGTTCAATGGTTGTACGCCAATTGTTGTCTGAATTGACCTGTGTAAAACCGTTGCTAATTGTACCATGCTCCAGTGCTGTACCTGCCAGTCCAAATACAAGCAAGCCCAGACGGGCCACCCTCTTGTCCACTTGTCCACTGCCCCCTACAACGCCATCATGATCATGTCGATTGGTTTTCGGTTAATTAACTGGATTGTTTTCTCCTGCTTAACTCATTGGTGATGCAAATCTTTTGCCTCCAAGCTTCAGTCATCACATACTGACTTTCTTGAGAGAATAATAACAATGATAACTACAGAGGCCTCAACATTTCACAACTCACATGAATGGAGCACTCTGTGCTGGTACACTAAAAAGAAAAATGGAGAAAAAAGAACTATGAACCGTAGGCCCTCAAGGTGCTGGAAATCAAAGCAATCAACACTCTAACAAGAGATGCGAAGGTGGTCAAGAAAGCAAAATACAGTACTGGAAATACATTTCGATTCGCAAAAAAGAAAAAGAAAAAATACATTTCAAGGACAGACATAATACATGGACTGTAGACCCTGGCCCATTTTTGGGAGGGCTCGGGCCATCATCTTCGTGGGCCCACCTCCACGACTGCTGTAGTGTATCGGAGAGGTATGCTTAGGTCCCTCCCAATGCTTCACCTTGTACATGTGCTAAGGTTGCCATGTAGACAAGAAGTGTGACGTGGCAAGTTAATTAAGAGGAGAGAGATGAGTTTGGTGACCCCAGAAAGAAACAATGCTAAGCGCGTGAACCTAGGCAAAATACTTAAATGAAAGAAGCCCACCAATGCATGATAAACTTTGGTAGCTAAATCATTAAATGAAGGATGCTTAGCTACAACAAGTAAGCACCTATGCATTGGGGGCTTTACTTGCTAAACTTTTTAATGTGCTTAGCACCTCATCTTAGCACCAATGCATTGGAAGTGGCCTTAGTACACATGTTGTACGGACACTCGACTCTTGAGGTCGAGCCCCTTCCTCTCCTCTCCTTGGTTGTGCCATCGATTTGAATCGGCCCAAATCCCTCGTTGGAGTGCACTCCATCCGTTGCCGTGGCTCTCCATGGACATGGAGTGAATTTTGCCACCTCCCGCCCAACCTTGTCACGCCACCATCAACATCAGTGAGCAGGGGAGGCGGCCACTGTGAGAGGAGGATGGGAAGGAGGAGCACTGGGGTCGCGTGTCGGCACGTCTCCCGTCGCCTCTCACGACGGGGACCCACACGGAAGCGAAGGGTTGAAGGGGATGCGCGCTAGAGAGGCATGAAGGTCGCGACCAATCAGCTCTGTTAGAGCATCTCTAGCAGTCCCCTTAAAGTCGCGACTCTTAAACTGCGGATAAGGGCCGAGGACAACGCGGTTTAAAGGCCGAAATCGACTGCGGCGGAACAGAGCCGATGTTCTCTTTTACCGCTCGGGTTTGCGGGCTTTGTTCCACCGCAGTCGATTTCGGCCCTCAAACCGTAAAACCACACAAAGTAATTGACCGCGATTTTGACCAATAAAACGACTACTCACGCATCATCGGAGAGGCACCAATGAGGATGATGAACCTCTCCGTGATGCTGTTAGATTGGATCTCGCGGTTCTGGAACTTGCGGCGGCTGGATGTGTTTTTCGTCGACTCCCTTAGGGTTTCTGGAATATTTGGGAATTTATAGGCATCAGAGGCGGTGGATAGGCGTCCCGAGGAGGGCACAACCAATCAGGGCGTGCCCGGGGCCTCTGGCGCGCCCTGGTGGGTTGTGGTCTCCTCGGCCCTCCTCTCTGGTACTTCTTTGGCCCAATGGATGTCTTCTGGCCCAAAAAAATTCTCCCAAATGTTTCATCACGATTGGACTCCGTTTGGTACTGATATTCTGCGAAGTAAAAAACAAGCAAAAACAACAACTGGCAATTTGGCACTATGTCAATAGGTTAGTCCCAAAAAATGATATAAATTTGCTATAAAATAATTGTAAAACATCCAAGAATGATAATATAACAACATGGAACAAGCAAAAATTATAGATACGTTGGAGACGTATCACCAGCCTTCTTATCTGCCAAGTATCTTGGGGCAGTTCCGCTTCAGTGACCGTTCTCCTCATAACAGAAGCACTCAGTCTCGGGTTTGGGTTCAACCTTGGGTTTCTTCACCGGAGCGACAACTGGCTTGTCATTCTAGAAAGTTCCCCTTCTTGCCCTTGCCCTTCTTGAAACTAGTGGTCTTACCATCAACACTTGATGCTCCTTCTTGATTTCTACCTTTCGCGGTGTAAAACATCGCGAATTGCTCATGGATCATCTTCTCCATCCCTGGCATGTTTAGTTCATCACGAAGCTCTAGTAGCTTGGTGGAAGTGACTTGGAGAACTATGTCAATCACTATCTTATCTGGAAGATCAACTCCCACTTGATTCAAGCGATTGTAGCACCCAGACAATCTGAGCACATGCTCACTGATTGAGCTATTCTCCTTCATCTTGCAGGCAAAGAATCTTGTTAGAGGTCTCATACCTCTCAACACGGCCACGAGCCTGAATTCCCAATTTCAGCTCTTGGAACATCTCATATGATCCGTGACGTTCAAAACGTCTTTGGAGCTTCAATTCTAAGCCGTAAAGCATGACACACTGAACTATCAAGTAGTAATAAAAAACGTGCCTGTCTGATGTTCTCAACACCCACAGACGAC
The DNA here is from genome assembly GCA_039707655.1 of Elymus sibiricus. Classification (NCBI taxonomy): domain Eukaryota; kingdom Viridiplantae; phylum Streptophyta; class Magnoliopsida; order Poales; family Poaceae; genus Elymus; species Elymus sibiricus. Next base: position 347,462,811 of record CM077671.1, read on the forward strand.
GCTTCAGGGGGTGGCGCACCGAGCGGCGCATCAAGGACATAAGCCTTCCGTGCAGCAACTGAGGACAATCCTCAGATCACGAACCTAGTCCGCATAATTGCTACTACCATCTTTCAACTTAGTTTTTCTCTAGGAACGTATCAAAACATAGGGGAGCTACAACGCGAGCTATCGATCTACAACATAATTTGCAAAGATATTTTGACTATGTTCAAGATAATGAGTTCAATTTGTTGGGGAACGTTGCATGGGAAACAAAAATTTTCCTACGCACACGCAAGATCTATCCATGGTGATGAGCATCTACGAGAGGGAGAGTGGATCTACATACCCTTGTAGATCGCTAAGCAGGAAGCATTAAGAAACGCGGTTGATGTAGTCGAACGTCTTCGCGAGCCAAATCGCCGAGCGTCCCGCGATCCAATCACGATCTAGTACCGAACGGACGGCACCTCCGCGTTCAGCACACGTACAGCTTGATGACGATCTCCGTCTTCTTGATCCAGCAAGAGGGAGGGGAGAGGTAGATGATTTCTCCAGCAGCGCGAGGGTGCGGCGGTGGTGGTGGTGGAACTATTCCAGCAGGGCTTCGCCTAAGCGCTGCTGAAAACTAGAGGACTTGATCTATCGGGGAGAGAGGGCTGCACCGTGGCTAAAGTTTCTTGTGCTGCTGCCCTCTCTCCCCTCTAGTATATAAAGGAGGGAGGGGAGGGGCTGGCCGGCTGCGGGCTCCTCCTAGGAGTCGGCCGCAAGGAGGAGGAGGTGGAGGAGTCCACCTCCAATCCTACTCCTAGTAGGATTCCTTCCCTTCCCCACTTGGACTTTCCCTTTCCCACAAGCCCAGCCGCATAGGCCTTCTTGGGCCATCCGCCCAGCCCACCAGGGGCTGGTGCGCCACCCTCAGGCCCATGTGACCCACTTGGCGTGTGGTGGGCCCACTTGGTGGACCCCCGGAACCCATTCATCACTCCTGGTACACTGCCGGAAATGCCCGAAACTTTTCCGGAGTTCAAACTCGACTTTCCTATATATCAATCTTTACCTCCGGACCATTCCGGAGCTCCTCGTGACGTCCGAGATCTCATCCGGGACTCCGAACAACCTTCGGTCACCACCATACATAACTCTATACTACTGAAACGTCACCGAACCTTAAGTGTGCAGACCCTGCGGGTTCGAGAACTATGTAGACATGACCGAGACACCTCTACGGTCAATAACCAATAGCGGGACCTGGATGCCCATATTGGTTCCTACATATTCTACGAAGATCTTTATCGGTTGAACCTCTATGTCAAGGATTCAGTTAATCTCGTATGCTGTTCCCTTTGTTCTTCGGTATGTTACTTGCCCGAGATTCGATCGTCGGTATCTCTATACCTAGTTCAATCTCGTTACCGACAAGTCTCTTTACTCGTTCCGTAACACAAGATCATGTGGCTAACACTTTAGTCACATTGCTTGCAAGGCTTTTTGTGATGTTGTATTACCGAGTGGGCCCCGAGATACCTCTTCGTCACACGGAGTAACAAATCCCAGTCTTGATCCATGCCCACTCAACAGACACCTTCGGAGATACCTGTAGAGCATCTTTATAGTCACCCAGTTACGTTGTGACGTTTGATACACACAAGGTATTCCTCCGGTGTCAGTGAGTTGCATGATCTCATGGTCATAGGAACAGATACTTTGACATGCAGAAAACAATAGCAATAAACTGACACGATCATATGCTACGTTCATAGTTTGGGTCTTGTCCATCACATCATTCTCCTAATGATGTGATCCCGTTATCAAATGACATCTCATGTCCATGGCTAGGAAACCTTGACCATCTTTGATCAACAAGCTAGTCTACTAGAGGCATACTAGGGACACAGTGTTGTCTATGTATCCACACATGTATCGGTGTTTCCAATCAATACAATTATAGCATGGATAATAAACGATTATCATGAACAAGGAAATATAATAATAACTACTTTTATTATTGCCTCTAGGGCATATTTCCAACACAATTAATCATATTACTAAAGAACTCCCACTCAAATCAACATCCCTCAGGTTGTCTAAGTGTGACATGATCCAAATCCACCAACCCAAGTCCGATCATCACGTGAGATGAGGTGGTTTCAATGGTGAACATCCCCATGTTGATCATATCTACTATATGAGTCATGTTCGACCTTTCGGTCTCCTGTGTTCCGAGGCCATGTCTGTACATGCTAGGCTCGTCAAGGTTAACCCAAGTGTTCCACGTGTGTAAATCTGGCTTACACCCGTTGTATGCAAACGTAGAGTCTATCAACCCGATCATCACGAGGTGCTTCGAAACGACGAACCTTCGCAACGGTGCATACTGGGGGAGAACACAATTTATCTTGAAATTTTAGTGAGGGATCATCTTATAATGCTACCGTCGTTCTAAGAAAAATAAGATGCATAAATAGGATAAACATCACATGCAAATCATATAAGTGACATGATATGGTCATCATCATCTTATGCTTTTGATCTCCATCTCCAAAGCACCGACATGATCTCCATCGTCACCGACATGACACCATGATCTCCATCATCTTGTCATCATGTGGTTGTCTCGCCAACTATTGCTTCTACAACTATTGCTAACTCATAGCGATAAAGTAAATCAAAAATGGAAAAAATAATTAAAGACAACCCTATGGCTCCTGCCGGGTGCCGTACTCATCGACATGCAAGTCGTGATAATCTATACAAAAACATGATCATCTCATACATCACATATATCACATCATGTCTTTGGCCATATCACATCACAACATGCCCTGCAAAAACAAGTTAGATGTCCTCTACTTTGTTGTTGCAAGTTTTACGTGGCTGCTATGGGAAACTAGTAAGAACCGTTCTTACCTACGCAAAGCCACAACAGTGATAATCAAGTTGCCTTTTAACCTTCTACAAGGACCGCCTCTGTCGAATCCGGTTCAACTAAAGTGGGAGAGACAGACATCCGCCAGCCATCTTTATGCAACAAGTTGCATGTCAGTCGATGGAACCAGTCTCTCGTACGTGAACGAGGAGGGTTGGTCCGGGCCGCTTCATCCCACAATACCGCCGAATCAAGATAAGACTAAGGAGGTAAGCAATCTGAACATCAATGCCCACAAACTCTTTGTATTCTACTCGTGCATATCATCTACGCATAGACCTAGCTCATGATGGCACTATTGGGGAACGTTGCATGGGAAACAAATAATTTCCTACGAACACCCAAGATCTATCCATGGAGATGCATAGCTACGAGAGGGGGAGTGTATCTTCATACCCTTGTGGATCGCTAAGCGGAAGCATATATAACGCGGTTGATGTAGTCGTACTCTTCACGATCCAATCCGATCTAGCGCCAAATGGACGACACCTCCGCATTCAGCACACGTGCAGCTCGATGAAGTCTCCTCCTTCTTGACCCAGCAAGAGAGGAAGGAGAAGTAGATGGGATCTCAACCAGCACGACGGCGTAGTGGAGATGGAGGTGGAGTGATACATCCATTTTGCATCATGATTTCCTACTGTTATATATTATGTTTTGTTGAATAATAATGCTTTAGGGAGTGATTCTAATGCCTTTTCTCTCATAATATGCAAGGTTTACACAAAGAGGGAGAATACCGGCAGCTGGAATTCTGGACCTGAAAAAAGCACATCAGAGATACCTATTCTGTACATCTCCAATGGAGCTGAAACTTTACGGAGATTATTTTTGAAATTAATAAAAAATACTGGAGCAAAGAACTACCGCAGGGGGTCACCATGGTGGGCACAAGACACCAGGGCGCGCCCTGGTGGGTTGTGCCCTCCTCGGCCCACCTCCGGTGCCCATCTTCTGGTATATAATCTCTTTTGACCTAGAAAAAATAAGGAGAGGACTTTCGGGATGGAGCGCCGCCGTCTCGAGGCGGAACTTGGGCAGGAGCACTTTTGCCCTCCGGCGGAGCGATTCCGCCGGGGGAACTTCCCTCCCGTAGGGGGAAATCGTAGCCATTGTCATCACCAACACCCCTCTCATCTTTGGGAGGCCAATCTTCATCAACATCTTCAACAGCACCGCCTCCTCTCAAACCCTAGTTCATCTTTTGTGTTCAATCTTTGTATCGGAACCTCAGATTGGTACCTGTGGGTGACTAGTAGTGTTGATTACCTTGCGTAGTTGATTACTATATGGTTTATTTGGTGGAAGATTATATGTTCAGATCCATTATGCTATTCAATACCCCTCTGATCTTGAGCATGTTTATTATTTGTGAGTAGTTACCTTTGTTCTTGAGGTCACGGGAGAAGTCATGTTGCAAGTAATCATGTGAATTTGATATGTGTTCGATATTTTGATGATATGTATGTTGTGATTCCCTTAGTGGTGTCATGTGAACGTCGACTACATGACACTTTGACACGTCCATTTTGCATCATGATTTCCTACTGTTATGTACTTTGTTTTGTTGAATAATAATGCTTTGGGGAGTGATTCTAATGCCTTTTCTCTCATAATATGCAAGGTTTACACAAAGAGGAAGAATACCGACAGCTGGAATTCTGGACCCAAGAAAAGCAAGTCAGATATACCTATTCTGCACAACTCCAATGAAGCTGAAAATGTACGGAGATTATTTTTGTATTTAATAAAAATTACTGGAGCTGAAAACTACCGGAGGAGGGCCCCCAGGTCGGCACAACCCACCAGGGCGCGCCCTGGTGTATCGTGCCCAGCCTGGCCCGCTTCCAGTGCCCATCTTCTGGTATAAATTCCCAAAAAACCTAAAAAAATTAGGAGGAGGACTTTCGGGACGAAGCGCCGCCGCCTCGAGGCGGAACTTGGGCAGGAGCAGTTTTGCCCTCCGGCGGAGCGATTCCGCCGGGGGAACTTCCCTCCCGGAGGGGGAAATCGAAGCTATCGTCATCACCAACACCCCTCTCATCTTTGGGAGGCCAATCTTCATCAACATCTTCAAGAGCACCATCTCCTCTCAAACCCTAGTTCATCTCTTGTGTTCAATCTTTGTACCGGAACCTCAGATTGGTACCTGTGGGTGACTAGTAGTGTTGATTACCTTGCGTAGTTGATTACTATATGGTTTATTTGGTGGAAGATTATATGTTCAGATCCATTATGCTATTCATTTCTCCTCTGATCTTGAGCATGATTATTATTTGTGAGTAGTTACCATTGTTCTTGAGGTCACGGGAGAAGTCATGTTGCGAGTAATCATGTGAATTTGATATGTGTTCGATATTTTGATGATATGTATGTTGTGATTCCCTTAGTGCTGTCATGTGAACGTCGACTACATGACACTTCACCATTCATGGGCCTAAGGGAATGCATTGTGGAGTAGTTATTAGATGATGGGTTGCTAGAGTGACAGAAGCTTAAACCCTAGTTTATGCGCTACTTCGTAAGGGGCTGATTTGGATCCACATGTTTAATGCTATGGTTAGACTTTGTCTTAATACTTTTCTCGTAGTTGCGGATGCTTGCGAGGGGGTTAATCATAAGTAGGTTGTTAGTTCAAGTAAGAACAGCACCTTAGCACCGGTCCACCCACATATCAAATTATCAAAGTAGCGAACACGAATCAAACCAACATGGTAAAAGTGACTAGAAAATTCCCGTGTACCCTCAAGAACACTTTGCCTATTACTAGTGATTGTCCTGGCCTGTCCTTTGCCTCAAAAGGATTGGGATACCTTGCTGCACCTTGTTTACCGTTACCGTTACTTGCTCGTTACAAATTACCTTGCTATCAAACTATCTGTTACCTACAATTTCAGTGCTTGCAGAGAATACCTTGCTGAAAACCGCTTGTCATTTCCTTCTGCTCCTCGTTGGGTTCGACACTCTTACTTATCGAAAGGACTACGATTGATCCCCTATACTTGTGGGTCATCAAGACTCTTTTTTGGCGCCATTGCCGGGGACTGAAGCGCTCTTGGAAAGTGGAAATCGGTAAGGAAAAACTTATACTACGTGCTGAAATTTATTGCTACTTGCTACCATGGAGAACAATCCTTTGAGGAGTTTGTTCGGGGTATCTTCACCTTGAACGGAACCACAATTGGTTACCCCTCAACCTACAGCACCTACTGAAAATGTTACCTATGAAATTTCTTCGGGTATGCTAGAACAACTGCTTGCTAAACCTTATGCAGGAGATGAAACTGAACATCCTGATATGCATCTTTTATATGTGAACGAAATATGTGGATTATTTAAGCTTGCAGGTTTACACGGAGATGAAGTTAAGAAGAAGGGTTATATATAATTTTTGGCCTCGTGAAGGATAAAGTATCGCTCTAGCTTGGGGGAGGCTTAAGTCAATGTTATATTCATGCCCCAATCATGACATTATGAGGGAAGTTATCATTCAGAATTTTTATGCTCGGCTTTCTCATAATGATCAATCCATGCTCGATACTTCTTGTGCTGGTTCTTATATGAAGAAGACTATTGATTTTAAGTGGGATCTTTTGGAAAGAATTAAACGCAACTCTGAAGATTGCAAACTCGACGAAGGTAATGATTCAGGTATAACGCTTGAATTTGATTGTGTTAAATCTTTTGTGAATACCGATACTTTTCACAAGTTTAGCACTAAATACGGGCTTGACTCTGAGATAGTAGCCTCTTTCTGCGAAGCATTTGCTACTCACGTTGATCTCCCTAAGGAGAAGTTGTTTAAATATCATCCCCCTGTTAAAGAAGAAATTAAAGAACCGGTCATAGCTAGAGAAGAAACCATCTTTTACAATGTTGATCCAGTTGTGCCTACTGCTTATATTGAAAAGCCACCTTTCCCTGTTAGGATAAAGGAACATGCTAAGGTATCAACCGTGGTTCATAAGAGTAATATAAGAGCACCTAAACCCCCAGAGCAAATTAAAGTAGAACCTAGTGTTGCTATGGTTAAAGATCTCTTGGAAGAAAATATTGATGGGCATTTCATTTACCTTTGTGATGAAGCTGCTAGAATTGCTAAGCCTGATAAGAAAGATAAACATAGACCTATAGAAGGCTTGCCCGTTGTCTCAGTTAAAATAGGAGATCATTGCTACCATGGTCTATGTGATTTAGGTGCTAGTGTGAGTGCTATACCTTTTACCTTATACCAAGAAGTTATGAATGAAATAGCACCTGCTGAAATGGAAGATATTGATGTTACTATTAAACTTGCTAATAGAGATACTATCACAAAACTTGGGATTATTAGAGATGTTGAAGCCTTGTGTGGGAAAGTAAAATACCCTACTGATTTTCTAGTTCTTGGTTCCCCACAAGATGACTTTTGTCCCATTATCTTTGGTAGACCTTTCTTGAGCACCGTCAATGCTAAGCAGATAGATTGTGAAAAACAAACTATCGGTGTCAGTTTTGGTAATGTGTCTCATGAGTTTAATTTTTCCAAGTTTAGTAGACAACCTCGTGATAAAGCGTTACCTAGTGAAGATGAAATTATTGGTCTTGCTTCTATTGCTGTGCCTCCTACTGATCCTTTAGAACAATATTTGCTTGACCATGAAAATGATATGCACATGCGTGAAACAAATGAAATAGATCAAATTTTCTTCGAACAACAACCTCTCTTGAAATACAATTTGCCTATTGAAACTCTTGGAGGTCTTCCTCCACCTAAAGGTGATCCCGTGTTTGAATTAAAACAATTGCCCGACACTTTGAAGTATGCTTATCTTGATGAGAAAAAGATATATCCTGTTATTATTAGTGCTAACCTTTCAGAACATGAAGAAGAGAGATTATTGAAAGTTCTGAGGAAGCACCCAGCTGCTATTGGATATACTCTTGATGATCTTAAGGGCATTAGTCCCACTCTATGTCAGCACAAGATCAATATGGAACCCGATGCTAAACCCGTTGTTGATCAACAACGGCGATTGAATCCTAAGATGAAATAAGTGGTAAGAACTGAAATATTAAAGCTTCTAGAAGCAGGTATAATCTATCCAATAGCTGATAGTAGATGGGTAAGTCCCGTTCATTGTGTCCCTAAGAAAGGAGGTATTACCGTTGTTCCTAATGATAAGAATGAACTCATTCCACAAAGAATTGTCACTGGCTATAGAATGGTAATTGATTTTAGAAAATTAAATAAAGCTACTAGAAAAGATCATTACCCTTTGCCTTTCATTGATCAAATGCTAGAGAGACTATCTAAGCACACACACTTTTGTTTCCTAGATGGATATTCTGGTTTCTCTCAAATACTCGTGTCATAATCCGATCAAGAGAAAACCACCTTTACTTGCCCTTTTGGAACCTATGCTTATAGACGTATGCCTTTTGGTTTATGCAATGCACCTGCTACCTTTCAAAGATGTATGACTGCTATATTCTCTAAATTTTTTTGAAAAGATTGTGGAGGTTTTCATGGATGATTTTTCCGTTTACGGAACTTCTTTTGATGATTACTTAAGCAACCTTGATCGAGTTTTGCAGAGATGTGAACAAACTAATCTTGTCTTGAATTGGGAGAAGTGCCACTTTATGGTTAATGAAGGTACTGTCTTGGGGCATAAAATATCTGAGCGAGGTATTGAGGTGGATAAAGCTAAGGTTGATGCAATTGAGAAAATGCCATGTCCTAAAGATATTAAAGGCATTCGAAGTTTCCTTGGTCATGCTGGTTTTTAGAGGAGGTTCATTAAAGACTTCTCTAAAATTTATAGGCCTCTTGCTAATCTTTTGCAAAATGATATCCCTTTTGTTTTTGATGATGATTGTGTGGAAGCCTTTGAAACACTCAAGAAAGCCTTAACCTCTGCACCTATCGTTCAACCACCTCATTGGAACTTGCCTTTTGAAATTAGGTGTGATGCTAATGATTATGTTGTTGGTGCTGTCCTAGGACAAAGAGTTGATAAGAAATTGAATGTTATCCATTATGCTAGTAAAACTCTAGATAGTGCCCAACGAAATTATGCCACTACTAAAAAAGAATTTTTAGCAGTTGTGTTTGCTTGTGATAAATTTAGATCCTATATTGTTGACTCCAAAGTTATTGTTCACACCGATCATGCTGCTATAAAATACCTTATGGAAAAGAAAGATGCTAAACCTAGACTCATTAGGTGGGTTCTTTTACTTCAGGAATTTGACTTACATATTGTTGATAGGAAAGGAGCTGAGAACCCCGTAGCTGATAACTTGTCTAGGTTAGAAAATATCCTTGATGACCCACTACCTATTGATGATAGTTTCTCTGACGAACAGCTAGCTGCAATAAGTGTCTGACACAACACACCTTGGTATGCAGACTATGCTAATTACATTGTTGCTAAATATATACCACCTAGTTTCGCATACCAACAAAAGAAAAAAAAATCCATGACTTGAGACTTTACTTTTGGGATGACCCACATCTTTATAAAGAAGGAGTAGATGGTGTTATTAGACGTTGTGTACCTGAGCATGAACAGGAACAAATCCTACGGAAATGTCATTCCGAAGCTTATGGAGGACATCATGCGGGAGATAGAACTGCTCGCAAGGTATTGCAATCTGGTTTTTATTGGCCTACTCTCTTCAAGGATGCCCGTAAGTTTGTTTTGTCTTGTGATGAATGTCAAAGAATTGGTAATATCGGTAAGCGTCAAGAAATGCCTAAGAATTATTCACTTGTTGTTGAACCATTTGACGTGTGGGGTTTTGATTACGTGGGGCCTTTTCCTTCCTCTAACGGGTACACTCATATTTTAGTTGCGGTTGATTATGTCACTAAGTGGGTAGAAACTATTCCAACTAGTAGTGTTGATCACCACACCTCCATTAAAATGCTTAAAGAGGTTATCTTCCCGATGTTTGGAGTCCCTAGATATTTAATGACCGATGGCGGTTCACACTTTATTCATGGTGCTTTCCGTAAGATGCTTGCTAAATATGATATTAACCATAGAATTGCATCACCCTATCATCCTCAATCTAGTGGTCAAGTAGAACTTAGCAATAGAGAAATAAAATTAATATTACAAAAGACTGTCAATAGGTCTCGTAAGAATTGGTGTAAGAAATTAGATGATGCACTTTGGGCCTATAGAACAGCTTATAAAAATCCTATGGGTATGTCTCCATATAAAATGGTATATGGAAAAGCTTGTCATTTGCCTCTAGAACTAGAACACAAAGCATTTTGGGCAATTAAAGAACTCAATTATGATTTCAAACTTGCTGGTGAGAAGAGGCTATTTGATATTAGCTCACTAGATGAATGGAGAACCCAAGCGTATGAAAATGCCAAGCTATTCGAAGAAAAAGTAGAAAGATGGCATGACAAAAGAATCCAAAAGCGGGAATTCAAAATAGGAGATTATGTTCTTTTGTTCAACTCTCGTTTAAGATTTTTTGCAGGAAAGCTTCTCTGCAAATGGGAGGGACCATATATTATTGAAGAGGTTTATCGTTCTGGAGCTATCAAGATTAATAACGCCGAAGGTACTAACCCGAAGGTGGTCAATGGCCAAAGAATTAAGCATTATATCTCAGGTACGCCTATTAACGTTGAAAGCAATGTTATCCAAACCATGACACCGGAGGAACACATAAAAGAAACCTTCCGGAACACTCCAGAATACTTGAAAATAGGAGGTACGTGATACGGTAAGTAAACGGACTCTGAAAAATCCGCAAAAATATTTTCTGTCAGGTTTGGAATATTTTGAAATTTTAGGAATAAAAAGATAAACCGGAAGGTGATCGATGTGAGCACGATACACCAGGGCGCGCCAGGCACCCCTGGGCATGCCCTGGTGGGTTGTGCCCACCTCGGATGCCTTCCCGACTCCGTTTTCCTTCCGAATACTTGTTTCCCAAGAATAAAAATTATCTATATATACCCTCGACTGTTTTGACGATCGCATCGCAGAAAAATCCTCTGTTCTCGCTTCTTTTTGTTTTCCTATCAGATTTGTCAAGTCAGGCATCATGTCTTCTCCCTCTCCTAACAATATGGAAGAAGATGCCTGGCTAATGAAGATAGAGTTCAAGAGGGAGGAGCCGGAAGAAGCCTACAAGGAGAAGAAGGACAATGAAGCTAAGGTGGATTATCTCCCTGAAGGAGATCAATTCACGCAAGCAAAGGAGGGAGAGGAAGAAGATATCCTTCAACCTTATTACATTCATCTCACCCCTATTGAAATCGAAGCCTTTAGAACCTTCGAAGCGGTTCGTGTTCAGAATAAATTTCTCATCCGTGAAAATATCTTGTTGCAAGAACACATCGACAATCTTAAGAGAGTCATCCGCAAATTGGAGCATCTTCTGAAGCTAAAGTGTGACATCACATCACCACCACCTGCATCAACACCTCCACCTTCTTCATCACCACCACCAAAGGAGACATGAGCACATGGGTATGGGCACTCCCCTTGGCTTGAGCCAAGCTTGGGGGAGGTGCCCCGGTATCGTATCACCACCACTTTTATTCACCTTTAATTATTTTAGTTTTATCTTTAGTTTTCCTTTGCCTTAGTCGAATAAAAGTTTAGCGTGATCTATTTTCGTGTGTTAGTTTTGTGGCCCACCTATCTATGTAATCGAGTGAAAGTTATATAATAAAGTTTACTTTGAGTTTTTGCTTCCCTACTTTCTTGTTGCAATCAAATAAAAGAAAGACAAATAAATGAAAATAATCATATGCTAATCTTATGGTGAGTAATGACATCACATAAGCAAAAGTATAAGTAGTAAAATTTATTGGAGATTGACAAACATAGCATTGGTCAATGATGCAATTCATGAAAGAATTAATTAGGGAAGAGAAGATTCACATGCAAATACACTATCTTGGACATCTTTTATGATTGTGAGCCCCCATCAATTATTATGTGTCAAAATTGTTGATGTTGGACAAGGAAGACAACATAATGAATTATGTTTGTTCATATCCACATAGAAGTTTTATTGTCATAGATCCTTTAACATGTGGTGCTTGCCCAATATCTTTGCTAGCCAAAAATTCTGCACTAAGTAGAAATACCACTTGTGCATCCAAAAACCGAAACCCAAACTCTTTCCTTGAGTGTCCACCATACGTACCTATGGATCGGGAAAGATCCTTCAAGTAAGTTGTCATCGGTGCAACAAGGCAATAAAAATTGCCTCTAAAAGTGTTTTGATCACTTAGTGTAAGAGAAAATTGAGCGTTATACGAACTTATGATGGCAAAGTAATAAAAGCGACGGACTGCATAATAAAGGTTGCTATCATAGGGGGCAATATAGCGTGACGTTCTTTTACATTAAGGGATTGAGCATACAAACCAATAAGCGCATGACAACCTCTGCTTCCCTCTGCGAAGGGCCTATCTTTTACTTTTATGCACTTACTTTTATGCAAGAGTCAAAGTATTCTTCTCTATTCCTTTTTACTTTTTCCTTTGCAAGCGTCATGTGGTGAGGAAAGATCTAGGCACATATATCCAGTTGGATATGGGTGGGCATGAGTTATTATTGTTGACATCACCCTTGAGGTGAGTGAGTTGGGAGGCAAAACTATAAGCCCCTATCTTCCTATGTGTCCAGTTGAAACTTTTTGTTCATGGGTATGCCATAAGCGTTAGCAATCATAGAAGACTAAATGATAGTTGAGTATGTGGACTTGCCAAAAGGCTCCGACATGAGACCCTTCCTGAAAATATGATGAATTGTAGTTGCAAAGTTGACTGAGAACATAGTTGTTGGTTTCCAATAAGGTTTATGCTTCATACTTCTATGTGGTGATGAATTGTTACTTGCTCATGAGAAGCCTTATGATAAAAATATATTGAAATAAGTTTTATGTTAAAGTTTATTGCTGTTATGATAATAAGCATGATGCTTCTATGTTTGTATTTTGTTTTTATCGACACCTCTCTCTCAAACCATGTGGACATGCTTTTCAATATCGGCTTTCGCTTGAGGACAAGCGAGGTCTAAGCTTGGGGGAGTTGATACGTCCATTTTGCATCATGATTTCCTACTATTATTTACTTTGTTTTGTTGAATAATAATGCTTTGGGGAGTGATTCTAATGCCTTTTCTCTCATAATATGCAAGGTTTACACAAAGAGGGAGAATACCGACAGCTGGAATTCTGGACCCAAGTAAAGCAAGTCAGAGATACCTATTCTGCACAACTCTAATGAAGCTGAAAATTTACGGAGATTATTTTTGTATTTAGTAAAAATTACTGGAGCTGAAAACTACCGGAGGAGGGCCCCCAGGTGGGCACAACCCACCAGGGCGCGCCAGGCCCCCTGGGCGCGCCCTGGTGTATCGTGCCCAGCCTGGCCCGCTTCCGGTGCCCATCTTCTGGTATAAATTCCCCAAAAACCTAAAAAAAATTAGGAGGAGGACTTTCGGGACGAAGCGCCGCCGCCTCGAGGCGGAACTTGGGCAGGAGCACTTTTGCCCTCCGGCGGAGCGATTCCGCCGGGGGAACTTCCCTCCCGGAGGGGGAAATCGAAGCTATCGTCATCACCAACACCCCTCTCATCTTTGGGAGGCCAATCTTCATCAACATCTTCAACAACACCGTCTCCTCTCAAACGCTAGTTCATCTCTTGTGTTCAATCTTTGTACTAGAACCTCATATTGGTACATGTGGGTGACTAGTAGTGTTGATTACCTTGTGTAGTTGATTACTATATGGTTTATTTGGTGGAAGATTATATGTTCAGATCCATTATACTATTCATTACTCCTCTGATCTTGAGCATGATTACTATTTGTGAGTAGTTACCATTGTTCTTGAGGTCACGGGAGAAGTCATGTTGCGAGTAATCATGTGAATTTGATATGTGTTCGATATTTTGATGATATGTATGTTGTGATTCCCTTAGTGGTGTCATGTGAACGTCGACTACATGACACTTCACCATTCATGGGCCTAAGGGAATGCATTGTGGAGTAGTTATTAGATGATGGGTTGCTAGAGTGACAGAAGCTTAAACCCTAGTTTATGCGCAACTTCGTAAGGGGCTGATTTGTATCCACATGTTTAATGCTATGGTTAGACTTTGTCTTAATACTTTTCTCGTAGTTGCGGATGCTTGCGAGGGGGTTAATCATAAGTAGGTTGTTAGTTCAAGTAATAACAGCACCTTAGCACCGGTCCACCCACATATCAAATTATCAAAGTAGCGAACACGAATCAAACCAACATGGTAAAAGTGACTAGACGAAATTCCCGTGTACCCTCAAGAACACTTTGCCTATTACTAGTCATTGCCCTGGCCTGTCCTTTGCCTCAAAAGGATTGGGCTACCTTGCTGCACCTTGTTTACCATTAACGTTACTTGCTCATTACAAATTACCTTGCTATCAAACTATCTGTTACCTACAATTTCAGTGCTTGCAGAGAATACCTTGCTGAAAACCGCTTGTCATTTCCTTCTGCTCCTCGTTGGGTTCGACACTCTTACTTATCGAAAGGACTACGATTGATCCCCTATACTTGTGGGTCATCACACTTCACCATTCATGGGCCTAAGGGAATGCATTGTGGAGTAGTTATTAGATGATGGGTTGCTAGAGAGACAGAAGCTTAAACCCTAGTTTATGCGCTACTTCGTAAGGGACTGATTTGGATCCAAACGTTTAATGCTATGGTTAGATTTTATCTTAATACTTTTCTCGTAGTTGCGGATGCTTGCGAGGGGGTTAATCATAAGTGGGAGGTTGTTCAAGTAAGAACATCACCCAAGCACCGGTCCACCCACATATCAAATTATCAAAGTAGCGAACACGAATCAAACCAACATGATAAAAGTGACTAGATGAAATTCCCGTGTACCCTCAAGAACACTTTGCCTATTACTAGAGACTGTTCTGGCCTGTCCTTTGCCACAAAAGTATTGGGCTACCTTGCTGCACTTTATTTACCATTACCTTTACTTGCTTGTTACCAATTACCTTGCTATCAAACTATCTGTTACCTACAATTTCAGTGCTTGCAGAAATTACCTTGCCGAAAACCGCTTGTCATTTCCTTCTGCTCCTCGTTGGGTTCGACACTCTTACTTATCGAAAGGACTACGATTGATCCCCTATACTTGTGGGTCATCAAGATTCTTTTCTGGCGCCGATGTTGGGGAGTGAAGCACTCTTGGTAAGTGGAAATCGGTAAGGAAAAACTTATACTACATGCTGAAATTTATTGTTACCTGCTTCTATGGAAAATAATCCTTTGAGGGGTTTGTTCGGGGTATCTTCACCTCGATCGGAACCACAATTAGTTTCCCCTCAACCTACCGCACCTACTGAAAATATTGGTTATGAAATTCCTTCGGGTATGGTAGAACAACTGCTTGCTAAACCTTATGCAGGAGATGGAACTGAACATACTGATATGCACCTATTATATGTGAACGAAATTTGTGGATTATTTAACCTTGCAGGTTTACCCGGAGATGAAGCTAAGAAGAAGGTTTTCCCTTTATCTTTGAAGGGAAAAGCATTGACATGGTATAGGCTATGTGATGATCTTGGATCGTGGAACTGGAATCGATTGCAATTGGAATTCCACCAAAAGTTTTATCCCACGCATCTAGTTCATCGTGATCGAAATTATATATATAATTTTTGGCCTCGTGAAGGAGAAAGCATCGCTCTAGCTTTCGGGAGGCTTGAGTCAATGTTATATTAATGCCCCAATCATTACATCCCGAGAGAAGTTATCATTCAGAATTTTTATGCTCGGCTTTCTCATAATGATAAATCCATGCTCGATACTTCTTGTGCTGCACTACTGGAATCAGCAAATTTGCCGTCAGCCAGTTCTTTGCCGTCAGCTGGCGGACGGCAAAGAAGCTCTTTGCCATCCGTTTCCAGAAAACAGACGGCAAAGAACTAGCTGACGACAAAGAAGCTCTTTGCCATCAGCCACCTCTTTGTCGTCTGCTAGCGGACGGCAAAGAAACTTTGCCGTCCGTCAGCAGACGACAAAGAGGTGGGGTGGGGTCCGGTGGCTAGGTCAACTTCTTTGCCGTCTGCTAGCAGACGACAAAGAGGTCAACTTCTTTGCCGTCTGCTAGCAGACGGCAATGTCCCTCCTTTGCCGTCTGCTAGCAGACGGCAAAGAAGTTTGCCATCCGCTGGCAGACGACAAAGAGGTGGGTCTATCTTTTTTTTTTCAGGTAAAAAAAAAAGCCGTTGCCCCCACCTCCTCTCTCTCCCCTCTCTCTCCGCCCGGCCCCACCCCTCTCTCTCTCCCCCCCTCTCTCCCGCACCGCAAAGAAAAGGCATAACACACAAATGTATCAACCTTTTGATTTTTTTGAAAATCTAAACAAGGTCAAAAGAATATGAAATTTGGCACGGTATTGGTTTATAAGTCCGAGAAGACGTGGAAAAAGTTTAAGAAAATTTACTAAATTTTTGCATGTCTGTTTTATCAAAAGAAATAGGATGAACAAACACAAATCTTCTGCTGATTTCCTATTGGTTGGAACCTTTTTCCCCTGGATCGATGACATGGCAGGGGCATCCACCCCAACCACGCATCGCACACACCCATCGTGCGTGGGGCCCTCAGCATCGCTCGCATGCATCGCACGAACAGACAAGCCATCGTGCACAGGGCCCTCTCCCTCGTCCCTTATCCACCCCACCCCACGTTCTCTGTGTCTCTATCTCTCGTCGGCGCAACCAGCTCGCCCGCATCCCGGTCCTCTCGCCGGAGCCACCAGTCGCGGGTCCTCCGGCCGGCGAACCCTCCGCCACCGCCGGCAGACCTCCGGCCTCGCCTTCCTCTACTCTGCCTCCTTCAGCTCCCTTCTTCTCTCGCTGCAACGCGCCACAAGGTCTGATCCACTCGCCAGTCACCAGCCTTAGTCCTCCGGCCAGCGAACCCTCTGCCGGCACCGGCAGGCCCCCGGCCTCCCCTTCCTCTGCTCTGGCCCCTCTCTGAATCCTCTCTCTCCAGGAACTAGCGGGGCGGACGGCGCGATCAGGGCACGGCCGCTGCGGGCCTGTGCGGGCAGGGCGGCCGGCGCGGGAGGCCGTTGCGAGCGACGCCCAGGTGGGCGGCGGTAGCAGGGCGCGGGCGGGCGACGCGAGCAGGGCACGGCCGGCGCGGACAGGGCGGCCAATGTCCTCCGTTCGGCTCCGATTGCTGCTGTGGACATGACCAACAAACATGAAACTAATGATGAACGGACGGACATGAACTGGACACAAACACGAAACGGACAGACACGAATGACGAACGGCGGCGTGGCTTCTGTACCACGTTATTTTTATTTTTTAATTTTAATCCCATTCTTTGCCGTCCGTTGTACCTCGGCTGACGGCAAAGATGCTCGCTTCGCCGTCTGTAGGTTGCTCGGCAGACGGCAAAGACACTCACCTCTTTGCCGTTCGCCAGCAGACGGCAAAGAACTTTGCTTCTTTGCCGTCTGCCAGCAGACGGCAAAGTGCCCTTTGCCGGACCTTGTTCAGCCGGACTGTTTGCCGTCTGCTGGCTGACGGCAAAGACCTTTGCCGTCCGCAATGCATGCCTTTGCCGTGAGCCATGGCAGACGGCAAAGTTGCTGATTCCAGTAGTGTCTGGTTCTTATATGAAGAAGACTATTGAATTCAAGTGGGATCTCTTAGAAATAATTAGACGCAATTCTGAAGATTGGGAACTCGACGAAGGTAATGAGTCAGGTATAAATCTTGAGTTTGATTGTGTTAAATATTTTATGAATACCGATACTTTTCACAAGTTTAGCACTAAATATGGACTTGACTCTGAGATAGTAGCCTCTTTCTGTGACGCATTTGCTACTCTCGTTGATCTCCCTATGGAGAAGTGGTTTAAATATCATCCCCCTATTAAAGAAGAAATTAAAGAACCGGTCATAGCTAAAGATGAAACCATCATTTACAATGTTGGTCCAGTTGTGCCTACCGCTTATATTGAAAAACCACCTTTCCCTGTTAGGATAAAGGAACATGCTAAGGTAACAACTATGGTTCGCAAAAGTAATATTTGAGCACGTAAGCCCCATGAGCAAATTAAAGTAGAACCTAGTGTTGCTATGGTTAAAGATCTCTTGGTAGAAAATATTAATGGGCATGTTATGTACTTTTGCGATGAAGCTGCTAGAATCGCCAAACCTGATGAAAAAGATAAACATAGACCCGTAGTGGGCATGCCTGTTGTCTCAGTCAAAATAGGAGATCATTGCTATCATGGTTTATGTTATTTGGGTGCTAGTGTGAGTGCTATCCCTTTTACCTTATACCAAGAAATTATGAATGAAATAGCACTTGCTGAAATAGAAAACATTGATGTTACTATTAAACTTACTAATAGAGACACCATCACACCACTTGGGATTGTTAGAGATGTTGAAGTCTTGTGTGGAAAAGTAAAATACCCTACTGATTTCTTAGTTCTTGGTTCCCCACAAGATGACTTTTGTCCCATTATCTTTGGTAGACCTTTCTTAAGCACCGTCAATGCTAAGATAGATTGTGAAAAACAAATTGTCGGCGTCAGTTTTGGTGGTGTGTCTCATGAGTTTAATTTTTCCAAGTTTAGTAGACAACCTCGTGATAGAGCATTATCTAGTAAGGATGAAATAATTGGTATTGCTTCTATTTTCGTGCCTCCTACTGATCCATTAGAACAATATACGCTCGACCATGAAAATGATATGCACTTGCGTGAAAGAAATGAAATAGACCAAATTTTCTTTGAATAACAACCTCTCCTGAAACACAATTTGCCTATTGAAACTCTTGGAGGTCCTCCTCCACCTAAAGGTGATCCTGTGTTTGAATTGAAGCAATTGCCTGACACTTTGAAGTATGCTTATCTTGATGAGAAAAAGATATATCCTGTTATTATTAGTGCTAACCTTTCAGAACATGAAGAAGAAAGATTATTAAAAGTTCTAAGGAAGCACCGGGCTGCTATTGGATATACTCTTGATGCAATTAAGGGCATTAGCCCCACTCTATGTTAGCACAAGATTAATATGAAACCTGATGCTAAACTCGTTGTTGATCATCAACGGCGATTAAATCCTAAGATGAAGGAAGTGGTAAGAACTGAAATATTAAAGCTTCTGGAAGCAGGTATAATCTATCCCATAGCTGATAGTATATGGGTGAGTCCCGTTCATTGTGTCCCTAAGAAAGGAGGTATAGCCGTTGTTCCTAATGATAAAAATGAACTCATTCCACAAAGAATTGTCACTGGCTATAGAATGGTAATTGATTTTAGGAAATTAAATAAAGCCACTAGAAAGGACCATTACCCACTGCCTTTCATTGATCAAATGCTAGAAAGATTATCTAAGCACACACACTTTTGTTTTCTGGACGGATATTCTGGTTTCTCTCAAATACCTATATCACAATCTGATCAAGAGAAAACCACCTTTACTTGCCCTTTTGGAACCTATGCTTATAGACGTATGCCTTTTGGTTTATGCAATGCACCTGCTACCTTTCAAAGATGTATGACTGCTATATTCTCTGACTTTTGTGAAAAGATTGTGGAGGTTTTCATGGATGAATTTTCCGTTTACGGGACTTCTTTTGATGATTGCTTAAGCAACCTTGATCGAGTTTTGCAGAGATGTGAACAAACTAATCTTGTCTTGAATTGGGAGATGTGCCACTTTATGGTTAATGAAGGCATTGTCTTGGGGCATAAAATATCTGAACGAGGTATTTAGGTGGATAAAGCTAAAGTTGATGCAATTGAGAAAATGCCATGTCCTAAAGATATTAAAGGTATTCGAAGTTTCCTTGGTCTTGCTGGTTTCTATAGGAGGTTCATTAAACACTTCTCTAAAATTTCTAGGCCTCTTACTAATCTTTTGTAAAAGGATATTCCTTTTGTTTTTGATGATGATTGTGTGGAAGCATTTGAAACACTCAAGAAAGCCTTTACCTCTGCACCCATCGTTCAACCACCTGATTGGAACTTGCCTTTTGAAATTATGTGTGATGCTAGTGATTTTGCCGTTGGTGCTGTTCTAGGACAAAGAGTTGATAAAAAAATGAATGTTATCCATTATGCTAGCAAAACTCTAGACAGTGCTCAACGAAATTATGATACTACTGAAAAGTAATTTTTAGCGGTTGTGTTTGCCTGTGATAAATTTAGATCCTATATTGTTGACTCCAAAGTTATTGTTCACACCAATCATGCTGCTATAAAATATCTTACGGAAAAGAAAGATGCTAAACCTAGACTTATTAGGTGGGTTCTCTTGCTTCAATAATTTGACTTACATATCGTTGATAGGAAGGGAGCTGAGAACCCCGTAGCTGATAACTTGTCTAGGTTAGAAAATATTCTTGATGACCCACTACCTATTGATGATAGTTTCCCTGATGAACAGTTAGCTGCAATAAATGTTTCTCAAAACACTCCTTGGTATGCTGATTATGCTAATTACATTGTCGCTAAATATATACCACCTAGCTTCACATACCAACAAAGGAAAAAATTCTTCTATGATTTAAAACATTACTTTTGGGATGACCCACATCTTTATAAAGAAGGAGTAGATGATATTATTAGGCGTTGTGTACCTGATCATGAACAGGAACAAATCCTATGGAAATGTCATTCCGAAGCTTATGGAGGACATCATGCGGGAGATAGAACTGCTCACAAGGTATTGCAATCTGGTTTTTGTTGGCCTACTCTCTTCAAGGATGCTCGTAAGTTTGTCTTGTCTTGTGATGAATGTCGAAGAATTGGTAATATCGGTAAGCGTCAGGAAATGCCTATGAATTATTCACTTGTTATCGAACCATTTGACGTTTGGGGTTTTGATTATATGGGACCTTTTCCTTCCTCTAACGGGTACACTCATATCTTGGTTGCTGTTGATTATGTCACTAAGTGGGTAGAAGCTATTCCAACTAGTAGTGGTGATCACCACACCTCCATTAAAATGCTTCAAGAAGTTATCTTCCCGAGGTTTGGAGTCCCTAGATACTTAATGACTGATGGTGGTTCACACTTTATTCATGGTGCTTTCCGTAAGATGCTTGCTAAATATGATGTTAACCATAGAATAGTATCACCCTATCATCCTCAATCTAGTGGTCAAGTTGAACTTAGCAATAGAGAAATAAAACTGATATTACAAAAACTGTCAATAGGTCTCGAAAGAATTGGTCTAAGAAACTAGATGATGCACTTTGGGCCTATAGAACAGCTTATAAAAATCCTATGGGCATGTCTCCATACAAAATGGTATATGGAAAAGCTTGTCATTTGCCTCTAGAATTAGAACATAAAGCATTTTGGGCAATTAAAGAACTCAACTATGATTTCAAACTTGCCGGTGAGAAGAGGCAATTTGATATTAGCTCACTAGATGAATGGAGAACCCAAGCCTATGAAAATGTCAAACTATTCAAAGAAAAAGTAAAAAGGTGGCATGACAAACGAATCCAAAAGCGGGAATTCAAAATAGGAGATTATGTTCTTTTGTTAAACTCTCGTTTAAGATGTTTTGCAGGTAAGCTTCTCTCCAAATGGGAAGTACCATATATTATCGAAGAGGTTTATCGTTCTGGAGCTATCAAGATTAATAATGCCGAAGGTACTAACCCGAAGGTGGTCAATGGACAAAGAATTAAGCACTATATCTCAGGTATGCCTATTAATGTTGAAAGCAATGTTATCCAAACCATGACACCGGAGGAACACATAAAAGAAACCTTTCGGAACACTCCAGAATTCTGAAAAATAGGAGGTACGTGATACGGTAAGTAAACGGACTCTAAAAAAATCCGCAAAAATATTTTTTGTCAGTTTTGGAATATTAGAAAATTTTGGTATTTAAGAAATAAACCGGAAGGTGATCGAGGTGAGCATGATACACCAGGGCGCGCCCTGGTGGATTGTGCGCACCTCGGACACCTTCCCGACTCTGTTTTCCTTCCATATGCTTGTTTCCCAAGAATAAAAATTCTCTATATATACCCCCGGCTGTTTTGACGACCGCATCGCAGAAAAATCCTCTTTTCTTGTTTCGTGTTGTTTTCCTGACAGATCTGAAAATATGTCGTCTCCAAATTCGAAGGGGGAGAGCTATGTTGCTGACTATGTTGCCAACCCCAAGATCTATGGAGAAGTGGAGCATTATGGATGGACCTCAAATGAGGAGGAAGACGCTGATATGAAGGAAACAAAGGATGATAGCTCTGAGGAAGAGGATGACCGACTACCTCAACCCGGAGACATGCATGTGGAATTCAAGAAGTCAAGCCTCCCCAGAGGATACAAACCCGAGGTTCAATTTATCCCATCTCGTTTTCTGCAGGAGAGCAAGGCGGTATTATGCAAAAAGATATTAAAGCTCGAGTTGGAGAATGATGATCTGAGGGAGGAAAATTTCATGCTTAAATATAAGTTGAAGAAGAAGGCTACACCACCACCTTCTTCATCATCACCACCAAAGGAGGCTTGAGCACACGGGTATGTGCACTCCCCTTGGCTTGAGCCAAGCTTGGGGGAGGTGCCCCGGTATCGTATCACCATCACTTTTATTCACCTTTACCTATTTTAGTTTGATCTTTAGTTTTCCTTTGATTTAGTTGAATAAAAGTTTAGCATGATATATTTTCGTGTGTTAGTGATACATCCATTTTGCATCATGATTTCCTACTGTTATTTACTTTGTTTTGTTGAATAATAATGCTTTGGGGAGTGATTCTAATGCCTTTTCTCTCATAATATGCAAGGTTTACACAAAGAGGGAGAATACCGGCAACTGGAATTCTGGACCCAAGAAAAGCACGTCAGAGATACCTATTCTGCACAACTCCAATGAAGCTGAAACTTTACGTAGATCATTTTTAGAATTAATAAAAAATACTGGAGCAAAAATATACCGGAGGGGGCCACCTGGTGAGGAGCACCCACCAGGGCGCGCCAGGCACCCCCTGGCGCGGCCTGGTGGGTGGTGCTCACCCTGGCCCACCTCCGGAGCCCATCTTATGATATATATATTCCCAAAAACCCTAAAAAAATTAGGAGGAGGAATTTCGGGACGAAGCGTCGCCGCCTCGAGGCGGAACTTGGGAGGAGCACTTTTTCCCTCCGGCGGAGTGATTCCGCCGGGGGAACTTCCCTCCCGGAGGGGGAAATCGAAGCTATCGTCATCACCAACACCCCTCTCATCTTTGGGAGGCCAATCTTCATCAACATCTTCAAAAGCACCATCTCCTCTCAAACCCTAGTTCATTTCTTGTGTTCAATCTTTGTACCGGAACCTCAGATTGGTACTTGTGGGTGACTAGTAGTGTTGATTACCTTGTGTAGTTGATTACTATATGGTTTATTTGGTGGAAGATTATATGTTCAGATCCATTATGCTATTCATTACTCCTCTGATCTTGAGCATGATTATTATTTGTGAGTAGTTACCTTTGTTCTTGAGGTCACGGGAGAAGTCATGTTGCGAGTAATCATGTGAATTTGATATGTGTTCGATATTTTGATGATATGTATGTTGTGATTCCCTTAGTGGTGTCATGTGAACGTCGACTACATGACACTTCACCATTCATGGGCCTAAGGGAATACATTGTGGAGTAGTTATTAGATGATGGGTTGCTAGAGTGACAGAAGCTTAAACCCTTGTTTATGCGCTACTTCGTAAGGGGCAGATTTGGATCCACATGTTTAATGCTATGGTTAGACTTTGTCTTAATACTTTTCTCGTAGTTGCGGATGCTTGCGAGGGGGTTAATCATAAGTAGGTTGTTAGTTCAAGTAAGAACAACACGTTAGCACTGGTCCACCCACATATCAAATTATCAAAGTAGCGAACACGAATCAAACCAACATGATAAAAGTGACTATACGAAATTCCCGTGTACCCTCAAGAACACTTTGCCTATTACTAGTGATTGTTCTGGCCTGTCCTTTGGCTCAAAATTATTGGGCTACCTTGCTGCACCTTGTTTACCGTTATCGTTACTTGCTCGTTACAAATTACCTTGCTATCAAAGTATCTGTTACCTACAATTTCAGTGCTTGCAGAGAATACCTTGCTGAAAACTGCTTGTCATTTCCTTCTGCTCCTCGTTGGGTTCGACACTCTTACTTATCGAAAGGACTACGATTGATCCCCTATACTTGTGGGTCATCACACTTCACCATTCATGGGCCTAAGGGAATGCATTGTGGAGTAGTTATTAGATGATGGGTTGCTAGAGTGACAGAAGCTTAAACCCTAGTTTATGCGCTACTTCGTAAGGGACTGATTTGGATCCAAACGTTTAATGCTATGGTTAGATTTTATCTTAATACTTTTCTTGTAGTTGCGGATGCTTGCGAGGGGGTTAATCATAAGTGGGAGGCTGTTCAAGTAAGAACATCACCCAAGCACCGGTCCACCCACATATCAAATTATCAAAGTAGCGAACACGAATCAAACCAACATGGTAAAAGTGACTAGACGAAATTCCCGTGTACCCTCAAGAACACTTTGCCTATTACTAGTGATTGCCCTGGCCTATCCTTTGCCTCAAAAGGATTGGGCTACCTTGCTGCACCTTGTTTACAGTTAACGTTACTTGCTCATTACAAATTACCTTGCTATCAAACTATCTGTTACCTACAATTTCAGTGCTTGCAGAGAATACCTTGCTGAAAACCGCTTGTCATTTCCTTCTGCTAATTGTTGGGTTCGACACTCTTACTTATCGAAAGGACTATGATTGACCCCCTATACTTTTGGGTCATCAAGACTCTTTTCTGGCGCCGTTGCCGGGAAGTGAAGCGCTCTTGGTAAGTGTAAATCGGTAAGGAAAAACTTATACTACGTGCTGAAATTTATTGCTACTTGCTACTATGGAGAACAATCCTTTGAGGGGTTTGTTCGGGGTATCTTCACCTCGACCGGAACCACAATTAGTTACCCCTCAACCTACAACACCTACTGAAAATGTTACTTATGAAATTCCTTCGGGTATGCTAGAACACTTGCTTGCTAAACCTTATGCAGGAGATGGAACTGAACATCATGATATGCATCTCTGATATGTGAACGAAATATGTGGATTATTTAAGCTTGCAGGTTTACCCGGAGATGAAGTTAAGAAGAAGGGTTTGCCTTTATCTTTGGAGGGAAAAGCATTGACATGGTATGGGCTATGTGATGATCTTGGATCGTGGAACTGGAATCGTTTGCAATTGGAATTCCATCAAAAGTTTTATCCTATGCATCTAGTTCATCATGATCGGAATTATATATATAATTTTTGGCCTCGTGAAGGAGAAAGTATCGCTCTAGCTTGGGGGAGGCTTAAGTCAATGTTATATTCATGCCCCAATCATGACATTCCGAGGGAAGTTATCATTCATAATTTTTATGCTCGGCTTTCTAATAATGATCGATCCATGCTCGATACTTCTTGTGCTGGTTCTTATATGAAGAAGACTATTGATTTCAAGTGGGATCTCTTGGAAAGAATTAAACGCAACTCTGAAGATTGGGAACTCGACGAAGGTAACGAGTCAGGTATAAAGCTTGAATTTGATTGTGTTAAATCCTTTATGAGTACAAATACTTTTCACAAGTTTAGCACTAAATATGGACTTGACTCTGAGATAGTAGCCTCTTTCTGCGAAGCATTTCCTACTCACATTGATCTCCCTAAGGAGAAGTGGTTTAAATATCATCCCCCTGTTAAAGAAGAAATTAAAGAACCGGTAATAACTAAAGAAGAAACCATCTTTTACAATGTTGATCCAGTTGTGCCTACAACTTATATTGAAAAGCCACATTTCCCTGTTAGGATAAAGGAACATGCTAAGGTATCAGCCGTGGTTCATAAGAGTAATATAAGAGCACCTAAACCCCCTGAGCAAATTAAAGTAGAAACTAGTGTTGCTATGGTTAAAGATCTCTTGGAAGAAAATATTGATGGGCATGTCATTTACCTTTGTGATGAAGCTGCTAGAATTGCTAAGCCTGATAAGAAAGATAAACATAGACCTATAGAAGGCTTGCCCGTTGTCTCAGTTAAAATAGGAGATCATTGCTACCATGGTTTATGTGATTTAGGTGCTAGTGTGAGTGCTATCCCTTTTACCTTATACCAAGAAATTATGAATGAAATAGCACCTGCTGAAATGGAAGATATTGATGTTACTATTAAACTTGCTAATAGAGATACTTGTTGGAAATATGCCCTAGAGGCAATAATAAAGTGGTTATTATTATATTTCCTTGTTCATGATAATCGTTTATTATCCATGCTATAATTGTATTGATTGGAAACTCAAATGCATGTGTGGATACATAGACAACACTGTGTCCCTAGTATGCCTCTAGTAGACTAGCTTGTTGATCAAAGATGGTCAAGGTTTCATGGCCATAGACATGAGATGTCATTTGATAACAGGATCACATCATTGGGAGAATGATGTGATGGACAAGACCCAAACTATGAACGTAGCATATGATCGTGTCAGTTTATTGCTATTGTTTTCTGCATGTCAAGTATCTATTCCTATGACCATGAGATCACTTACACCGGAGGAATACCTTGTGTGTATCAAACATCACAATGTAACTGGGTGACTATAAAGATGCTCTACAGGTATCTCCGAAGGTGTCTGTTGAGTTGGCATGGATCCAGACTGGGATTTGTTACTCCGTATGACGGAGAGGTATCTCAGGGCCCACTCGGTAATACACCATCACAATAAGCCTTGCAAGCAATGTGACTAAAGATTTAGCCATGGGATCTTGTATTACAGAACGAGTAAAGAGACTTGCCGGTAACGAGATTGAACTAGGTATAGAGATACCGACGATCGAATCTCGGGCAAGTAACATACCGAAGAACAAAGGGAACAACATACGGAATTAACTGAATCCTTGACATAGAGGTTCAACCGATGAAGATCTTCATAGAATATGTAGGAACCAATATGGGCATCCAGGTCCCGCTATTGGTTATTGACCGTAGAGGTGTCTCGGTCATGTCTGCATAGTTCTCGAACCCGCAGGGTCTGCACACTTAACGTTCGGTGACGTTTCGGTAGTATTGAGTTATGTATGGTGGTGACCGAAGGTTGTTCGAAGTCTCGGATGAGATCCCGGATGTCACGAGGAGCTACGGAATGGTCCGGAGGTAAAGATTGATATATAGGAAGTCCTGTTTTGGTCACCGGAAAAGTTTTGGGTATTTCCGGTAGTGTACCGGGAGTGCCGGAGGGCCATCGGGAGGGGCCACCCACGCCGGGAGGCCACATGGGCCTGAGGGGGGAGCACCTGCCCTTAGTGATCTGGGCAAACCTGCCCCACAAGGCCCATGCGGCCAGGAAGTGGAAAAAGGGAAAAAGGCCCAAGTGGGAAAGGTGAACTCCAAGTAGGAAAGGAGTCCTACTAGGAGTAGGATTGGAGGTGGATTCCTCCACCTCCACCTGGTTCGGCCGACCCCTAGGGGGAGCCCTAGGGCGGCTACCTCTTCCCCCTCCCTCCTATATATACTAGAGGAATAGAGGCCCCAAACACACAAGTCCACGTGCTAGTTCTCTATTCCCTAGTTCCTCCACCAAATAGATTCCGACGGTGCTTAGGCGAAGCCCTGCCGGAATAGTTCCACCACCACCGCCGCCGCGCCTTCGCGCTGTACGTGTGCTGAACGCGGAGGTGCCGCCCGTTTGGTACTAGATCGTGATTGGATCGCGGGATGGCTAGCGATTTGGATCGCAAAGACGTTCGACTACATTAACCGCGTTTCTTAACGCTTCCCGCTTAGCGATCTACAAGGGTATGTAGATCCACTCTCCCTCTCGTAGATCCTCGTCACCATGGATAGATCTTGCGTGTGCGTAGGAAATTTTTTGTTTCCCATGCAACGTTCCCCAACAGTGGCATCATGAGCTAGGTCTATGTGTAGATGAGATCACGTGTAGAACACAAAGGAGTTTGTGGGCGTTGATGCTCAGATTGCTTCCTCCCTTGGTATTTTCTTGATTCAGCGGTATTGTGGGATGAAGCGGCCCGGACCAACATTACTCGTATGCTTACGAGAGACCGGTTCCATCAACTGATATGTAACCTTGTTGCATAAAGATGGCTGGCGGGTGTCTGTCTCTCCCACTTTAGTTGGATCGGATTTGACAAAGGCGGTCCTTGAGAAGGTTGAATAGCAATTTGTGTATCACCATTGTGGTTTTTGCATAGGTAAGAATCGTTCTTGCTAGATACCCGTAGCAGCCACGTAAAACATGCAACAACAATTAGAGGACGTCTAACTTGTTTTTGCAGGGTATGTTGTGATGTGATATGGCCAATTACATGATGCGATATATGTGATGTTTGAGATGATCATGTATTGTATAGAATATCACGACTTGCATGTCGATGAGTACGGCAATCGGCAGGAGCCATAGGGTTGTCTTTAATTTATTTTCGCCATTTTGCTTTACTTTATCGCTATGAGTTAGCAATAGTCATAGAAGCAACAGTTGGCGCGACAACCTCATGGTGACACGTTGATGGAGATCAAGATGATGGAGATCATGGTGTCATGCCGGTGACGATGGAGATCATGCCGGTGCTTTGGAGATGGAGATCAAAAGCACAAGTTCATGGCCATATCATGTCACTTATGATTTGCATGTGATGTTAATTCTTTTATGCATCTTGTTTTGCTTAGTACGACGATAGCATTATAAGGTGATCCCTCACTGAAATTTCAAGATAAAATTGTGTTCTCCCCGAGTGTGCACCGTTGCGAAAGTTCGTCGTTTCGAGACACCACGTGATGATCGGGTGTGATAGACTCTACGTTCGCATACAACGGGTGCAAGCCAGTGTTGCACGTGCGGAACACTCGTGTTAAACTTGATGAGCCTAGCATGTACATACATGGCCTCGGAACACAAGAGACCGAAAGGTCGAACATGAGTCATATAGTAGATATTATCAACATGAAGATGTTCACCAATGAAACCACCTCATCTCACGTGATGATCGGACTTGAGTTGGTGAATTTGGATCATGTGACACTCGAATGACCGGAGGGATGTCAATTTGAGTGGGAGTTTTTAAGTAATATGATTAACTAAACTCATTATCTTGAACATTAGTCTAAGTTGTCTTTGCAAAATTTATGTTGAGATCAATGGCTCGCGCAGTAGCACCCCTGAATTTTAATGCGTTCCTAGAGAAAGCTAAGTTGAAAGATGATGGAAGTAACTTTGTGGACTGAGCCCGTAATCTAAGGATTATCCTTACGGCTTCCCAAAAGGCTTATGTCCTTGATGCACCGCTTGGTGAACCACCCGCTCTAGTAGAGTCTCCAGACGTTGCGAACGCTTGGCAGGCACGTTCTGATGATTACTCAATGGTTCAATGTGCAATGTTGTATGGCTTAGAACCGGGACTTCAAAGACGTTTTGAACGTCATGGAGCATATGATATGTTCCTGGAGTTGAAGTTTATCTTTCAGAAGAATGCCCGAATCGAGAGGTATGAGACCTCCGATAAGTTCTATGCTTGCAAGATGGAGGAGAACGGGTCTGTCAGTGAACACATACTCAAAATGTCTGGGTATTCCACCCGTCTGGCTGAATTGGGGATGCCCCTTCCGGCAGAGGCGATCACTGACAGAGTTCTTCAATCATTGCCACCTAGCTACAAGAGCTTCGTGTTGAACTATAACATGCACGGGATGAACAAGTGAGTCGCCGAGCTGTTTGCGATGTTGAAAGTCGCTGAGTCTGAGATTCAGAAGGAGCATCAAGTGTTGATGGTCAATAAAACCACTAGTTTCAAGAAGAATGGCAAGGGTAAGAAGGGTAACTCCAAGAAGAGTGGAAAAGCAGTTGCCCCTCCCGTGAAGAAACCCAAGGCTGGACCCAAGCCAGAAACTGAGTGCTTTCATTGCTAGGGAACTGGTCACTGGAAGCGGAACTGCCCCAAGTATCTGGCTGACAAGAAGGCGGCCAACACCAAACAAGGTATATATGATATACATGTTATTGATCTATACCTTACCAACTCTCGTTGTAGTGCCTGGGTATTTGATACCGGTTCGGTTGCTCACATTTGTAACTCAAAACAGGAACTGCGGAATAGACGGAGGCTGGCAAAGGACGAAGTGACGATGTGCGTGGGAAATGGTTCCAAGGTTGATGTGATCGCCGTCGGCACGCTCGCTCTTGATTACCATCGGGATTAGTGATGAACCTGAATAATTGTTATTTAGTACCTGCGTTAAGCATGATACATGTTATTGATCTGTACCTTACCAACTCTCGTTGTAGTGCCTGGGTATTTGATACCGGTTCGGTTGCTCACATTTGTAACTCAAAATAGGAACTGCGGAATAGACGGAGGCTGGCAAAGGATGAAGTGACGATGTGCGTGGGAAATGGTTCCAAGGTTGATGTGATCACCGTCGGCACGCTCGCTCTTCGATTACCATCGGGATTAGTGATGAACCTGAATAATTGTTATTTAGTGCCTGCGTTAAGCATGAACATTATATCTAGATCTTGTTTATTGCGAGACGGTTACTCATTTAAATCAGAGAATAATGGTTGTTCTATTTATATGAGTAATATCTTTTATGGTCATGCACCCAATGTGAGGGGTTTATTCTTATTGAATCTCGATAGTGATGATACACATGTTCATAACATTGATGCCAAAAGATGTAGAGTTGATAATGATAGTACCACTTTCTTGTGGCACTGCCGCTTAGGTCATATTGGTGTAAAACGCATGAAGAAGCTCCATGCTGATGGACTTTTGGAGTCACTTGATTTTGAATCACTTGACACATGTGAACCATGCCTCATGGGCAAGATGACTAAGACCCCATTCTCTGGAACAATGGAACGGGCAAGTGACTTGTTGGAAATCATACATACTGATGTGTGCGGTCCGATGAGCATTGAGGCGCGTGGTGGATATCGTTATTTTCTCACCTTCACTTATGACTTAAGTAGATATGGGTATATTTACTTAATGAAACACAAGTCTGAAATGTTTGAAAAGTTCAAGCAATTTCAGAGTGAAGTTGAGAATCATCGGAACAAGAAGATTAAATTCCTACGATCTGATCGAGGAGGAGAATATCTGAGTTATGAGTTTGGCAGTTACTTAAGACAGTGTGGAATTGTTTCACCGCCTGGAACACCACAGCGTAATGGTGTGTCCGAACGTCGTAATCGAACCTTATTGGATATGGTGCGATCTATGATGTCTCTTGCCGATCTGACACTATCGTTTTGGGGTTATGCATTAGAGATAGCTGCATTCACTTTAAATAGGGCACCATCAAAATCCGTTGAGACGACGCCATATGAACTATGGTTTGGCAAGAAGCCAAAGTTGTCGTTTCTTAAAGTTTGGAGATGTGATGCTTATGTCAAAAAGCTTCAGCCTGAAAAGCTGGAACCCAAAGCGGAGAAATGCGTCTTCATAGGATACCCAAAAGAGACAGTTGGGTATACCTTCTATCTCAGATCCGAAGGCAAAGTGTTTGTCGCTAAAAATGAAACATTTCTTGAGAAAGAGTTTCTCTCAAAAGAATTGAGTGGGAGGAAAATAGAACTTGATGAGGTTGTTGAACCTTTACTTCAACCAGAGAGTAGCGCAGCGCCGAAAGATGTTTCTGTAGAGCCTACATCGGTTGAAGAGGAAGTTAATGATGATAATCATGAAGCTTCAGATCAAGTTGCTATCGAGCCTCGTAGGTCGACAAGGACGCGTACTGCTCCTGAGTGGTACGGCAACCCTGTCTTAGAGGTCATGTTGTTGGATAACGATGAACCTACGAGCTATGGAGAAGCGATGATGGGCCCGGATTCCGAGAAATGGTTAGAGGCCATGAAATCCGAGATGGGATCCATGTATGAAAACAAAGTATGGACCTTGGAAGTATTACCTGAAGGGCGAAAGGCCATTCAGAACAAATGGATCTTTAAGAGGAAGACGGACACGGACGGTAATGTCACCGTCTATAAAGCTCGACTTGTGGCAAAGGGTTTTTCACAAGTTCAAGGAGATGACTACGATGAGACCTTCTCACCCGTAGCGATGCTTAAGTTCGTCAGAATCAAGTTAGCAATAGCTGCCTTTTTCGATTATGAAATTTGGCAGATGGATGTCAAAACAGCGTTCCTTAACGGTTTCCTTAAGGAAGACTTGTATATGATGCAACTAGAAGGTTTTGTCGATCCAGAGAATGCTGACAAAGTTTGTAAACTCCAGTGATCCATTTATGGACTGGTGCAAGCATCTCAGAGTTGGAATCTTCGCTTTGATGAGGTGATCAAAGCATTCGGGTTTATACAAGTTTACGGAGAAGCTTGTATTTACAAGAAAGTGAGTGGGAGCTCTATAGCGTTTCTAATATTATATGTGGATGACATATTGATGATTGGAAACAATATAGAAATGTTGGAAAGCGTGAAGGAATATTTGAACAAGAGTTTTTCAATGAAGGACCTAGGAGAAGCTGCTTTCATATTAGGCATCAAGATCTATAGAGATAGATCGAGACACTTAATAGGACTTTCACAGAGCACATACCTTGACAAAGTTTTGAAGAAGTTCAAAATGGATCAGTCCAAGAAGGGGTTCTTGCCTGTATTGCAAGGTGTGAAGTTGAGTAAGACTCAATGCCTAGTGACTGCAGAAGATAGAGAAAAGATGAGTGTCGTCCCCTATGCTTCAGCCATAGGCTCTATCATGTATGCAATGCTGTGGACAAGACCCGATGTCAGCCTTGCCATAAGTATGGCCGGAAGGTTTCAAAGTGATCCAGGAATGGAACACTGGACGGCGGTCAAGAATATCCTGAAGTACCTGAAAAGGACTAAGGACATGTTTCTCGTTTATGGAGGTGATCAAGAGCTCGTCGTAAAGGGTTACGTCGATGCAAGCTTTGACACTGATCCGGACGACTCTAAGTCTCAAACCAGATACGTATTTATTCTCAATGGGGGTGCGGTAAGCTGGTGCAGTTCCAAGCAGAGCGTGGTAGCTGATTCTGCATGCAAAGCGGAGTACATCGCTGCCTCGGAGGCGGCGAAGGAAGGTGTCTGGATGAAGGAGTTCATGACAGATCTTGGAGTAGTGCCTAGTGCACTAAACCCAATGACTCTGTTCTGTGACAACACTGGTGCCATTGCTCTAGCCAAGGAACCAAGATTTCACAAGAGGACCAGACACATAAAGCGATGTTTCAATTCCATCCGCGATTACATCAAGGAGGAGGACAGAAATATTTGCAAAGTACACACGAATGTGAATGTCGCAGACCCGATGACTAAACCTCTTCCAAAGGCTAAGCATGATCAACACCAGAACTGTATGGGTGTTAGATTCATTACAATGTAAATCACATAGTGATGTGAACTAGATTATTGACTCCAGTGCAAGTGGGAGACTGTTGGAAATATGCCCTAGAGGCAATAATAAAGTGGTTATTATTATATTTCCTTGTTCATGATAATCGTTTATTATCCATGCTATAATTGTATTGATTGGAAACTCAAATGCATGTGTGGATACATAGACAACACTGTGTCCCTAGTATGCCTCTAGTAGACTAGCTTGTTGATCAAAGATGGTCAAGGTTTCCTGGCCATAGACATGAGATGTCATTTGATAACAGAATCACATCATTGGGAAAATGATGTGATGGACAAGACCCAAACTATGAACGTAGCATATGATCGTGTCAGTTTATTGCTATTGTTTTCTGCATGTCAAGTATCTGTTCCTATGACCATGAGATCATGCAACTCACTTACACCGGAGGAATACCTTGTGTGTATCAAACGTCACAACGTAACTGGGTGACTATAAAGATGCTCTACAGGTATCTCCGAAGGTGTCTGTTGAGTTGGCATGGATCGAGACTGGGATTTGTTACTCCGTATGACGGAGAGGTATCTCAAGGCCCACTCGGTAATACAACATCACAATAACCCTTGCAAGCAATGTGACTAAAGAGTTAGCCATGGGATCTTGTATTACAGAACGAGAAAGAGACTTGCCGGTAACGAGATTGAACTAGGTATAGAGATACCGACGATCGAATCTCGGGCAAGTAACATACCGAAGAACAAACGGAACATCCTACGGGATTAACTGAATCCTTGACATAGAGGTTTAACTGATGAAGATCTTCGTAGAATATGTAGGAACCAATATGAGCATCCAGGTCCCGCTATTGGTTATTGACCGTAGAGGTGTCTCGGTCATGTCTACATAGTTCTCGAACCCGCAGGGTCTGCACACTTAACGTTCGGTGACGTTTCAGTAGTATTGAGTTATGTATGGTGGTGACCGAAGGTTGTTCGGAGTCCCGGATGAGATCCCGGACGTCACGAGGAGCTCCAAAATGGTCCGGAGGTAAAGATTGATATATAGGAAGTCCCGTTTTGGCCACCGGAAAAGTTTCGCGTATTTCCGGTAGTGTACCGGGAGTGCCGGAGGGCCATCGGGAGGGGCCACCCACGCCGAGAGGCCACATGGGCCTGAGGGGGGGGAGCACCAGCCCTTAGTGGGCTGGGCAAACCTGCCCCAAAAGGCCCATGCGGCCAGGAAGTGGAAAAAGGGAAAAAGGCCCAAGTGGGGAAGGTGAACTCCAAGTAGGAAAGGAGTCCTACTAGGAGTAGGATTGGAGGTGGATTCCTCCACCTCCACCTGGTTCGGCCGACCCCTAGGGGGAGCCCTAGGGCGGCTGCCTCTTCCCCCTCCCTCCTATATATACTAGAGGAATAGAGGCCCCAAACACACAAGTCCACGTGCTAGTTCTCTATTCCCTAGTTCCTCCACCAAATAGATCCCGACGGTGCTTAGGCGAAGCCCTGCCAGAATAGTTCCACCACCACCGCCGCCGCGCCGTCGCGCTGCCGGAGAACTCATCTACCTCTCCGCTTCCTCTTGCTGGATCAAGAAGACGGAGATCGTCATCGAGCTGTATGTGTGCTGAACGCGGAAGTGTCGTCCGTTCGGTACTAGATCGTGATTGGATCGCGGGACGGCTAGTGATTTGGATCGCGAAGACGTTCGACTACATTAACCGCATTTCTTAACGCTTCCCACTTAGCGATCTACAAGGGTATGTAGATCCACTCTCCCTCTCGCAGATGCTCATCACCATGGATAGATCTTGCGTGTGCGTAGGAATTTTTTTGTTTCCCATGCAACGTTCCCCAACAATACTATCACACCACTTGGAATTGTTAGAGATGTTGAAGTCTTGTGTGGGAAAGTAAAATACCCTACTGATTTTCTAGTTCTTGATTCTCCACAAGATGGCTTTTGTCCCATTATCTTTGGTAGACCTTTCTTGAGCACCATCAATGCTCAGATAGATTGTGAAAAACAAACTGTCGGTGTCAGTTTTGGTAATGTGTCTCATGAGTTTAATTTTTCCAAGTTTAGTAGACAATCTCGTGATAAAGCGTTACCTAGTGAAGATGAAATTATTGGTCTTGCTTCTATTGCCGTGCCTCCTACTGATCCATTAGACCAATATTTGCTTGACCATGAAAATGATATGCACATGCGTGAAAGAAATGAAATAGATCAAATTTTCTTCGAACAACAACCTCTCTTGAAACACAATTTGCCTATTAAAACTCTTGGAGGTCCTCCTCTACCTAAAGGTGATCCTGTGTTTGAATTGAAACAATTGCCTGACACTTTGAAGTATGCTTATCTTGCTGAGAAAAAGATATATCCTGTTATTATTAGTGCTAACCTTTCAGAACAGGAAGAAGAGAGATTATTGAAAGTTCTAAGGAATCACCGGGCTGCTATTGGATATACTCTTGATGATCTTAAGGGCATTAGTCCCACTCTATGTCAGCACAAGATCAATATGGAACCAGATGCTAAACCCGTTGTTGATCACCAACGGCGGTTGAATCCTTAGATGAAAGAAGTGGTAAGAACTGAAATATTAAAGCTTATGGAAGTAGGTATAATCTATCCCATAGCTGATAGTAGATGGGTAAGTCCCGTTCATTGTGTCCCTAAGAAAGGAGGTATCACAGTTGTTCCTAAAGATAAGAATGAACTCATTCCACAAAGAGTTGTCACTGGCTATAGAATGGTAATTGATTTTATAAAATGAAAAAAAGCTACTAGAAAAGATCATTACCCTTTGCCATTCATTGATCAAATGCTAGAGAGACTATCTAAGCACACACACTTTTGTTTCCTAGATGGATATTCTGGTTTCTCTCAAATACTTGTATCACAATCCGATCAAGAGAAAACCACCTTTACTTGCCCTTTTGGAACTTATGCTTATAGACGTATGCCTTTTGGTTTATGCAATGCACCTGCTACCTTTCAAAGATGTATGACTGCTATATTCTCTAATTTTTTTGAAAGGATTGTGGAGGTTTTCATGGATGATTTTTCCGTTTACGGAACTTCTTTGGATGATTGCTTAAGCAACCTTGATCGAGTTTTGCAGAGATGTGAACAAACTAATCTTGTCTTGAATTGGGAGAAGTGCCACTTTATGGTTAATGAAGGTATTGTCTTGGGGCATTAAATATCTGAGCGAGGTATTGAGGTGGATAAAGCTAAGGTTGATGCAATTGAGAAAATGCCGTGTCCTAAAGATATTAAAGGTATTCGAAGTTTCCTTGGTCATGCTGGATTTTATAGGAGGTTCATTAAAGACTTCTCTAAAATTTCTAGGCCTCTTACTAATATTTTGCCAAAGGATATTCCTTGAGTTTTTGATGATGATTGTGTGGAAGCCTTTGAAACACACAAGAAAGCCTTAACCTCTGCACCTATCGTTCAACCACCTGATTGGAACTTGCCTTTTGAAATTATGTGTGATGCTAGTGATTATGTTGTTGGTGTTGTCCTAGGACAAAGAGTTGATAAGAAATTGAATGTTATCCATTATGCTAGTCACTGTTCAAAAAATCTTCCGATTCGGCGATTTATCGTCCGATTTATCGCTACTCATTGGGTGACCGATAAGATTATGCCTTATCTTCATCGTTTATCTTTTGGGCTAATTTATCGCTCTGACAAGCGATTTATCGGGAATCTACTGATAAATTAGGCCTATTCCTAGCACTATGTTTGCAAAAAACTATGTTTCTTTGTGTTTTGTGGACCTTGTTATGCAATATGTACTATTGCCCTATTTTGTTTGTCATTATATGAGGATTCAAAGGCTAGGAATCAAGGTAACACTTTTATCCAGTTTTTTCTAGTGTTCAATATAACATATTTCAGCGTTGGGAACCTAGGATTTGCAAAAAAATGGCCGATTAATAGTTGACCGAAAAAATTGATTAATCGGCCGATTTCAGATTAATCTCTAATCTCCAACAAACCGAGACGCTAACGATAAGCGATATCCTCAACATTGATGCTAGTAAAACTCTAGATAGTGCCCAACGAAATTATGCCACTACTGAAAAGAATTTTTAGCAGTTGTGTTTGCTTGTGATAAATTTAGATCCTATATTGTTGACTCCAAAGTTATTGTTCACACCGATCATGCTGCTATAAAATATCTTATGGAAAAGAAATATGCCAAACCTAGACTCATTAGGTGGGTTCTCTTGCTTCAAGAATTTGACTTACATATCATCGATAGGAAGGGAGCTGAGAACCCCGTAGCTGACAACTTGTCTAGGTTAGAAAATATCCTTGATGACCCACTACCTATTGATGATAGTTTCCCTGACGAACAACTAGCTACAATAAGTGTCTCACACAACACACCTTGGTATGCTGATTATGCTAATTACATTGTTGCTAAATATATACCACCTAGTTTCACATACCAACAAAAGAAAAAATTCTTCTATGACTTGAGACATTACTTTTGGGATGACCCACATCTTTATAAAGAGGGAGTAGATGGTATTATTAGGCGCTGTGTACCTGAGCATGAACAGGAACAGATCCTACGGAAATGTCATTCCGAAGCTTATGGAGGACATCATGCGGGAGATAGAACTGCTCATAAGGTATTGCAATCCGGATTTTATTGGGCTACTCTTTTCAAAGATGCTCGTAAGTTTGTCTTGTCTTGTGATGAATGTCAAAGAATTGGTAATATCGGTAAGCATCAAGAAATGCCTATGAATTATTCACTTGTTATTGAACCATTTGACGTGTGGGGTTTTGATTACATGGGGCCTTTTCCTTCCTCTAACGGGTACACTCATATTTTAGTTGCGGTTGATTATGTCACTAAGTGGGTACAAGCTATTCCAACTAGTAGTGCTGATCACCACACTTCCATTAAAATGCTTAAAGAGGTTATCTTTCCGAGGTTAGGAGTCCCTAGATATTTAATGACCGATGGTGGTTCACACTTTATTCATGGTGCTTTCCGTAAGATGCTTGCTAAGTATGATGTTAACCATAGAATTGCATCACCCTATCATCCTCAATCTAGTGATCAAGTAGAACTTAGCAATAGAGAAATAAAATTAATATTACAAAAGACTGTCAATAGGTCTCGTAAGAATTGGTCTAAGAAATTAGATGATGTACTTTGGGCCTATAGAACAGCTTATAAAAATCCTATGGGTATGTCTCCATATAAAATGGTATATGGAAAGGCTTGTCATTTGCCTCTAGAACTAGAACACAAAGCATTTTGGGCAATTAAAGAAGTCAATTATGATTTCAAACTTGCTGGTGAGAAGAGGCTATTTGACGTTAGCTCACTAGATGAATGGACAACCCAAGCGTATGAAAACGCCAAGCTATTCAAAGAAAAAGTAAAAAGATGGCATGACAAAAGAATCCAAAAGCGGGAATTCAAAATAGGAGATTATGTTCTTTTATTCAACTCTTGTTTAAGATTCTTTGCAGGAAAGCTTCTCTCCAAATGGGAGGGACCATATATTATTGAAGAGGTTTATCGTTCTGGAGCTATCAAGATTAATAACGGCGAAGGTACTAACCCGAAGGTGGTCAATGGCCAAAGAATTAAGCATTATATCTCAGGTACGCCTATTAACGTTGAAAGCAATGATATCCACACCATGACACCGGAGGAACACATAAAAGAAACCTTCCGGAACACTCCAGAATACCTAAAAATAGGAGGTACGTGATGCGGTAAGTAAACGGACTCCGAAAAATCCGCAAAAATATTTTCTGTCAGTTTTGGAATATTTTGAAATTTTAGGAATAAAAAAATAAACCGAAAGTCGATCGAGGTGAGCACGATACACCAGGGCGCGCCAGGCACCCCTGGGCGTGCCCTGGTGGGTGCTACCCACCTCGGATGCCTTCCCAACTCCGTTTTCCTTCCAAATACTTGTTTCCCAAGATTAAAAATTCTCTATATATACTCCCGATTATTTTGATGACCGCATCGCAGAAAAATCCTCTATTCTTGTCTCTTGCTGTTTTCTCGTTAGATCTAGATTTCCATGGCTCCACCAAGCTCCTCCAAGGACAAGTTCTTCGAGAAGGTCATCAACCTGTATTTTGCCGGAGGTGATGAAGCACCCTCAAGCCATTGAGATGTGTGAGGGGGTGCTCCACATCCGCGATGTTCAAGGACCTAAGAAGACCGGGAGCGTGGAGGCTAGGCTTGAGGCGGTGGAGCAGGAAATCTTCAAGTGCCAGAAGATGGTGGAGCGTGGACTTAGTGCCAATCACTCCATGATCACGGAATTCACCCGTGATCAGACAGTGGATGGCCGGTCTGTGAAGGACATCATCTCCACCCTCAACGAGCAAATTAATTTTCTGCAGAGCCAAGCTTATGATCTTCAAAACCAAGTCTTCGAATATGAAGCAAGATTTAAAGGTATGAGTTTAGCTGCCAGTTGCAGGACTCAGGGGACTCTCGCATCAACCTTTGATGGGGAGCCCCTACCCTGGAAGCTGGAGGACAAGCTTACTACATCAACACCTCCACCTTCTTCATCACCACCACCAAAGGAGACTTGAGTACATGGGTATGGGCACTCCCCTTGGCTTGAGCCAAGCTTGGGGGAG
Organism: Elymus sibiricus; assembly: GCA_039707655.1. Lineage (NCBI taxonomy): Eukaryota > Viridiplantae > Streptophyta > Magnoliopsida > Poales > Poaceae > Elymus > Elymus sibiricus. The sequence goes on from CM077671.1 coordinate 347,502,803, forward strand.
GTGCCCCAGTATCGTATCACCATCACTTTTATTCACCCTCTACCTATTTTTGGTTCTATCTTTAGTTTTACCTTTGCCTTAGTCGAATAAAAGTTTAGCGAGATCTATTTTCGTGTGTTAGTTTTGTGGCCTACCTATCTATGTAATCGTGTGAAAGTTATATAATAAAGTTTAGTTTGAGTTTTTGCTTCTCTACTTCCTTGTTGCAATCAAATAAAAGAAAGTCAAATAAATGAAAGGAATCATATGCTAATCTTATGGTGAGTAATGACATCACATAAGGAAAAGTATAAGTAGTAAAATTTATTGGAGATTGACAAACATAGCATTGGTCAATGATGCAATTCATGAAAGAATTAATTAGGGAAGAGAAGATTCACATGCAAATACACTATCTTGGACATCTTTTAAGATTGTGAGCCCCCATCAAATATTATATGCCAAAATTGTTGACGTTGGACAAGGAAGACAACGTAATGATTTATGCTTGTTCATATCCACATAGAAGTTATATTGTCATAGATCCTTCAACATGTGGTGCTTGCTCAATATCTCTGCTAGCCAAAAATTCCGCACTAAGTAGAGATACTACTTGTGCATCCAAAAACCCAAACCCAAACTCTTTCCTTGAGTGTCCACCATACCTACCTATGGATCGGGAAAGATCCTTCAAGTAAGTTGTCATCGGTGCAATAAGGCAATAAAAATTGCTTCTAAAAGTGTTTTAATCAATTAGTGTAAGAGAAAATTGAGCGTTATACGAACTTATGATGGCAAAGTAATAAAAGCGACGGACTGCATAATAAAGGTTGCTATCATAGGGGGCAATATAGCGCGACGTTCTTTTATATTAAGGGATTGGGCATACAAACCAAAAAGCGCACGACAACCTCTGCTTCCCTCTACGAAGGGACTATCTTTAACTTTTATGTATTTACTTTTATGCAAGAGTCAAAGTATTCTTCCCTATTTCTTTTTTCTTTTTTCTTTTGCCAGCATCATGTGGTCACTACTAGGGAAAATCCTAGCAGTAGCGCGGGTATTATGTATAGCAGTAGCACGGGCACCCGCGCTACTGATACAGCGCTACAGCTAACCTGTAGCAGTAGCGCGTGTTGGCCCGCGCTACTGCTATACATGCGTAGCAGCAGCGAGCTCCAAACAGCGCGCTGCTGATAGTATCTATAGCGCCTTGTATTAGACCGCGCTACTGGTAATGGCATGCTGCTGCTAACTTTACTCCACGCGCTACTGCTAACTTTATTAGTTTCTGACTTTTTTTTCTGCATATTTGTTTTGTATTTGAACAGGCTTTATACAAGAATCTTTAGCACATACAAATGTCATCATCATACACATACAAATGGCTGCGAGACCGCGAATGTAATCATAGCATATACATACAAATAGTCTCATCAAATCATGTCATCATCATAATCATCATCCAACACAAAGTGGTCTCTCATCATCATCTCGAAAATAGCGATACAAGTCTCGAATACTTGCAACTACATCGTCATCCATCTAAACAATGATATACGCGAGAAGAGCTATCACTATGAGTGAGAGCGAAACTATGTAGTACATGAGGCGGTGGTTATGATCCCTCTCTCGCGCTAGCGTGAGCCTCCTCACGTAACTAGCTTCTGCTTCTTGTCTGCTTTTGAAGCCTTTATGGCTGGCGCCCGAGACCCCCTCCACTGGCGCCTGACACTCGGACCACTCGTCGTATACTCCCGGAACCTTTCCTTTGTACACGACATAGCACCGGTACTTCGCCATCAAGAATCTAGGTACCTGTTAGAGATGCATCTTCATCAAGAGAATGTACAATCATATGCAACAAAATATACTTGAGCAACACAAAAAAGAAAGGGTTAGCAACTACATGCAACATATAGTAAACATAAATAATCAACGCAGTTTCATCGTACGCAAACTAATTAACTAGAGGTACGCAGGTCATCGTACCCAAACTAACAAAGTAGCGTTACGCAAGTTTGGTAGGGACCGTGGACATCACAAAGTTTCATCGCTACAGAAAGTATATACAAGTTCAACCGACACATATCATCATCATCGGCATCGTAAATCATTAGAACTTCCATCCTTCCAGATCATCGAGGATGGACCCTAGCTTCTTGAACGGCGTGAGGTCCTGACGTTGCATGCCTATGTAAGTTCGGACGTCAGCTCGCGATATAGGGCCGTGGTGGAACATCCCCTTCACTTCGACGACTTCTTTCATGATGATCGTCGCAATGTCCCTCTGGATGTGAAAGAAGTCATCTTTAAGTTTATAATCCGCTTCTCCTTGAGATTCTACCCACTTGCGGATATGATCATCGTTTCTGGTTGTCATGCGAAGCTTTTGGTGATCCCTTCTGAACTCCATCATGAGATGGAGGAGGTAGAATCCATCGTTCGTACTTGATTTCGGGACATGGATGCAACAGAAGTTGGTTTTATGCGAGAAACCCGTCTTGCGGTTCCTTTGTTTCCTGATCTGCATGTGGCCACCCATCAAGCTGAAGCCTTGGAGAGCATCATCTAGAATATTCATTATGTGGGTGTAGTCCTTCTTCTCGTTGTTTCTGGTAGGGTCGAAATACCGTTGCGGGTAAAGAACGATAAGGACGGCGCGACCGTTGCTGCGGGAAAAAAAAACACCTCAAATTATTCTCCATATGAGCGAGAAGGAATGATTGAAATGTACGAAAGGGTTGTCTGGCACTGACTTACTTTGGATGATAAGGCAGGAGGACAATTTCCTGGTCCTTGTTCTGTACCATGAAGTTTTCGAGGTACTCCCTAGCAGTTTTACGCTCAAAGTCGCCGAGACTCAAGAAGGACTCGTGCATGTAGTATGGATCCGCCACACAGATTTGCGAGACTTCTTCTCTCTTCATGACGGAGCTCATATGTAGCGCAAAAAGGCGGACGATTGTACAATCGAGCCGCCTTGTTAGAAACATCTCGAAGATATGATCAAACCGCAGGAAGACCACCTCCGCGGGCCGTGTGTCGACGTAGCACTTCCCCTCAGGCACACGAGCCGCGTATGTCGGATATCCTGGATCCTTCGAGGCTAGTAGGCTTTTCTCAGTCGACAGCACATGGTCGTGCAGTCTCCTGAGATCCCCGTATATTGCCTCCAGCGGTTTCGGCGGTAGCATCGGCTCGCCCGTGACATGGAACATGGCCACCGTCTGGCTGCTATGTGCTTTGGCTTGTTTGTAGGCAGCTGAGCCTACCTTCCCCGATCTCTTCCTCTCCTTTTTCTTGGGCTGACCTTCCAGACCCTTCCTTAACCCCTGCCCCAGTGTTGTCGGGCTAAGCACTACTGTACGACCCCCTGCATCTTCAAGCGTGTCCTATGAGGATTGCATGAAGAGAGACTTCTTGCAATCCCTGCTAGGACGTTCCTGCCCGGGCAGATCATCCATATCCTCATTAGCATGCTGATAACCCGAGTCGTCATATGGCTGACTCATCATATCTAAGTCACCGTCACAGGCGCCTGTATTGAGGAACCGAAGAGGGTCCTCCTCCATCTCATCATCCATTCTTTGTTCTACGGGAGCGATTACATCAGCCACTATTGGACCCCCTTCATCACGTCGTCCGCCGCTCCCACCCGGCACTACAGGCGCTGGTAATTGCGTAGGCGGGGTGGTGGTGTCCATACCTGCTTGTTGATGTGTGGTTATTGGTGTGCTCTCGGCCGGCTCCAGACGAAGAAGATTCTTCGGCCATAGCAGCACCCAACCCTTGCAGCTTCCAATCCGCGATGGGGTCTCGTCGTCCTCTCCCCCTAGCCGTACTAGAGGAGGCAAATCCTCGTGCCCCGATTTCACACTCGACAAGGTAACCCTGAAGTGCCCACCGGGCATCGGCTGGCCGTGGAACGTGAGTTCCAAGGGCTTCGTTATCACCCCCTTTCCCACGTCCACCTTCTGGCCTTTGATCAAGTAGAGTACGGTGCACGGGGTTTCGTCGGCCTGCAAACACATGTCTGCGGCGTAAAACATCCGAAAGGCAACGAAAATGGAATATTCTAGATATATGTTGGTGCGACATGTAATTACCGTGAGGTCGTCGAGCTCAGCCAAAGACGAAGGCCCACCTAGCGCGCCAGAGACTGAGGACGGGCTGCTATGAGCGGGTGCGGGTGCGGGAGCAGGCCCGGTTGCGTGAGCAGGTGATGGTGCGGTGGTGTTGTTCACCGAGTTGCTCCCGACGAAACTGGGCATGGGGAAATCATGTACCGTCTTGTCTGGATTTTCCTTCGTCCAGTTGATGATAGCCGGGGATCAAGTTAGTAGCGAAATCATTTCTGCAGGCATGTACAGCTGCATCGACTGCCTGCTGTAGCAACTCATTTTTCTCCTCGGCTGCTTTTTCCGCGTCCTCAGCTGCTTTTTTCTCGAACGCAAGCTTCACCTTCTCGTCGATGTCCGTCTGACTAAACTTCTTTTTCTGCTTCTTGGCCTCCGGGCCCTCGTTGTAAAACACCTTCCACGTGGCGCCGTCTCCGGCGCCGTGCACACGTCCATATTGCGGCCGCTGGCCCAAAGGGAGTCCCTTAAGTTTGTTCAAGGCCCGGTTGAGAGGGGTGTCCCACTTGGGCCTCATCGGCGAAGTAGGGGTTTCGGCTGCAAGCTGGTGTTGCTTCTCCTGCAGAAGGAACGTGAACCGTTTACGAATGTGTAGTCGACTTGATCAGAAGCTAAATGTAAGGTGGTAAAAGAATAATTACCAGTATTCTAATCAATTTCCTCGTGATCTGGTCCGTGTAAAAAACCTTCTTTTCCTTGTCCCACTTGTAGCGGGCCCTGATGAAGTCACGCTCCAAGGGGTTGGTGAACTTCGCGAAGGGGTCTGGGAGACCCGCGGCTTCACGTTCCGCGTCCTACTTATCCCATATGGGCCTTTTGCCAAGGTAGCCACGGCTTCCGAGGCGATGCTTCCCCGTGTTCCTTTGCTGAAGGCTCTTGAATTTCGCAGCCTTAGCCTTGGCTGCCTCGGTAGCGCAAGTGTCCTTGAACTTTTCGAACTCCTCTTCCGTAAGTGTCGGATTTTCCTCCAGAATCTTGGACAGGGGTTCCTCAGCCTCAATAGCTCGTTTCACCCTCCCTTTCCAGGAGGCCAAATCATTGCTGGACATGCCCAGGGCGTGATTGTTAATCTTTTTCATCTTCTTATCATCCCACGGGTGTTCTATGGCGTCATCCCGATCGGGGAACTTGAATCTCTTGTGCAGCTTCGTCAGGAGCAACTGCATCAAATGTTCTTTACCCCTTATGTCATCGTCGTTGATGCTTGCGCATTCCCGTAGGATGCATCCTACTTGGTTCCCATAGCACTTGCGAGGTTCTTTCGGCTCTAATGGCTCAAACTTGCCAAGGGCCATCTTTGTGATCACCAGTCGTCCGATGCCGAGTTTGTTAGGTTTTCGTATCCTCTGCTTCTTCTGCTTCTTCTTTTCGGTAGCCGCATCGGCGCCGGTACCTTCCCCGCCGGTATCTTCCCCGCCGGTACCTTCCCCGCCGGTCTCGGCGCCGCCACCGGTGTCGATGTCGGCGTCAGTATCATCATCTAGGCCGACCTGCAAACCTTGACTGTGCTTAGCAGACAAAAAGTCGAGGTACTGTTGTTCACCCTCATAATCCATCTCGTCTGCATCTTGGTCAGAAGGCCCGGTTTCTTCGTTGTTCGACATGTTTCCTATGATTAAGTCTCCTCGTTTAATTCTAAAACTATAAAAAAATGAGAAATGACATAAAAAAGGATCTATGTTTGCTGGAATGCCGTTTCCCAGCAAATCCCGGCACTCGATATGCCTACTTTCTAGCACAAGTCATGCCAAAATTCACGGAAAATTTCGGCATGACCTTTGCTAAAAAGTGGACATATCGAGCGCCTGAAATTCACCGGAACGGAAATGAATCAACATTCCGGCGAAACATAGGCCACTCGGATCATTTACCCTGCACATAATCATCATTTTCCAAATATGACATGTCCAAAACATCACATGTCCAAATATGACATGTCCAAATTCCAAATATGACATGTCCAAATCACATGTCCACATATCACATGTCCACTTCAAATTTGCATATAAAAGGAAGAAAAATATTGAACTTGAAGAAAAATGCAAGAAGTCATTTTTCTTCACAATATTTGAAACTAAATTCAGCCTACCTAAATTTGAAACTAAAAAATAGCAGCAGTTGCTTTAACTAATCTGTCCTCTTCAAACTCTATTTTTTTAAATAGCAACAATTGCTTTAACTAATCTGTCCTAGGTTTCATACTAATTCTAATTAACTAACTAGCACTATAAAATTTAAATAGCAACAATTGCTTAAACTAAAAAATGCAAGAAACCTATATAATCAATTCTGTGTTTTCTTTTAACTACACCTAAAACACCTAACCCTAAATTTCTGTCCTAATTTGACGAAGAACCTAATTAACCTACTGCCCTAACTAACTAGGGTTCATACTAACTAGGGTTCATAATATAGCCAAATTAACCTACTAGTTTGATAACTAGGATTCATAACTAAATAGATAACCTAATTAACCTACTGCCCTAACTAAAACCTAAGTAAATTAACAGAAGAACCCTAGCTAGCAGAGAGAGGAGGAGCTTACAGAGGGTGCAGGGGCGAGGAGGCAGGCCCGACGACGGCCGAGGTTGGGAGGGGAGGAAGCAGAGGAGGGAGGCATGGCGCGCCGGGGCCGGGGTCGGGGGCGAGGTCGCTGGGGTCGGGGGGTCAGGGGCGAGTGCCGGGGTCGGGGGCGAGCGCCGGGGTCGGGGGCGAGGGCAGGACTCCGGCGAGGTCGAGGGCCAGGGCAGGGCTCCGGCGCTTGAGGCAGGGGCGCGGCGAGGTCGAGGGCGAGACGGGCTCCGGCGGCGAGGAGGGGGGAGAAGAGAGAGTGGGGATTTGGGGGAAGAAGCAGAGGCGGGAAGCAGATTTGGGGGTTAAGTCAACATAGCAGTAGCGCGTTTCCTAAAAACACGCTATAGCTAAGTTATCTATAGCGCGTTTCTCCAAGAAGCGCTACTACTATCACAGGTAGCTATAGCGCATTTCTCCAAACGGCGCTACTGCTATTTCGACTAGCTATAGCTCTTTTTCGGAAAAGCGCTACTGCTATAACCAGTACCTATAGCACTTTTCCTGTTTGTTTCTTCTATTGTCTTTTCCTTTATTTTCTCTTCCTTTTCTTTTCTACTTTTTCTTTTCCTTTTTTCCAAGAGCAGGAACGAAGGGAGGGTGATACAATGTATATAACTAAGGCGATATATATTGCATCATTTGACGGTTAAGTATGTATACAAAATAGGAACATATAGATTACATCATTTGACCCATGCATAACGGTTAAGTGTGTACACAAAATAGGAACATATATATTACATCATTTGACCGATAACGGTTCCTCAGCGTCGACGTTTTCGTTTTTGAGTGAGCTTCTTTCCCTTCTTGTTCGTTGAAGAATAATTGAGCCCCTCATTGTGACTTTTCCTTTTCCATGGAGTACGATCTTTCTTAGGTAATATAGTATTGATTCTTCTTTTGACGTATACTTCATCGTCATCGTCATCTTCCCTCATTGGGTTGCCGTACTGGTCGTAGTCTTCCTCGTTGGCGACTCCATCCATTCCAATGATGTTCCTTTTGCCTCTCCTCACGACAACACGGCTGGGATTGCACGGGTCGGTTATGAAGAAGCATTGTGTCACGTGCTTAGCGTGTACCCATGGCTCGTTTTTTGCGATAGCGTTCATGGTACCGCTCTTGGCGTCGGGTATAGTCATGGTAGTGAAATACCGGTTTTCTCTTTCGACATTCTTAGCCCATCTGACACGGAACATCGTCGCGTTGTGCAGTCCAGAGTATTCAAGCTCCCAAATCTCCTCGACCCTTCCGTAAAATCTCTCAGTTGCGCCATTGTCGCTGTCGGTCATGCATTCCATCGTCACCCCTGAGTTCTGATCATCACTGTCCATATCTTTGGCCTCCGTGTAGAACGTGTATCCGTTGATATCGTATGCCTGATAGGTGAGGAGGTTGGGCGAGGGGCCATGTGCTAAGGCGTATATGAGCAATCCGTCCTTAGAGCCCTCTTCCGGGGGATTAGCAATAATATGCTCTTTGAACCAATGCATGAAAGTGGAGTTGTGCTCTCTAGTAACTTCGGCGTCCGTCCTGCATACCCCCCGGTCACGATACTTCTTTGCGATAGTTTCTTTGTGCAGTGTCGCGAAAGGATCTACCTGGTGTAGGTGTTGTAGCACTACCAAGTTTGCTCTGTCAAAGTTGTTGCGTCGATCTGAGTAGGCCACATGCAGTTCCCTGCGACCATTGGAGTGACCTTCTCCTTCGAGCCTCCCATCGTGCTTGTTAACGGGCAAACCAACACCAGGCGGCCGGTCTGCGCCATATAGAAAATTCTCGCAGAAAGAGATGCACTCTTGTATCAGATAGCCCTGGACAATGCTTCCATCCGGACGGGACATGTTACGAACGAATCCTTTGATGATCCCATTCATCCTCTCAAACGGCATCATGTTGTGCAGGAATGATGGCCCCAGGTCTATTATGTCGTCCACAATATGGACACACAGATGCACCATGACGTCAAAGAACGCGGGCGGGAAGTACATCTCAAGCTCATTTAGTATGACAACGATCTCTTCCTGTAGCCTTCGGAGCTGCTTCACACTAATCGCCTTTCGAGAGATGACGTCGAAAACGTTGCAGAGACCAATAAGCGTGTCATGGACGTGCTTGTCCATTATCCCTCTAAGGGCAACAGGTAGTATCTGCGTCATCATCACATGACAGTCATGGGACTTCATCTCACTGAACCTTTTCTTCTTCGTGTCTAGATATCTGCTTATATTGCCACAGTAACCGGAACTAACTTTGATTCCGGTAAGGCACTTGAAGAATTGATCGATCTCAGCCGGACTTAAGGTGAAGCAAGAAGGGGGGTAATAATCCTCTTCCTTTACTTTTTTGCCCTTCTTCTCCCGCGCCTCTGTCTCCGTCTCTGTCTCCTCTGACTTTTTACAGGGCGGCATGTGCAGATCTGCCCTGATCTCCAAATCTTGCAAGTCTTTTCTTGCCTTCGGCCCATCCTTGGTCTTATCCGGCATGTTCATCAGTGTCGCAAGCAAGCTCTCAAGGACATTCTTACAGATATGCATTTGATCAAGGCAATGAAGCGTGTCGAGTTTGTGCCAGTACTCCAAGTCCCAGAAAACAGACCTCGTCTTCCATACCTTCAGCAGCGGCTCAGGCGCCTTTTTCATCGTCTTTCCCGGCGCGGGGCACTGTTCCCAGTTTTTCAACAGCTCATCGATTTCGGCGCCGCTCCGCTTACGTGGAGGTCCTAGATGCTCAGCCTCACCATTGAATAGATCTCCACGGTTTCTCCACGGGTCGTCCTTCTCGAGCCATCTTCGATGCCCCATGTACACGATTTTCCCAGACCCGCCATCTTTCCTTGACGTTAGCTGCTGAGACGTCGTATCATCCATGCACCGCGTGCATCTGCAATATCCATGGCACACCTGTCCTGCGACATATCCGTAACCGAGATAGTCGTGCACCGTCGTGATCAACGCGGCTCTCATATAGAAATACTCGCCTTTGCTGGCGTCCCATGTCTTGGCCGGTGTTTTCCATAACGTGTCTAACTCCTCTTGAAGTAGCCCCAGATACAAATTAATATTATTTCCCGGTTGTTTCGGCCCTTGAATCAGCATGCTCATGTGTATGTACTTCGACTTCATGCACAACCAGGGGGGAGGTTGTACATCCATACAAACACGGGCCATGTGCTAAGGTTGGTGTTCTGGTTGCCAAACAGATTCATGCCATCGGTACATGCGCCGAGCACGATGTTCCTTGCATCACATGCGAAATACCGATATTCGCCGTTGAACGCTCTCCACTGGCTTCCATCCACGACGTGTCTCAGCTTCGGATCATCTCCATCGTCGGGCTTCTTCCTCTCCGCGTGCCAGCGCATGAGCTTTGCTTCCTTGGGATCTACGAAATACCGCTGGAGCGGGGAGTGATCGGTAAGTACCATACAACTTTCTGGGGGCATTTCTTCCCGGCCTTCTTGTATCGAGAAGCATTGCACATCGGACAGCTTGTTTTTTCCACGTGCTCCTTCCGATAAATTATGCAATCGTTGATGCATGCATGGTATCTAACGTGCGGAAGATCAAGAGGGCATACGATCTTCTTGGCCTCATCCACACTAGTAGGACATAGATTCCCCGCGGGAAGAACATCCTTTAGGTACTTGAGAATCTCATCGAGACTAGTGTCGGTCCATTTGTTTTTAGCCTTCGTCTTCAGGAGTTCGAGCGTGAAACTCAAGCGGGTCACCTCGGGATTGCAACCATGATACAATGGAGTGTTCGAGTCTACCACCAATTGCTGCAGCTTGGCCTCCTCTCTAGAAGCAGCTCTCTCAGTACTTGTCTCCTTACGAAGCAGTGCTTGAACATGAGGGTCCCGCACGATTGAACTTAGTATCGACGAATTCTGCGGCGTGGAGTCCACGTTTTCTCTGCCGCCATGTCCGGCCCCTTCTCCGCCGCCATGTCCGGCCTCTTCCCCGCCGCCATGTCCGGCCCCTTCTCCGCCGCCATGTCCGGCCCCTTCTCCGCCGCCATGTCCGGCCTCTTCCCCGCCGCCATGTCCGGCCCCTTCTCCGCCGCCATTATCGATCATCTCTTCGTCTTGCCCCATGTCGTCATTGCCTGCCCCGTCGGCGTCCTCAACATCATCATCCTCATCTTTAATTATCCACCGAGTATAGCCATCCATGAAACCAGTCATGAGCAGGTGCGCCATCACACGACCATCGTCATAGGGGTCGAGCCAAGATCGTCCTTTGCATCTTCGACACGGACATAAAACCTCTGTCAGGTTATTTTCTTTCATGTCCTGCACCACCGATCGCAACCACCTGTCCACCACCGTTCCACTGACCATCATGAACGCCTGAACGGTAATAATAAACAAATTGATTATAAAAATGCATGCATGCATCAAAGTCATACAAAAATTCGGCATGACCTTCCCTAAAAATAGGACATATAGAGTTTGCCCGGAATTTGCCGAAACGGAAATAAATCGACATTTCGGCAAAACATAGGCAACTCACAAGCACAATTCGGCGGCAACTCATGCCACACACACAATTTCCATCATATCGCCCGATTATGTCATATCGCACACATACACATATTTCCATTCTTGCAAAAGCATAAATTTTTAATCACCTATCTCGAGATCGAGCACGGTGATGATGATGTCGATAGGTGTCGCCACACACACCTATGGAATGATCAAAAGTGGACAAAGCTCTTCTTGACAAGGCTATAGATCTAGTTAGGGAGGTACATAGGTCACTTCACTAAATGCTAGCTAGATCTACCTAGCTTGCTAGTTTGGGAGGAGACAAGTTCAACTAGTGGAGGGGGAAGGAAAAAGAGAAAGGAGATGCATTAATGGAGGTTGGTGTAGTTAGCTAGGAGTAATAAAGAGAGAGAAAGATAGGTAGAAGAGGAGAGTAATGGGGGGAGAAGTAGTGAGGAAGAAGCAAAGTGAGGGAGAGAGGAGGTGGGAGCTAGGGGAAAGTGAGGAAGAGAGGAGGGGAGGGGCTAGGGGGAGGGAAAAGGTGGTATGGCTGCTGCTTAGCAGTAGCGCTGGGATAAAAATGCGCTGCTGCTAATAATATAGCAGTAGCGCGCCTCTGTCACGCGCGCTACTGCTAAGAGGGGCCCGCCATGTGGCCAGTTTCAGAATTAGCAGTAGTGACATAAAAAAAAGCGCGCTACTACTATTACATTAGCAGTAGCGCGGTTATCTACGGTGCGCTACTGCTAAACCTAGCCTGGCGGGAACGATCGGTCAATTTTAGTAGCAGCGTGGTTCTACATAGACGCGCTACTGCTAAGTTTATAGGAGCAGCGCCTGTTTGTAGACCGCGCTACTGCTAAGTAGCAGTAGCGCCCCGTCCTGTCCCGCGCTGCTGCTAATATTCTGTGTATAAGGTTTTCCCTAGTAGTGGGTGAGGAAAGATCTAGGCACATATATCTAGTTGGATGTGAGTAGGCATGAGTTATTATTGTTGACATCACCCTTGAGGTGAATACGTTGGGAGGCGAAACTATAAGCCCCTATCTTTCTATGTGTCCGGTTGAAACTTTTTGCTCATGGGCATGCTGTGAGTGTTAGCAATCATAGAAGACTAAATGATGGTTGAGTATGTGGACTTGCCAAAAGGCTCCGACATGAGACCCTTCCTGAAAATATAATGAATTGTAGTTGCAAAGTTGACTGAGAACATAGTTTGTTGGTTTTCAATAAGGTTTATGCTTTATACTTCTATGATGTGATGAATTGTTACTTGTTCATGAGAAGTTATATGAATAAGTTTGTTGCTGTTATGATAATAAGCATGATGCTTCTATGGCCGTATTTTGTTTTTATCGACACCTCTCTCTCAAACCATGTGGACATGCTTTTCATTTTCGGCTTTTCGCTTGAGGACAAGCGAGGTCTAAGATTGGGGAGTTGATACGTCCATTTTGCATCATGATTTCCTGCTGTTATTTATTATGTTTTGTTGAATAATAATGCTTTAGGGAGTGATTCTAATGCCTTTTCTCTCATAATATGCAAGGTTTACACAAAGAGGGAGAATACCGGCAGCTGGAATTCTGGACCTGAAAAAAGCACATCGAAGATACCTATTCTGCACATCTCCAATGGAGCTGAAACTTTACGGAGATTATTTTTGGAATTAATAAAAAATACTGGAGCAAAGAACTACCGGAGGGGGCCATCTTGGTGGGCACAAGACACCAGGGCGCGTCGGGCCCCCCTGGGCGCGCCCTGGTGGGTTGTGCCCTCCTCGCCCCACCTCTGGTGCCCATCTTCTAGTATATAATCTCTTTTGACCTAGGAAAAATAAGGAGAGGACTTTCGGGACGGAGCGCCGCCGTCTCGAGGCGGAACTTGGGCAGGAGCACTTTTGCCCTCCGGCGGAGCGATTCCGCCGGGGGAACTTCCCTCCCGGAGGGGGAAATCGAAGCCATCGTCATCACCAACACCCCTCTCATCTTTGGGAGGCCAATCTTCATCAACATCTTCAACAGCACCGCCTCCTCTCAAACCCTAGTTCATCTCTTGTGTTCAATCTTTGTACCGGAACCTCAGATTGGTACCTGTGGGTGACTAGTAGTGTTGATTACCTTGCGTAGTTGATTACTATATGGTTTATTTGGTGGAATATTATATGTTCAGATCCATTATGCTATTCAATACCCCTCTGATCTTGAGCATGTTTATTATTTGTGAGTAGTTACCTTTGTTCTTGAGGTCATGGGAGAAGTCATGTTGCAAGTAATCATGTGAATTTGATATGTGTTCAATATTTTGATGATATGTATGTTGTGATTCCCTTAGTGGTGTCATGTGAACGTCGACTACATGACACTTCACCATTCATGGGCCTAAGGGAATGCATTGTGGAGTAGTTATTAGATGATGGGTTGCTAGAGTGACAGAAGCTTAAACCATAGTTTATGCGCTACTTCGTAAGGGACTGATTTGGATCCAAACGTTTAATGCTATGGTTAGATTTTATCTTAATACTTTTCTCGTAGTTGCGGATTCTTGCGAGGGGGTTAATCATAAGTGGGAGGTTGTTCAAGTAAGAACATCACCCAAGCACCGGTCCACCCACATATCAAATTATCAAAGTAGCGAACACGAATCAAACCAACATGATAAAAGTGACTAGATGTAATTCCCGTGTACCCTCAAGAACACTTTGCCTATTAGTAGAGACTGTTCTGGCCTGTCCTTTTCCACAAAAGGATTGGGCTACCTTGCTGCACTTTATTTACCATTACCGTTACTTGCTTGTTACCAATTACCTTGCTATCAAACTATCTGTTACCTACAATTTCAGTGCTTGCAGAAATTACCTTGCCAAAAATCGCTTGTCATTTCCTTCTGCTCCTCGTTGGGTTCGATACTCTTACTTATCGAAAGGACTACGATTGATCCCCTATACTTGTGGGTCATCATGGAGCAATCCCAGCAGGGCTTCGCCAAGCGCCTCCGAAACTACAAACGAGGAAGAACATGAGAGAGGGGAGGCCGCAGGGCGTGGGAATTGTTGTGTCCAGCCCTTGCGCCTCCTCCCCACTATATATAGGGTTGTTGGAGGGCTAGGGGCGCAGCCCTAGCCCCTCCTCCAAGGAGGGGAGGCGGCCAAAGGGGGAGGAGTGCCCTCCAAACCAAGCGGAGGGCCCTCCCCCTTAGGGTTTCCCTTCCCCTAGGCGGATGGGCCTTAGGGGGCCGGTGCGCCTGGCCCAATAAGGCTAGGACGCCCCCTATAGCCCATGCACGCCCTAGGTGCTGGAGGAACCCTTCCGGACTCCTCCGGGACCTTCTAGAACCTTCCGGAAGCTTCCCGGTACAATATCGGTAAAACCCGAAACTTTTCCGGTAGCCAAAATATGACTTCCCATATATAAATCTTTACCTCTGGACCATTCCGGAGCTCCTCGAGACGTCCGGGATCTCATCCGGGACTCCGAACAACATTCGGTCACCAACGTGAATATCCCAATACTACTCTAGCGTCACCGAACGTTAAGCATGGGGACCCTACGAGTTCGAGAATCATGTGGACATGACCGAGACACCCCTCCGGTCAACAACCAATAGCGGGACCTAGATGCCCATATTGGTTCCCACATATGCCACGAAGATATTTATCGGTCGAACCACGATGCCAAGGATTCAATCAATCCCGTATGCAGTTCCCTTTGTGTAGCGGTATGTTACTTGCCCGAGATTCGATCGTCGGTATCTCCATACCTAGTTCAATATCGTTACCGGCAAGTCTCTTTACGCGTTCCGTAATACAAGATCCCGCGACTAACTCCTTAGTCACATTGCTTGCAAGCTTCTTGTGATGTTGTATTACCAAGAGGGCCCAAAGATACCTCTCCGTCATACGGAGTGACAAATCCCAGTCTCGATCCATGCCAACCGAACAGACACCCTCGGAGATACCTGTAGAGCACCTTTATAGTCACCCAGTTATGTTGTGATGTTTGATACACATAAGGCATTCCTCCGGTGTCAGGGAATTGCATGATCTCATGGTCGTAGGAACAGATACTTGACATGGATAAAGCAGTAGCAATAAACTAACACGATCAAATGCCATGCTTACGGTTGGGTCTTGTCCATCACATCATTCTCCTAATGATGTGATCCCGTTATCAAATGACAACTAATGTCTATGGTCAGGAAACCTTGACCATCTTAATTTGATCAACAAGCTAGTCTAGTAGAGGCTCACTAGGGACATAGTGTTGTCTATGTATCCACACATGTATCTGAGTTTCCGGTCAATACAATTATAGCATGGATAATAAATGATTATCATGAACAAGGAAATATGATAATAACCAATTTATTATTGCCTCTCGGGCATATTTCCAACATACTGATGCCCATTCACCGTGTAGTTGCAAGCAGGAGCACCGCCACTAGCAAGTCTGTCAAACAAATGAGACTGATGCAACACATTGATATCATTGAGATTATCCGGCATACCAAAGAAGCAATGCCAAATCCATGAATCCTCGGATGCAACGACCTCTAGCACAATGGTTGCATCGGTAGACTTGCCACAATACTGCCCGTGCCATGCCTTTGGGCAATTTTTCCAAGTCCAATGCATGCAGTCAATGCTTCCTAGCATGCCCGTCCAACCTCGGTTCTCATTTGTTGTCATCAACATTTTAGTGTCTTACTCGTTCGGTGCCCGAAGATAGACAAGACCAAAGACACTGATGATCACTTTGGCCAACCTACGCACTGACTCAATTGTAGTATCTTCGCCTCGTCGGCATAGTCAATCGGAATGCCATATCCAATTACCTGCGTAGCTGCCGAGATTTTTTGATATGCGCTAAAACCTTTCAACCCCACGGCGTTTCTCCTTTGGGTAAAAAACCGAGAATTGGTCTCGCAAGCTTGTACTATTTTTACGAAGAGGGATCAACGCATTCGATACCTTCTTCGGAAGAGGTGCAGCGGATACATAGGTGAGGCCACGAAGTAGTCTTGCATAAGCATCTCGTTTCCGAGATGGCGGTTGCGAGGGATGCAAAGACGGCCGATGGTCAATCCTCGCCATCTCTTTCTGTTCCTATCCTCGAGCTCCTTCGCAGCGAGGACCGCCTCCACCATCTATTGCCGGTTGTTCTCGAGCAATGTCTCTATGTTCGAGTCGTCGGACGAGGACGAATCATCAAGCAAAAATTGCTCGCAAGGGCTCAAATCCATCTACAAATCGCAACGAAGCTCGCATGAATGGAAGTCCTTCGCTAAATCAAACTTGAAGAGGTAGAAAAGGACTCACCAGCGGATCCGGGGCGGGCGGCGGTCAATCCGGGGCGGCGGCTGGGCGCGGCGGATATGGGCGGCGGGGACCCGGAGGCGGCTGGGCGCAGCGGATCCGGGGAGGCGAAAAGCGACGCGTCGGAATCGAAGGTGGCAGCGGGCGGCTGCGGAAGGGGGAACGGAAGGCGAGCGGGCTGAAATGTCCCTCCCGCCAACTGCTTTTGAAGTATATAGGGCACCGACGGGGCGGGGCGGAAACCTGTGTTTTCGCGGGTCGGGAGGGGGGGGGCAATTTACCGCGCCCCTCAAAATTTTTTAAGGGTTGGGGGCATTTAAGGGGTCTGTTCGGGCCGCCTTTTCCGCCCAAAACTGTTTACTGGCGGTTATTTTACAGTTCGACGCGATATAAGGGGTCTGTTCGGGCCGCTTTTTCCGCCCAAAACTGTTTACTGGCGGTTATTTTACAGTTCGACACAATATAAGGAGTCTGCTAGAGATGCTCTTACGGGTAAGACGGATACTGCTGCATCTTTTTAGTCCCACATCATCGATCTACAAAACTTTGCATCTACTTAAAAGTGTCATGACATCCAGACCACCGTCATAAAGTTTTATGATGTGGTTGCTCGGTTGAAGACAAGGTGGCCATTGCGCGCGATAACAGAGGAAATCATAAGTTTCGCTAATTAATGATCAACTTGTTGATTAAATCATTCATTCATTCAATGTTGCTCTACACATTATGTAGTCCGTATGCGCTGCCGTTATATTCCACAGTATAAAAAGATAATCATTTATGTACATACACTGTTGGATAAAGCTAAAAGGACATTTAATCGTGATATACCACTAGATTACCCATGTGAGACAACATGATTTGTTCATGAAAAACTTTGAATATCCGGTTAGTCTAGTTGAATCTGAACTATTATTATGACGGACTTATTTGCATGCTATGTATGGATGATTTGTGTTATTTTCTATTAGAACTTTGATGAATTTTATCGGGTTCGCATGAATTTCATCAGATCTATCGAAATGCGATTTAAAATATACAGGGCAGTGTTGGATCACTGGCCGGCCATGAACTGGTCCCTGTCTGCGGACGAATGTAGAAACAAATTTAGGCGTGGGCGTTGGAGATGCCCTTGTCCTAAATCCGGCGCATAATGTCCGTATAGCAATGAAAACCGGTGTACACAGGGTGACACTACGGAGATATATTATAATATAAAGAAATTAAAGCGGCTAAGCATCCGCTCCTCCTGTGCTTTTGACGTTGTGGGCATTGGCTCTCTCCTGACTGACGCATGTCCATATCTATTTGGTTGCCACGTATCTGTCAATTTCTCTTTTTTTTTCTTTTTTACTATCCATTCAGTTTTACGCTGAACCTTCCAGTGCGAGCAATGGTCTCTTTACTTGTGGTATAAAGCATTTGTTTTCCTACCGTGGGATTTGCCGCTGAAGGTCACATATATACTGCGTATTTTTTCAACATTGTACAGACACGGACGCCTATACATACACACATATAATTATCCATATAAATGTACGCACGCACATTTGTCTCTATGAGCACTTCTAAGAGACTGAACTGACACACCATCTTGAGATTCGTAAAGTTGGCATAGACGTCTTCGTAGTCGACGAAAACGTCTTCTTTTCCCGAACGCACATCTCCAGAAGACCTAAACTAGATCCAGGAAAATGCGCGCATCAGTGTCAAGTTTAGGATTTAAACCCTGTTGGGTTGAAAATACCATTATCCTCTTAACAATCCAAACATAGGTTGGTTCACGTCTATGCGGTGTTGCAAGGTACACCTTCCTGGCCCACGAACTTCAAGTGGCGTTGGACGAACTAATAGCTCTGGTGTTGTCCCGGTCTTTCTCCTCTGCGTTCTACCGCGTCACTCTCGGTTTGCGGGGCTGCGAGCTCACCTCGAACAAGTCTTCGTGACAGGCGAACTGTAGACTCTTTCGTCCGTTGGACGAGACTCATAATAGGAATTGTTTATGTCAGCGCTGCTCTTCACGCTACTCGGCTTGATATCCGGGTGGGAGGCCACGACATTGGCGTTCGTGAATGAAACGCCATGACCAAGGTTGTTGGCGCACGACATCGAAGGCCATTGAAGGAAGCAGTGCACGTTGTGTGTTATTCGGCTACTTACGTAATTTATTCTTGGAGGTGCCGGCGTCGTTCTTCTGATTCATTTTCTATACCCAGGTGCTTCGTAGACCAAACCTGAATTCCTCGGTGCAAATGGGATCAGGTTGTTCCAGTTCATAATAGATGACCGAAAGGTGGAGAAATTGGATGAGAATTCCTTATCCTTATGGGCATGGACATCCTTGGCTCAGTTTATTCCAAGCTATTTACATATGCATAACTACCGTGGTCTATTTTCTTCACATGATATTCATTGATCCTATGGTTTTACTTGCTTCTATAGGTTCGTACTATATCTGAGATTTGTATTATTTATGCATTCTTGGTTTTCTTCGAAGGTTCTACAGTTGCTAGCAATCGACTTTCGCTTAAGAAATTTCATTGTTGATGCAGGTGTGGCCTCACTCCCCACCCCGGTTTCGTGCTCAGTGATGTTTTACCTCTCCTTTGTCTCCCTTTCATGTTCTTCTTAGTTCTTTTGTACAATGGAGGCTAAATGGTAGTTGGATTGTGTAAAAAGGTATGTGAGTTCCTTAGAAAAAGCATTGGCACTTGGAATATATGGAACTATTGTTTTATTTGGCTATAAGACATTTCAGATGGACTATAACACTCCTAAATTTGTGTGTATGTAGATCGGATATGTAGATTGGCAGTAAAAATTTCTAGGATTTCTTGCTAATGAAACTCTTCCCTTGCATGTATGAATGTACATGGTCATACTATGTGCATAAACAAATAGAAACAAATATCAGTGGCCAAGATCAATTATGAAACTGGTGTATGATTGACTGGAATTGAATATCTATCTATAAATAGAGGTACCAGTGGTCAAGATCTAAAACACACACCTCTCGCGCTCTTTTACTTGACATAACAAGCAAACCAACAAGCACACTACCAAACTTTCAATGGCACAACCAGTCATCTTCCTGTCCCAACTCCTCGCTAGCGGTAGCAATGTTGTCTGAATCCTTATAGTTAGCCATGACACCATGCTATTTCATTTGAAAAATAACTTCCTTGCATGTTGATATGACCTCCCTAGCTTCTATAAATAAGAAATTACAAGGACCTTTTCACGCTATTAGCTGGCTTTCAAACGCATTGTTCTGTTTTCCTCATTAAAATAAGCAACATAGACGCACACACATGCTTTCTCATGGGCGCGGTGTGCCGCCGCGCATCTTCCCGCTAGTACTACTAGTACTACTAGAACCTACGTTTGGCGGAGACCCGGAGAGTCAACGTTCCGCACCGGATTCAACTATCCCAGTTCTGTTCTACGTATCCTGTTGTGTACGGGCGTATCCGCAGCATCTCCGATTCGATTCAGGCTCTGCACCGCGCTGCAGATTCAGGTTAGAATTCAATCAATCCCTCGACCTCACTGAGCAGATCCCTGCAGGGATTTCTTTCACCGAGACGACCGAAACCGATTTCCCTCCCGCGACTTGACTGAATATCCCCACCCGCCTCGCTCTTCTTCCCCCTGTACTGCACTGCCATGAGATTGGAGAAGGCCGCCATGAGCATAGGTAGATGGGGTGGCGTCTGGATATGGATAGGTACCTCCCCTACCTTAGCCCAATAGCCCCCCCCCCCCCCCCCCCCCCCCCAGTGAAAAGCCTGATTCTCAAAGGAAGACGAAAATTATGGGGGGCGCAAAATCTAGCTTCTTTATCCGTCCAGCTGATTTTGTACTGCCTCGATTTTTATTTACTCTGCATATTAGTGTGACCTCAGTCCAAAAACAATCTAAACTTTCGCAATAAAATATATATGGTATGAAAAATAATAGAATGGCAATTACAATAGTATTGATTTGGTATTGTGGACGTTAATACTTTTTTATATAAACTTGGTCACAGTTTAAATAGTTTGACTCGAGACAAAGCTAATATGCGAAGTAAATAAAAACGGAAGGAGTATTATATTAGGGCATCTACAACACATCAAATGGACGCCCCCAAATGCTCATGGACACATCTGGACATGTCCGCAGACATCTGGACATCCAACCATATCCCTCAAATGCCCCCCCCCCCCCCCCCCCCCCCCCCCCCTTCAAACAAACAGGCGAAAATCGAACCAGCTTCGATATATCATATGCAAATTAATTTGATGAAAGTTAACAAGTTCACTATTTCCTGCACTAGTATATGGGGAAGACCTCTCTTCCCACCTGTAGTTAATTCTTATTATTAGCTGTGATCTTATTTAATTTGGCACTCAATACGGATGCATGTTTTGTTGGAGATCCTGGAAGTGTGACCCATCCACTTTGATTTTTCCTGTTGAACAGACGCTCTCAATTTTTATCCCAACTTTGGAGCAGAGAGAGGACTGACCCACATAACAAGGGGAGGAGGAGATAAACGAGCCGCCATTACCGATTGGTTTATATCTTTGCAGGGACAAGAAAATGGGCATCGAAACGAGTAAACATGCAAATACTTTCCTGCCAAACACTATGGATTTCGGCAAACTGGAGAACATGCTACAAGAGCCAAGTGTCACGCCAATTTGCCTGCCGGTAGAGTTTCTTAAAGTCATCACACGTGATTTTTCCTTGGAGCAAGAACTAGGAAGAGGTGGGTTTGGAGTGGTTTACAAGGTATGGCTGCTTCGTCGTCGTCTTCTTTACCGTTCACTTTGAAATGTTAGCATGTGCCATTTCATCAAAGGAAAGTGTATGTACTGACAAAACGAGGCTGGACAGGGGATACTTCAAAATGGGAAAATGATTGCTGTGAAGAAGCTTTTTGAAATGCGAGTAGAAGATGATCAATTCCAGAACGAGGTCACCTATCTTATCGGGGTTAAGCACCAAAATATAGTACAACTTGTGGGCTACTGCGCTGAATCACGGTGGGAAGCAACACAAGTAGGTGGGAGATATGTCATGGCTGAGATACGGAAGAGATTGCTTTGCTTCGAGTATCTAAAAAACAACAGCCTTGATAAGCATATTTCTGGTGGGTTGCTGTAGCCAGATCTTGTTTTCCTTTCAACTCCATTATTTTTGTGTAAATTAAGTTGGTTGATCCGATATACGTTTTTCTTGTCTATTTCTGCAGCTGAATCTTGTGGACTTGAGTGGCGCACAAGATACGATATAATTAAGGGGGTTTGCAGCGGCTTGCATTACCTTCATGCTGAATGCCGGATTGTTCATTTAGACCTTAAACCCCAAAATATATTGCTGGATGATAGTATGGTCCCCAAGCTTGCCGATTTTGGCATGTCTAGGCTCTTTGGCCAACAGGAGTCTCGAGTTATCACCGAAAGTCGTGGGGGTACACTGTAAGCTATTCCTACTCAAAGCTTCATTGCTTCTCGATCTAGTCCAGTATAAAAAATGCATCCTTGTTTTATGCAGTGGATACATGGCACCAGAGTACATAAACAATGGAGTAATCTCAACCAAGTCAGATATATTCAGTTTGGGCACTATAATAATTGAGCTAATGACAGGAAGCAGGGAATATCCCCAGAGTAGTGAAACACCGTTTGAGCACTTCATTGCGAATGTAAGATGAATAAATCCATCATTTGCACTTTCATAATGTACTAACTTGTGGGAAATTTGTAGGTGATTGCAAATTGGAGGCACAGATTGGAAAAAACACTCAGTCATAGAGCGTTGTTAGCCTGTTCCGAGCAAGTAAACAGATGCATCGTATTAGGACTAAATTGTCTTAATCTCGATCCCCATAAAAGGCCCTCTGCAAGGGATATATTACAAACCCTGTATGAATTGGAAAGCATAGATTGTTGTTTTGACATGAATGATGTGCCAGCAGTGGGCCAGGTATGATAAGTAATGGCATGCATTGGTACAATGTTATGCTAGTTTTTAATTTTCAATAAAGGAAATAGATGTTGATATATCGTCCTTGCTCATGTTCTTAGAACTTCTTCATTGTACTACAGGAAAAGGAAATAGAACTCTATGGATTTGCCAAGTGGATTATCTAACTAGTTCGTGCATGTAGTAGTTTTTTTTTTTAACTTCTACCCTGTACTACAAGAAAAGGAAATCAAGACCCTTAAGATTTTGCCAAGTGGATTATCTAACTCTTCTGTGGGGCAGTACATGCAAAATTAAGTCAGAAGGCATTAAACATGTGAATTTTTCTGTTCGTGATAGGACTAAATGAGAGGTTGTCTCTGAAGAAAACACTGATGGATTGCTGAGACTGCAAGGAATAACTAATGCAAGTCGTTTGAGGAAAAATAATCACAAATAAGTGACGTTTGGACATGCTTTCAGTAAAACTTAATTATTTTTTACTATGAATATAATTTTGATTATTCAGAATGAAAATTTGTAAATCATATGTATTGGTTTTTCTTGAAAAGTTTTTCTATATTGTTTTTTTATTTTTATACTTATATTCAATAGAAACTAGTGGTCAAAGTCCCATCTTAAAGACCATGTCAGTTGTACAAAATGCCACTTATTTTGTGCTATGGAGGGAGCATCGTTCCTCTTACCCCTAAGTAGGTAAGACTGGTGCATCTTAAAAGATGCCGCTCTTTCAAAACATTCTCCCTCATAAGAATCGGCAGTAGAACTGCCACATGTATTTAGTCAAGAAGAAAATATTTTTAGATTACAGAGGTGCAAAGCACGAAAACCTGAACTAACTTGGCAGAGCTGTAGCCCGTCTCAGAATGATGCTCCTTTAAGATGTCTTAAACTCTTAATTCACTAATCGAGTATTGCATGTTAATTACTAGCCTCAAACTGAAGTGTTTGTAAGTACATTTGCCTCCTGTAATCTTACAGGAATCAGAAGTAAACACATATTTAGGGTGTGGTGATGTAAATTCCAGCAGTTTAGCAACAAAATTCGACAGAATATTGAGTAGAGCATTCGCCCCAAGCTCTGCAAACATGAGCACCGTTTTCCGCTCTGCTCCCAAAGGAAGAAGGATATCGATCCAGGCTTTTGAGGTTGCCAACACAATTGTCAAGGCCTCCAATCTGATAAAATCCCTCTCTAAGCAAAGAATAAGGCACCTGAAAGAGGGTGTGCTTAGGTCTGAAGGTGTCCGCTGTCTTATTTCGGAAGATTACAGTCTGCTGTCCATTCTCATTGAAGATGACATACGGTAACAGGATTTGCTGGGCCTGTCTGTTTAGCGGTTTATTTAAGAAAAGTCTTCAAGCATTTTGTTGGAATTATGCAGAGAAGAGTGGAGAGGACTTTGTAAAGAGGTTGCCCGGTTTGGAGATCTGTGTGAAGATCCTCAATGGCACAATCTCAGTAGGTGTTTCTGCAGGTAAACCTTATCGTCGTTACCACTTAATTCACTTCGGAGTCCATGTCTTCACCATGCCTCATCTTTTTGTGTTATGTGTACATAACATACATCGTTCTTATCAATAAACAGATGTGGTTCTCCACTGCCATTTAAGAACTTCAGTGAAGAAGCACCTCCCAGTATGCAGTATCTGATAAAATTGGCACAGAGTACAGGGGTCAGTATTTCTTCTTGAGAGAGAGTTTGGTGAACCATGGTCCCAGAGCTGTTTTCACCTGACAAGCCAACTACGTCTCTTCTTTGCGCGCTCACATCCTTGGTGAGATGTTTTCAGCTGACAAAACACTGAAATTCCGTTTTCACTTTTCCATGTGTTCAGGTTCTGCACCAAGAAATGCTAGCACTGGACAGACTTGAGCGCACTCATTGTATGACAAAGACAAACCATTTCGTCACTTGCATTTGATGAGTCGCCTCTCCTTTCTAATTATGCAGTAACTATATGCAGATGTAGCAGCTATTCCTGCTAAGAAACATATTGATGCTATCAAGAGCCAAAGGGGTGCGGTGAAGGTCTTAAAAAGGAAATCGCTCTGGTCGAGGAGTATGGAGGATGTAATAATCCGTGACGGCGATGACTTACGATTAGTATTTCTTCAATCTATGTCATGAAATTATCAATGATCCATGTTGCCTTGTTGCAGATTGTGGAGAAACTTGTAGAGATCATGGGCTTCATCCATCATGAGATCAACAACGCTTTCTTGGAGAACCATGCCGAGCAATCATGTGGAGCACTTCGCATACCTAACAACCTCGCGAAAACATTAGGGCCCGCTGGACTCGCGTTGCATTATGCCAAAGTCATTTTGCAGCTAAAAACTTTGGTATGTCTCCCTTTTCCCAGAGTTGGCATCAAGTTATATAGTAGCAACCGTGACACCCGCTGGAAGACCAAAATTAGGGATCCTTACAGCAGAAAATTCAGACAAGAGTAAAGCCCGAGGCCAAAACAACACATGACCAACATTACAGCAGCAAAGTAAAACAGACGCAGTAGAAATTTCAGATTCATGTAATGCTTTAGTGACTACATATCACATTGTCAGGCGTTGGCATCACCCGCGGTTCCTCAAAATGCTCGGGAGGCTTTATACCAAGCACTGCCTCCTCGGATCAAACCAGTTCTGCATACCCAACTGCGGCGGCGTTTCCCCCATGGAGAAAAGCAGGTAGTTAGCCTACTCTTTTCAGCAAACATTGCGTATTTACATATGAACAGGGAATTCATCCATTGTCATCTCGGCTGCATCTGCATCTTGTAGACCATGACGGTAGCAGAGGCGAGAGCTGAAATGGATGGAGTATTGCGGTGGCTTGTGCCAGCTGCGGAATCCACGAGGTACTTCATATACAGCTTCTCCAGTTAACGAAACCCCCACTAGCTACTTGAAGAGTTGAAGTACATCGCTTTTAATATTACTGCACAGATAACTATTGATGTTGGGAAATTGTTGTTTAATGATATATGTTCATGGCTCACCTGGCTGCCTTCTTGATGTATCAGGCTTTACCTCAGAGAATGGGCGATGAAAGGGTACGCCGCTCGTCTCGTTTCTGCGTTTGCTCATGCAACAGATGCATAAACTGCAATGTTCTGGCAGGCTGTCCCTGATTTCTCATGAACCAAATCTCTTTTACAGGATGGAGTGTGTCGATGTCGACACAGCGAACTGGTTCGAACAAGACAGTCGTATCAGCGTCGGTTCCATGCTCGCTCATGCAGACGCCAAGGTGAGCAAGGTAGAGACGCTGTACTACGCTGACAAGGAGACGACGGAAGGTTACATAGCGGAGCTTGTTCTGGCTCTCCACCTTCTTGTTTCGCCGCCTACGGACGAGAAATGAGTCCAAGATGAAGGTGCTGATGAACAGATGAGGTGAGCACAGCTTGAAGCATATGGATTAACTTATCGTCGTCCAATGTACTCTGTCGAAGCAATGAGGGGATAAGCGGGCAGCCTTGGATGCCTGATTTTTCGCCCTCTTCAGATGCGTCAAACAGTTGTAACGCCGAGGGAAGCGTGCCGATTCTTTTGAAGTTTCAGTTTTTAAGCAGGCTCTCACTTGTTTCCAATGTTTTAAATAGCCGGCTATAGCCGCTATAGCCTTTGAGAGCCCTCCCGCTAAAGCTATGCACTTTTAGTGCAAAATTGAAAATGAGGCTAATAGCCCGCTATTTCCCGCTATAGCGCTAAATTTGGAGTCATTTAGCCCGCTAAGCCGCTATACAAAACCATACTTTTGCATTATCTTCTGTTCTTGTTTATGATATATATGATGCATTGATGTGAAGCTTGGTTATTGAATTAGGATGCCTCTTGGTACTCGCATTTTAATGTGCGAACATGTGTATATGTAAAGTATATGCAATATATCATATATGATGCCTGATTATATACTTATTGTTTCATTTTTTCATGATTTAAGAGAAACGCTAAATGAGGCTTAGCTCCGCTATAGCTCAGCTATAGCCTTTCATAGCTTCTGGTCGAGCCGCCGCTAAATGGCATAGCCCGCTATTTAAAACATTGCTTGTTTCTGAAACTTGTCCAAGAACTCCGTTCACTCGATCGGTCTTATATATATTATTTTTATGTGGAAAGCATCACTAAGATAATGCAGATAATACCGTTGGATCGCTGATGGAGTGGGCGTAGAACCTGCTGAAAAATCTGTAACCATCCATGCATGGATCCATGCGTGGCTTGGCATATTTAATCTGCTTCTTCCTCCCTTCCATGGTATATATGTGACCACAATAACCACTGTGGGTGGTTTGCTGGATGGATACGTCAGATTGTCTGGGCCAAGATAGCAGTAAATTAAAGGCTCCATCAGCCTTGTTGGGCGCCATCCGTGCCGGCGGATGATCGTGATCTCTCCCTGCTCTTTCTTCAGGCTCTTCTGCTGCTGCTGCTGGTGGTAATGGCATCGGCCTACCCCGTGGGCACGGCCTGGCCGCTCCCACGGTTTGCCATCTCCCTCCCTCCGTGCATGTGGCTGTGGTCTCGCTGTGCCACGCCAGGCAGATGGTCAAGGATTTCAGTGATGGCGTTGCCTTCTCGCTGAAAATTCATTCATGCCGTCTCTAGCGAGCGAGTGAGATCAGCACTGTTCCTGCTACTAGCTAGGCTACGCCTGCCTTGGTTGCCTAGCCATGTAGTGGTATTGGTTGATGATACTGGTGATGGAGTGGTGGGCGTAGTAAATAACCTAACCATCCATGTGGCCGGCTGTGGCAGATACTACATTGTGGTTGTAGGTTTGGTGAAGCGGTCGATCGTTGGGCAACGGCCGGCCGGGCGTGAGTGACCACCGGACCACCGGCCGTACGTGGCCCCGGTCTGAATCATGCACCGGCAGGCAGGCAGGCAGGCAGGCCGCCGGCGAGGCGAGCGGGGAGAGGGAGCACCGCACGTGGAGACGCGCGCCCCACACGTGGCCAGGTGGCGCGGCCCGCGCGCGGCTCATGTGCGCCCGCCGGCGCGCCCACCTGCGCCGTACGCACGCACGCACGGACCTACGTACGTACGGCCGCTGGAGCCGGGCCACATACGTAGGTACGTACGATCCGGCCGTCCACGACTGCCGTCTGCGGCGGCCTGCGAGGCTGCGACACTGCGCCGGCCGCGGCGCTGCGGTTGCATACATGCATGGTTTTTGGTTACTTGCCGCTGAGGGTGGCCGGCCGGGATGGATGGGCGCGTCGCCTAGTCCCACGGCCGGATTCGGCTCATAAATGGTGGATGGATCCATCATCCAGCCCGGCCCACACACTCATGGACCAACATGCAGGCTCTTCTTTGAAATTGATAAGAAAAAAAAACATGCAGGCTCTTCTACACACAAACACACACACACACACACACACACACACACACCAAAACTCTGGCTCGCCAAATAGTTTGTCAAAGTTTTTCTAGTTGTTTTGTCTAAGTTTTTGATTTCCATATTTTGGCCCAATGTCAAGAATAAAAATGAACTAGAGTTTTTTCTGAGAAAAGATACACAAAGAGCATCTTATACATGTAATTAATAAGAGAAACAGTAGGCAATACAATAAAAAGATAGCAAGGCACAAAATTATTAGCAACTAATAAAATTACAATCTATATCATACTGGTCGTCTTCTTCCTTCGATTGTACGTAGGGCAGAGCTAGGCTAACTAGTAGAATGCCCGTGCGTTGCCATGGGCATTTTCAAAAAAATTACTGGTTGTATATATAAGCATTAGGCATGTCAAATTTCAGCTTGACATAGAAAGTGGGTCTAAATTTTAAGCCTTACAATATCATTGTCCTTGTTGATTCAAATTAGGCAATATAAATCTGCAAAAAAAACTCACCCTAAACTCTATACTTAATCTGAAGAAAAATTGCTTAGTTATTCTGATAATCTTGCTTATACAATTATGATAGTTAGGATAATCACCTAGGTGTTTTTATTTTTGAAATTAAAAAAAACAATCACGAGGCCCTTAAGAAATCATGACATGATCCTGAATCTGATCTGTTACAAGATATATCCTTCCTAATATTCATATCTAGTGGGTAAAACTTCTACCCAACAATATACATATAATATGAACAACAATATTTTTTCTGAATTTGCTAAATAATTATGGGAACAAAAGATGACTTGGGGCATCATGATCCAATAGTATATATACAGGATCGATGCGACGAAGCTAGCGAAGAACGTCGAGATGGTTCCAATGTAGGATCTGTCTGGATTGTAAGGGAGTTTCGCGTGCCTGAATCACCCCCCGTCTTTGTCAGCCACACCTAATAGAAGCAGCATATATGGTTATGCTGTTTTCAAGAACCTTAGATTGAACAATCAGAGGAGAATGTAGCACCTGACAACAACGTAACTGCACGAGAAAGAGCTTACTGCTGCCCCACTCACAAATTGCAAATCACGGCAATCGAAATGGGAGACTTAAAGTGTCGACGTAATATTTCAAACCTTTGAGAAGCTCTCTGGTAACAAAGGTGAAAAGATGAAGATGTGGTCAGTTCATTGTTAGACCCATTAACAATAACAAAGATGGGTAAAAAGAGAGGCTACCTATAGTCTCCATGTCTGTCTGATTTACCTGAACAAAGGCTACATAAGGAAATATACCAACCCAGAACATATGTGCACAAGCTTGTACAGAGTTTCTGAAAATGTAGAGCAGAAAGAAAAGCAGATTGTCAGATAACAATCAACCTTTCATTCTTAATTTGCATGGGTTCTCCATTGCATAGGTAACTAAACCAAGAAGTTAATATTGCAAAATTCTCTACCAAACTAAATCATTTTGGTAGCTTAATTTCGCTTTATAATTACAAGATTGATCTAAGAGATGATTTTGAGTTAGCTTGTACTCTTTCCTACATAATCCTCCATGCAAATCGAATCAATCATTAATCAGAAAAAGAAACAAGAGAGTAGGATTATTTAGATGGCCAGCAAAACTTACTTGGTCCAAGAGGCGGAGGCTGCCGACGTGCTCCTAGAAGTCAAGCACTGTCATGCCAGCGTGTACATGAGCATGATAGCATCAACATCCTGGAGAAACGGGCTCTCCAACCACATGGACCCACCAATGTTAGTTACATCGAAGAGACCAACCAAGTCAACGACCCTGCGATGTTGTCCCAGCGATGGAATCATTTTTTCTGGTGAACTTTTGCCTAGCATTTTGGTAGCGGGAAGGATGGCAAGCTTGGCGGCCGTGAGGAAGGGTTGCGAAGGAGGTTAAAGAAGCAGTGTATGGCATTGTCGGCCGAGGTTGAAGATGCAGTCAAAAGCAGAGCATCGATACGCAGCATGGCATCTTCATTTGTCAGTTATCCTGCTTGGATTTAGTTTAATTCAAACCTAACATTCACAAACAAAAATTATACGGTGGTAGAAAATTAAAATAAAGCACACATAAAAAATAGGCAGAATAATTTTAGTTATGCTACGGTTACTTTCCCAAGAAGAATTTTGGTCCTCTATACTACATTTTTAGTTAAACGCATAGGCATCAAAATATGAAGAGTAAAGCACACATAAAAATAGGAGCTGTCAATATGGATAATCTTTCATTGTAAGAGGACACACCTAAGCATTAAAAGAAAAGAGAGGACACAACCTAAAACCTTTATCCACTTGCATAATCAAAAGTAAAAAGGGGAAAGAAAAAAAACTCACATATAATTGACATGTTGAAGGCGAAGGAGCTGGCATATACATCCTCTCATCGCCACATGCATCCCAGCTCGCTCTGGCCCGCATCACTACATCAGGGCAACAACTGTCAGTGTTGTGTCTGCTGTTCTGCAGCGCCTATGTGCGAATGACCTTGATAGCGAGCCAGGCGTTGTCCTCGGTGGTGCCACACTGAGCTAGCTAGCTTCCATTCTCAAGGTTGCTTGCAGCCATATGGGAACAAAGGTAAAAATGAAAAATTCAATGAGAAGTAGCATAAGGAGAACTACAGAGGGATGGAAAAAAGACCATATATCTGAATCGTTTAACTCGTCCTGCGCAGCTTCTTCGCGTCAATTTTTTTTATGCACTACCGATTCTGAAGACACCTCCATAGACATCGTCCTGGTCCACTGGGCAAGATCTAAATACCAACATCCATCGGTTCAACCTGTTGGTAGTGATACTTGTGCCATGGACCTGGGGCCTATATGCATGGTTGAACGGAGTGACCATTGCCGTTGTCAGCCCGATCCCGACCTGGGCTACGGCATGGACGTACCTGAGGGCATCCTGCGTGCGACCACACCAAGGGCGTACCTGGATCCGGCGCTGACGCTCCTGTCCCTACGGTGGCACGTGACCTGCTCCCCAGCCATGGCCTCCGCTCCTCCGCTTCCCCCTTGCCCACCTCCGCATCAAAGTCTCTGTCCACCGCCATAGGAACGACACTCCGGGAATCACGTGGTGCGAGGAACCCTAGAGAATAGATCGGCGGCCGCAAAAGAATCCGCGATGGCGTCTAGGGCGTGGTTCCCATCCTTGTAGCGAATAAATCGAGTCGTCAGGTTTTTTCTTTTGAGAGGGAGCCTCGCTCCCTGGTTTGTGCGAGGTATTTTTCGTGCGAGGGGGCCTCGCTACATGGTCTTCGTCCGATTTTTTTGTGCGAGGGGGGCTCAATACGTGGTCGTCAACCGATTTTTTCGTGCGAGGTGGGAGGATATACGAAAAAAAACGTGGAACACACACTACCAAGTCGCCCGTACGAGATTTGTTTGTCATGATTTTGATATTAATTTCCTTAAAATCCTTTATTTGTTTCCTGAAAATCCGGTATTTGTTTCTTAAAATATGTTGCACCAATGAGAGGGATCGGAGATCCTCAAAAAAAATCAAGAGGGATCGCTTGATATGGATAAGTTAGGTAAGTTAGATTAAAAACTGTTATTTATTTCCTGAAAATCTATTCTTTGTTTCCTAAAATAAATCGCACTAATAAGAGGGATCGATTGATTTGGATAGGTTAGGAAAGTCAGATTAAAATCTGTATTTGTTTCCTAAAAACCTGTTATTTGTTTCCTGAACTAAATTGCACTAATGAGAGGAATCGATTGATTTGGGTAACTTAAGAAAGTAGATCCGTGATTTGTCATACGTTAGGAAAGTGCTGATTTGTAATGAAAGAGTGGAGAGAAAAATAAACCGATGGACCAGGGTGGGAGGGATGGTGGGAGGAGAGACGAAAAAAACCAATCGGTGGTGGGAGGAAGACGAAATTAAACCGGTTGAAAAAAAACCTGGATGCTATTCTACCAACTGAGCAATTAGGAGTAGAGATTCAAGGGTATGCAGTGCATACCCAAGATTTTGTGCAATAAATATTCATGCGTTCATATATGCATATTGGGATTGTTAAATCTGAGTCGATTGAGACTATCGATGCTACATTCGTGAGAACTTACGTGAAGATTATTGCAAAAATTTCTTTTATTTTTTATATGTTATGTCTGAGAAGATTAAGTCATTTTACACGTAGTCATTTTACACGTAGAACTCGCCAAAATATCGACAAGAACAACAGTTCAACGTTTTCCCACATCCTGGCTTCCTTACTTTGTACGCCGCCGTCTCACGAAACTTGAAAATTACACTCAACCACTAATAAGGAAAAGCGCCACCTGCAAACGTCCCTAGCCATACCAGAATTTGAAGTCGGAATAGCGATATGTAGTAAAAATTGAAGGAACATTAGTTGGCACATCACCCCGTGCATTGTAGGCTTATCCTTCACCACCAGTTCGGAGGGTTGGATAAACATAGTTATGCCGCATGAATGAAGAGGTCGCTACACCAAGAGTCAGCCAGCTGCTTTTCTTAATTGACACACTAAGTGGCGATATTCAAAGGGAGGAGACAAA
The DNA here is from genome assembly GCA_039707655.1 of Elymus sibiricus. Classification (NCBI taxonomy): domain Eukaryota; kingdom Viridiplantae; phylum Streptophyta; class Magnoliopsida; order Poales; family Poaceae; genus Elymus; species Elymus sibiricus. Next base: position 347,535,178 of record CM077671.1, read on the forward strand.
TTTGACACTGCCTACTCTCACATGTTCGTCGTTTGAGTGGCCACTAGGCTTGGGAACAATTTTGGAGCAACAGATAAAAGTAAACTAGCATTGGCCAGGGAGCTTGGGCAATCCAAAATATTAGCGATCATCCAAGCCAGGTCCAAATTTGACCATGGCACAATATTTGGTACAATGGGTTTCTTCTCCATCCAAAATATACCTTAAATACACCTAAAACACAAAGATAATGTATATTTCCTCGAGAGGAGGGACAACCCAAAACACATAGGTATTGACCATTAGGGACCTGGTTTTTTGCGGTTCCCCCCGTCCCTTTCTGTTTGTATCAAAATGTGGGCGGACACCATCAATAGACATTTCAAAGTGCAAAAGTTCATATTGTTGGATATTTGAGTTTTATGGGGTGAAGTCTTGATAGTGGGTACAGTGTCACACTACGACCTTTCTTAGCGGTATTGGTGGCATTGGTGTCAAGTGTGGTTTGGTTAATGATTCTCATGTTTGTTCTACTCTTCTCCCAAGTTCCTCCTCGGTAGTATGGCAACTGAGGTAACGGTTCAACAACATGCTTTCCAAGGGGTGCATCTCCGGTCACAGTGTGTTTGATGACGTAAGGTTCTCACTTGTTTGGTTGAGGGCTCTTGTTGTACTAAAACCTAGTCTAGCTTGCACACTTGATCAAAAGCCTAATCGATGACCGCAATGTTTCCCTTTACCATAGTAACAAAGATCCTAAATTTGAACCTGGAAACTTTATCCAAATCCAATTTACTTAAGCACTTGTGACGTCCAAAATTCTCAAAAAGTTACTCATGAGCCAAATATTCCAAATAACTTCCTTATAGAAATATGGTTCTAGGATATTACTCCACAACCGTTCCTTTGTACCAAACCCTTGATTTTTAGTTAGAACTCCTTATAGCTTTGTAACCAAATCTTTTGGTTGTTAGAAACTCAATATGGAATTGGAGTCCCAAGTAATCCTTTAGATTCAGACCATGATATTAGGAAAATAAAATTTCATCCTAAGATTCAAGAGGTAATGACTTGGGTTGTTATTCAAGGATCAAAACCTTATGTTCAAACCAAAAAGGAGTTTGAACATAATTCCAAACCCTCTTAGCCAAATTCTATTAGATGGACCAAGCCATGATCCTTGCTTCATATCAGTATACCAAACCCTAGGAATAACCTATAACATATTCCCATTCAAACCAAGCTTGATCCTATTCGAACCCATAACAAAGTCCTAACAATTATGTTAGGAATATTACTAGTTAAATATTTTATATATTTTATTTGTATCTTTTATTTGGATCTTCATTTGATTTTTGTTGTGTGCTGAAATATATTTTTTATCGTTAAATGTACATTAAAGCGAAGGAGAGTCGATAACAAATAGAGTATCATCTTGAAGAATTTATGGCAAGTTGCCAATTGACCATTCCTTGACGTATATTTTCCATCTTATGCACGTTTATTTAAATATTAGTAGAATGCATGTGTAGTGTTGTGCTAAGACTTGCAAAATGATATCTCGCTAGTGAAAGCCCTAGGTTTCAACTTTCAAGCATATATTTATGATTATGCGTACCATTGCTTGGAGATGGTGGGAATGTAGTGTTACCAAAAGGAAAGTTGTTTTAAAAATAGACATGGGCTCCTTTTGGAGCAGTGTCGACAAAAGCTTATCTCGCATTTTTCAAAGAAAATACTATATGGCTAAATGTTTTCCCTGGAGGAGTGGTATGTTGGAAACGTCTGCAACGTGATGAATTCCTATATGGCTCTGAACACGCGTGTCGTATAGCTATATGGCTTTGGACACGATTTGAAAAGTCTACAACGTGTTGAATTCCTATATGGCTCTGAACAATCGTGTCATATTCCTATATGACTCTGGACACGGTTTGGTGAAGCTACTCGAAATTTTCCTCTTCTTTACAAAAAGACTTTGGAAAATTTATTAGCATGCTATCTCCACTCCTATATGGCTCTGGACATGTGTGTCCTATTCCTATATGGCTCTAGGCACATATGTTATAATGGGGGGGGGGGGGTAGTATAGAGGTAATTTGGGCTTCATGGAGTGTGCCATCAGTTAGGTTGGAGTTTGGGACACTGTATGTTCGATTCAACCCTATATTATTTTATCTTGTATAAAAAGCTTCTAGTTTTAGGGGGAAGTTGGCTTTCCGTAAACAAAAACCTTAGAATTCTTTGACTTGACTGCATGAATATGCTGCTATATTTTCACTTTGCAACTTGCGAGTACATTCCATGTATCCATCTACACTTTTCATGTGCAGATGTCAATAGATTAAGAGGTGAGAGGGTTATGGCCTACACTCAAATAGCCCAGTGGCGTTGATGGATCATTAACTTAGAACTATCTATGTTTTGATCCTATTATGTGCCATCATGGAGCTATGCAAGTGGTATGTATTTACATAGTTTTGGATCCATCATTTTGTAGTAAATGATGTATGTTTTAGTGATATTCACTCTTGTTACTGTGTGTGCTAGCTATGATCCAAGGAAAGCACAATAAGCATAGGGATTCGAATCCTACCAGATCTGGGTCGTTACAGTGAAGAACTTCTTGCAATGACTAGGCATAAAGCAACAAAAATATGTTCTATTTTGTGACAGTCAAAGTATTATTTATTATGCCAAGAATTCAAGCTATCACACCTGAACCAAGCACATTGATGTGAAGTAAGGTTTTTAGATGTTGTGAGTTCCAAGTTGCTACAACCTGAGAATATCCATACTGAGAACAATGGTTTTTATATGATTACCAAGAGATATTGCCAAAAGAGAAGCAACAAGCATGTTACAAGGTAGCGAGCATGGCAATGCCCCCCTCATGAATCGGAGGGGAAGATTTGTTGGGATATCCTCCTCCTGTGGTTTTTAAGAAGTATTACCATTTGAAGCCTTTTGGGCAGACCAAAGGCGTGCAAAAAACCACTGCCCATTATGATTATGACCTAAGGTATTTGGACTTTACACATGGGGACATGTAGGCGGTTAGCCTCTCATCCAGTAACCACCAAGAAGTGTGGCGAACCGGAGTCGACCCTTCATTGGAGAAGAAAAGAGAAAAACAAGACAACGGAAGATTGAAGGAAGTACCTTGCCATCAAGCAAAGGGAGCTCCTCCTCAAGCCCAAGGTTGTGAAGTCTAGATCCATGACCTTGCCTCCTTCAAGTTGTGGTTCCACCATCTTTGTGAGATTATTTCAATCCCTACCTCTTGCAACCCCAATTCTTGTTATTGCTATCCAAAATGCAGTAAGCTTGTTGTAAGAGAGACTCTAGTGCTACCTAGAGAAGAACTTATTGTATCCTACACCTGATAATATTGCAAGAAAAAGTGGGTTGTTTCGGCTCATGGTTTTTACTCCCACTTTACAGTTTCCAGGTAAAGGTATGGTGTCTATATTTTTTATATCCTACCATTATATGCGTTGATGGTATGTTGTTGTTCAAAAAGTTTATCCTAACCCAAGACATCGTCTCAGCAGCGTCTGAGGCGTTGCGAAACTTACTTCCTCCATATATGTTGTTGCATATGTCTCCTTTCATGTGAAGCAACGTTCCTTGAATTACTATATGAAATGATGTTGAGATTACTTTGTTTTTGTCGCAGTTTTTTTTTCCAAAATGGCAGAATTTTCTGCATTCATTAAGAAGAAAATGTTGTCCGGTTAATTAGGGAAAACCGGACGAAAACCAGATACAAAGGGCCGAAAGCCCAGCATTAGGACACACTGGGACAGACCCACACTCATTGACGGCGTGCCGAACACCACAACAAACGCCAACCAAAACAAACACACAACAACGGGAGGCCCCGCACCGCCAAGCTAGCCCGCCTCCCACCACTGCCGGAAAGAAAAAATCGAGACTGCTATGGGAGGAGCAGACCGGGACTCTCCCGCGGAGGTGAAGAGGCAAGCACCCACAAAGCCATGCGCTGGTCAGTTTTAGACCACAAGGGTGTGCTAATTCCCAACACTTACTGTGTGAGTTTTGCTTAGGTAATTAATAGTGTGGTCAAATTCTATCCGGACAAGTTACACGTTTATATTTAGGAGTATCCAACAAAAACCGCAAGTGCGTTAACGTGCACTCTGGTCGAGCAGCAACGACGCGCATGCAATGCCTCTCCATGACGCACAAAATCCAACATGCTACGTACCAGTAACAATCAACAAAATCACGGCCGCCCCACCTCGCTAGGTCGCCGCCAACGTTACGTGCTGCCGCCGCATTGGCCGGAGGCGCGCGGCCGGCCGGCCAGCCCCACGGTCCATCCTTGCCATGCATCGTCGCCCGCATGTTCTGCCGTGCGTAGGCCCGCGCGGCACCCAATAGCAAATGTCCAGGGACCATGGCCATTCGCTCTGCCATCGCCGTCGCCCGTTAGACGACGACGCCGGAGCAGCCCGCCGCCGGCCGGGGTCCATGGCGCCGATCACGCATGGGTGCGGGGCCATGTCGGCCAGTGCAGTGCATGCATGCGGACGCAGAGTGTGCGCCCATGGCGGATGCACAGCGCGAGATCGGCGCCTCCATCCCTCGCTGCCGTACGTATAGTATACGTATCTCGCGCCGAGCGCGGCGCGGCGTAGAGACCACGTGCGTGCAGTGGGGGTGCCCGGGCGGGCCCAGGCCCAGGGAAGGGCTGTGCGTTCCATGGGCCGGTGGTGTCTGTGTGCAGTGATCTGAAGATGCTTCCCTGTAGCTTAGCTTTTAAGACGCCAACTAACTGTGGTTTTTTTTCCTTCCTGATCATCGATTGGCGTGCATGGATGAATGCATGCATGAATGATTGATCGTCGGACCATGCAATGATGCGAGTCGCAGCTGTGGTAATAGTGCCTGCGATCCTCATGTCATGCATGCATGCAGGGACACGTACCATGTACGTACAGCTAGCGATCGAGACCAACTGTTTGGGTATCTAGGCCTCTAGCTAGCTGTAACAAGATGATTAAACTTTGCGCTTGGCGTCGTAGGGTCTGTCTTGACCGGCGGCAGAATGGAATGGGAGCCATGGCGGGCAGGGGGGCGACTTCAAAGCAACTCACGAAAAGCACGCGGAGTATAGTAGGAGTAATCCACTCCCTCCGTGCTAGAATCTGCGTTTATTAACCCTTCGTGTTTTGATATATATTTAACAGTCTTGCTAGAGCACATCTACATAAGTATTGCACGTCTAAGTCCTATATCATTAATCTTGCACGGAGATTCGTGTGGTTTTTTTTTTCGTTTTTCTTTTTCTTTTTATGCTTGATTAAGTCACTTAGATGTGTAATAATTATGCCACATCTAGATGTGCCCTAGACACATCATATTTCTTTAATATTACATGGATATTCGTACAATTTTTTTTTATATAATTTTTTATATATGTATATACTATGTCGCTTGATTGAGACTTAGCTAAATCTCAGTCGACTGAGACCTAGCAGTGTAGAGGCTGGAGGGAGGAGGAAGATGAACCCATAGTCGTTCTACTTCAATCCATTGGCTTTGAGAAATTGATTGAAACTCACGCTAATGTGGACTGAAAAAATACTTTTATTATAGATCTACATCTTTTTCGAAAGAAAAAAACTCACGCTAATGTGGACTGACGATCCCAAAATTACTTGCAGATGGCCCCTGTAGAGGCTTTCTTGCACCCACGTCTACCGATGGATGATTCCATGCATGCATGGCGGTTCGGCGCATTCAAGTAGCGCAACCGATCAACCGGCGGGGCCAGGCTAGCTAGGTGGTTGATGACGGTGGCCTTCCGCGTAGTAAATGCGTCTGAATCCCATCAGGTCACTGTGCTCTGCTGCGAACGCAGTTTATGTGGCTTTTAGCCGTGCCACTCGCCGTCGTATTGTACGAGCCGCTACTGTTTCGACCGGTATTTGCTTTCGAGCGTGCAGGTTCGCGTACGTACCGTACGTACCACCATTGCATGTTTTTCGCGCGAAAGGCGAGGAGAAGGGAGAGCAGGGCCGGGGCGCAGCGCGGCATGGAGGCTGCATGTACCGGTTGTTTTTATCGTGTACTGCTTATGTGGTGGTAGCTTTGTCACCGATATGTGCGGTGTACCGAGCATGTACGTCGTTGGCCCATAACCTAGCTATATGATTGCATGCGCTTTACAATCGATCATTGCGATTGGTCCATATATGCATCATGCATACATGCATACGTACGTATATACTGTATGTACGCTGTCTGGGCCATCTTCGGTGGTATTCACATCCAGCCTAGCAGGCCGGGGTCAACAGTCTAAGACCATCTTCAATTCGATGCCATGTGTAGGTTACAGTCGTAGCTAGCCTCAATGCCTCAACCACGAGCTCGTAGTACGTCTACTACACATGAAAGCTGCCTGCGGACTATCTTGTTGTCGGCACATTGATCCCGTGGACTGGAACCACATTTTTCCAGCTAGCTAGCTAGCTCCGTCGCTGATTAATTATGCCACGTCAATGTACACACAAACGCACGTACGTACACCGTCGTCTCTCTCGATCAATCAACAAATCAATCGTTTTCGCTCACCGCCAAGGGCGCCAACCGATGAGTCAACGATCCACCCGAACCGACCTTCACTCGTCGATCAAAGACGAGACGGGTGGATCAGCTAGCAGCGTCGTTGTCGAGCAGTCCGTGCGTGTTCCTCCCCGGCGAGACCTCCGCGCCCACACCCGGCCAAATGATCGATATCGATGACAATCAAGTAGCTGGCCGGCACTAATGGTCGATCGATCGACGTCGACCCGGCCGGCGGACGGCGGACGGCGACCGCTGCAGTCCTAGGACGACACCGTCACGCGTCGATCGGCCCATGCTGCGCTGCCGGTGTGCGCACGCATGTCGGCGGCCAGCGCGCGTCGCCATCCGTTCGATCGACGCGTACGTTTCGGGTGCGCTGATATATATATGACGTACGTGTGCACTCTGGCGGGCGGGCTCGCCGGCCGGGTAGCTAGTCCGTGTGATCAGCCACCAGCTTGATATCTGCCGGCCGGACGGCACGGCGCCGCGGGCCAGAGCTCGCCGTGTCGACCGGCGGAAGGGCCAGGGGTGCAGATGGTGATTCCATCCTTTGACGGACGGATGGATACAGCTGCCTGCGGCCTGCGCGGGTACGTGCGTTGATCGGGAACGGATACCGCGGGGACTATATATGTGCATTTCGATTGAACGGACGGAGACACGGGCGATCGAGGTCGATCTATGCCTTGCTGTGGGAAGTGACTGGTTTGTTGTTGTATCCCGATGACCAGAACCGCCCGGCCGGCCAGCTGCGACCTGGCTAGCTTGTTCGAGCATGAAGTGGTGACTTTTTTTCTTCCAGAAAACCTTTGGGTCTATTCATCAACTATCAAGCCAGTACAAATAACACCAGAAATAACAGGGATTGCGCCCAGGTGCATAGACCATCTGACGATGATTACAACACTCGAACGAACCGAAGGCCTATCACTGCCATCGCCTCTCATTCATTGGAGCCGGCGGTGGCGAATCTAGCGTGATAATACAGGGTAGGCTCAAAACATCAATTTACTAAGTCTAATTAGCAAATGCGCTGCAATTGTTGCATGTAAAGCACCTCGATGTAATTGTCAAATGGTATATTAGCTGAAATAGGATTTTGGAGGGTAAGCTTCAGCCTATTGAAGCCCCCCTACTAGAATAGCCACTGGGAGCCGAGGAAACCTTATTCCTTCTCATTCACGGGGAGAACCTTATTTCATCTTCAAGGTGCCGCCACCGTCTCGTCTTTCTAAGATGGACAAAACCCTAACAAAACAAAACAAAACCATCTAAAAATAGATCCCTCGCGCAGGCAAGTGGTGGATTCCACCACCCCCATGGCTTTGAGGGCACAGGAGACGTGGCAGATCGGCGGCAACACCAACAGGCGACAAAAATCCTAGCCGCAAGTTCGCACACGAGGAGAAACTCATGGCTTGTGAAGTGGAGATCGATCGTGTCGTCTAGCCAAAGGGGAGGAATCTTACAGCAAGCGGTTGACTGAAGTGGACTAGTGTAACCGGGATATCTGGAGTACAAGCGTAGTTCAAATGCGCATACTTAAATCCCTAAAAAACACAAAACTAAAGGATCCAATCCAACCGACTGATCTCAAACTAAGAACAAATTGCTTCTCTCTCTCTCTCTCTCTCTCTCTCTCTCTCTCTCTCTCTCTCTCTCTCTCTCTCTCTAACCACACGCAAGGCCTGCCCTGAAGTTCTTTTGATGTCATTCTGCAGGCGTGGTGTTAATATATGTTGCAAAATATGTATGGTGTTTGTTGTGTACTCATGTGTGATATGTTGCAATGGCTCCTTATGCCTGTTGGGAAGGATTGAACTTTATGTTGTGAATGTGTTTCCACATTGTTGTTCTGTGCGATGCATGTGTTTGTCTTGCATGACATATGTTTGCGATCCATTTCCGAACCTAAGTATAGAAATCATTGGGGATTCATTTCGTGCCAAGATTTTACTTGTTGCATGCATGCATGCGTTGGAAATGTCGCATCATTTTCTCACACTTTCGTTAAGGAAATATTGTAGCACACAACACACATGTTGGACGGGGGCACTACCAGAATCAGGGTCGTTGCCGACGGCCTAAACTATGCCGACGGCCCCCGTCGGCATACGTCACCCTACGCCGACCACCAGGGCCTCACCGTCGGCGTACTAAACACCGTCGGCGTAGGTCACCCTATGCCGACGGCCACCGTCGGCGTACAAAAGCCGTCGGCGTAGATTCACCTACGCCTACGGTGGCCGTCGGCGTAGACACCCCGTCGGCGTATCAGCGGGCCCGGCCGCTCGATGAGTAACGCCCGTTTGACGCCGTCAAAGATATGCCGACGGCCCTGACGGACACGGTCGGCATAGCTTCGATGGTCCACGTGATCCGCGGTAGGTGCCACGTCATCGATCCAAGGGAGGTGCGGATCCGGGGGCGTAGCTACGCCGACGGTGTAACCGTCGGCATAGGTATATATATTTTTTATTTTAGCTACGCCGACGGCGTAACCGTCGGCATAGGTATATATATTTTTTATTTTAGCTACGCCGACGGTGTAACCGTCGGCATAGGTACATTTTTTTTAAATCTTTCCATGTATTAAAATTTAATTTAATTAGGAAGTCTATAGCCCATGTCCATGTTATATATAGTCTACACACTGTTTTTTCAATGCATCGTCTATTTAGCTGTGTGTATAGGCGCTAAAAAAATCATGTTATATATAGTCTGCACATAGTCTTGACGGACGGCGCTGCCGCTTGCACCCGAAGGGGGAAACGTTGGCGTAGGGTCGACACGGAGGGAATCTTGCGGTGGGTTGAGCCCGGACCTTATTCTAAGATGTTGCTATGGGCTGACCTATCACAGCCAGGTGAAAATACCCCTCGGTCAAACCCCGTCCGGTGAAAGTCAAAGAGGTAGATCCGTCCGGTCAACATTGCGAGGGTTCGACGGAACGGGGTACTTGGGGGATTGGCAGTGCCACCAGGTCTTGCGCTGGGCCCTCTTACACGCATGGAAGTGTGGTGGCAAGTGCAAGCACCCCGCATGCGTCTCCGGAGTGTGTCCCTCTTCAGGGATGTCGCTGCCGCCGTTAGACGGGACAGGGTACTTGGGGGTGGCAATGCCACCTGGTATTGCGTTGGGCCCTCTTACACGTGTCACAGAGTGGGGAAACGGCCACGTCGGGCCGACACGGAGGGAATCTTGGGGTGGGTTGGGCCGGGACCGTGTTCGGGGTTGTAGCTATGGGCTGGGCTATGACAATCCGGTGAAAAGGTCCACCGGTCAAACCTCGTCCGGCGAAAGTCAAAGGGCTAGATCCGCCAGTCGACTCTGTCAGGGTTAGACGGGACGGGGTACATGGGGGGAGGGGGTAGCAATGCCGCCAGGTGTTGCGGTGGGCCCTCCTTCGCTTGTGGAAGCGTGGTGGCAGGCGCAAGCACCCGACACTCGGCTCCGGGGTGTGCCCCCCCTCACGGGCGTCGCTGCCGCCGTGTCACGGAGGGGGGAAACGCCCGACACTTGGAGGGGTGAAACCGCCGACACTTGGAGGCGTGAAACCGCTGCGTAGGTAGCCTTCGGAGGGTAGGAAGGACAGTGGGTGTTTAAAAAAAAGGTAGAAGTTTTTAAAAAAAATTAAAGTTGAAAAAAAAATGGAAAATATGTATGCCTACGGTTTTACCGTCGGCGTAGATGGCCACGTGGCATCGGCAGATATGCCGACGGCCAAACCGTCGGCATACCCCCCTTATCCATCCGCGGGGCACCCCCTCCACTCATTCTCCCCATCCACACCGGCCCGCGCCCAGCCGCCCCACCCGCCCAGCCGCCGCCGCCGCAGCCCCACTCGACCCCGACCCCGACCCGCGCGCGCCGCCGCTGCCCATCTCCACGCCGCCCCCGCGCCCCTCCGCCACCGCCGCCCAGCACGACCCCGCCCCGTGCCGCCGCCGCGACCCTCTCCGCCCCCTCCTCGCGCCGCCGCCGCCGCCTCGCCACCTCAACGTCGCGGCGCCGCCGCCACCACCCTCGCCGCCACCACCACCCCCGACCCCGCGCCCTCCCTCTCCACGCCGCCCCTGCGCCCTGACTCCGCGCCCCGCCCCCGCGCCCTCCCTCTCCTGCTCGGGCCTCGGCCCTCGCCGTGCCGGCCGGGGCTCGGAGCCCCCCCTCTGCCGATGCCCTGCAGCGGCGGCCCCGGCCCCGTCCACCCTTCCTCGGCCCCGCCCCCGGCCTCCCTGCTCGCCCGCTGCACCGGCGCCCCTGGTGAGCTTTTTTTTCATTTTTTTTGCATTATGTTCATGTTTGTTATGTGCATGGATGCATGGGTGAATTTTGTTAGATGGATTGATGAATATTGGTAGATGGATGGATAGATGAATTTGTTAGATGGATTTGTGATAGATGGATGGATTGATGAATTTGTTAGATGGATTTGTGATAAATGGATGGATGAAATTTTGTTAGATGGATTTGTGATAGATGGATGGATTGATGAATATTGGTAAGTTTTAATTCATGTCTTAGGTGGACAATTTTCATGTCTTTATCATTTTGTCATGAAAGAATATTGTATGTGATGTGATGATATATATTTTTCACACGGTGGAATTTGTAGGCTTTGTTGTGACGCATCTCCCCAGAGTGACCGTCGTCGCAAGCGTTGGTTCCTAATCGTCTCTTCATTGATCGACTACTTCCTCTACATCCGAGGGTGAGCTACAAACCCATCTCCTCCGCTATGAATGAATGGCGGAGAGTAAAAATATGAAAAAAATTAGGTGGCACAATTTTGTATGTGATGTGATGACCTAAGTCTTTTTATGGGTAAACTTTACAGGCTTTGTGGTGTTGCATCTCCATGGAGTGATCGTCGACGTCGGAGCTGTTGGTCCCCAATCGTCCCTCTGCTGTTCGACTACTTCCTCTACAGCCGAGGGTGAGATACGAATCCACCTTCACCTTCTATGCTTTTTTAATCATGTCACTAGATTTTCTTTTCACGTCAAGTCGCGTAACCTAGGCGTCTCCCGTCCGAAATGGTTGCATCGATAAATATGCTTTCAATTGCATATTTATCACCGCAACTCTTTCGGATTGTCCAGCGTTTTCCACGGACAGCCCAAGGATGTGTAGATTGGGTACGTTCTCCATGCCCTACCCCGTTCCGAGACAGGATTTCGGCGGCACATTGTTCTCCGGAGCACATTCTCCGGAGCACATTCTCTCGGCTATTTGCCGAGACGTGTATCTGGAGAACAACAGGGAGGTGCTGCCGAAATTTTGTCTCGGAACGGGGTAGAGCATGGAGAACGTACCCAATCTACACATCCTCGGATGGGATTAGGACCCTCTTTACCTATTAGAAATGTAGGTGGATTCAGTGCCGTCAACGCAGTAGAAAATAAATATTTGATGTGATTAATTCAAATCAAATTTTAATTTTGTTGTGTGGCTCCCAATAAAGCAGAGAATGGCAGATAATCAGTGGATGTATATTGGTTTTACCCGTGGCCCCCGTGGGAATCGAGTGACATCAGAGTGGATTGCCAAAACCGATGTGTTTTTGAGGGAGACATTCCGTGGTCCAATGAGAATGATCCCACAGGCGGTCGAAGAAACTGGTTCAAGCCAGAGGCTGACTTCGTCCTTAAACCGCCAGAAAAGAAGGAGGTACTTATGTGGCTCAAACACATTGTGAAGTTCACTGATGGTTATGCATCGAATATAAGTAATGGAGTCAATCTTTCAACGGGCAAAGTCAACGGGCTCAAGAGTCATGACTATCATGTATGGATTGAGCGGTTAATGCCGGTGATGGTTCGAGGCTATGTCCCCGAGCGTGTCTGGCGAGTGCTTGCGGAGCTAAGCCATTTCTTTCGCACGCTCTGTGCTAAAGAAGTATGTCCCGAGGTGATTGGACAATTGCATAAGAAGGCACCAGAGTTGATATGCAAGCTAGAGAAGACCTTTCCGCCAGGCTTCTTTACTCCGATGACACATCTCATTTTACACCTCGCGAAAGAGGTATTGTTGGGGGGCCCTGTGCAGAATCGTTGGCAGTACGGCCCTGAGAGACAGAACAAGCATCTCCGTAAGAAATGTGGAAACAAAGCTAAGATTGAAGCTTCCATAGCTGAGGCAGTTATCCTTGAGGAGGTGTCAAACCTCAGGACATCGTACTATCCAGACCACGTTCCCAGCCTGCATAATAAGGTGCCTCGATACAATACGGAAGAGCCCAAGTATAAACCCAAGCTCGATCTATTCAGCGGGCAAGGTGGCAGGGCTGGGTGCTCGAAATCTTATAACATGCCAGAACAAGAGTGGGAGGACATCATGTTCTATGTCTTGCACAACATCAAGGAAGTTGAGGAGGAGTGGATGAGGTAATACCACCACACCATTCCTTTATGTCTTGCACAACATCATGTTCTATGTTCTCTTAGTCTAGGCCTAAACACCGCTTTTCTTCTTTCAGCCAATTCATTTATGAGGAGTGGAAGGGACTGATTGATCCTACTCAGGCGGAGGCACTTACTCTTCTTCGACATGGAAACCCTGGAAGGCAAAATTTTGTTGCTTGGTTCATGGCTAAAGTAATTTTTCACATTCCCCTATTAAATACCTAGTTGAACATTTTATTAGTTAACCAAACAATTTCAATTAAACTTGTAGGGAAAAGATCGGAACATATCTATGGATGACGAATTGAGATGGGTTTCCATGGGTTTTAACCCTTCGGTCATGACATGTGAAAAGTATGATGTGAATGGGTATCGATTCCATACAGAGGAGCACCAGAACAACCGGCCTGATCCCAAAACTATAAATACTGGAGTGTACACCCCAGGTCAAAATGGAGTTCTGTATTACGGAAGGGTAGGAAAAATATACGAGCTTTCCTTCAGTCGTGGCCGCGAAACCCTAAGTCTCCCTGTGTTCAAATGCCGATGGTTCGACCCAGTAAAGGGGCTGAGACATACGCCTTCGTATGGTTTGGTCGAAGTTAAACCATCAACCGTCTATGCTGGAGCCGATCTCTTTATTGCGGCTACCCAAGCCACACAAGTTTATTATCTGCCTTACCCATGCCAGAAAGAATACCTAAAGGGTTGGGAAGTTGTGTTCAAGGTGTCGCCACATAGTAAGTTACCGGACCCGAACGATGACGATTATTACAACATTAACCCCATGACGTACGAGGGAGTGTTCTTTCAAGAGCAACCCGATGATGATGATGATGATGATGTGGTCAGAAGCGATTATGATGACTCCTTGGGTGATGATGATGTGGATCCAAACGATGACGATGCACGGAATGATGGTGAGACCATTGTTAATGAAAAAGACATACTTATGCTAGAAAAGTTGTTAAATGGAGACGATGATGACGAGGAAGAGCCTCCACCTCCGTCCGACAATGAAGATGATATGTGTGATAGTGATACTGACAGTGATGATTCGTATAGGTCCTAGCAGATGTACGTTTCATGTCTTTTTACTATGGGTTTATTAATATGCTTATTTATCAATGTCTTTTTTATATGGTTTTTTTCTTCCTTATTTTTATACTAATTGTTTATTCTCTTCTCAATGTAGGTTTGCTAAGCATGGGCAAGGGCAAGGCCGATGGCACGGGTTTACTAAGCAAACTCAAATCGTTTACTAGTCGGAGTGGTCGAGCCCGTAATATTCCGTCTCGACTACTTGAGGATGACTCTTCACAGGGAGGTCAAGGGAGAGGTGCCCCTAGAGGTGGAGGTGGTGCGGGGAGAGCCCCTAAAGGTGGAGGGGGTGCGGGGAGAGCCCCTAGAGGTGGAGGGGGTGGTCGGGGCCAGAAACAACGCTCCCTCATCGACTTAGGGGTGCCTTTTACAAGGCCCTCTTGTAGTGAGGTACCCTCCTCTAGTGACAGACCCTCCTGTAGTGAGGTACCCTCCTCTAGTGAGGTACCCTCTACTTAGGAGGAGGAGGTTCGCGAGGAGGTTGAGGAGGAGGAGGAGGAGGAGGAGGAGGAGGAGTTTGGGGAGGGGGAGGAGGTTGGTGGTGGCAGGGAGGGGGAGGAGGTTGGTGGTGGCAGGGAGGGGGAGGAGGTTGGTGGTGGCAGGGAGGGGGAGGGGGTTGGCAACAACAAGGGGTGGCTGCGTGGTCGAGCAAGACTCCCCCCCGAACCTGATACGGAGGAGCAGAAGTGGATCATTACGCCAAAGGGGAAAGAGTAAGTGCCTCTTAATCATATTTTAATTCTTTTGCTTGTAAACATGCTCATATTTTCTATTTTTTGTAGGGGCTGGGAGGTTCCTCCAAAAGCCCGTGTTCCGAACGGTGTCATCACTATCTTGCTGAAGGAATATTGGCCGGGGTTGTTCGTTCCAGACCCAGTCAAGCACCCGGAGCACCGGGTTTTGGCTATGACCTGGGACCACTACAAATTGGCTACCCATGCGGACTATCCGACACATGCTAAGGCCGTGGAAACAAATTTTTGGGTAAGTTCTCTTCAGAAGCATGAGTCTTGAGTTTCGTCCATAGTTTTTCATCGAATGGTTTGACTCATGGCTTCTTCCATTCTGTTTTCATGAATAACTGTAGAAATACTATCGAGCTCTTGAGGAGAACAAGCCCATTGCCGAGAAGCTGTTTCAGAGAGCTGCAAAGAAGCAGGCCCGCCAGATCCAGTACGAGGTGCGCTGGGTGGCCATCTCACAATATTATTACAACTATCGTGACATGAAGATGCCCAAGGATTTCGCGCGGGAGGAGAAGCTTACCTTGACTAAGGAGCAATACATGTTGGTAAGTATAACAGACTTTTCATTCCGATGTTTGTGTTAAATTTCATTGTTTCGTGTCAACATGCCACTATGCTTTCATTATGTAGGCGTGTCCTGGTTGGTGTTATGGAAAAAAGGAATCATGGGAGGCATTGGTTGATACATGGCTCGGTGATGATGAAAAGTGGGCTGCTAAAAGCATCCAAAACCGGGCTAATCGAGGAAATGACGGAACACATAGTCAGGGAAACCGGAACCATTGGGGCCACAAGAAAGTTCAGGTATATCTATGTACATGAAACATTTTTCTTCTTCTATGTATGACTAACCTCTGTTTGGTGCTGCTTGGTGGTGCAGGAGGAGAAACTGAAGTGGCCGCTCTCAGACATGGAAGCGTGGGAGCTAGCCCATGTGCGGACTAAGCCCAAGGAAGGCAAGGGCAAGTACTATGGCAAGTCCGGCGAGCACCTTGAGACCTACAAGAAGGTGTATAATCTGTACAATCCTGACACACCTGACCCCATAAAAGCGGCTACGGACGACAGGGCGGTGGTCGGCATAGGGCCGAAGAGTCATGGTCGACAGCGAGTTCTGGATGCTGTTGTCACTCCTTCTGTCTCCTACACACAGCTCCGAGTTACCAACCCAAGCCTGAGCCCGCAGCCGTGGACGACAAGTGCACACTCAATGTCCCTCCTAGCCCAGCAACACTCTGTAAGAGTTTTCCCTCTTATCTTCCTTTTTCTCATTTTATTTTCCACACCAGGATGTTCTTATGAGTTTCATCATGTTGTATTGAAGGCCTACATGGAGTACCAACGTCAGGAGACCATGGCGTGGAACGCGAGACTTGCAGCAGTCTCGGAACACGCCAGTCGCATGATGAAGGTTAGTTTAGCCCCTTTCATTTGACTTTCACATTTGCATTCTCATTTCTTCTAACCTTCGTGTGTGCTTGGTCAACTTACATGCAGCTCATTTTTGAGTCCATGGCGGCCGGAACGGTTCCTGTAATGGAACCACCACCACCACCTGCTGGAGGACAACCAATGCTGCTTACGTTTGAAGACTTTGTGGCACAACACTGTCCGACTCCGGTTAGTACATCCCCAAACTATCCAACTACTTATCGTGCATTCAACACTATCATATATCTCTTTAACATCTCTTTTCAAACATGCAGGGAACTAATCGATCCTACGTTGGTGGTGGTGCCAATTATGGCAGCACTCCCGAGTCACGGAGCCCGGTCACTCCAATCCACCGAGGAGGTGGCGGTCACGGTCTTGCCGGTAGCGCTGCTGGTAGTAATGACGACCTTGGCTTTGGCGATCTTGGCGGTCTTGGTGGTGGACCTCGTGATGCTTAAGCCTCTTGGTGGTGGTGGTCATGACTTATCTTTCATGCATTCATATTATGTTGTTCAGACATGTGTTGTGTTGTTTCGACGTATGTTTTATTGATTTCATGTATGTTGTGATGGTAATACTTATATTGTGGTGATAATGATGTGGATCTGTAATATATATATGCTGTGTACTATTTGTGATATATTTGTGCTGTATATTATCGAGAAATAAAACAAAAACAAAAAAAACAGCACCTATGCCGACGGTGTAACCGTCGGCGTAGTCCTGACTTCGGTGCACCAGAATCTGCCACGTGGCAGGTCTACGCCGACGGTTACACCGTCGGCATAGGTCCTGGCCTATGCCGACGGTGTAACCGTCGGCGTAGACCCTGACTTCGGTGCACCAGAAACTGCCACGTGGCAGGTCTACGCCGACGGTGTAACCGTCGGCGTAGACCTGCCACGTGGCAGTTTCCGGTTGGTGGTCGAACTCCGCCGTCGCCGTCAGCCGCCGTCACGTGAGAAAGGACGCCGACGGTCGTACGGCCGGAGGTCGGCATAGGGGACCTACGCCGACGGTTTTCCTACGCCGACGAAAACGCCCGGGTACGCCGACATTCGCGATCCCGATGGACCTACGCCGACGGGGGCCGTCGGCGTAGGGGTACGCCGACGGTATTCTGCCCTACGCCGACGGGGCCAGGCCGTCGGCAACGACCCTGATTCTGGTAGTGGGGGATTCTTTATTGTTGCATAGACCAGATTGCTCAGGATCCCGACTAAAATCAAATCTGAAGGATGGGCACGCAGTTGGATTCCCTCCCAACTATAGCCGTCTCATGCCTAGCACAACCCTTGTTAAAATGCCATGACATTACATGCTACTATCCATATACGGAGAGTGTGTTCTGATTTCCTAGGACTGAGTTTGTTATGTAGATTAACTAACACAATGTTCGTATGTTTTATATACAATAGTAACTATAACTATAGTGTATACCACATAAACCATATATTGGTTAAGTACTAGTGAGTCAAAGACATGTCTTAACAACCCGAGAAAATGCATGGTATGCATTCGAACGAGGGAGTACCACCAAAACCAGAAAAGGTTTTTTATGATGATGAACAATGTTAGATTACGTATTGTATTGTTGTGTTCAATTCCAGTGACAGAAAGGGACATGACACGTGTTGTATTGCTGTCATTAAGGGTAAAACGATGGGGTTCATTCATATTAATTGGATTTAGTTTGTCTACATCATGTCATCATCCTCCAAGCATTACTTCATTTTTACTTAATACTCTAGATGCATGCTGGATAGCGGTCGATGGGTGGAGTAATAGTAGTAGATGCAGGCAGGAGTCGGTATACTTGTTTATGGATGTGATGTCTATATACATGATCATTGCCGTGAATAAATATTGCATAACTATAAGCTTTTCTATCAATTGCCCAACAATAATTTATTTATCCATCGTATTCTTTCTTCGAGAGAGAAGCCTCTAGCGAACACTATGGCCCCCGGGTCTCCTCACAAATATAATTCAAAAACTATAAATACCTTGCTGCTATTATTTACTTTATTTTTATTTACAATTTATATTTATCAAATTATCTATCTATCACTACTTATCGCTTGCAAGTAACGGGTTCAAGGGGATTGACAAGCCTCTTGTCCGCGTTGGGTGCAAGTGTTTGCTCTTTTGTGCATAGGCGCTAAAGACGGGAGTTTGCGTGGTTCTCCTATTGGTTCGATAATCTTGGTTCTCACTGCGGGAAATACTTACCTCGACTGTGCTGCATCATCCCCTCCTCTTCGGGGAAAATCCCAACGCAGTTTACAAGTATCGGGAAGGATTTCTGACGCTCTTGCCGGGGAGCATCATCAAAATCCTATCAAGTGCCTTCTCACAAATTATCACTCACTTCTTGTGCTTTTTATTTGTTGTTATATTTTGCTTGTTATAAAAGTCAAAAATACAAAATATTTAGCTTTGCTAGTTTACTTGTTTGCTTGTTATCATGGTTGGTTCTTAATTAGTTTCATGTACCCCCGAGAATGAGGTGCTTAACTTTAAACAAAGGGGAGGAGAAACTCTAAAAGATGCTTGGCATAAGATTTGCAATGCTCAAATTAGATCAACTCATAAGCAATCCCCCAACATCTTGCTTCGTAATTTTTATGTGGGTAATACTACTTGGTATAGAGTTGTGCTTGATAATATTACCGGTGGTAATTTCTTAATGAGTCACACTTCGGATGCTTTCAAAGCCATGCAAAATTTAGTAGGGTTACCACCCCCTTCATTATCAATGAAACTACCTTAACTTTGGAGCGTGTTATGCAAAGGCTAGATATTATTGAAAATATAATGGTCACTAAAGAACAAATTGAGGAGTTGGATAAAAAGATTCATAATCATATTACTCAATTTTGATCAAAAGTAGGCATTACTTTGAAAGCATCAAAGGAAAAAAAGATACAATTATTAATGAGCAAGTGCAACAAAGCCTTAAAATAATTGATAAAATGGGCTCCGCATTCACTCCCTCTAAAACTAATGCTAGTGCCTCTCAAGGAAAAAAATCTAAGGTTATGTATGTCCTTAAGAATACTAGTATCACTCCTATCAAAAGAAATAAGGATCTTAAAATGATTAGTGTGCATCCTAATTTTATAAACATGATAAGAGATCTTATCATTAAGCCTTCTCCTTTCCATATAAAACACGGTTGCATAATTGAGGAGCTTGACACCAAGGATGACAACAATTGATACTATGCATTATGCCTAGCTAGGGGCATAAAAATAGCGCTTGCTGGGAGGCAACCCAATAGTTATCTTTAATTTTTGTTTTTACCTTCTGTCATAGTGTGATAACATGATTATTGCCACTCTATTGATTGTGTTTTTATGTTAAAATTAGTGTTTCTGCCAAGTAAAGCCTTTGGGATGACTTGAATGACAAGTATAATTGATACGGTGTAAAAACAAAAACTTCTCCGTCCAGTGCAGAATTTCTCTGATTTTACTGGAACATTTTTTTGATCTGAAAATTTTACACGGTGTTGGTATAAACATTACCCAGGTTGTAATAATTTTTTAGACTTTTTGGAGTTACATATGTATGGTGATTGTGCAGATCATTACAGACTATTCTGTTTTAGACAGATTCTGTTTTTGCTTGCATAGTTTGCTTGTTTTGATGATGTTATGGCTTGTATCGGGGGGTATAAACCATGGAGAAGTTAGAATACAGTACCTAAATTTTTTGATTACCTATCATACTAACAGAGCTCATGAGTTTTCTGTTGAGTTTTGTGTGCTGAAGTTTTCAAGTTTTGGGTGCTATCACGATGGATGAAAGAATAAGGAGCGGCAAAGAGCCTAAGCTTGGGGATGCCCATGGCACCCCATGGTAAATTCTAGGAAGACTCAAGCGTCTAAGCTTGGAGATGCCCCGGAAGGCATCCCCTCTTTTGTCTCAATCCATCAGTATGTCACTTGGAGCTACATTTTATGCATCACATGATATGCGTTTTGCTTGGAGCATCTTGTGTTTTAGTTTACCTTTGTTTTAGTTTTTGATACGTCTCCAACGTATCTATAATTTTTTATTATTCCATGCTATAATATTACTATTCTAGGATACTTTTTGGTTATTATTTACCAATTCATATTATGTTTGAGAACTAACCTATTAACCCAGTGCCCAGTGCCAGTTGCTGTTTTCTGCATGTTTTTTGCTTTTCAGGTTTACAGTACAAAACGAACTCCAATTGCCCCGAAACTTTTTATGATTTTTTCTGGACCAAAATAAGACTTGGAAGCTTCGGGAGGAGACCGGAGGCCGCACGAGGGAGCGAGCACACAACAGGGCCTGCCCAGGGGGGTGGTCTTGCCCTGTTATGTGGTGGCCCGCTCGGGCGTCCCCCGACTCCCCTCTCGGGCCTATAAATTCTAATAAATCCCCAAAACCCTAGAGAGCCTCCCGAAATACTTTTTCCGCCGCCGCAAGTCTCTGTTCCACCATGTGCCCATCTAGAAGCCTGTTCCGGTGTCTTGTCGGAGGGGGGATCGATCACGGAGGGCCTCTACATCAACCTTGCTGCTCCCATGGTGATGTGTGAGTAGTTCCCTACAGACCTACGGGTCCGTAGTTAGTACCTAGATGGCTATCTCTCTCTTGATCTTCAATACAAAGTTCATCGTATCTTCGCGGTGATCTATTCGATGTAATCACTTTGTGCGGTGCGTTTGTTGGGATCCGATGAATTGTGGGCTTATGTTCAGATTATTCTTGAAAAATATTTGAGTCTTCTCTGAATTCTATTATAATTCTTATTTGCATGATTATTATAGCTTCGTAAATCTCTCCGATCTATTGAAATAGTTTGGCCAACTAGATTGATATTTTTTCAGTGAGAGGGGTGCGTTGTAGTGGGTTCAATCTGGCGGTGCTCTATATCCCAGTGACAGAAGGGGACAAGACACGTCTTTGTATTGTTGCCACTAAGGATAAAACTATGGGGTTAATTCATATTGATTGAGTTTTCATTGTCTACATCATGTCATCGTTCTCCAAGCATTACTCTGTTTGTCGTGAACTTAATACTTAGAGAGGCAAACATAGAAGCGCTCTCGACATGGAGTAATAGTAATAGGTGCAAGCAGGAGTCAACCTATTTGCTTATGGACGTCATACCTATATATACATGATCATTGCCGTGAATAAATATGGCATAACTATGCGCTTTTCTATCAATTTCCCAACAGTAATTTATTTACCCACCGTATGCCTACTACATGAGAGATGCCACTAGAGAACACTACGGCCCCCGGGTCAATTTACTTGTATATTTACAAAAGCTTTCATTACCTTGCTGCAATTTATTTGCTTTTATTTTATTTTGTAATTTACAATTATCAACTATCATCTACACACTTCATGTGCTTGCAAATAACGAGTCCAAGGGGATTGATAACCCTCTTGCCTGCGTTGGGTGCAAGTGTTTGCTTTTTTGTGTGCAGTTGCTGAAGACGGGGGTTGTGTGCTACTTCTATTGGATCGATAACCTAGCTTGGTTCTCACTGAGGGAAATACTTATCTATATTGTGCTGCATCACCCGTTCCTCTTCGCGGAAAACCCAACGCAGATCACAAGTATCAGTTTTCCACAATCATTGTTTGCTGGACACGCCTACTTGAGAGGGATACATGTTCACCATGATTTTTTAGAATACTCTATGTGCCTCAGTTATATATTTACAAAAGCTTTCATTACCTTGCTGTCATTTATTTGCTTTTATTTTATTTTGCAATTTACAATTATCAACTATCATCTACACACTTCATTTGCTTGCAAATAACGAGTCCAAGGGGATTGACAATCCTCTTGCCCGCGTTGGGTGCAAGTGTTTCCTTCTTTGTGTGCAGTCGCTAAAGACGGGGGTTGCGCGCTACTCCTATTGGTTCGATAACCTTGGTTCTCAAGGAGGGAAATACTTATATATATTGTGTTGCATCATCCGTTCCTCTTCACGGAAAACCCAACACAGATCACAAGTACCAGGAAGGATTTCTGGCGCCGTTGCCGAGGAGTATCAGCAACCTACTATCAAGTACCTTCACACAAATTATCATTAAATTCTTCTACTTTTTATTTGCTTTTATATTTAGCTTGTTTCATAAAAAATCAAAAATACAAAAATATTTATCTTTGCTAGTTGCTAGTTTACTTCTTTGCTTGCTAGTTTACTTGTTCTGCTTGTTACTTTGCTTGCTCGGCCACCATGTCTCAAGATACTACTAAGTTGTGTTACTTCTCAAATACTAATAACAATGATTTTATTAGTACACCAATACCACCCGCCACTAGTGTGGAGTTTTATGATATTAATGCTGCATTGCTAAATCTTGTCATGAAAGAACAATTTTCAGGAAGCCCTAATGAGGATTCCGCTGCTCATCTTAATACCTTTGTTGAATTATGTGATATGCAAAATAAAAAGGATATGGATAATGATGTCGTCAAATTAAAATTATTTCCTTTTTCACTACGAGATAAAAGCTAAGGCTTGGTTTTCATCTTTACCACGTAATAGTATTGGAACATGGGATAAGTATAAAGATGCTTTCATTGCAAAGTATTTTCCTCCTACTAAGATCATCTCCCTTAGAAATCAAATTATGAATTTTAAACAACATGATCAAGAACATGTTGCACAAGCTTGGGAGAGGATGAAATTGATGATTAGAATTTGCCCTACTCAGGGTTTAAACTTGTGGATGATTATCCAAAATTTCAATGTTGGACTAAAATTTGTGTCTAGAAATCTTCTAGATTCTGCTGCAGGTGGTACCTTCATGGAGGTGACATTAGGAGATGTCGCCAAACTTCTGGACAACATCATGACAAACTACTCTCAATGGCATACCGGAAGAGCTCCAACTGGTAAGAAGGTAAGTTATGTCGAAGAAATCACTACTTTGAGTGAAAAAGTGGATGCTCTTATGAAAATGGTTGCTAGAAAAAATGTTCATATTTATCCCAATGATGTGCCTTTGTCTACCTTGATTGAGCAAAATGATGATGCTATTGATGTGAACTTTATCTCGCGAAACAATTTCGACAACAATGCTTATAGAGGAAATTTCAATGCTAGAACGTATCCCGGTAATTTCTCTAATAATTATGGCAATTCTTATGGAAATTATTCTACAAATAATAATAGGATATCCTTTGATCTGGAGAACAACATTAAAGAATTTATTAGTTCTCAAAAGATTTTTAATACTATGGTAGAAGAAAAGTTGCATAAAGTTGATGATTTGGCTAAAAACATGGATATGATTGCTCTTGATGGGGAAACTCTTGAAAATAAAACTTTGTCATCCAAGCATGATTTTAATGAGACTATTAAATCTATCCAAATATATATTAATGAAAGTAAGGAGAGGACCGCTAGGTTGAAAGCTAAGCGAGAATTCTTAGAAAAAGCTCTTCCACCCGGTTTTTACCGGAATCATGATGAAGATCTTAAAATGGTTGGTACTTCTCCTATTGAATTTGTGTTTACTAATCTGAAAATAAATGATAAAGGGACTGGAGATGAGTCAACCTTAGCTAGAAGGCGTTCCGTTTGCTTGGAGGGTGATGATTCTAATGAAACAATTGAAAAAAAGTGGGTTTGGAGAGGGTAAAACTTTAAATAGTGATGTCCCCACTATCTTGGATTACAAGGAATTTAATTATGAAATTTGCTCTTTAGTAGAATTTATTTCCTTTTTGCAATCCATTATTAGCTCACCCAGTGCTTATGAACAAAATAAAGATTTTACTCAACATATAGTAGAAGCGATGATAAAAGCTTATGATGAGAAACTTGAGCTAGAAGTTTCTATTCCTAGAAAGTTGCATGATGAATGGGAACCTACTATCAAAATAAAACTGAAAGAATATGAATGCAATTCTTTGTGTGACCTTGGTGCTAGTGTTTCAACAATACCTAAGTCTCTTTGTGATGTGCTTGGTCTCACCGATATTCAAGATTGTTCCCTACACTTGCATCTTGCGGATTCACCATCAAGAAACCTTTGGGTGGAATAAATGAAGTGCTTATTATTACAAATAGAAATTATGTGCCTGTAGATTTCATTGTGCTTGATATTGAACGCAATCCTACTTGTCCAATAATACTTGGAAGACCTTTCTTACGAACTATAGGTGTAATTATTGATATGAAAGAGCGAAACATAAGGTTCCAATTTCCATTAAAGAAAGGGATGGAACACTTCCCTAGGAAGAGAATAACATCAACTTATGAATCTATCATGAGGTCTACTTATGGGTGGAGTATCAAAGATGACAACACTTGAAATTATGCAATATGCCTAGCTAGGGGCGTAAAAGAATAGCGCTAGTTGGGAGGCATCCCAATAGTTATCTTATTTTCTTGCTTTTTTACTTTCTGTTTTTTTTTTATAAAATGATTATTGCCTCTGTGATGATTGTGTTTTTATGTTTAAATTAGTGTTTGTGCCAAGTAAAGCCTTTGGGATGACTTACATGATGAGTAGAATTGATACGGTGCAAAAACAGAAACTTTAGCGTTCAGTGCAGATTTCTCTGATTTTACTGGAACGTCTTTTTGATCTGAAACTTTTACACAGTATTGCTATACAAATTATTCAAGTTTTCCTAATTGTTCAGAATTTTTGGAGTTACAGAAGTATATATTCTCTATAGATCTTTACAGACTGTTCTGTTTTAGACAGATTCTGTTTTGCTTGCATAGTTTGCTTGTTTTGATGATGCCATGGATTGTATCGGGGGGGTATAAGCCATGGAGAAGTTAGAAATACAATACCTTATATAATAGTAAAATAAGAATCAATTTATAACAATACCTAAAATACTTTATAGGTTTACCATACTAACGGATCTCACGAAGGTTTTGTTGAGTTTTCAAGTTTTGGGTGATATCACGATGGATGAAGGAATAAGGAGCGGCAAGAGCCTAATCTTGGGGATGCCCAAGGCACCCAAGGTAATATTGTAGGAAGACTCAAGCGTCTAAGCTTGGGGATGCCCTAGAAGGCATCACCTCTTTCGTCTCAATCCATCGGTATGTCACTTGGAGCTATATTTGTATTCATCACATGATATGAGTTTTGCTTGGAGCGTCGTTTTCTTTAGTTTGCTTTTTTTTCCACAATCATTGTTTGCTGGACACACCCACATGATAGAGGCAAAAGGTCACCATGATTTATTATAATACTCTTTGTGCTTCACTTATATCTTTGAGCTTAGCAGTTGCTCAAGTACTTCACTTATATCTTTTAGAGCACGGTGGCGTATAGATTTTATAGAAATAATTGCACTCTCGTTCTTCACTTATATTTGTTTGAGAGTTAATAAATAGTGACGATAATTTGCATGGGTTATAAGACTAGGCCAAAAATAATAGGTATCCAATGAGTGCATAATCAAAACCACATGTAGCACATAAAAGAGAAATTGTGGGTTAATGATATTAATGTGGTAATGTGAAAGGGCATGAGTGCATGATCATTGGTTATTAAGAATATTGTGAATTAGAGAGTGTTAACTTGCTGCTCGTCTAAATATTTTTTATGGCATGGTGATGATGTGTGAGCATACTTATTCTCGTTGAAATCCTAATGTTGTTTAAGTCGGAGGCGCGCGATGGTTAACTCCTCCCAACCTCCTCCCGAGGGGCATGCGAGTAGTACTTTGCTTCAAGAGAGCTAATAAAACCTTGCAATAAGTATGTGAGTTCTTTATGACTAATGTGAATCCATGGATGTACGCACTCTCACCACTTCATATTTGCTAGCCTCTTCGGTACCGTGCATTGCCCATTCTCACCTCGAGGATCGTTGCAACCTTCGCCGGTGCATCCAAACCCCGTGACATGATACGCTGTGTTGCATATAAACCTCATTATATCTTCCGCAAAACAGCCACCATACCTACCTAGTATGGTATTTCCATAGCCATTCCGAGATATATTGCCATGCAACTTCCACCGTTACATCATATGACTACTACTTTCATTGCCATATTGCTTTGCATGATCATATAAGCTGACATAGTATTTGTGGCAAAGCCACCATTCATCAGTTTTTATGCATGTTACGCTTGATCATTGCACATCCTGGTACACTGCCAGAGGCATTGATATAGAGTCATACTATAGTTTTTCATATTGAGTTGTAAGTAAATAAAAGTGTGATGATCATCATTATTAGGGCACTGTCTCGGTGAGGAAAGGATGATGGAGACAACGATTCCCCCACAAGTCGGGATGAGACTCCGGACGGAAAATAAAAGAGAGAAAAAAAGAAAATGGAAAAGAAAAAGAAAAAGGAAATGAAAAAAGGGGGGACCAAAATAAAAAGAGAAAGAAGAAAAAAGAATAAATGAGAGAAAAGAGAGAAGGGACAGTGCTACTATTTCTTTTTCCACACTTGTGCCTCAAAGTAGCACCATGTTCTTCATAGAGAGTCTCTTGTTTTGTCACTTTCATATGCTGGTAGCAATTTTTAATTATAGAACTTGGCTTGTATATTCCGATGACGGGCTTCCTCAAATGCCCGAGGTCTTCATGAGGAAGCAAGTTGAATGCACACCCACTTAGCTTCAGTTGAGCTTTCATACACTTATAGCCTGAGGTATATTTTGAAACTTGATGATTATGTTACTTATGTTTATAAGTATTACTATGTTGATGTTTAATAATTCATTGTTTCTCAATGATCATACCTGCAATAGATTACATGTTCCGTACCATGTCACATCAAAAATTATGTTTTTATCATTTACCTACTCGAGGACGAGCAGGAATTAAACTTGGGGATGCTGATAAGTCTCCAACGTATCTTTAATTTTTTATTGTTCCATGCTATAATATTATCACTGAAGGATTCTTTTTGGGTATTTATCGCCCAATTCATATTATTTTTTAGCACTAACCTATTAACCCAGTGCCCAGTGCCAGTTGCAGTTTTCTGCATGTTTTTGGCTTTTCAGGTTTACGGTACCAAACGAAGTCCAATTGCCGAGAAACTTTTTTATGATTTTTTCTGGACCAAAAGAAGACCTGGAAGCTTCGGGAGGAGACCGGAGGCCGCACGAGGGAGCGAGCACACAACAAGGCGCG
This sequence comes from Elymus sibiricus, assembly GCA_039707655.1. Classification (NCBI taxonomy): domain Eukaryota; kingdom Viridiplantae; phylum Streptophyta; class Magnoliopsida; order Poales; family Poaceae; genus Elymus; species Elymus sibiricus. The sequence goes on from CM077671.1 coordinate 347,562,574, forward strand.
CCTAGGGGGTGGCTGCGCCTTGTTATGTGGTGGCCCCCTCGTGTGTCCCCCGACGCCCCTCTCTGGCCTATAAATTCTAATAAATCCCAAAAACCCTAGAGAGCCTCCCGAAACACTTTTTCCGCCGCCGCAAGTCTCTGTTCCGCCATGCTTCCATGGTGATGTGTGAGTAGTTCCCTACAGACCTATGGGTCCGTAGTTAGTATCTAGATGGCTATCTATCTATCTCTCTCTTGATCTTCAATACAAACTTCACCGCATCTTTGCGGTGATCTATTCGATGTAATCACTTTGTGCGGTGCGTTTGTTGGGATCCGATGAATTGTGGGCTGATGTTCAGATTATTCATGAAAAAGATTTGAGTCTTCTCTGAATTCTATTATGATTCTTATTTGCATGATTATTATAGCTTCGTAAATCTCTCCGATCTATTGAAATAGTTTGCCTAGTTAGATTGATATTTCTTCAGTGAGAGGGGTGTGTTGTAGTGGGTTCAATCTGGCGGTGCTCTATATCCCAGTGACAGAAGTGGACAAGACACGTCTTTGTATCGTTGCCACTAAGGATAAAACGATGGGGTTAATTCATATTGATTGAGTTTTCTTTGTCTACATCATGTCATCGTTCTCCAAGCATTACTCTGTTTGTCATGAACTTAATACTTAGAGAGGCAAGCATAGAAGCACTCTCGACGTGGAGTAATTGTAATAAGTGCAGGCATGAGTCGGCCTATTTGCTTATGGACGTTATGCCTATATATACATGATCATTGCCGTGAATAAATATTGCATAACTATGCACTTTTCTATCAATTGCCCAACAGTAATTTGTTTACCCACTGTATGCCTACTACATGAGAGATGCCACTAGAGAACACTACGGCCCCCGGGTCTATTCACTTATATATTTACAAAAGCTTCCATTACCTTGCCGCCATTTATTTTATTTTATTTTATTTTGCAATTTACAATTATCAACTATCATCTACACACTTCATTTGCTTACAAATAACGAGTCCAAGGGGATTGACAACCCTCTTGCCTGCGTTGGGTGCAGGTGTTTGCTTTTTTGTGTGCAGTTGCTGAAGACGGGGTTGTGTGCTACTCCTATTGGATCGATAACCTAGCTTGGTTCTAACTGAGGGAAATACTTATCTGCATTGTGCTGCATCACCCGTTCCTCTTCACGGAAAACCCAACACAGATCACAAGTATCAGTTTTCCACAATCATTGTTTGCTGGACACACCTACTTGAGAGACATACATGTTCACCATGATTTTTTAGAATACTCTATGTGCCTCACTTATATCTTTTGAGCTAAGAAGTTGCTCTAGTGCTTCACTTATGTCTTTTAGAGCACGGTGGCGTATTGATTTTATAGAAATAATTGCATTCTCGTTCTTCACTTAAATGTGTTTGAGAGTTTAATATATAGTGACGGTAATTTGCATGGGTTATAAGAGTAGTCCAAAAATAATAGGTATTCAAGGAGTGCATAATCAAAACCTTCATGTAGCACATAAAAGATAAATTATAGGTTAATGATATTGATGTGGTAATATGAAAGGGCGTGGGTGCGTGGTTGTTGGTTAGTAGGAATATCGATAATTAAACGGTGTTAATTTGTTGTTCATCTAAATATTTGTTATGGCATGATTATGATGTGTGATCATTCGTATTCCTCGTTGAAATCCTAGTGTTGTTTAGGTCGGGGGCGCGATGGTTAACTCTTACCAACCTCCTCCCTAGGGGCATGCGAGTAGTACTTTGCTTCGAGAAAGCTAATGAAGCTTTGCAATAAGTATGTGTGTTATTTATGACTAATGTGAACCCATGGATGTACGCACACTCACCTTTTCATAATATACTAGCCTCTTCGGTACCGTGCATTGCCCATTCTCACCTCGAGGATCAGTGCAGTTTTCGCCGGTGCATCCAAACCCCGTGACATGATACGCTCTGTTGCACATAAGCCTTATTATATCTTCCTCAAAATAGCCACTATACCTACCTATTATGGCATTTCAATAGCCATTCCAAGATATATTGCCATGCAACTTCCACCGTTACATCATATGACTTGTGCACTCATTGTCATATTGCTTTGCATGATCATGTAGCTGGCATAGTATTTGTGGGAAAGTCGCCGTTCATCATTGTTTACATGTTACGCTACATCATTGCACATCCTGGTACACTGCCAGAGGCATTCATATAGTCATATTGTTTAGTAGTTTTTCATATCGAGTTGTAAGTAAATAAAAGTGTGATGATTATCATTTTAGAGCACTGTCTCGGTGAGGAAAGGATGACGGAGACAATGATTCCCCCACAAGTCGGGATGAGACTCCGGATGAAAAATAAATAAATAAGAAAAAGGAAAAAAGAGAAAAGGAGAAACGAAAAAATAGGAGAAAGAAAAAGAAGAAAAGAGAAAAAAGAAATAAATGAGAGATAAATAGAGAAGGGACAGTTCTACTACCTCTTTCTCCACACTTGTGCTTAGAGAAAGCACCATGTTTTTCATATAGAGAGTCTCATGTTTTGTCGTTTTCATATGCTAGTAGGAATTTTTTATTATAGAACTTGGCTTGTATATTCCGATGACGGGCTTCCACAAATGCCCAAGGTCTTCATGAATAAGCAAGTTGGATGCACACCCACTTAGTTTCATTTGAGCTTTCATACACTTATAGCTCTAGTGCATCCGTTGCATGGCAATCCCTACTCCTCGCATTGATATCGATTGATGGGCATCTCCATAGCCCGTTAATTCACCTAGTTGATGTGAGACTTTCTTCTCCACTTTTACCCCTTTGAAACCTACTACCATATTCTATTCCACCTATATGCTATGTCCATGGTTCATGCTCATGTATTGAATGAGGTATAAAATGTTTAAGCACGTGAAAATGTACGATCCAATTGCTTGGCTTAACAACGTGGTGCTTGACATTTGCATTTATATGGTGAAGACGGAGTCATGCCATGCTAATATGATAAAATGAATGTGGGGGTAAACATTCTTTAAGGATCGTATATTTTGAAAGTTGATGATTATTTTACTTATGCTTATGGATATTACTATGTTAATGTTTATTGATTCATCGTTTCTCAATGATCATACCTGAAAGGATTACATGTTGGGTAGCATGTCACATCAAAAATTCTGTTTTTATCATTTACCTACTCGAGGACGATTAGGAATTAAGCTTGGGGATGCTGATACGTCTCCAACGTATCTATAATTTTATATTGTTACATGCTATTATATTCTCATTCTAGAATACTTTTAGGCATTTACTTGATGTTTTACATTATTTTTTAGCACTAACCTATTAACCGAGTGCCAAGTGCAAGCTGTTGTTTTCTGCATGTTTTTGGCTTTTTAGGAATACTATACCAAACAAAGTCCATATACCCCGAAACTTTTTGATGATTTTTTCTGGATCAAAATAAGACCTGGAACCTTCAGAGGAAAACCGGAGGGCACACGAGGTGCCCCCAAGCCAACAGGGCACGCCCAGGGGGTGGCCGCACCCTGATGGCTTGGGGCCACCTCCCCGCTCTCCTGGCCCTGATAACTGGCCTATAAATTCTCAAATATTCTGAAAACCCTAGAGAGCCTCCTGAAACAATTTTTCCACCGCCGCAAGTCTCTGTTCCGCCTTGTGCCCATCTGGAGCCATGTTCCGGTGCCCTGCCGGAGGGGGGGATCGATCACGGAGGGCCTCTACATCAACCTTGTTGCTCCCATGGTGATGTGTGAGTAGTTCCCCGCACACATACGGGTCCGTAATTAGTACCTAGATGGTTATCTCTCTCTCTCTCTCTCTCTCTGTTCTTCATTACCAAGATCACCGCGATTCCCGCGGTGATCTATCTTTTGTAATCAATCTTTCGGTGTGTTTGTTGGGATCCGATGAATTGTGGGTTTATGTTCAGATTATTCATGAAAAGATATTGAATACTTGCTGGCATTTTATTTACATGATTGTTATAGCTTTGTAATGCTCTCTGATCTATCGGTTTTGTATGGCCAACTAGATTGATTTATCTTCAAGTGGGAGTGGTGCGTTGTAGTGGGTTTAATCTTGCGGTGCTCAATCCCAGTGACAGAAAGGGACATGACACGTATTGTATTGCTGTCAGTAAGGGTAAAATGATGGGGTTCATTCAGATTAATTGGATTTACGTCTACATCATGTCATCATCCTTCAAGCATTATTCCGTTTTTACTTAATACTATAGATGCATGCTGGATAGAGGTCGTTGGGTGAAGTAATAATAGTAGATGCAAGCAGGAGTCGGTCTACTTGTTTATGGACGTGATGCCTATATACATGATCATTAGCGTGAATAAATATTGCATAACTATGCGCTTTTCTATTGATTGCCCAACAGTAATTTGTTTACCCACCATATGCTTTCTTCGAGAGAGAAGCCTCTAGCGAACACTATGGCCCCCGTGTCTCCTCACAAATATAATTACAAAAACTCTAAATACCTTGCTGCCATTATTTACTTTTCATTTATTTATATTTTATATTTATTAAAATATCTATCTATCACTACTCATCGCTTGCAAGTAACGAGTTCAAGGGGATTGACAACCCTCTTACCCGCGTTGGGTGCAAGTGTTTGCTCTTTTGTACGTAGGCGCTGAAGACGGAAGTTTGCGTGGTTCTCCTATTGGTTCGATAACCTTGGTTCTCATTGAGGGAAATACTTACCTCTACTGCGCTGCATCATCCCCTCCTCTTCGGGAAAAATCCCAACGCAGTTTACAAGTAGCAGATACCACGGGCACCCATCCCCTCGAAAATGAGCACGGGTGCACAACGAGCACCCAGGTTTGATATCCCTAACTTTCAGAATTTTTCTGATCTTTTTTCAATACTACTTTCATATAGGGTTGCGTGGCTCCAATGCATTTCCTTAGTAACTGATCCTTTTGTAGGACACCTCAAGAGGGGCAGGGGGTTCCTGCATTTCATTTAGAAGAAGAGAATTGCCCGGTTAATCAGGTATAACCTGGCGAAAACCCGATACAAACACACACACCTGCCACTCGATTGATAAGGGACAATCGCACAAAAACTCCCGACCACACGATTGATTAAGGGACAATCGTGCAAAGACCCCAACCACATGATTGATAAAGGGACAATCATGCAAAAACACAACCATGACAAACCTCGGCACCCTCGAAGCACCGGAATGCCACCAGCCACCAACATGGAGCAAAACCACAACCCCACCACATAAGGCCATCGCCGCACCACAACCCGTGGCCGCCGCCCCGGCATCCAACCAAAAAACTCGAGACTGCCGTCTCGACCTCCTCCATCCCGCCGACGAGGCCAAACCACATGATACGAGCCTAGCCAACAGACAAATGTTGGGCCAGCAAACGCGACGCCCCCAAGGGAGAAAACGACGAAGACGCCGCCGTCGCCTGCTTCAGACAAAGACGGAGCAAGATTTTGACCCAGAGAGCCCAGAGGAATGGGGCAACAGAGAGGTTGGAGTTCCGCGGTGGCGCCTCCAAGGAGGAGAATGACGTCCAAAGACACCGCCGCCGCCGGCACCAATCGAGGTGAACACTAGGTTTTCACACGGAACAAGCCAACGAACACAAGACACGCCCGCATCCAAAACATGCCAGCCTAAGCCTGGCAATCTCCACGTCCAAGCCAAGCCACCGCCAAGTCGAAGAACACCGCCGACGTCTGCCTCCCTATCACAACAGCCAGCATCAGGACGACCCCTCATGTCTCCGAGCTACTGCCCGCACCCCGGCACCAGATCTGCCCATGTCGGGGCCACCACGAGCGATGCCGCCGCGCCGCCGTCCTCGATCCGTGGCTCGCCGCCACACCATGGATCCATTGGCACCAGCAGGAACTCACACCGTCGCGGCACCGCCGCGCCACCATCCAAGAGTGGCGGCTCGCTGCCTCCACCGCAGCTCCCCCGGTCGAGGGAGGGGACCCCAGGCACCCCGCGCGCACCCACAGTCGCCGAACACCGGAGCGTCGCCACCGTAGCACGCCGGAGCGCCTCCACCGCGAGATCCAGAAGCCCTGCACCAGATCGACGATGGCCAGCCTCAGCGCCCCCCCCCCCCCCCCCCCGGCCAATCAAGGGAGAGGGGGAACAGCGCCGCCGCCCTGGCTTGCCCGCGCCAGTCGAGACGCAGCCGCCGCCGGATACGAGCCTCAGTCCGGGGCCGAAGGCACGCGGTGCGCGACGAGGGAGCCCCGCCACCGCCGTCCGCGGAGCGGGCTTTGCCCGTCGGCATCCTCCGGCGGCGGCGGGTGGAGCGAGGGAGGAGAGGGGAACGTGGGCGGCGGCAGCTGGGTTATCACCCGAGCCCCCAGCACCCCCCCCCCCCCCCCCCCCCCCCCCCGAGGAGCGACGCGAGCGAGAAGAAGTGTTGAAGTTAACTCTTGATTCTCTCCTTTAGTAACTGCTCCTTGTTATGTATATATTCTAGGCATTTTCCACCAGCTCATCGGAAAGTTACGTGACGTGAAGGCTGTGATGCAATGGCCGACATCAAATCGTGATTAGAGGGGCCACTATAGCCAATAATGTTGGTGGATCAGAAGAGGCGGTGCGTCACTGTGTACTGCCAGCTGTTGCATTTAGGGTTCGCACAAAATTGTTCGGGACGCAGTACGTATTCCTACAGGCGGTACGGCTCCAACTCCAATCTGACGAAGAACAAGAGCTAGCCTGCCACTAATTGAATGCCCATGCAGGATGGACCTCTACCTAATGCCACAGCTACATTTACCCCAACCTCCTCAATTATCAACGCCAAATGATATACCACTGGTATATATATACTACTGGAGTAGAATTCTAATTTACAGATAGCTAGGTGCGTGTAAATATTTAGAGCTGAAACAATAATACTGTTATGTTCAGAAGTGAGATTAACTGAGACAGTTTTTGTCCAAGAGTCAATAACTGTCTTTTGTCACAGTAGAAATGGCTCTCTTGTATATAAACAAATGATCTCACCATAAACATCTTTTGTCTAAGCTAGTAGAGTACAACGGGCGATGGCAAGGCATCACTTGGAAAGATGCTAGCTACTCCACAATGACAAACCTCTCTGCTTCTACTGCTAATTAATTAATAACTCTAGTTGCTAGTACTTCACTGATCTCTACTACTGCATGCATGCATGCCACCAGACAAGGGGATGGATCACTGGATCATCCAACATCTCAAACTCATCTGGTGCTTCCCTTCAACTCAGTCACCACCCAGGCCAGCATTATTTCCTCCCCTGCTAGTCACAACAAACCCAAAAAAAAAAAGAGTATCAAGTACTGTACTGATTTTTATTGCCAAAAAAATTAAAAATGTATGCGTTCCACAGGGTGCTAGTGATTGATTTTAGTTTCACGGTTGTATATATGATGCCTACTTTTACTGGAACTTAAGTGCAGAACCATATCATTTTACCTAGACGTCGTCAAATGTAGGGTCCTTGCTCTCACTGCTGGAAAGAGCACATGTAGTTACTGAACACCACTTGATTGAACAGTTCGTGCCTCGGCTCACCTACTGTTTGCATCATGTAGCTGCTGCTGCTGCTGCCGTTGTCCTGGAAAATCATGCACACATGGGCGGCCTCATCAGCCCGGCCGGCATGCACATTCCACAGTGCTTTGGAATTGGGTCCCGAATGATCGATCGATCATGTAGAGAGGGAGAGAGAGAAAGTGGCCAAACCTGGGTGCCTTGAAGTGAGTAGGGTGGGGAGGACGAGGAGGTGACTGTGTCCATCATGGCCTGAGACGGAGCTGGGCTAGACGATCTGTTCATGGGAGGATCGGTAGGCAATGCAGCTGCCTCATGGAACATGCCTTCAATCTTCTGAAACAATAAAGTTGTATCCAAAAGGTGTAAGTCTTTAAATAAAAGGGATAAGAAAAGACATGTTTTTAAACAAGAAAGGAATCATGGAATATATGGTCGACACAATGATTGTATATATTTGAGCATAGTGGTTAACCCATACTTGTGATTGGTCACTGAAGGCAGCCTCACTCTCCATGCCAAAACCATACACCACAGGGCTCAGGGAAGCAATCCTCATGGACAGGAACTGCATCACAAATGACAACTTATTATTAATTAGCCAACGAAATCTCCAAGGCTTAAGTGCTTCTCCCATACAAATATTGACTTTTCTTTTCCTAACTTCAGTACCTCAACTTGGTTTTGCAGTGACTGCACATAGTTGATGATCTCATCCAAAATGAGGGCCTTCCCAGTGACCTATACACAAATAAGTGCACATTTTTTCCATCTAAAGTTAGTATCATATGCACAACAAGGTATTTTAAATGCAGTGGTAATTTCAATTAGGAGTAGTCAACTAACTTATAACCTTGTCACAGCCAGGGACCAGGGACTGCAGCATCCTCATCCTCTCACTGATCCTCTCCCTCCTCACCTGAAGCAAGAAAACAAAATGCCACAGCATATGAGTTACAAAAAGAGGCCCAAAGAACCAAGCTAAGCTAGGTACACAAGGCACAAGCACCACACAAGGGAAAAGATAGTGAAGAACAGCAGTACCCTCTCTGAAAGGCTGTGGCTATCTGTTGCCTGCCCTCTCCTTGCCCTCACATGGATGTACCCCTTTGGTTCCTCCTCCTCCTCATCCATCTCCTTGCCCTGCTTTTTGCCTCCTCTCTTCCTGCTACTCTCCTTGGTTTCCTAAATTAATTTTTCAGTCACAAACAATACAGTCCATAAGCAACATGTGTACTGAGAAATGAATGTGTTTGTGAACAATCATGGAAGGTTCAACTTCAACCAATCTGCTATAACATGGATGCTACCTTGGAGTGGGCAGAGTTGAGGCTGGCAGTGTCTTCCTTGGGCTTCCTCTTCTTCTCCGCAGAAGCAGTGGCCACAAGAGGGGTGTCAAGAACCACAGAGGAGCCCTCCCGTGAGGCTGCTGCTGCTGCTGCATCCTCAGGGTTGCCATGGCAAAGCAAGAAGCTGCCGGCATTGGTGAGGCCATACTCCATCTGCTGCGGGAGGTGCGAGAATCCTGCCATTTCTCAACGCCGACTAGCTAGCGAGCTACCGCCCCCTTGTGTTGGATGGAGATGAGGTTTTCTTGGCGAGGAGGAGGGGTTCAGAGAAGAGCCAACAGCAAGTTTTTGGCTCCTTGATGTCCCTGCTGCTGGTTTATATAAAAGTTGGGGAGGGGTATAATGGTAGAGAGAGAGGATGAGGAGGGTGAGAGTCTGAAAGATGCTGCATGATAAGACCAAATCATCACTGCATCTCTATTAATGGGGAAGATGGCAGTGTGGGCAGTGTTGAGAAAGGGCCCCCATGTCTCTTGTTGTAGGATGCTGGAAATTAATAATGGGGGAGATGCCCATCCATCATCTATGTGATTTTAGTTGATAGGAATTTCTTGTGGGGTGGGGGCTGGGGGGTGTTTTTATCTGATATAGGTAGGAGCCCCTTTCTCTTTTCTGTCTCCCAAGTTGAGTGTTCATGGAAGCACACAACACATTTTTCCTAGTACTTTGGCCACAGCTACACATTTTAATTCCCTATAATATTACCATCTTAATTTGTATAGCTTGTTCAATTGACTATTACTAATATATCTTCTTGTCTGTCTCAGAAAGAAGCATCTGCCTTCAAATCCACCTACCTTCTGAAACATAACCTGCAAAGGTAACTAAGTGCTCCTAGAAGATAACCTGTGCTGTGCATATAAAGGCGCTGCATCAATAACTGCAAGCTGAAAGCCTGAAACCCCCATGACAGTGAGTATTAAGTATTAACTACATAATACTCAAGTGCTGTGACAGATTTGTTTCGGACGCTAGTCAAAAGAGTCTTCTCGGTGGGAATACTACCGCTTCCATGTATGTCAGTCGGCGGGCACGTGTTAATTTTCTTTCCGTTTGTGGTTTTGTCCGCCTTGCAGAATGGAGATAGTACTTTCCTGGGAATCGTTTGATCACAAGGAGGAACTGTCTGGATGAAATAGGATGAAGTATACGGTTTTGCTAAATCTCAGTCAGCTAAGCATAATAAATAGTATTATGTGCATCAACTTACTAACCGGAAAATTAAGTAGAACCTCCTCTTTGAAACAGAAATTGGTTGTTTCTACATATGGAACGTCGTGTGCAATGAATAATGCCAGCACGATTTGGGAGGGATTTTTCTGTATTCTAACAAGGAAGAATTGTCTACATAAATCAACAGCAAACAAAAACCTTGTAAATTTCATGTACATTAAAGCTATCAATTATCTATACCAATATAAAACAGAAATGCTATCTGTCAGCCGTTCAACAGAAGGCTAACCCGAGCGAACGCCTCCCTCGCCGTTGCATGTATCTTGATGCATACCCGATGTCAGGTAGATCAGCTGGAGCAGTTCATTGTTTCATGTTTCCGTGCACATTTTTTTTTCTCCAAAAAAATGCAGACCAAGGTGCACACAAGGTAGGATTTGAATTCACGACCTCCTACATATGGGCCGAGGGCGCTTGCCAGCCGACTGTACAGGGGGATTTTGAACATTTTGCGTTAAATTACTATATGTACTATAAATCTAAATTTGGTGTACATTCATTTTTTACATCTGATTTTTTTTTCAAAAAACCCGAATTTCTTTAATTTGTAAAAGAAAAAAAATCCATGTATTTGGAGAGGAAATTTGTCCAAACTTCCCATGTGCATTTTTCATTATATGTAGCATGGCAATTTCTATGTCTTTCTTGTAATATGCCAATGGAATTTTTTTATTAATAGCCTGTCATTTTATTATTAAGAGGTGTCAGTTTTATTATTATGAGCATGATATTTTTATTATTAGTAACATGGCATTTTTTATTGTCAAGAGGGTTACAGTTTTACGATTAAGAGCATGATACTTTTGTTACGGAAAAGCTAACTGGCGACCGTTCTCTGGGATAGAATGGCATTTTGAACGTTTTCCTAGCAGTTTTAGTTGTAACGGAAGTGACAGTTTTTTTTAGAACAACATGGTATTTTTTCAGAGGCTGGCAGTTTCGAGAAAATGCCATGTTGTTTTGAAGAAACTGTCACCCCCCCCCCCCCACCCCCCCCCCCCCCCCCCCCCCCCGACCAACTAAAACTGCCATCAAATCGTTCACAAATGTCACCCCCTCCCAGGAAACGATCACCAGATAAGAGACCCCTTAATTATTAGTAATATGAAATTGTTATTATTAGCAGGATGGCAACTTTATTATTAACAGGTTTGCAGTCTCATTATTGAGAGCATTCATTCTTTTTATTATTGTTGGCATGGCATTTTTTATTAGTGAGAGGACGAAATTTTTATTTTTATTAGCATGGCAATTTTATTGTATATCATTGACATGGCATTCTTTATGATTTTTTTGCACAATCGACCAAATAAAGAAAAAAATATAGCATGGCATTTTTTATCTGGTCCTTGGCAAAAATAAACAAAAAAAGTTCCCCAAAACATTTTTTTTCCGTAGGAAAAACATATCCACGGCAGAATTCATAAAAAAAGATCTCAAACATTTTCTAATTATACCAATTTTTAAATTTATAGATTAATGTCGCATTTTTTATAAAGTAGCATGTCGATTTTTTAAAAATAAAATCATATTCATGGAAATTATACATTTTATGGTTTTTTCTATTTTCCGTGAGAAAAATATGTAATATATTTTGTTTGCATTTTTGGAAAAATAAAATGGAAAACTCGGCCTCTGGGCCAAGGGCGGTTCGCCCTGGCCCTAAAGCTGGTGAACGAGGGGGGCGATCCGCTAGGAGCAGCTCCCCCTAGCGACTAATTTCGTTTGATCGATCCTCCTCCCTAGCGATTGTTCGTAATTTATTCGGGACCATATAAGAAGACCCAAAAGGGGCAGATCTAGTTAATCTCGGTCATCGAATCATGTCAATCCAACGACCTAGATTTTTACAATGCTGAACGCTCAACATAATTAATATCATGCCAAATATCAATTTGTACTAATTATATAATTAACATGTAATTGACATGCTATCTAATATCAACATGCATCTAGTTTTCTTTCTAATATCAATGGGCATTGCACGTACGCATTTACTAGTATCTATAGGGTATTCATGGATACTATGGCCACTAGAGAGGCATCAAGGATATTTTTTGTCCATGTATTTTCGTGGGCAGGTACCAGCGAACTCATCTGTTGGGCACGGGCATGGATTTTGTTCCATGGATATTGGGCTGTTATGTGCGCCCCACATGTCAATGGCCCTAAACCCTTTTGCAAATTAAGTGTTACTTTGTGTGCAATGTAACATCAAATAAATATTTTGGATTATATGTTGTTTGGTTGTTTTTATTGCTGCTAATGTACCAATAATTATTGCAAACATTGTTTGTGTTTGCTCCATGGATATATATGGTGGGTATGGGCATGAACAGAAATTGCGCCCCATGAAGATCGGGTGATGAGCAACGGGCAGCACATGGATATGAGCATGGTTCTAGAGGACCTCTGCCCAACGAAACCCGTCATGTTGCCATCTGTAATGCACATATATGACATGCCCAAAGTTCCAAATAACCCTAGAACTATATTTCCGATGTCTCGTATATGCAACTATTGGCTCCACGAGCCAGGGGGGCTCTCGATGGAAATGAAATTTGGATGGGGCACTTCTCTTTTCCTTTTGAGGGGAAACCAGAAGGAGAATTTCCCTTTTTCTGTTAATGGGTGAAAAATAATTACTTCATTTAACTGTTTTCTAGAGGGACAAGACCAAAAGGGTGTTAAAAAATTATTTATTTTGCAAAATGTAATGTGTTTATTTGATGTTGCTTAAGAACATAGTTGGTATTTTATTACTTTGAGGAACTCTAAAGTGAAGCTTTAAATGGTAAATTAAATTCATCTATTTACAAAATATGCAAGTCCCACAAGAAATGTAAGTAGTCATATGGGACAGGAACCATCAACCTGAATCACTAATATGTGTCCAAGTACATAGGCTACCTATATGAAAATAATTTAATTGGAAATTTATTACATTTTATTTTCATATTCACATATATCTTCTCTTATTTTTTTAGTATAATCATGATTTAAGTTTGGCTCATTCATCCTTCTTAACCCAAAGAAAATATCGGAACCCCGACGCCTCTCGCGACTCAACCCCGACCTAGTTTCCTACGCCACTACCCATCCTCTTTTGGTAGAGCACTGACCTCCTCCATCGGTGCCCAATGGGGTGTGCGGGTAGCCCCCAATCTACCGTGGGAGTTGAAGTTGACACCGTCTTGGGGCATTAAATAGGTCTCCACTTCTCTGTTGCTTCGGCCCTTTCGGCGGTAGCGGCGGCCATGTTCAATAATGGTTCCTCTTCTTTTCCAGACCCGGCGGTGCATGAGACATTGGATCCAATGGTGAGATCAGGTGGACGGGTAGGTCTCCTTTGTCCATTGCTTCGGCCCTTCCAGTAGTGGCGGCGGTGCTCAATGGGGTCTCTTCCAACTTTTATGTCTTTGGTGGTGTGTGCGATAATTGTTATAGTGAGGAGATCAGGTCGACATGTCTGTCTTTCCATCTTTGGAAGTAGGCGGAGTTGGTTGTGTCTTCGTCGGGTTGGTGGTGCTTTGGTAGAAACACCGTCAATTTGGTTATTTTATCGACTCAGGCATACATCTAGGTGTGATTGGCCCAACGGCAACCTCTTCTCGAGGATGTGAATCCTCCGGAATCGGCATCACCGACACTTCGCTCAGGGATCATTGACTTCCCTGGGTGCTACTTTCTTGTCCGACAAGACGATGATGCGGAACTCTAACAACAGCAACGTCGACACACCATTGGCATGTGTGGGATGTAGGAGTCCCCGAGGGCCGTATTGTACTTCCCTTTTCCCCAAGGGGTTTTCCTGTAACACCGTTGTTCGATTTACACAGAGAGCACGGTGCAAATCTAACAACTTAATACAGTACCATTACAACAAAATTAATTACAAGGGCACATTCTTACAGCAACACCTTTGGACAATCAAAGAAAAGGAAGAAAAAAAATGACTTAGGCTGGTCGTAATGAAAGTATCATAGGTAGTATCATGCATGCCAACTAGGCAATTTTGATGAGGTGACATAGAATTAAATAAAGAAAGAGAGGATTGAGTATCATATCATGATACCGTATCATATTAAATGTTGTGTTACTATGTGTCATGCATGTCAATAAATGAGCTATCTTATGATACTAATATATGATACTATGCATTACAGATGTAGTATCATACACTAGTATTATATGCATGATACTAGTATATGATACTACCCATTATAACCAGCCTTAGAGCAAGTACAATAGTAGGCTATGAGCCCGCTTACATGGCAATTTTGCCTATGTGGAGGAGAGACATGAAAAAGTAAGGGGAGTGGGCTCTCATGCAAGAGCCTAGCTATATGCGTGCTCCTAGGCAGATGCAATAAATGTGAGGAAAGAGATAGAGAGAAGATGAGAAAAAGTATTAATCTTATAGCCAACCTTATAGCTAATCTTGTTGTATGAGTAAATGTATGTGTTGGCTATAGATGATATGGCAACATCTTATAGCCAGCACTTGTCTGTATTATTAACCATGCTCTTATGAGGTCGTTTGACCTGTCAGATTCCAATGCACCACCAGCATGTGCATGTAAAACGAGGAAGAGATGGAGAGTAGAAACCAATCACTGATCCGCGCCCACACGCGTGACGGGACGTCTACATGCATGCACGTACGTAGGCAGTAGGAGTACCATGCATGAGGCCACCGATCCAACTTTTCCACCACAAACCCCAACGCAAACGTGATCGATCGATCGGCCGATCGACATAGGAGTAGCGTAGGATCGATTGGACGATGGGATGGTCCAGAGTCCAGACTCACGCTGCCCCCAGGGCTCCAGGCTATACTACACCAACACCAGCTCCTATACACTACCACCTACGGCGAAAGTGCGGCAGAGGTGTGCTATGCAGAGACGTTGCGTCGGTCGACCCTTTCCGCTTTCTAGTCCTCGGGGACGAAAAGATGGCGTGTATCGTCACATCCATCCTGCACAGTGCAGGGCCGCGTGCCTAGTCAGCTAGCTAGTCTTTTTTCGCTCCCTTTTGGAAGTGCCCTAGCTAGTCAAGATGCAGCTGTTGCCTCATGCTGCTGCTGCGTATACATGCACCATCTGGCTAGCTAGCTTAGCTAGGTTTTGAATGGAGCCGCATAAAGCTTTATCACGCAGGAAAAAACAGTGCTACGTGTAGTATGGTACAAACCAAGGGCATCTCCAACGTCGGCTCTCAAAACGGACAGAGTGTTTGTGCGCGGAGTGATCTAAACACATACGCGGACATGGAAACCGGAACCGGCGTTGCAATCATGTCCCCTAAACGTCCGTCTCTGTTTTTATAAGTCTGCAACTCTCAAAATAATAGCATATCCAATCTTCCATAGGTGACAACATTCAAATGTGACAATAATTCAAATTTAAATATTACTCCCGCTGTTTCATAATAAGTGTCATGGTGTTAGTTCAGATTTGAAGTAAAACTACGACACTTATTATGGACGGAGTGAATACAATCCAACTAAGTTTTGAAATAAAATAGTTCTAACTTGAATTTAACTTGCTCATATGTTCTAGTTATCCCCTTTAAGTGCCTGCATCATCGTCATGTCATCCGCATAACCCTTCTCGTCCGACGACTCAACGTAGTGCGCGTACATGTACTCCATGTCCGAACTCATCGCTTCAAAGAAGGGAGAAAAATTGTTACAATTTTAACACAAAGATTTCACCAAACACTTGTCGGCATGGTGACCTCATGGACGGCATCCATAGGGGCGGATGGTACCTCCACGGCGGACGGACGAGAGGTGTGGAACGGCGGTGTTGGCAAAGTGGTGTGGCGACCGGGTAGAGCGACGGAGGTCGCGGAGGTCTGGCAAGGGCTCGATGGGCAGCCGAGAAAGTGACTGTGACGCGAGGTCCAGGTGTGGTTTTGAGCGGCCGGTGGTGTCAGATTTCTTTATGGCGACGGTACGGACTCTCGCAAAACCTTCCTCCCCTAATGTGCGTTTGGATTGCATGAAAACAGACGCGATACGGGACAACATTGGATGGAAAAATGCGTCCGAACAGCGTGGTCCAAACATTTGCGAGCGATTTGAGGGTCCGATTTTGGACATGCCGTAACGGCCTAGCGAGTAGAATCGGTTGTATAATATTAATGCTCCCTAGAGGAGAGCTCTTCGGTGCATTGTGGGTGGATTAGATGAGTGAATCCCGTTGTTGTTGAGAAAAGTCCACGTTACAACTCTAAACTTGTCACACGATTTTGGAATCAACCCTAAACTAGAAAACCGGTCGAAACACACCCCGAACTAACGGACCCGGTCTATAAATCAACCCTTGACTCGGTTTTAACCAGGTGAAGCGGTTTTGACTGGGTTCACGGCTGACTGGGCAGAGACACATCGGCAGAGCTTCCAAGCAAGCAAAGCAAGTAGGCGTTATGTAAAAACGGGTGAAGCCGTCGGCTCGTCTCCCTCTCTCGTTCCCCTGTACCGAAGAAAACAACTGTACTCCCTCCGGTCTTTTTTAGACTGCATATAATTTTTGTCCGAAGTCAAAGTACCTCTATTTTGACCAAACTTATAGAAAAAAATATCAACATTCATAATACCAAATCAATATTGTTAGATTCGTTATGAAATATAGTTTTATAGTATATATATTTGGTATTGTAGGTGTCGATATCTTTTAATATAAATTTGGTAAACTTTGCAATGTTTGACTTGACACAATTCTAGTACGCGGAGTAAAAAGGACCGAAGGGAGTCCGGTCACCTGTATTTAGCCAACTCTTCACTGAGTTTAAAAAAAAAGTTCCAAAAAGCTGACTCTTTAATGGCCTGCAAGTTTGCGAAGCTTTTGAGCTATGTAGCCTTTCTAAATTCAAGCAACATACAGTGGAAGACAGTAGCAGATATTAAGGGGCATGGCATGCAGTAGAGGCCGTGCATGCATAATGTTTTGCTTGTGCGTGCCTCGATCACCGCGTGCATGAGGCGCTGCATGTCTTGGTGCAGCGGGCTGGCTAGTGCATGCCATCGATGATCGATCGTCCAGTGGCCAATGTTATCACATGTATAGTAGCGAAATTCATATAAACTCCGAGTAAAATGCACCGTTGGCCCCTAAACTTGGTGGCAGTGTCTAGAATGGTCCTGAAACTTGCAAAGTGCCTCAATACAGTCCTGAAACCTGCCAATACTGCTACAATACGGTCCTCGAACTTGTCACGCTGGTCCTGGTCTACGTATCCGGGCATGTGCTGCGTACACCCTAGCGTACCGCAGTCGCCACGTCAGCAAAGGGCCCGATGTCAGAAGATTTAGTCGTTTGCTGCTCAAAATACTTAGCTCATTCCCCAATCGCACCCGGAGAGCCACGCCGTCAACTCCAACCACCTCGAGGGCTCCATCCCGAACGCTATCAGCAACCTCACGACGCTGCTCGAGCTAATCATCTATCTGGACGAGAATGCTCTGTCCAGCTCCATCCCGGCGCGTGGCAGAACAGTCTTGTCGGCGTCATCCCGCTGGAGCTGGGCAAGTGCACGGGGACTCACCGTCGCCGACCTGTCCATGAATGGCATCACCGCCACATCCCGGCTGTTAGTGTTAGAATGCTAGTAGATCCGAACCCCAAAACACGTACGGTACGTCATACGTGCAAAGCTAGCTCAAACAAGAAGACTAGCAGCTTGATGGATTTGTCTAGCACACGTACGTGCATGTGTGCAACTCGCCGGAGACTTGCGTATGCCTCGGCGGTGGGCATGTTCGGTTCGCTCGCCAAGGTCTTTCTTGGCGGCAACCGGCTCTCCGTCTCCGGTCAGATACCTCCGGAGATCGGCTCGTGTGCGTGGCTTCAGCTACTGGACCTCAGTGACAACTCGCTGTCCAACGCGACACCAGCGCGCATCGGCACGATTCCAGGTCAGATTGATCTTGACCTGAGCTGCAATGGCCTGTTGGGTGCGATGCCGAAGGGGTTCACCGGGCTCAAGCGGCTCGGCGTGCTCGATGTCTCGCACATCCAGCTAATCCAGCGACCTCCAGCTGCTGTCTGCTCAACGTCTCTTTCGACAATTCCTCCGGGCGTGCGCCAGAGACGGCGTTCTACTTGAAGCTGCCCAGGAGCGACGTTGAGGGAAACCCGGTGCTTTGCCTCTCCTGGTTCCCCGGCGACACCAGTGACCGCGAGCGCACGGCGGAGCGTGCCCCTCCCCTCGCCACGGCCATCCTGCTCTCGTGGTTCTCCTGATTGTCGCGGCGGTCGTCCTACTCGGCCGCCGGCGCCATCCCTCGGCCATCCTGCTCTCGTGGTTCTCCTGATTGTCGCGGCGGTCGTCCTACTCGGCCGCCGGCGCCATCCCTCGGCCATCGAGGTGGTTGTAGTTGACGGCGAGGATCTCCGAGGTGCAATCGGGAACGTCCAAATCTTCTCACTATGGGCCGTCCGCTGACATGCTGACTGTGGTATGCTGCGGCGCACGTGTTGCGTATGCGGATACGTAGCCCAGGACCGTTGTGACAAGTTCAAGGACCGTAGAGAAGCAGTATTGGCAACTTTCGGGACCGTATTGAGGCACTTCGCAAATTCCAGGACCGTTCTGAACACTGCCACCAAGTTTAAGGATCAACAGTGCATTTTACTCCATATAAACTTCCTCCTGCTTGACCGCTCGGTCGTCGGTTAATTGTCTCTCGCACTGTACTGTGTGTGTATCGTCATCTTGCTACAGGATGCAAACGTCACGCGCATAGTCACTGGTAGAAAACCGGGTTTTGATCCGGGCCAGATCAGAGCATTAGTCTCGGTTCTGTTACCAATGACGGATTCAGGAATTCAACATTGGGTGTTCAAAAAAAATTCCACCCTAATATAGAAGTCAATTGTTTCACGGCAATGTAAACACGAATACAAATTGTTCACAATAGCAACAGTATCTGAAAAGATAAAAAAATACAAACGAGGGAAATTTTCTTTTTCTTTTTTGCAATTTCAAAGTTGAATGGGGACGCCCTCTTCCCAATGTTGACGACCATGGGGGTCTCCGACACAACCATCGGCAGAGGGTAACGCCGCCGACTCACCGGTGGTGTTGAACGTGTGCATTGTAATAGCTACGCCCTAAACTTATTCTTTAGCTAGCTCTCCCGCGTCTCCTACTTCTGTATAGTCAGTTAATGGCTTGATTGTAGTGACTAGTTGAGAACCGAAAGTTGCTCCTCCTGTGTATATGTACACCACTGATTGCCGTGGAATTGATTGTATTGCATCTCCAACTGTCTCCCACACTCTACGGGTGGGAACATGATTGTGTGGGAAAGAAAAGCTGGCTGTGTTAGTCCTTCTCATCTCGTGCGAGTGCATGGAGAAGTAGTAGGGTGCTCCTGAAGACCTGAACTAGGCCTATTGTGATTACATATGCCTAGTTATGATTTTTTTGCAAAAAAAATTGGGTGTACATCTGTACACCCAGGCCCCATGGTGGATCCGCCCCTGTCTGTTACGAACCGGGACCAATGGGTGCATCAGTCCCGGTTCGAGCGGCCAGGGCGCCGGCCGGGCCTCGATAGGAACCAGTCCCGGTTCGTATGACCCCTTTAGTCCCAGTTCCAGACACGAACCGGGACTAAAGCGTCTCGCTCCTGGCCCAGCCCCTTTAGTCCCGGTGCTAGCCACCAACCGGGACTAAAGAGACACAATTAGTCCCGGTGCTAGCCACCAACCGGGACTTAAGAGATGCCTATATATATGCTCGCCCCTGCCCGCTCACTCCTCTGTTTTTTGGCCGGCCGGCGTGTGGGAGATGTGCTGCTCTCTCTTCTCACCTCCTATGCACATGAGGTGTTCGATGAAATGCCACAGCCACACTTAAGCTTTCTCCTCTCCAAGCTCGACCTCCAAGCTACATTTTTCTCAAGATTTGTTTAGGTTTGGCGGTGCACCAACTACACAAGTGTTCTAAAAGGTTAACGACTTCATCGTTTCATCTCTCACTGCTAGTTTAGCTCATTTCAAATGCTCTAGAAGTAGAGTGTGGTTTGTGGGTTTTAGTGGAGGAGTGTATGTGGGAGTTCTTTTGATTTAGACGCACAATTAGAGCTGAAATTAACTTCTTAGAGTCTGCACATGTGTAGGGTGTCGTTCCCGTCCCCGTCCTCACCGTCGTCGATCGCCCGCGCCGATCTCGTCGCCGGCACCACCGTGGTGAGCCTCTTGTTCTTATCTTCTTTTTAAAAGAAAAAAATTCTTACTTGTATGATTTACATAGATACTTGTATAAATTTCTTACTTTTATTATTGTTTGTTATTATATAGTGCAATGGTTATGGTATCCGCCCACGTCGGCCCTCGTCCGGTCTATGATTCGGATGTGGTATATTATGTTTTATAACTATTTGTTTCATTTAGTGTTTATGATAATTATGCCGACCAACGTGACATAGATGTGTTTATTTAGGAGGTATGTGAACCGAAAATTCCAACCGACCCTCTTGTCGAGAGGTTAAATTTAGTTGAAAAAGAAAACGAGTATTTGAAAGAAAAATTGAAAAGAATTGAGGAGGAGAAGATGAAATTGGAGTTGCATGTTGCCGATGTCGTCGATGACCACAAGATCAAGATGGATGCAATGCGCTTGAAGATTAGAAAGATAAGAAAATATGCCATTGATAATGAGGCTTGGTATCATTATGTTGTTGGATCAATTGTTACCTTAGTTGCGATTATAATCGCATTTGTTGTTGCATTTAAATGTTTTACATAGTTGTATGTTAGTTTCAATTTATGTTTTAATTAGATGCTCTAGAGAGCTGTATGTTGTTCTATGAGAACTATGTATGAACTTTATGTATTTATTTTTTTAAGTAATAACATTTGATCACTACTGTACTTTGGTTTTAATGTGATGATGAATTTGTATTAATTTGGTCACTTCTCTGTTCATGATGTTCTGTAATGGTTTTTGATACACTTAATTATATAATGCACGCAGATGAACCGGCAGTGGATGTACGGTGACCGACGCACCTCCGAGTACATTGAGGGCTTACATAAATTTCTCGAAGTGGCTAAGGCAAACAAGCAGAATGGTTTTATGTATTGTCCATGTACTGTCTGTGAGAATACGAAGGATTACTCTAACTCGAAAACCCTTCACTCCCACCTGCTTGAGAAGGGTTTCATGCCACACTATAATGTTTGGACCAAGCACGGAGAAAGAGGGGTTGTGATGAAAGACAACGAAGAAGAAGAGGATGATGACAGCTATCCTATGTTCCCTGAATACGGTGATACTGCAACGGGGGAATCTGAAGATCAAGAGGCACCAGATGATGTGCCCGATGATGATCTTCGCCGGGTCATTCTTGATGCACACAGAGAATGCGAAAGTGAAAGGGAGAAGTTGAGGTTCGATCGCATGTTAGAGGATCACAAAAAAGGGTTGTACCCAAACTGCGAAGATGATAACACAAAGCTCGGTACCACACTGGAATTGCTGCAATGGAAGGCAGACAATGGTGTATCTGACAAGGGATTTGGTTCGCTACTGAAAATAATGAAGAACAAGCTTCCAAAGGATAACGAATTGCCCGACAGTACGTACGAAGCAAAGAAGGTTCTCTGCCCTCTAGGATTGGAGGTGCAGAAGATACATGCATGCCCTAATGACTGCATCCTCTACCGCGGTGAGTACGAGGAATTGAACGCATGCCCGGTATGCGGTGCATTGCGGTATAAGATCAGACGAGATGACTCTGGTGATGTTGAGGGCGAGCGTCCCAGGAAGAGGGTTCCTGCCAAGGTGATGTGGTATGCTCCTATAATACCATGGTTGAAACGTCTGTTCAGAAACAAAGAGCATGCCAAGTTGTTGCGATGGCACAAAGAAGACCGTAAGAAAGACGGGAAGTTGAGAGCACCCGCTGGAGGGTCGCAGTGGAGAAAAATCGAGAGAAAGTGGGGGGACTTTGCAGGTGACGCAAGGAACATATGGTTTGGTTTAAGTGCAGATGGCATTAATCCTTTTGGGGAGCAGAGCAGCAAGCATAGCACATGGCCCGTGACTCTATGTATCTATAACCTTCCTCCTTGGTTGTGCATGAAGCGGAAGTTCATTATGATGCCAGTGCTCATCCAAGGCCCTAAGCAACCCGGCAACGACATTGATGTGTACCTAAGGCCATTAGTTGAAGAGCTTTTACAGCTATGGAATGGAAAAGGTGTACGTGTTTGGGATGAGCATGAACAAGAGGAATTTGACCTACGAGCGTTGCTGTTTGTAACTGTCGTGGTTTTAACACGGCAGATGTCCGAAGACTTAGATTCGAGGCCAGCGCCATGGTAGTGGACTCAAAGGGGTTGATCGGGACGAAGGACACGAGTTTACCCAGGTTTGGCCCCTCAAGTAGAGGTAAAAGCCTACGTCCTGCTTGTGCTGTATTGATTGGAGTATCGATTACAAGGGAGCGGATTGCTTGACTTAGTTCTCGATAGCTTGGTCTCTTCCTCCTTCAAGCCGCCCCGGGGTCTAACCTTTATATATGAGGTCAAGGCCCCGGGTTACACGAGTCATAAACCGACCCACACAACGTGTTCTACTCTGTCTCCAAGACGCCTTACCATCGTAGGTAAGCCGCCTCCGGGCGGCTTAGCCACCCGGGTCTTCAAGCCCACTTCTGTCTCTGGACCTCTGTCAACGGCCCATCTGGTAAGCCGCCATGCGGCCTTGCCTTCATCTTCCGGCCCACCTTACAGGTCTTGGGCTCACGAGCCGCCTGGTGTGACCCGGCCCTGCCTGGGCGGGTCTTACCACGGGGTTATATCCCCAACATTAGGCCCCAGGTTGATTTGAGCCAGCTCATGTCAATCTTCAACTTACTTGGCGGCGAGTCTTCATACGTCTGTCATCTGGAAAGACAATTTATAACCCGCCATGACGTCATATCGAATATTCCGAAAAAGATTCCGTGACGTCTGCAACGGATCTCCTCATTTGAAAGGCCATCCCAAAAATCGAGGCGCCACATTTGGTCAGTAATCACTGTGCCCCTCAATTCTCGCGCGCACTGTTGCCTCTCTGGCCCAAAAATAGGGACACGTGGTCCCCTCTCTCCTTTTCTGCCGTCGCTGTCATCTTCCCCCTTGCTCGAAACCTCCTCTCTCCAGAGCTCCGCCGCGGCCAACTGGTCCTCGCCGTCGCCCTCATCGCCGGCCGCTGCATCAGCCTGAATTGAACCAGAGCGTCTCCGGTTCCTCCGCATCCAGAAGGTAATCTCCCTTGGCTCTTGTTGAATCTGCATCTGCCCTCATTAGGGTTTCTCGAGTTCTTCTGCGTTCTTGTGTTCATCGCTGTTTGTCAGCGTCCATCATGGCATCGGGCACCACTCCATGCCCTATAGTACTGCCTATCTGTTGCGGGTACTCCTCCGAGGCCAATGCCCCATCTGTTTTAGGTCCATACAGCACTTATCTCTGCGGGCAGATTGATCTGTCTTCCCACCGTTATCTTTAGGTCATGAATATTTTTCATTTTCCCTTCACCTGTAGATCTTGCAACTGAAATAACACTATGCAAAACCTGTTTATCTGCACTTAGCCATTTTCTCAGTGTTGCCAAGTCCATGTAACCCGCCACAACATTGGCGACTATTGATTGATATGCTTTGGCGGCTTAACTCCCCGCCCTTATACTGACCATAGCTGCCATATCCATTTAATATTTTCCTAACCCGCCATCTTCTTTGCTTTTCCGTAGCCTAACCCGCCATCATGTCGACGGCTCCATCATCCTGCGACTGGGTCAGCTCTGGAGTCACTGAAGAGCTCCTGCTTAACTTTGTTGAGTCCGGCTTGCTGCCGGCTAAAAATGTAATACACTGGCGGCTCCCAGGGCCAGAGAAGAGGCCTAAGCCCAAGGAAGGGGAGATTATCATATTCACTGATCATATCCTCCGCGGGTTCTGCCCTCCAGGGTCAAAATTCTTTCGAGATGTTCTTCACTTCTTCAAGATCCACCCTCAAGACATAGGCCCAAATTCAGTCACCAACATTTGCCAGTTCCAAGTCTTAAGTGAAGTCTACCTGCAAGAAGAGCCGGATGTTGACCTCTTCCATGACTATCATTATGCTAACCGCCAAACTGAAATGGCGGCTGGGCCCAGTTTAGAGCTTGGGGGCATTACAATCCAGAGACGGAGAGATCTGCCATACCCCATAGCCATCTTGCCAAGTCATCCCAAAGACTAGAACAAGACCTGGTTTTACTGTAAAGACACCTCTCCTGAAGGTGAGAACTCCCTGCCGGGTTACCGTCCAACCCGGCTCTGCTATACAAATGACAACCCACTGCCAGCACGGATGACTGCTGCCGAACGAGCAAAGTATGCCCCGGCTTACGCCAAAGTCAAAGCCTTACTGGCGAACGGCTTGACTGGTGTCGACTTAACCCGTTGCTGGGTAAGTTGGAAAATCATGCCGCTGAGTCTTCGTGATCGGCTCATGTGCGAATATACGGGTGAACCCAATGACCCTCTTTGTTTCAAGAATACTCCCTTGACTGACGAAGATATCAACACTGGCATCAAAGGACTCCTTGGTGAAAAACAGGAGGCTTGCAACAAAATTGGTCTTAAACCATTCTACGCCAAGAACCCGGCTCCAGACATAAATCTCTCTTCCCTCAATTGGTCACATTTGTCCTGCACCTCTTAACCTTTGTTGGCGGCTTACACAGGCCGACTCCCCCTTTTGGAAAAAGAAGTATAATCCGCCAGTGAGGAAACCAAAGGTGAAAACTCCGGCTCAGAAGAAGAAGAAAGCCGCCACTCCAGAGCCGCTTGAATCTGACGACTCGGAGGTAAAACTTGACTCCCTTGGCCGTTATCTTTTAGGCAACTTACTGACAATAACTACTCACAGGATGAGACGGAGGCGAGCCATGCAAACGCCCCTGAGGTAATTGACATTTCTGACTTAGAGACCTTTCCCCAAGACAGAGTACGGCGGGTCGTCCGGAAAGTCCCCTTCTCTCATCCTCTTGCTCATTTAGACCCCAATTTTCTTTTGAAAAAGCAACAGCACACCTCCCAACGTCAGACCCGGAGCGCCGGCTCTGAAGATCTCGTGGCCGGGTTATCACATGCTCCGGCTCAACGGAAACGGCCAGCTGAGGTATTCTTTAACTGAAACGTAACTTTAATCAACCTTGCATTATAACCTTACTCTGTCCTGTATTGTTTTAACTGCCTTCAGGATTCTCCTCTTTCTTCTGGCGACTCAACTGCTTCCAAGCTGCCTCCAATGAAGATCAACCCGGAGTGCATACTTTTACTTTGCACCGAATGCTTTAATATTCTTGACATGTGTGTAACCATCATCTGCACCTTCCAGGGCCCAAGCGAAACGAAGGAAGACTGGCGGGTCTACTGCCGCCCCTACTGCCCAAGAGCCAGTATTTGCTAAGCCGGCCTCCCCTTCACCAGCTGCTGACATTATGAAGGATGCATCTGAAGATACTCACAAGCCATCAGAGCCGGCGGGTCATGACACGGTCGCTGAAAGCCCTGCAAGGGATGACCCTAAGCCGCCCAGCCCTTCAATGGTTGTTGAAGATACAGTTTTTCCAGATGTTGTTATAACTGGGGCGGGTCACCAAACTCCTGAGCCCCATGTACTGTCAAGGCACTCTGGCAAGGCTGAAGCTTCTTCGCCTGAGAAGTTTAACTTTGAACACCCTGTGCTGGAGAAGTTAAATGTTGACGAGCTTCACGCTGGGTTTTTGAACCGCCTGGAGTCAAGCCGGAATATGGAGCTGAAGCTCGTCAGCCTGATGAAGAAGAAATATGAGGTAATATTTTTACCAACTTTTCCCTTATATCCTTCCGTAGCCGCCAAGAGCCGGATTAATATTTCAAATAATAAGCCGGGTCTTCCCTCTGCAACACACTTATAGCTTGAGCTGTAGTGCCTCTTGTAGCCCCCAAGGGCCGGCTGATATTCATGAAGATGATCCGGGACTGCATGGCAGAACTATAAAGCGCTGATAGTAGCCCCCAAGTGCCGGTTGATCTTTATGTAGATAAGCCGGAACTTCATTTTGTAGACTTGTGAGCGCCGTGTGTAGCCCCCAAGTGCCGGCTTATCTTGAAAAAGATGAGCCGGGACTCCATGGTAGACTGAAAACACATTAGCCCCCAAGTGTCGAGTATATTGCTTACAATCTGCTTGAGACTTGCAACGTAATTGCTTCATTAATAACTCATCCTGATGACTTAACTTTTTTCATGTGTTGTATGCCACAGGATGCTTTGGAGGCGGCTGAATCTGAGATGACCCGCCTGAAGGATTATCTTGCTTCACAACAAACCGCCCGATCAGAGGCGGAAGATAAATATCGAACTGCCGTAGAAGAACTTGAGAAGACGCAAGTTGACTTTGCGCTGTTCAAGAAAAACACTGAATCGGACCAAACCGCCATGACCAAACACGCAGAAGATGCTGAAGGGCGGCTTACAGCTGTGTCAGAAGAATTGCAAACCCTCAAGCGCCACATCTCCAGGATGACTTCTGCTGTTTTTGGTAAGCTTCAAAAAACTTGGCCGGTTTCCTTGCTGTTGAAAATCTTGTGAGGGCGGCTTATAACGCCAAACTTTGTCTTGCAGGCCAGAGAAGCCGCCAGTTTTCATCTGATAACTTGCTGAAATTGAAAGCAGTATACTCCTTAGCCGAACAGCTCTACTGCGGGACTCTTCTTACCATCAAGGCAATGTTGACTGAGAAGAGCATCCCCAAGTACATGAAGGGGGTTATAGAACTGCTATCCACGCTGCCTAAGCAGGTTGAAGAGCTGAAACGATCAGCCGCCAGGCAGGGAGCTATAGCCGCGCTAAGCCGGTGCCTAGCCTTCGCTCCTGAGCTGACTGCTGAAGAGATGATGGACGGGTTCCCATCCAGGAAGGACGATGGTTCTGAATTTACAGCCGAAGACTATGCCCAATGCAGAAAAGCCTCCAGGGTGCTTGCCTCAAAGCTGGTGGAGGAACTTGATGTGTCAACTTACTAGGCGGCTTACAGTGAGGCTTCCAAGAAAGTGCGCTGTCCAACCTTTGAATGTAGAGACTTGACTCCTGCCCGCCGTAAGCATCTCTTCGCTCCTGAGATTGACCCGTCTCCTATCTTTGAAGACGCCCAGTTTGAAGCACTAACACACTGCAACTGGGACATGGACAATCTTCAGATCGAAGAGGTCGAAGACCCGGCGCAGGATGACCCGCCAGCAAGTTGAACGTTGTAAATTTGATAACTCGGCCGTCTGAGCCGCCAAACTTAATCTGTTGCCTTTTGGGCTCTCGTGGAGAGCTTTGTAATAGTCTTTAGAAAAAACTTTAACTGTCTGAGCCGTGCCATCGTGCACGTATAAATCCTTGTATAGTTCTTATAGATAAAACCCTGCAAAAAACAAACAAGACAGAACATGTTCTGTACTGTTGTAAGGGCGGCTTAAAAAAGCCTAACCCGGAGACGTAAAATCTCATAACCTTGCCTTTCTTTCCGAACACATAAGCCGGTTCTTCTGGGTAGTCTCCCTACTTTGAACTCTTAACAACTGACAAGAGCGTAGTGAACCAGAAAGAGACGCAGCAGATCAGAGAGTTTGCCTCGCCGCTGTAAGAGGCCCTTGCAGGGGGTAAGTTTTAGAACTCGCTGCACCCCTGACAAAGCGCAGCTACTTATAGGCAGGTATAACCCGGCCTTGCCGATGTAAGGGTTTGCCTCGCCGCTGTAAGAGGCCTTTGCAGGGGGTAAGTTTTAGAACTCGCTGCACCCCTGACAAAGCGCAGCTACTTACAGGCAGGTATAACCCGGCCTTGCAGATGTAAGGGTTTGCCTCGCCGCTGTAAGAGGCCTTTGCAGGGGGTAAGTTTTAGAACTCGCTGCACCCCTGACAAAGCGCAGCTACTTACAGGCAGGTATAACCCAGCCTTGCAAATCAGAAAAGGAGGTGAGTCCATAACTCGCTGCACTCCTAGTGATCTTTGTTGACGATATCAACTTACACACCATCTTGTAAGCCGCCGAATTGTAAGTCGCCGGTTGATAGTGCTATCTTGGCTGAAGAGCTTGATCAAGAGGGTTGAAGCGTAACCCGGCAGGTTAGAAGCCCCCAAGTGACCTTGTAATTTCGGCTGAAGAGCCTGACCAAGAAGGTTGAAGCTTAACCCGGTAGGTTGAAAGCCCCCAAATGATCGTATGATTGTATCCATCTTTGAACCATGTGAGATACGTAAAACGGCAGAGGCCCCGGCTTGCAGGGATGCCAACTTTATTATATATATATGTGATATATACAATGATGATATACAATGGGGGGGAGTCGATGACTCTTAAGTATAGTAAGGCCGTAGATTGGCGATATTCCACGGCCGGTAGGTCTCCTGCCCAGAAGTGCGTGACTCGTCCCGTACGTCGATAAGATAGTATGACCCATTGTTGAGATTTCTGCTAACCACAAAAGGCCCTTCCCATGGAGGAGACAGCTTGTGCGCGTCCGTCTGATCTTGAATCAGGCGCAACACTAAGTCGACTTCTTGGAACGTCCGGGTCTTGACCCGGCGGCTGTGATAACGACGCAGGTCTTGTTGATAAATCGCCGATCGGGCCGCCGCCAGATCACGCTCTTCATCCAAAGCATCCAACGCGTCCTGACGCGCCGTCTCATTGTCTGCCTCAACGTAAGCCGCCACCCGTGGCGAGTCATGTCGTATGTCGCTTGGTAACACGGCTTCTACGCCGTAAACCATGAAGAAAGGCGTATAGCCTGTTGACCTGTTAGGAGTTGTATTGATGCTCCATAGAACTGATGGTAACTCCTCAACCCAACAACCCGGCGTTCTCTGTAGAGGAACCATAAGCCGGGGCTTGATACCTCTCAGGATCTCCTGGTTAGCACGCTCTGCCTGACCATTGGACTGTGGATGAGCCACAGCAGAAACGTC
Organism: Elymus sibiricus; assembly: GCA_039707655.1. Lineage (NCBI taxonomy): Eukaryota > Viridiplantae > Streptophyta > Magnoliopsida > Poales > Poaceae > Elymus > Elymus sibiricus. Next base: position 347,591,711 of record CM077671.1, read on the forward strand.
AAGCCGGATGTGTTCACTTTCACAGAAAGCTTGCATAGCCCCCTTGGATAGGTTTGTGCCATTATCTGTGATGATACTGTGGGGGTAACCAAAACGGTAGATCAATTTTTTGACAAACTGAACCGCCGTAGCCGCATCACACTTGCTGACCAGCTCAGCCTCTACCCACTTGGTAAACTTATCCACCGCCACCAAAAGGTGGGTCTTCTTATCTTTGGACCTCTTGAAGGGCCCGACCATATCAAGCCCCCAAACCGCGAACGGCCAGGTAATTGGGATCATGCGCAATTCCTGAGCCGGCACGTGAGCACGTCGCCCGAACTTCTGACAGCCATCACACTTGAAGACCAAGTTTTCTGCGTCCTTATGAGCCGTCAGCCAGAAGAAACCATGTCGAAAAGCCTTGGCCAATAGAGATTTTGAGCCGGCATGATGACCACAATCTCCGGCGTGGATTTCATTCAAGATCTCCTTGCCTTCTTCCGGAGAAACACAACGCTGGAAGACACCAGTGACGCTGCGCTTATGTAACTCGCCATTGATGATTGTCATGGACTTAGATCGTCTGATGATTTGTCTTGCCAAGGTCTCGTCCTCAGGTAACTCGCCGCGAGTTAGATACGCCAGATAAGGCAGCGTCCAGTCAGGAATGGCATGCAGAGCTGCCACCAGCTGCCCCTCCGGGTCAGGTATAGCCAGATCCTCCTCCGAAGGTAGCTTAACTGACGGGTGATATAACACGTCCAAGAACACGTTAGGCGGCACCGGCTTACGCTGAGAGCCAAGCCTTGATAATGCATCAGCCGCCTCGTTCTTGCGACGATCAATATGATCCGCCTGATAACCCTTGAAGTAACCTGCAATGGTGTCAACCGCCTGACGATAAGCCGCCATCCGTGGGTCTTTGGAGTCCCACGTGCCTGAAACTTGCTGAGCCACAAGGTCTGAGTCGCCGAGGCATCTAACCCGGCTTATGTTCATCTCCTTGGCCACCCGGAGGCCATGAAGTAAAGCCTCATACTCAGCTGCATTGTTAGTACAAGGAAACATCAGCCTTAGCACATAACAGAACTTATCACCTTTAGGGGAAGTTAAGACGACTCCAGCCCCCGAGCCTTCCAACTGTCTAGACCCGTCGAAGTGAATCGTCCAGTAAGTGTTGTCCGGCTTCTCCTCTCGCGACTGACACTCCGTCCAGTCGTTTATAAAGTCCACCAAGGCTTGAGACTTGACAGCCGTGCGAGGCACATACTTCAAATCAAGAGGTCCAAGCTCCAATGCCCACTTAGCAATCCGGCCAGTGGCTTCTCTGTTTTGAATTATGTCTCCCAGCGAGGCAGAGCTAACCACTGTGATCGGGTGTCCCAGGAAATAGTGCTTCAGCTTTCGATTCGCCATAAATACCCCATAGATCAGTTTCTGCCAATGTGGGTATCGTTGCTTGGACTCAATCAAAACTTTGCTGACGTAGTAAACCGGCCTTTGAACCGGATATTCCTTCCCTGCCTCCTTGCGCTCCACAACAACTGCAGCGCTGACTGCCCTGTTGTTAGCCGCCACATAGAGGAGTAAGGGTTCCTTCTCAGCCGGAGCGGCTAAGACTGGCGGCTCAGTCAGCTGCTTTTTAAGCGCCTCAAACGCCTCACCCGCCGCCTTGCTCCAGACGAAATCGTCTGTTTTCTTCATCATCTGATATAAAGGGATTGCCTTCTCGCCCAGGCGGCTTATGAATCGGCTTAACGCAGCGATCCGACCCGCCAAGCACTGGACGTCATTTATGCATGCCGGCTCAGACAAAGAAGTAATCGCTTTTATCTTGTCCGGGTTAGCTTCAATTCCACGCTCAGAGACCAGAAATCCCAAAAGCTTGCCTGCAGGAACTCCAAAAACACACTTGGCCGGGTTAAGCATCATCTGTAAACCCGTAAGTTATCGAAAGTTTCCTTCAGGTCGTCCAGCAAAGTTTCCTTCTTCCTTGACTTGACCACAATATCATCCACATAAGCATGAACATTACGTCCAATTTGACTGTGAAGACAGTTCTGCACACAACGATGATAAGTCGCCTGGGCACTCTTGAGCCCAAAAGGCATAGACACATAGCAGAAAACACCAAAAGGCGTGATGAAGGCCGTCTTCTCTTGGTCTTTGACTGCCATCTTGATCTGGTGATAACCTGAATATGCGTCCAGGAAGCATAAACTTTCGCAACCCGCCGTTGCATCAATGATCTGATCAATCCGGGGGAGAGCAAACGGGTCAACTGGACAGGCTTTGTTAAGATCCGTGTAATCCACGCACATACGCCAAGTGCCGTTCTTCTTAAGCACTAGCACCGGGTTAGCTAACCACTCCGGGTGAAAGACCTCCACGATGAACCCTGCCGCTAAGAGCTGGGCCACCTCTTCTCCAATAGCCTTGCGCCGCTCTTCATTGAAACGACGAAGGAATTGCTTGATCGGCTTGAACTTAGGATCCACATTAAGATGGTGCTCAGCAAATTCTCTCGGTACACCCGGCATGTCAGACGGCTTCCATGCAAAGATGTCCCGATTCTCACGGATGAATTTGATGAGCGCGCTTTCCTATGCGGGGTCCATGTTAGCCCCAATAGTAAACTGCTGAGATGAGTCGCCCTCGGTGAAATCCACCTGCTTGGTATCATCTGCCGCAAACTTGAGGGGCGGCTCTGATTCTATAGTGGGCTTCTTCAACGGAGTCATATCCTCCGGGTCGACATTCTCTTTGTAAAACTTGAGCTCTGCCTCTGCGCAACTTGACTCTGCATAAGCTGCATCACCTTCCTCACACTCAAGAGCCGTTTTCCGATCACCGTGCACGGTAATCGTTCCTCTTAACCCGGGCATCTTGAGCTGTAAGTAGACATAACAAGGCCTAGCCATGAACTTGGCATAAGCCGGCCGTCCGAATAAAGCATGATATGGACTTTTAATTTTGACCACCTCAAACCACAAGGACTCCACCCTGTAGTTGTATTCATCACCAAAAGCTACCTCCAGAGAAATCTTACCCACTGGATAAGCCGACTTGCCAGGCACCACACCATGAAACACTGTGGAAGAGGGCTTAAGATCCTTGTCAAGCAAACCCATCCGGCTGAAAGTGTCGTAGTACAGGATGTTGATGCTGCTGCCACCATCCATAAGCACCTTAGTGAACACATATCCACCTACTTGGGGGGCAACCACCAAAGCTAGCTGCCCCGGGTTGTCAACCCGCGGCGGGTAATCCGTCCTGCTCCAAGTGATGTCATACTCAGACCACTTCAGATACTGCGGGAGAGCCGGCATGACCGCATTAACCGCCCGCTTGCGCACCTTCTGGTCTCGCTTGTCAAGGCTGGTTGTGAAAACATGATATTGACCCCCGCTAAGCTGCTTCGGGTTGCTTTGGAAACCCGACTGGTTATGCTGCTGCTGGCCGCTACCGCCAGACTGTTGATGATGACCCCCTTGATTGCCTTGACCCTGGTAACCGGACCCTGAACCGACAGGACCAAAGCCGGCTCCTGACCCGCCTGGCCCTGAGCCGCCGGACGGACCATTGCCGTTGTTATGATGTTGTTGAAGGCTGTAGTCTCGAAACTGCCGCATAATGCTGCAATTCCTCCATGTATGGCCTGCCGGCTTATCGGGCTGACTATGCTCTGGACAAGGTTTATTGAGCGTCGCTTCCAAGTTGAAAGGAGCCTTACCCTTGTTAAAATGCTGCCTGAAGTTCCCGTTGCCCTTAGCATGGTTGTTTCCAGCGCTGGTGTTCGCCACCAGTTCTGACCCGCCGTCCGGGTGTTTCCGCTTGCCAGAATTTCCGTTTCCAGCCGCGTTCTGCTGCTGACCCTTTCCATTGTTACCCTTCTTCCCCTGACCTGATTTTTCATCATCAGAGCCCGGGTCTTTCGTGTTGTCAGAGTCTGCGTATTTGGTGAGAGCCGCCATGAGCTCCCCCATGTCTTGGCACGTGCGCTTGAGCCGGCCAAGCTTCTGCTTCAAAGGTGTAAAGTGACAATTCTTCTCCAGAATCAAAACTGCTTGAGCCGCCGTGATCCATTCTGAAGAGTGGATGATGGTCGAGACCCGCCGGACCCAATGATGGGCTGACTCATCCGCCTGTTGCACACAATGATCCAAATCCACGATCGTCATGGGCTGCTTGCACGTCCCTTTAAAAATTTTGATAAATTTCGCCTTCAACTCGGCCCAGGACGTAACTGTGTTGGGTGGCAATCCCTTCAACCACGTGCGAGCCGGCCCTTCCAGCATCATGATGAAATACTTGGCACATACTGCATCACTAACATCCAACATCTCCATGGCCAGCTCATAGCTTTCGACCCAAGCCTCTGGAGGTAGGTCAGCTGTGTAATTGGGCACCTTGCGAGGGCCCTTGAAATCCTTCGGCAAGCGCTCATTCCGCAAAGCCGGCGCTAAGCACGGCACCCCCACAGCCCTGGAAGTTAACCCCGCTCCGGCTGAGACGGAGGGTGCGACTGTGGGTTCCTGATAAGCCGCCGCTGCCGCCAGAGCCGCCGCCTCTCGCTGTGCTCTCGCTCGATCCACCAGTGCCTGAGCATCCAGAGCCGCCGGGTCAGCTCGCGGCGGGTTCCGATGTCGTTCACTGCTAGAAACCGCCGGCGACTCATAACGCCGGCTATAGCTGCGACTGGGGATGGGGGTTCAGTGCACGCGACTCCGGCTGTAAGTATACTTCTCCTGCTGAGCCACCGCCGTCCGTAGGTATCCAACAACGTTCCGCACCTCTTCCGCAAAAGGCGACTCGTCGGGGATGGGGATAGCAGCAAACCGGGTTGCCGCCACCACCATGTTCTCCGCCGGGTTAGAATAATGACCCGGCGGTGTAGGGAAAGAGGTCGGCGTAGCCTGGTTCTGCCGGGGCGGGTTAATCTGCTGATGTTGAACCGCCGCCCGGCTTCCAGGCACTTCCGCCGTCCGGGTTACGGCCAAAGGCGCGTTCTGTCCCGTTCCTGGCGTGTTGAAAAGGTTCCTTGCTTCATACTGATCCGGCAAACAGGATTGGTGCCTCATCCGCTGAACCGCCGCTGCTGATTGCTGTTTCAGCTCAAGACGGAAAGCATCCGCCCTAAGGCGCTCCGCCTCAGCATCCATCTGAGCCTTCAATTCATTAATCTCCTGCTGGACCTCAGTCATCTGGTTCTTCAACCTCGCGATCTCCGTATTACGGGCCGCTTGGTTTTCGGCCGTGACCTCAGTCGCCATCAGGGTTGTAAGCTCACCCATCAGATCCAGAAGAACCTGAGCCGGTGGCCTGCCGGCCCCAGATCCGGTTGCCTCGGCGGCTGAGCTGCCATGAGCCGCCGCTGTACCTGCCATGAAGACGGCAGCACGGTTCGGCGGCTCATACTCCTCCGGCTCAGGGAACTCCGACTCGGGGTAAGGCTCGATGTAGCCCCCGAGCCCGCCATCGTGGAGCTGGTAAATTGATTCCGTCTCTCCGCTCGAAGATCCGTCCTCGGAGCGGATGAGAGTTTCCTCCTGCGACATAGATCCCTCGAGATCCATGCCCTGAGTGAAGCCGACGAAGACATGCTTCCTGCCCGGTTTAGCACGGGCGGGTTGCACGCGTCGGGCGGGTTGCTTACGCCGAGCCGGCTCGACGATGTCGGTGCAGGTGTCCGGCTCGGGTTCAGATCCGCCGATTTTGCCGATGAAGACGTGAATCCCGCCGAAGGGGACCCGGAAACCGTACTCAATGGAGTCAGCCTCGGGGCCCCAGCCGGCGTCGTCGATGTAGAGCCGGCCGCGGCGACTCTTGGTCATCCTGCCAACCGCGTACCCCTCGATCCCTGGGAAAGAGCCCTTTGAGAACTCAACACCACCGAGCGCTAGCCCCACGGTGGGCGCCAACTGTCGTGGTTTTAACACGGCAGATGTCCGAAGACTTAGATTCGAGGCCAGCGCCATGGTAGTGGACTCAAAGGGGTTGATCGGGATGAAGGACACGAGTTTACCCAGGTTCGGCCCCTCAAGTAGAGGTAAAAGCCTACATCCTGCTTGTGATGTATTGATTGGAGTATCGATTACAAGGGAGCGGATTGCTTGACTTAGTTCTCGATAGCTTGGTCTCTTCCTCCTTCAAGCCGCCCCGGGGTCTAACCTTTATATATGAGGTCAAGGCCCCGGGTTACACGAGTCATAAACCGACCCACACAACGTGTTCTACTCTGTCTCCAAGCCGCCTTACCATCGTAGGTAAGCCGCCTCCGGGCGGCTTAGCCACCCGGGTCTTCAACCCACTTCTGTCTCTGGACCTCTGTCAACGGCCCATCTGGTAAGCCGCCATGCGGCCTTGCCTTCATCTTCCGGCCCACCTTACAGGTCTTGGGCTCACGAGCCGCCTGGTGTGACCCGGCCCTGCCTGGGCGGGTCTTACCACGGGGTTATATCCCCAACAGTAACCATCAATGATTGGACTGCTTTTAGTAACCTTTCAGGACAGACAAACAAGGGATACAACGCATGCACGGACTGTTTAGATGATACCCAAAGTATATATTTGGACAAATGCAAGAAGAATGTGTACCTGGGACATCGTCGATTTCTTCCGACCAAGCATGCCTTAAGAAAGAAAGACAAGCATTTCAAAGGTGAGGCAGATCACCAGAAGAAGCCTGTCCTCCGTACTGGTGATGATATACTTGATATGGTCAAGGATTTACAGGTAATCTTTGGAAAGGGTCCTGGCGGACAATCTGTTCCGAATGACGCTGAGGGACACGCACCCATGTGGAAGAAGAAATCTATATTTTGGGACCTACCCTATTGGAAAGACCTACAGGTCCGCTCTGCAATCGACGTGATGCACGTGACGAAGAATGTTTGCGTGAACGTGCTAGGCTTCTTGGGCGTGTATGGGAAGACAAAAGATACACCGGAGGCACGGGAGGACCAGCAACGTGTGAACGAAAAAGACGGCATGCATCCAAAGCAGTATCAAGGTCCTGCCAGCTACGCTCTAACCAAAACGGAGAAGGAAATCTTCTTTGAATGCCTGCTCAGTATCAAGGTCCCGTCTGGCTTCTCGTCGAATATAAAGGGAATAATAAACATGGCAGAGAAAAAGTTCCAGAACCTAAAGTCTCATGACTGCCACGTGATTATGACGCAACTGCTTCCGGTTGCATTGAGGGGGCTTCTACCAGAAAATGTTCGATTAGCCATTGTGAAGCTATGTGCATTCCTCAATGCAATCTCTCAGAAGGTAATCGATCCAGAAATCCGCTACCAAGGTTACAGAATGATTTGGTCCAATGTCTTGTCAGCTTCGAGTTGGTGTTCCCACTATCCTTCTTCAATATTATGACGCACGTCCTAGTTCACCTAGTCGACGAGATTGCCATTCTGGGTCATGTATTTCTACACAATATGTTCCCCTTTGAGAGGTTCATGGGAGTCTTGAAGAAATATGTTCGTAATCGTGCTAGGCCAGAAGGAAGCATCTCCACGGGCCATCAAACAGAGGAGGTCATTGGGTTTTGTGTTGACTTTTTTCCTGACCTTAAGCCGATTGGTGTCCCTAAATCGCGGTATGAGGGGAGACTGAGTGGAAAAGGCACGCTAGGAGCGGATTCAATAATATGTAGGGACGGGCATTCCTGGGCGCAAGCACACTACACAGTTCTACAGAATTCTACCTTGGTGGCCCCGTATATCAATGAACACAAGAATATTCTACGCTACAAACACCCGAAGCAGTCTGACGACTGGATTACACGTGAACACATCGGGACTTTCCGCGGTTGGTTGCAAATGCATCTCATGCGTAACAACACTGTTGGAGATGACCTGTACTTATTGGCCAGGACACCATCTTCGACTGTATTGACTTACCAAGGGTACGAGATACATGGTAATACATTTTACACGATCGCCCAACATAAAAAGAGCACCAACCAAAATAGTGGTGTCCGCTTTGATCCAGCAATCACCAATAGGGCAAAGGACACATATTATGGTTACATAGAGGAGATATGGGAACTTGACTATGGACATGAATTTAAGGTCCCTTTGTTTCGGTGCAAATGGGTTAATCTGTCAGGAGGCGGGGTACAGTTAGACCCGCAGTACGGAATGACAACAGTGGATCTCAACAATCTTGGGTACACAGACGAACCATTCGTCCTAGCCAATGATGTGGCGCAGGTTTTCTATGTGAAGGACATGTCTACCAAACCGAGAAAAAAAAGATAAGGAAGCGAATACATCAAAAGATGAGCCAAAGCGCCACATAGTTCTTTCAGGGAAAAGAAACATCATGGGAGTGGAGGACAAGACAGACATGTCTGAAGATTATGAAAAGTTTCATGAAATTCCTCCCTTCAAAGTGAAGGCTGACCCAAGCATCCTGTTAAACGATGAAGATTATCCATGGTTACGGCGCAATAAGCAAGGGACACACGCGAAGAAAAAGTGAAGACTTTCTCTCCACAACTATTCTGATGATGGCTTTGATCTAGAATATCACTGCACTTACATGTCAAGAAATGAAATCCCTTTTGTAATAGATGAGTTTTCGTCCGAAACCCTGTTACTTTGAAAGAGATTGTCCAGTTTGTACACGAAGTGCATCCAGTTTTTCCCGTAACCCTCTCAAATTTTTAGCACATGCTATGTGGGTGAAATTATGATACCATGCCAAGTTTCAACATTTTCAGAGTTCATTTGCAGTGCTTGTCAATTTCAGGGTCATTTAGCTCAAAATAAATCATGAAATGCATGAAAAATAGCAAATGAAGTCAGAAAAGGGTTGAAAATTGATGATGTGGCATTGAATGGTGCATATTGAATGCAGAAAAAGTCTGGAGTTAAAATATGTTAAAAAAATGAAATCCCTTTTGTAATAGATGAGTTTTCGTTCGAAACCCTGTTTCTTCGAAAGAGATTGTCCAGTTTGTACACGAAGTGCATCCAGTTTTTCCCATAACCCTCTCAACTTTTTAGCACATGCTATGTGGGTGAAATTATGATACCATGCCAAGTTTCAACCTTTTCAGAGTTCATTTGCAGTGCTTTTCGAATTCAGGGTCATTTATCTCAAAATAAATCATGAAATGCATGAAAAATAGCAAATGAAGTCAGAAAAGGGTTGAAAATTGATGATGTGGCTTTGAATGGTGCATATTGAATGCAGAAAAAGTCTGGAGTTAAAATATGTTAAAAAAATAAAATCCCTTTCGTAATAGATGAGTTTTCATCCGAAACACTGTTACTTTGAAAGAGATTGTCCAGTTTGTACACGAAGTGCATCCAGTTTTTCCCGTAACCCTCTCAACTTTTTAGCACATGCTATGTGGGTGAAATTATGATATCATGCCAAGTTTCAACCTTTTCAGAGTTCATTTACAGTGCTTTTCAAATTCAGGGTCATTTAGCTCCAAGAATGAACTAATAGCAAAAAGAATGAACTAAAAAGCTTTTATAAAACTCTAATAGGAAAAAGAATGAACTAAAAAGATTTTATAAAACTCTAATAGCAAAAAGAATGAACTAAAAATATTTTATAAAACTCTAATAGCAAAAGGAATCAACTAAAAAGAATCAAAATAATATTAACTAAAATTATCAAAGTAGTTATTTGTTAAAAACTTTAATAGTAAAAAGAATTTTCATAAAGTATATTTTGTTACAAGCTTTAATAGAAAACTAAAAAGCTTTTATAAAACTCTAATAGCAAAAAGAATCAACTAAAAAGAATCAAAATAATATTACCTAAAATTATCAAAGTATTTATTTGTTAAAAACTTTAATAGTAAAAGCTTTTATAAAACTCTAATAGCAAATGGAATCAACTAAAACATATGCAAAAAATAACATTAAAATTTAAAAAACATAATATATATGCAAAAAATAAAAAATAAAGGCCCGCCTACTAGCCACAACGGCCTGCATACGACTAGAAACCCTAGAAATGGGCCAGGATGCAGGCCCGCAGTGCTAGCAGGCCCAACAGGGCGTGAGATAGACATGTACTGCCTGCAATAGAGAGGAGCTCGAGAGGGCAGCGGCAGCAGCGCTTATAAACCACTCCGAGCCCCTCTCGACTAGCGAGGTGGGACTAAACTTTGGCTGCGGGAAGCACAGCCCTTTAGTCCCGGTTGGTGGCTCCAACCGGGACTAAAGGGGGGGCCTTTAGTCCCGGTTGGTGAGACCAACCGGGACTAAAGGGCTCTGCTTCCCGCCCTTTGGGCTGCTGAACTCCAACCGGGACTAAAGGCTCCCGGTTGGAGCCACCAACCGGGACTAAAGGGGGGGGGCTATATAAGCGGGACTTGGAAAATTTTCCAAATCCACCTGCAGTTTCTTCTCCTCCTCTCCCCCGACGGCGCCGACGACCACCTCGACGCCGCCAGGCTGCTGGATTTTGCCGTCGCCCTCGCCGACGCCCTGCCGTCCCCGAGCCCGCTGACCGTCGCCGGCGCCGGACCTCCTCGCGCTCCCTCCTCCCCGTCGCCGCGTGCCCCCGAGCCGGCCCGTTCCTCGTCGCCGGCCTCCAGCTCCATCGCCGCACCCCCAGTGAGCTCCCCCCTTTCCCAAGGCCTCCGCCGCCCATGTCTTGCGCTGCCGCCGCCGCCGCAGCCCCTGCCCTGCGCCACCGCCGCCGCCGCCGCCCCTGCCCTGCATTTTTTATGTTCATGTATATGTATGTATGTTGCCTACCCCAACTTGTTTGGGACTAAAGGCTTTATTTGTTGTTGTTGTATATGTATGTATGTTCATGTATGTATGTATATGTTCATGTATGTATGGCATTATATTTTTTATGTTCACCGAATTTTCATATGTTGATGGTGATCTATCGTGTGCACTTGGGAAAAGCTCATCAACAAACATGATCATTTCTTACATACAAAAACAGATAAAAGATTCAAATGAATAGTGCTCAAGTTAAATAACATACACATTATATAAAATTGTGTTTCTTAGGTTGCAATAAGGCATGTATGTATGTATGTATGTATAGATTAATGTATATAGGGATGGGGTTGCATTCGGGTCATCAAATTGATAGAGAAATTCATAGACCTTGGTACGATAAGCTAATTTATAAAGTGTTAATTGCATTTTCTTACGTTTGACAACTGCTTGGGCTTATTAGGGACCATGAGGCGTAAGATCTGCAAGGTCTGCCAAAATTCATGTATGGACAGTCTTGGAACTGTAGTGCAGTTCGGGGTATTTTTGAGAAAGGGATTTCAAAAATCAGTGGTAACGGTCTTTAACTTGAATTTGTATTGAATTCTGATCATTTGTTTAACTATTTTACTGACTTTATTGTTGATTATTAACTGCTGCATAGTGTGTTCCATGCAACATAAGGGAGGACTTCAACAATTCATATGGTAACGTGTTGTACTTTGAGGATGATGAGGAGCGCGAATTCGAATTGGATCTGCGCAAAGGAAAGAATAAAACCATCATATATGGTGATGGATGGGAGCAGTACATTGCAGTGAACAATTTTAAAGGAGGAGAACTCGTAGCTTTTTCCTTAATAGGAGAGGTGAATAGGTTAAGGACATTATATGTCCAAAGCGATGATGATGACGATGACCAAGATGACATCGTCAGCCAAGATGACCAAGATGACATCGACAGCCAAGATGAAGATGAGGACATCCAAGATGAAGATGAGGACAACCAAGATGAAGAGGAGGACATCGAAGATGAAGATGATGGTCCTATCCTTTCTGCAATTTTTTCTCAAAGGATGAAGAAGCTTACTCGGGCTGATAAAGCTAGTGTGAAAGAAATGTTACCATCCTCTTCGGCGTTCTTGGGGAAGCCCTTTGTGCACCGTCTAACAAAAACAAACATGGTCAAAAAAGTTATGGTGAGATGTTTTATATTCTTTCATCTCTTTTTGGTCATAACCAAGTATGGTGAGATGTCTAACATTCTGTGCTCTCTATTTTCTCTTAATGATGGGGTCTTCAGAAGTTACCTTTGAAGATGTTTTCCGGAGTGGACATCCCCGCCGTCGGCACTGCTGGAGTAATCCATGGACCAAGAGGGCCTGTCACGAATGTCCAATACAAGACAAAGGATGACGCGCGCATATCATTCCACAAGGCCGGCTGGCAGGAGTTCATCAAGGGAAAGAGAGAACTAAGGGTGGACACCCTTGTGGTAATCACTATAAGGAAGAGCAACCGCAAGGACTATCAGATGATGGTTGTTGTTGACCATGTTTAGAACTAAGTCATGAATATATCAGCTGGAGAACTGTTAGTTAATTAATTAGTATGTTAAGATGAATGTGATACATTGATGTTTGTTTCTTAAGTTGAACAACTTTCAAGTGATACTGATGGTTCTTTCTATATATTGATCATGACGATGTTGTGTAATGGTTCTTTCATTGCTATATGTAGTAGCTAGCGTCGAATTGAATGAAAAGCATAAAATAAAAATGGTAAACACAAAAATAAAAGGGGGAAACACAATATGAAAACCCCTAAACCCCTCCTTTCAAAAAAAAACAGAGCCTGGCAGCTGCTGACGCATGGCTGCCTTTTAGTCCCGGTCGGTGTTACCAACCGGGACTAAAGGTCATTCTGCCAGGCGCCCCACGGTGGCCACGTGGAGCTCGTTTAGTCCCGGTTCGTAAGCCAACCGGGACTAAAAGTGATCGGCATGAGTCCCGATCGTTTTGTCCCGGTTGCAGAACCAGGACTAAAGGGCCTCTGGAACCGGGATTGATGCCATGTTTTCTACTAGTGAGTGAACCATATACGTACTTGGCATACCTACACTATATCGTGTTTACTAGATATAAGTTGCCTGAAATTTGAATTTGGGCCTGTCGATTCGGGAGAGAACATGAGCGTAGCTCCAGGCCAAGCCAGAAGCGGGCCGGAGCTGAGGATGATACGACAATGATGTCGAGGTTGACGGTTCGGGGGGGGGGGGGGGAGAGGAGAGGGGGAAGGGGGATGCCGGCATCGAGAAAACAAGTAATTTGGGTTTAAAGGAATGATCAGGGCCGGGAGGCACTCAGAGGAGCACGTTTTCGGCTATGGGTGGCGGCAACATGCAGTTGGGTCGGCGCTGGATCAAATGAATCAAGAATAGGATCCCTGATCGGAGGTAGGAGAAAAAGCACGATAGTTGTTCGATTTAGATAGGATGACTCGGAAAATCAACTTGCAAATTAAAACTAAGGCAAATTACCTATAATTGGACGATGCTGCCGTCGCCGCCGCTGCCAAGAAAAAGGCCACGGACGACGCTGAGGCCGTTGCTGCCGCCGCCGCGTTGGGTTGGCCAACCGGAGGGTATGATTTGTTCATCCCTCATTTACTCGCTCTCCTGCTAGCCCTAGCCGTTTCTTCTTGGAAAAAGGTACTTACTGTCCCTTAATTAACTACATACATTGCTAAAACTAAGTTGGAAACACACATGGCAATGTCATGTATCAATTCTGACAATGGACCTCGCTAGATCTTATCCTCTCCCTGGCCGGCGACCCTGGTAACGAAGTGACGAAACGAACCTACGTGTAGCCAGCTTAGAACAGCAGTGGTTTGATAATTCGGCACAACAAGTGCCGGGCCCTGCTACGTACTACACAGGGATCGATCCGAGCGCATGCAGTTGAATCTTCAGTGGCCCGCAAGTTTGCCAGGCAAGGCATTTTACCTACGACATAGTCACATAGCCTTTGTAGATTAAAGTTACACCGTACGTAGTGCTACAGTGGAAGCAGTTTTTTTAGAAGAAATAAAGTGAAAGAAGTTAAAGTGAGATTAGGATGCACTCAAGAGGGTTATATAGGCTGTAGGGGCCATGCATGCATGCAATAATGTTGTAGTAAGCGCATCGATCACTGCATGCGTTGCTGCTTTCGTGCAGCTTGGCTAGCTAGCTAGTGTCATCGTCGATCGTAGGTACCAATTTTATCACACGTATAATGGGAAAATATATACATCCGTTGCAATACTCCGTCGACCAATCGTTGATTACCGTACTCAAAACGGACTTTCGTCGTGCTTTATATGAGGTACTCCCTCTGTAAAAAAATATAAAAACGTTTAAATCACTAATTTAGTAATCTATAAATGTTCTTATAATTTTTACCGGAGGGAGTAATGTGCAGTCACCTACGAACCTCCGCTGTAGGTGATGTTAAGATCGTTGATTACGGCGCTGTACGGGAATATATAAGGCACTGTGTGTGTGTGTATCATATCATCATGTTGCTGGATCCTGCACACGTATAGTCACTGACCTACGTACTTGACGTACCTCCACTGCACACATACATATACGTGATGTTCATCCAACGTTAGTGGTGGCTACTAAAAATCCTTAGTGCGTACTCCCGCATCCATGCATCGTGCAACCTGTCGATGATCATCAGTGCGCTACGTGCACCGCTGAAACTGTTACTATTTCCTGACACTGTGTAACCACATGAAAAAGGCTTGGCCAATGGTACACATCTCATCATCTCAGCTTGTATCTTTCCGTGGCGCACCGTACCGCTGCTCGCACAGAAAATTATTGACTCGTCACCGACAGAAAAACAATGAGGGTTCTGCTGTGGTTGACTACAGTGTTCTCTAATTTGTCACCACCGAATTTGTGCTTTAAACTCAACTTTTTTTTCTTTCTTTTTTACAAACTCCGGGCGCATGCACACATTCGCGCGCACGCCGCCACCACGCTAACACAGCGCCTGCTCACGACTAGAGCCATGGAGTTTTCACCATGAGTGTCTGGATATCAACGGGAACATTGCTTCTTTGCCTGCATTTCATCCCCTTTGGCCCTCTTACATGTAGTACTATTTCTTGTTGTTTGTTTTTGACCCTCAACTATTGGAAGACCAAAGAAGTTCGGTCCCTCAACTGTAATACCCAAAATTTCTTTCCATCGTGTTGCTGATTCTCCATGGATGGCGAGGTAAAGTTGAGTTGAGATCCTCTCGTCGTCGTCGGCAAGGCCGTCGTCTTCCTTGGTGGCATCATGTTCCATGCAGACGCGGGACGCGACTGCACAAAGCGACCTCGCTCCCCCACGTAGCCAGCCAGTCAAGCAAGCCGAGCCGCCGCCGACGACGACGACGGCAAGCAGTTCCCTCGCTGGCATTGACATTTGCGCGCCCGTGTCAGGCTCCCTGTTGCTGACGCGCGACGGCTCCTCGTCCTGGACCGGCGTCGATGGATCGTCTCGGCCAGAGCGCCAGTCTGAATGCTGTAGCCACGGACGTACGTACATGTATCTTGACAGCGTCCTCACGCTCTGGGACCGAGCCGAGCCCTGTCGCCGCACAGCCACGGTGCAGAGAGGCAGGCTCGACGCCTGCCTTCGTAGAAAGCTATGATTGGATGCGCCAGCGGCGTACCTGAGAGCGAAACCGATCCCCTCTCGCTGGAGGGTCACTCACCGGTCACCGCACTGCTCGGCAACAGAGGCGCCAGTGCAAAGTCGTGAGCTGCTGCAGGCAGGCGTTGCATTCAAGTTCTTGTGGTAGAGGGGGGTTTGTCTCGGGGAAATAAGATCAGACCAGCCTCGTAGCTGCTGCCTGCTGCTGGGTTTGGGACGGGCAGGGTATGTATGTGCAGAGGGTCAGCAACAGCATGGGTTTTGCTCTGTTGTGTTTCGAACCACACGGGGCCAAACCAATGCCTGTATAAATCACATCCATGGTACATCGGCATCAACACTATATACACACACCATCATCATCGGATCCGGGCCGGGCACTCTGGGTCCGGCGCCATGTACAAACTCACAGCGTCATCATCTACCATCATCTGCTTGCAAACAAAAACCCGGCAAAACCGCAATACATAGGGATAGGGGGGTGGTATCTCACGCTAAAACGGGGTCGGAGCATGGGGGAACGGGTCCCCTTGCTCCACAACACTAGCTATAATACTGTTCCTCATGGCACGAGCTGGGAACAGAGATCGGCGAGGCGAGCTTGGAGCTGCGCCCGTTGAGCAGAGCAGCAGGAGGCACATCAGAGCGCACTCTGCTGAACCAAAGGTCTAGCTACTGGATCATCTATCTACCTGGGGTCTTCTAACAAAACAAGAATCTCTTCGTCGTCGATGGTTCCGCTGTCGATAGCATACTGCAATGCCGTTCTACCTTCACGATCTGTGGACTGCGAATCCGCACCCCTGCAATACATACCAACAACAGTTAAGGCCCGCACACATACTGATACTTTAGGCACCGAAATGTAAAGCCTATAACGAAGGTACAGTCTACGCATTACTATTATACCTGGAGAGGAGCAGCTTGGCATGCACGCGTCTTCCTTTCAAAATGCTGTGATGAAGCGGCGTTCGGCCTCTAGAATCTGTGGAGTTCACACTGGCTCCATACTGCAAGAGTAGCTCAACCATGCCAATATCCGCGACACGGCATGCCAGATGAAGCAGAGATAAGCCCTCAGCGCAGCCATCCAATTCATCTGTCCGTGCGCTTGTGCTCGCAGGAGAAAGAGAACTCCTGGGAGATATCTTCTCAACCGTACCGCGGTCAAAGCATCTAGAGCTACCATTTGATGGCGAAGATGGTTGCTCTTGTAAGAGAAGCGCTTTTCCAAGAGTCAAGGCCGAACTAAATGATGTCTGCCCATAAGTTAGATTTACATCCGCGTTCGAACGCACTATCAGACTGTACACCTCCATCTTGTTGTTTGAACTTACGTGATCCCACATCTGCTGTGCTAGCTGAGTCTCATCCATACTATGCTTTCGAACAAAATCTTTCTCAGCATACTGGAATATTTAAGAAATAATAATCATCAGCAACTGAACATCACTAGGCATATTATAAATGGAAGTATTTCTTATACCTTTCCCATCAACAATGAATAGGAGTGTTATTTTTGTCTTGGCACAAATTCATAGTACAACATATATGACTTTAATCTCATTCTCACCAAGTTCACCTACGATGTTCTCTAGTTCTCTACCTTCTCACTCCCAGTTTCCCTAAAACCATCGTAGACATGAACTAATCTCAAACACACTCTACGATGTATCTAATGCTCTTGATTTGCATGTGGAGGTTGTATCCCATGCAAGATACTGTTTACTCCCATTTATTTTCCCTCTCCATCTCACAGAAATAGCAAATGGCAGCCTTTCAGATACAGATGAGGTAGTTTGTTGTAGATGTCCTTAGCCCCTTTCTTTACAAGAATTATTATGCACTATCTAAACCAACGTGTTTTTTCCAAGGAAGACAACTGGTCGAGGCAAATAACAAATTAACAATTGAGTTCAATGAAGACTAGGTTTATGGCCATTTCATAAGATCATTCTATTCAATGAATGTTGTTGCCGATACCAGTAACTCGCACGCGATTCTTGAAATTGCATTCTGCTGATTAGTGATTGCTAATTCTTTGCTCGCAAAGTAGAATACAACAATAGGCAAACCATAAAGTACCTTGGCATGAATAAATTTCTCCTTAAGAGAGATAGGATCCGATTGTTTAGGCTTTCTGACAGCCAAGTTATCTGGTGTGTTTTCAATTCCATCAGTTCTGCAAAAGAGTAAAATTTGCAAGTTAACATGATACTACAACAATAGTGACTTCAGATTTTTGTATAGTTACAAAAAGCATCGATTTACCTTGAAGCATCACCATGATCAACACTGCCTGACGAAGTTAACATTTCTTCCCAGATAGTGTTGGCAAATGTGTTGCCTAAAGACTGGAAGAGATTGATTACAGATGGCTCCCACACCCTGACATCAAGTGTCAGAGACCTTACCTGCCAATAAAAGATACTGTTTAGGTAAAGTTCAGCCTGATTCTTTTTTAACAATTAAAGTTCAGACTGCTAATCAAATTATCGATGAATTTATGTTATAATTACAAAACACAATCTAAAATGACATGATTTTACAAAAATGGGTGGGTGAAAAGAACCAAACTATTTCAAGTTTTTGCGCATGAAGTAGCCATACTGCTTCCCAAAATTCCAAAGTTTTCCTATTAAATATGCAGCTATTACAACTCAACTTCTGGTTTGCAATGCAAAAACAAATGGGACACCCAATCATGCGCATATACACAACTATCATTCCATTGTTCCTGCACCTTAATAAACTGAACGCAAAACAAACAATATATATATACTAATATAAATTTCAAATTTGTAAGGATTTTGAGTTGAAAACTGTCAAGAATATTGCCTGTTCACCTTAGATATATGCACACCAAGATTTCTGTGTACACCAGAACATTCTATGCATACAAGGACTCCGAGGTTTAGGGATGCCCAATCAGGCTCTGCAGCGCCACAATCAGCACAAACATCATTACCAACCACCTTCCTAAGCAATTCAATTGGCTTGTCAGGTCTCATGCTGGTTCGGTGATGTTGTGTGACTCTGGAAGAGTGCTCAAAATACCCACTTCCTGAGTTCTTTTCCATCATAAAATCTTCACTCATGGAATGGTCAAGTTCTGTTGAGCTACTGAAAGAACTACTTTCGCTGTTTGTTCGATGATGGCCACTGCCCTTAGGGCTCAGCAGTAGACGCTGGAACAAATTATATTAGTGTTAAGAAAACCAAATCTGGATATGTAAATACTTGCACAAAAGTCATCAGCACTAACCCGCTCAGGGGATTGGGAGCTTAACAAAGAAGCAATGACACCAGTGATCTTTTCAATCCAATCCATCTGATCCATCGCACTCTCTGCCTGCCCAAGAATAGGTGTATGTCACTACTAACTAGACAACAAGCAATTTGGCATCTATCTTTGTGGGTATCATATAACATCATTCTATGCCTAAATGAAAAATACAGACAACAGGTTTCTGGTTAAGATGAATACCTGCAGTGTGTAGTTTTTTGTGGGCGAAATTATTCTGAAGCAGAACCTTAGATCTGATTGATCTGCGTCAACTTTAATGGTTGATGTTAGCAGGTTTACTGTATGTCGTGCTACAGATTTCTCATCATGCACACCCCCATGGTAATGAGATGAGAACCATCTGCTAAGCAGCCCAGAGCCATGCTCAGTGGGAGTGCTACTTCGTTGGTTAGAATAACCACTCTGCAAAATCGAAAACAGGGAAAATTAATGAAATAATGTGAACAGAAACAAACCCAAAGCATTTTTATAATATCATGCCAAATTGAGTACGTGTTACGGGGACTTACAGATGGTCTACTGTTTTGCTTGCGGTAATAATACAACATTCCTCGATTATCAAGGACAAAGAACCTCCTCTTCCAGTCACCTCTCAAATTCGAAGAACGCTTTGAGAGATAGCCTTGCCGAATAGTCTGAACCTGAAAATAAGTACACACTTTTGAACATCACATGCATTTACTGAATGAACACCTTCCTACAAGCATGAATCCAAATTTCCAAGTCAACCAGAATGTGCTACCTTTCCCTTTGAAGCTGACTGCATGACGGCCTCAATCATCTTATGTGAACTTCGACCAATTGCTTGTATTCCATCACCATTAGGGGAATCAGTCATCCCGTTTGGCGACCACCGACTTTCCCGGTCAATTTGCCTCTTGAATTCTTGCATCCTCTCTACAAGAGCAGCTTGCTCGTAGTTGGACCTTTCTCTTGATTGTTGTGCATAAGCAAGAACCTGCAAAATGAGAATCCATGGTGTGTTAAAACAAACATTTGTTACCAAGAAAAACAAGCAGGCCCAGGCAGCTATTTGAAGAATTGGTGGATTCAGTAACCAAAAAATGGTCTGAGCAGGTGGTTTCCACTGTGCAATTTGCACAATTAAGTGATAAATTAATTCAGAAATGAAGCAATTGGAACCGGACTATCTAAGACCTAATCGTGGGGGTGATTCTCACTGCAATTGCCATGACCAAATGACAACAGTTTTGCAATAAATATTTGAAGTCGGAACATATAACGCGTAATTGCAGGGGTTGAAGGTCCTAAGAGATCAATTTCTTGAAGGCGTTTTGTGCGACGAATCCAAGATTCTGAGGTCAGGTAGGCTTTAAAAAGGATGAAATGAGGCAAGACGATGGGCCCTGATTTTATCCCCATCGAGATGCGGAGAGGCCTCGGAGACATAGCGATAGTATGGCGAGCTAAGCTTTCCAACCTAATTTGTCAGGCAAACAAGATGCCCAAAGAATGGATGCGGAGTATATTAGTACCAACCTTCAAGAACAAGGGGCGTGTTCAAAGTTGTACTAATTCCCGTGGAATTAAGTTGATGAGCCATACGATGAAGCTATGGGAGAGAAATTGAGCACCGGTTAAGAAGAATCACGAACACGACCAAAAATCAGTTTGGTTTCATGCCTGGGAGGTCGACCATGGAAGCCATTTTCTTGGTACGACAGCTTATGAAGAGATACAGGGAGCAAAAGAAGGACCTGCGTATGGTGTTCATTGACTTGAAGAAGGCCTACGATAAGATACCAAGGAATGTCATGTGGTGGGCCTTGGAGAAACACAACGTCCCAACAAAGTACATCACCCTCAACAAGGACATGTATGATAATGTTGTGACAAGTGTTCGAACAAGTGATGGCGACACTGATGACTTTCCAATTAATATAGGACTACACCAAGGGTCAGCTTTGAGCCCTTATCTTTTTGCTTTGGTGATGATGAGGTCACAAGGGATATACAAGGAGATATCCCATGGTGTATGCTCTGCGGATGATGTGGTGCTAGTCGACGATAGTCGGACAGGGGTTAATAGAAAGTTAGATATGTGGAGACAGACTTTGGAATCGAAAGGTTTTAGGCTTATATAGAACTAAAATTGAGTAGATGAGGTGTGGTTTCAGTACTATTAGAGTACCCATAGAGGGAGTAACATAGGTCGTAACATAGATGAGACCTAAGCAAAAAAGATGATGTGGCAGCTAATTAATGAGAGAAACAAATAGAGTAACATAGATAGTTACCATCACATAACGCTTCCCAAGAAATAATGAGTCTACAAGAAAATAAATGAGACCATATATTATACTACCTTTATGTTACTTTGCACTATGGAGGTAATAACATGGACTAGTAACATATGCATGTTACTTAGTCTAAGTTACTCCCCACTATGACTAGCCTTAGGCATGAGGAGGAGGTTAGCCTAGGTGGGCAAGTGGTACCTCAGAAGGACACCTTTTGATATTTGGGGTCAATGTTGCAGAAGGATGGTGATATCGATGAAGATGTGAGACATCAAATCAAAGTTGGATGGATGAAGTGGCGCCAAGCTTCTGGCATCCTCTATGACAAGAGAGAGCCACAAAAGCTAAAAGGCGGTTTATATAGGATGGCATTCAACCTACGATGTTGTATGGCAGTGAATGTTGGCCAACTAAAAGGCGACATGTCCGACAATTAGGTATAGCAGATATGTGCATGTTGAGATGAATATGTGGCCACACAAGAAAGGATCAGGTCCGGAATGAGGATATACGTGATAAGAGTTGGGGTAGCACCGATTGAAGAGAAGCTTGTGATGATTTGGCGATATACAGCGCAGGACTCGAGAAGCGCCAGCGCATAGCGGACAGTTAAGGCCGATTGAAGAGAAGCTTGTGATGGTTTGGACATATACAGCGCAGGCCTTGAGAAGCGCCAGTGCATAGCGGACAGTTAAGGCGTGCGGGCAATGTCAAGAGAGGTTAGGGTAGACCAAACTTGACATGGGAGGAGTCCGTTAAGAGAGATCTGAAGGACTGGAATATCACCAAAGAAGTAGCCATGGACAGGGTCGTGGAAGCAAGCTATGCCAGAACCATGAGTTGGTTTCGAGGTCTTACGGGTTTCAATTCTAGCCTACCCTAACTGTTAGGGACTAAAAGGCTCTGTTGTTGTTGTTGAATGTGCAGATAACATGCAAGATTATAAGTTTATAACAAATGGCGCATCGGTGGAAGAGATTTTTTGCATATCCACTAACTAGTACATATGTATTACTTCAACTACATAAACTAGCACGGAACATTCACATGTGGCATTACAAAAAAAATGAAAAATAGAAAGTCACGGTTAAATAGTTACTTGATTGATATATGGTTCCATCTGATGGAGTAATTCATATCCCTGTAAAAACAACAGCAGATGAAGTTTGAATATCAATTGTGCATAACCAAGAAATATCAGAATGCAAATGATGACAAGCCATTACTTGTTTGAAATAACGAAGATGTGCATCCATTGTCCCACTAACAGCCTCCAAAAATTCAAATCTTTTCTTAGCCTCAATGTTTGAAAGTGCAGTCACCTATAGATAAGACAAACAAAAGGCATGTCAAATATATAATTACAGAAAACAGAACAGTGAATAGAGATACAGGGAAGCATTACACCTACCAGGTTGAAACGAGCTTGCTCAAATGAAGATCTGGCGCTGTGGAGCTCCTGGTAACGTCACAAGGAAGTTAGTGATTATGCCTTGTAACAGAAGTTGGATAATGTCAAATAAAGAAAGGAACTTACATCCTCAACTGCAGTTGCTATGTCTGTCCTTGTTCCTTTCTTCAAGGATAAATACCTCTCACGAGCCTGGGTGAGAAGACAAATCAGTCAGCGAGACCCTTTTTAAAAATAAACTCGACTTTTATCAAAAATGCAACAGCAACTGCAAATGATAGCATGCTGATCAACAGCACAAATGGAATAAAGCTATCATATTGGTGCCACGGTGCAGTAAAATTATTCCCATGCAGCAAAAGGCAGATTCTGCTTATCCTAGTTTAATTTCTACCATGGGTCACTGTTTTAGCAACTAGGAGTCAGTAGACAGAAAAATAACATAGAAATAGCATCTACACATTATGGCAAACAGAATCCTTCTGATTATAGTGAAAGTTGGCTATCATATTGGCGGTTGACGGGAACAGCGTAAACAAACACCAAAACAAAAATGGGAGAATATATAGCTCTATCATTTTGTTCACAATAAGCCAACATATTGAACTTTATTATTGCTGCCACAAGATTGAACCCATATGATACGAACTTCAGAATCACATTGACTAGGCATTACCTGGTCATACAGAAGGCTAGCCTTGTCAAAACGCTTTCGGGCATCCTGATCAAAAGTAATCAAACTTAATGACAGGTCCAAACCCAATGTGAAAGTTACAAATAAGATGTTAGCAGAAAATTACGCCAGTACCTTCACATCATGCAAATCCATGTCCACAAACTGCAGCAACTTGTCATTTAGCATATGTTCAACCTATCAGAACAGTATACAAGAAGTTAGACCACCTAAACCTGAAGTTAAGCAAAAGGATGTGTGTGCAATATATGTACATACAAATGTCTACCTGGGAGCGCAAAACTTCCTTGTATGTTCCAATTTCTCTCAAAGCAATTGTAAATTTGGTCATAACAGGTCCTGGACCAGAGGTACATGTCATAATTTATAGATAACTGGCCAATTTGGAAACCAACAAGAAAAAACACTACAGCGCTGATGAAACCTAATGAAAGTTATGATGTCTTGTCATTTTCATCGACAAAAGCGCCCTTCAGTTCTCCTTTAGCTGTCACTGGGGTTTTTACAGTGGCCATGAATAGGTTACCATTCGAGAATTTCAGGCGACACGTGACAGCATTTAACCCTAAAGTTAACAGACTTGCATGCATGCGTGCATCCTTAGTTTCCTTGAACTCCTTGCTTAAAAATGCATTCTTGACCGTTGGCATACTAGTGCTAGTGGTTTACTAGAGATAGTAATAGTATTGTATTTCTCCTACTACTACTCTGGCACTATGTACGCATACAACAACCAACAAGCAGATAAACGACAACAAACCGACAAGGTAAATGACTTTAAAAAAATGGACGACATGCAAACTGATGTTGCACCAAGAAAAAAGTAAAATGAACAGTCTAGCTGAAAATCGAGATCTAGTACTTGAACTCTGCAATCTATTGATAAGTTCCTATATAGAATTGACTACCTACAAACCAGACTAGATTATATTTTGGTGGCATAAATCCGTCTCAATTTAATTAGTTTGGGTACAATGGCAAACAAGCAATTTTAATGAACTCGTCTTGGTATCAGAATCCTGTCTAAAACGACAGCTTAATGAGAGCCGGAGGAAGTATCCAGTTTTAACAAGCATGAAAACAAAAGAGTGCTCAAATCAGTAAAGTGAGAATGTAACTACAACAGAATTAAATAAATGTACTTGGATGAGAACTGTATTGCTAACCTCCAAAGGCAACACTGATTGGATCATTGTGACCGCCTCCAAATGCTTCCAGTGAACTTGCGAATGCAATATCTCCATCATATGCTTCACCTAGCCCTTCACTGAAATAAAAGGACAAATGTAAACATGTTCAATCCAAGATAGCACATAGCAGCAAGCAAGCATAAAATAGGGAGGATAAAGGGGCGTTCGCCACTCAAATGAGATGTCCATGGTCACTTACGTATATTTACGGCAACCTTTGTGATACTTCAAGCATCTCTCTCTCAGCAATTCAGCACCTTCTTCAAGTGATTGCATCTATTTATCGAAGGAAAAACAATTTAAACAGTGTTTGTCAATCAAACAAAATCTATTGACCCTTTTGGTATAAACCCAGAAACAACCATTAAAAAGGCTAGTCGCAAAGCGATTTGTACTTAGTAGAGCACACAAAAAATGATTTCTTTTTGTAATACAAGCACGTGTATCACATCAAACGCTCATCCTTTTGCTGAGCTGTGTATAGTTATTAATTTATTACTCATACAATTGCACAGATAAAGCTTGTCGAGTTGCTTGGCGAAAAATTCTGATCCAACCAATCGTCCGATCCTAGCAACAAGATATCAAGCAGCCCAGCAGTTGTGTATAGCAACATGCCTACACCAGCAATTCGAACCAAATTCTTGCATAGACAAGCAAGCATTGATCTCACTTGCATCGAAACAAACTTTGACCAATCAACTCACACGCCTTTGTTGAAAAACTCACACGCATGACAAAAGAAAGCGAGCAACATCTAACAGGATGGAGAATGCTATACAGTTGTCCTCAGGAACTCAGGTGGATCCTTTACTCACATGTTAATATCACAACAGACTTAAAAATATAGCAGTCAGACCAATCAACCAAAAACAGACAAGAAACCTGCACATCACTACCACAGACAGGGCCATACAGACAGAGCTGCTTCAACTCCGAACGGTTCGAGGCGAAGGTACGCCGAGAGGGAGCAGACTTGCTGCACCCAATCCCATCGGTGCAGCCCCGAAAACAAGGACAGATCCAACCCATCGCCGGGAGCCCAATCCGGAAGCCACCGGCGCCAAGCATTACACCGGAAAGAAGCTGCGGGCTTTCCCCGTCCCCCACACTCACCAGTCACCCCCCTTCCCAGCCACGAAGCGGGCCATGAATCGAGATCCGACGAGTAGGGTGGCTGTCTCACCTGCTTCCTGAACATGGGCGAGTCATCGAGCCTGGTGAAATACATGTCTGCCACCCACGCCCCCGCGCCGCCGCCGTCACTCCAGCACCGCGCGTGTACCGACTCCTACCGCCTCATCTACGCCCTCTCCGCAGCCTCCGCCCCCGCTAACCCACGCCCGCCGACAGCCCACTCCCCCGCCGCCGCCGCCGCCACCACGACTAACTCGGCGCCACGGACCGATCGCCTGCCTGCTTCCTCCGGAGGAGGAGGACGAGGCCGCGTGCAGCCTGCAGGAGCGGGACGCGCGCTCGGACGGCGCCGGCGAGGCCCGGCGAGAAACCCTAGGCGGCGGCCGGAATCGGCGAAATGGCGGTGGGGGCGGAGGAACGGGATGGCGAGGGGACAGGCGCAGGCAGGCGCAGAGAGGGGTGTAAAGAGAAAAGAGGGTCGGGGGGGGGGGGGGGGGTGCGCTCTCCTTTGAGTTCGATTTGGGGTGGGGGATTAGGAGCTGATGATCGTGCGTGGTGGGCCTCGTGGGTGGGAGGTGTGGGGCCCGGTGGCGGTGGGAGGGCGTTGGTGGACGCGGTGTAGGGAGGGCGTGGGGCGGCAGTTTTGGGCTGGGAGGAGGAGGAGGAGGCGGTCACCTGCCGGTGAGCGTAATGATGGGCCGGTTACGTGTCTTTGACCGGGGAATTGTTCGCTTTTTTAAATGACGAGGGAATTGCCGCTAGTTCTATGATCGTGTCTGCGCTGTGGACTGGAATTTTGTAGCAGCATCCTGATTTGTCCACATGCTAAGCCATAGTCCAAACACGACTTAATACAACCTTTTAATTCACTGTGCCCCTTAAGTTTAGAGCTCTCACGGTCGATTGAGGTCTTTAATTTTAAGTTCTGCCATGATTTTGATCGGGTCGTCATCCTGATGGGTCCCTTATGGGATTTTAAGACCTTTTTGGATGTGTGTGTCGTCCCTGTTAAGTTGCTCGGCTTGGGGAGGGGCAAGGGGGGAGGGTTGGTGGCGGGATGCGGGATGTGCTTCGTGGTTGTCGCGGGTGCGACTATAAGCTGGTGTGAGGGCTTTCATGGGCGGTGCTTCGTCTGACAGTGCGTTGGTTGCGCGCCACTTCTCCTTCGTCTTGGCAGCGGTAGGTATTGGTGTGTTTTCTTGTTTCCCAGTTCAGTTTGGGGATAGTGATTATCAGAAAGAGGGTTGTGGGATTCGATGTCAACTTGGTGTTTGCTCGGGGGTTCAAGAGGGCGCGTTTACGTTTCGATTTGGTGGATTTTTCAGGTTCCGTTGGGACAAGCATCACTTGTGCTCATGTTTGTGATTTTTCTCACCCGCAAAATCAAACCACCAACCCTAGGCCTCCTCATGAATGGACTCCCGGAAGGCTCGAGTGCACGAATTTTGCCACGGTTATTCTCGTTGTATGAGTGTATGACACACCCCTCCTCCTGGTCTCACTTGGCAATAATTTGTATGAGACATACAATCTAGTCATGGTAATATTGCATGGATGCATCCCCACGGCCAGGTAAACCAAGATTAATTGCAGCAAGAACGGTATATCAGTTATGTGTTGATAAAGCTATGGATTCTAATAATTGTTTCTATATTATTATTAGGGATATATGCTTATTGGTCTTTGTGAAGACATGTAGTGTTGCAGGTCCCGTTCTTCATCAATTGGAGCATCAAAATGTTTCCTTTGAAATACTTAGCCCAGATTCTAGGGATCTCTACATATGTGTGGAGACATGTATTGATATAATTCGTCTAAGACAATATAACCTTCCCGTTTTCCTTCTATAAGTATAAAATAATACACATAAGAATGTTTTAGAGTCAATTGAGTGCTACAAATAATTCATTATTGTCAAACTAATGGTGTATCAATTACGATTCGCTTAATAGTGTCACTTTTGTGTGATGCATAATCATTGTGCCTCTCGTCTTTTTTCACTGTATATCTCGTTTGTTCTACGTATGCCTTTATTCTTTCATAAAGTATTTTTCATAGAAGAAGGGATATTCTAGATATCGATGTGTTCTAGAGGTGAATGGAGTATTTGATTTCTTCCCTGAATAACTTTGCTAGCTATATACCAAGGGTCATCCTAGAAGTAGTTTCCATTTCATGGATATTTAGGAACATGTGCATGCTGATGAGTATGCCTCGGTTCATCAGATTTATACAACTTAGGTGCACCATTTGGTCAATCCAAGCCTGCAGTCACAACTTGGGAGTCTAATAGTTATCTTTCCTACTTATTATACTTATAAAGATTGAAGTTGATGGTGAGTTCACATATGGGTCCAACATTCTTTGTAAATAAAGTAATAACCAAATACATGCATCCTCACATGTAGAACTAGCAACCTTTAGAAATAAACAAATGTACTTTACTCACACGTGGGATCTATCGTAAATAAACAAAGACACTGCTTTCATGTCGGACCAACTTTTTTCTAAACGTCAACAAAGACAAAAATGTGATTTCAGCTCAAAATCGATATTGGTTTCAGTTCTCTTCCCAATCTACTATGGTCATTTCAAATTCTCTGATGATGTATTCTCTATCGTATTTTTGCTATCTTTTCTAATCGTAAATCACACATCGGTCATAAAGTATACTAACGTTATTTCACCACCTCTAAGCCAATGGTTTCGTGGCAACGCATGAGCATCGTGCTAGTAATACGATTAACATCTAGAAGCGAACCGAGCGTAGCTTGGATGGCTAGGTTCCTTGTAGTGAAACGAGCCCACTAGGGTTCAATTCCTAGGCTTGCCATTGGTGCTCATATTGTTTTGGATTTTTTTTCAATCTTTCCGGCGATGTACTTTCAGTGGAGGAGACGTTTTCGTCGACTATGGAGGCGATCGTGGTGCCTTTGTCAATCGATGTTATGTCAGCTTGGGCATCTCAAAGGTGCTCACGGGTGTTCGTGCATGTGTTCATAGGCGTTAGTATAAGTCCGTGTATGTGAGCATCTGTGTTTGTACTATGTTCAGAAAAATGTTAACATCCAGAATAAGTTGAGGACGGATGAATATCTTGACGGTGGTAGTATAAGATGACGTGCTTGTGTAAGTCATTCAATTTTGGTATTTGGTCCTTCAAATAAACGATATGCACTGCAAGTGTTTGAATCTGTAACTGGGTTGCCGATGTGTCCAGCCAATGACACACAATTTCCAGCTCAAGCCCTTGGTTTTGCTGTGTTGATTCATACGATAGATCAAATAAGCTTTGTTGTTAAATAGCAAGACCTAATAATCTAACATGTATGTGGCGACACAAGGGGCATTTTCTTCTCCGGCAATTCTAATGATCTATATGATACACACTCTCCATGTTACCTCTACTGAGTTTTACAATGCAATATCACATTTTCTAATCCGTAGTTTACCTCAAACATGGTATGAAGTTTATGGATAATTGGCAGTAGAGTTCTCATGTGTCTCTAGATGTTCGAATCTTCCCATTTCAAGCTTAAGATTTATGTATGTCTTATGTCTTTCCAGTCACGTAGTCGCAGGTCCAACATTTCATGGTTTTTCATTTGCCAATAGGGTAAGAGATTCCTTGGTGAGAACCATGACCTCACATTGTTTCCATGCAAATAAGTGAAGAACAAAGATTTTTGGTGATCCAAATAGTCGCCCAATAGGAGTTATAGTTTTTGAGAAGGACTTCGGTACAACCCCCCCCCCCCCCTAAACGTATAAGGGCAGTATGGTCTTTACACATTGCGTACAGTATCCGTCGCCCGCCCGCCCGCCCGTCGTACGTCCGCCCGCCCGCCGTACGCCCGATCTCCACGTACGCCACGTCAGCCCACGCGTCGGCGGTTGGTTTGGAAGAGAAAAAAACCCGGATACAAACCCTATATTTTCTCTCCGCCGCCGCCGTGACTCCATCCCGCACGTCTCCGCCGCCGTCTCCGCCGCCGCCGTGACTCCACCCCGCACGTCTCCGCCGCCGTCGTGACTCCACCCCGCACGTCTCCGCCGCCGCCGTGACTCCACCCCGCACGTCTCCGCCGCCGTCTCCGCCGTGGTGGACGTGACCACCGACACCAACAAACCTCCGCCGCCGTCTCCGCCGTGGTGGACGTGACCACCGACACCAACAAACCTCCGCCACCGACGCTTCGACGACCTTCTCACCGTCACCATCACCGTGGTCCCTAAGAAACACCACACGGCGGCGGTTGCCGTGACCAACGCGGCGTGTCCCCGTTCAAACGACGACGTTGCAGCCCGGTGCATCGACGTCGAACACGCCGACTGATGTCGTTGAACCCTTCGACGGCCGACAGCAAGTTTTTTTTTTCATTTAATCCATACGATTTTTCATGATTTCAGTGTATGCTTTATGATGTTGTGGTATGGTGACATTGATAAAAACACCTTTTAAAAGGTTTATTGTTAGAGGAAGACACCGAATATGCCGGTGATGACTCTAGTAGTGAGGATGGATCATCGTCATTGAATGCAAATGAATCGCCCGGAGACAACTATATGAGCCAGGATGAATCGTATAGTGGTAATGTAAGTGTTGTGGACGTTGACTAGAAATTATGGAATATAAGCTACATTGACACTTACATTTGCTATTGAATTTAAATAGGTGCATGCCAATGATGACAATGACGATTACGATATAGATGAACAATCTTATGCTGAAAGTGGAACCCAGGTACGTTTCAAATATGTTGCATAATGATTTTTTTTTCAAAACTATGACGTATTTTATAGCAAATTCGGAAACTATAGGACCGAATGCAAAAAATTCAGAAATGTGACCCCGTCGGCCTCTGGTGGGCCGAAGCAGGGCCCGTCGGCCTGCGGTTGGCCGAAGACAGGCCCGTCAGCCTGCGGTGGGCCGAAGAGAGGCCCGTCGGCTTGCGGGCGGCCGAAGAGAGGCCCGTCGGCTTGCGGGCGGCCGAAGAGAGGCCCGTCGGCTTGCGGGCGGCCGAAGAGCGCCCGTCGGCCTCGAGGCGGCCGAAGAGCCGCTGGATAAGCCCGAGCGAGCAGCTCCTTTCTTCCTCCTCTGCTCGCTAGCTCCTCCTCTCTCTCTCTTGTTTCTCTCTGTACTTTCCACCCCCGCGCTGATCTCTTCCCTCGTCCACCCATTTTCCTATCCAACCCGCAGAAACAATAGATCATAGCATTCTCCGCCGGCCTACGGTATTTTTTTTTGCTATGGGGTAGTTTTTTGTGCGTGAGGAGGAGCCATGGTGGGGTGGAGGAGGTGTGGCTGGTGAGGAGGTGGTGGGGTGGAGAGGAGGTGGTGGGGTGGAGAGGAAGAAGAAGGGGACACACGCGTCGAAGGTATACCGATGTCGTCACAAATTTTCTATGAGTTGTACAGTTTATTTAGTGTACATAGTCATTTTAGCGGATAGTTAGTGTAGCCGGTAAAAAATTTGTTCGTTGCGATTAATGAGAAGGTGGCAATGTCTGACAGGTGAAAATGTCTGAATCAGTAAATTTGACTGTTTACTACGGCCCTGGTAATGTTCGATATAATGAGTTGGGGGTTGATCTTAGCGAGTTTAAAAATGGCGTCATGACACTTTCAGACCCGGACAGACTGGACATTAGACAGTTGAAGCACTGGTTGACTACTAGTTTTGGGTTGGATCCTGAAGTATGTTCCGTCAGTATTCATGCATTGTGGACCAAATCCTGTAAAAATGTCAAGTGGGAGTTGATGCCGATAGATAGGAGCCAGCATTGGGTGACCATGTTAAGTCGTTGCCGAGACCAAAGAATCCACCCATATGCCTTAGTGCAACCAGTGGCGAAGGAGGAGAATACCGTATAACTCCACGTGGGGTATGAACCAGGCCAGGGTAGTCAAGTGGCTAACGAGATTTATTTATCCGGGTCACAGCCACCGGATGTGGATGCTAGCCAAGCCGAGAAAGAGTCAGACTACGTGCCACACAATGTTTGTGATCATGATACTGGGCCGAGTATTCAGTCGATAATATTAGCTGGTTCTGGTGTTGCTGATGGGGATGAGGAAGGCTATGAAATGCAGAGGGTGATGGAGGAAGAGGACGAGGATGGATTTGCGGAGGATCTGGATTCTAAAAATTCCGAGGATGAAGTGGAGGTACCAATTCCTTCTGCATGGGATCAGGACATATCCACCGGCCTTACTGTCAACGATGGCCATGAGACTCCATGGCAATATAATCTGAACCAAGTCCAGATAGGGGCTATGTTTGATACAAAGAAAAAATTGAAGTATGCGGTGATAAAGTGGGCTATGTCTACGCAGCGGGGTTTTCCGGACACACATATCGAGTCCAACAAACTATACCGTGAAGTGTGTTGAAACAGGTTGTACTGCGAAGGTGCACGGGCACGTGCCGAAGTATAACATCCACTGGGTTGTCACCAATGTGGTCCCACATAATTGTGTGAGGAAAAACCTGTTGGTTCGTCATCCAAACCTGACTTCAACTCTCATTGCGCAACTCATGTATACTGAGATAGTGGAGAAGAAAGATATGGAAGCAAAACACATCCAGACAGCAGTGAAGGTCAGATGGAATTATGACATTCCTTATGGGAAGGCTTGGAGGGCTAAGCAGAAGGCTATGGAGGAAAGGTTTGGGACGTTCTTCGACTCATATGATAATGTTGTCCGTCTCCTTGACATACTGAAGGAGAGGAATCCCGGCACTTATGTTAACATACAACACACGAGGTTGGAGAGTATACTAGATTTCAAGGTGTTGAAACGAGTATTCTTCTCTTTCGCTATGTGCATCGAAGCTTTCCGGCATTGTCCTCCTGTGATGTTTGTGGATGGTACATTCCTGACTGGTCAGTACAAAGGGCAAATCCTGACTGCTATTGATGTGGACGGGAACAATCAAATCATCCCACTTGCCATGGCATTTGTGGAGGGTGAGAACTTTCCGAGCTGGGTATGGTTCTTCCGGCAAGTTAAAATTGCGATCGTGAAGGACCGACCAAACGTGCGTGTCATTCATGACAGACATGTTGGTATATTGAAGGCCGTGAAGACACTAAGGAATCCAACAGCTGACGAACCAACACCTTGGAAGGACTTGCAGAGCCGGTGGTGCATGCGCCATCTTGGGGCTAATTTTTTCTCACAGTTCAAGAACAAACGGTTGATGAACTTGTTAAAAAAATTATGCAAGCAGAACCAGCAGTGCAAATACGAATTTATTTGGTCAAAACTAGATGAGTTTACTAAGAAGCAGGTCCGTGCGAGGAAGAAAATGGAAAAAGATCAGGTTAAATTAGCAGCACTCATCGCGGAACTAGAGGAGCCAGTAGGTCTTTGTGACTTGCCAGCAATTGACCCTCCTAATACTCAGAGAAAGAAGGGCAGGGCAATAAAGAATTTTTCTGAGTGGATAGAGAAAGAGCCTCCAGTGAATTGGTCTTTGCTGCATGACACCCATGGAGCTAGGTATGGCCACATGACAACCAATCTTGCAGAGGTGTATAACTTTGTACTCAGAGGGAATAGAGCATTGCCACTCACAGCTATTGTGGAGGCTGTATTCCATGGCACTTTGAGATATTTCAGAGAAAGGCACGAGTTAGCAAAGAAGCATATTGCAGATAATCAGAACACACCTTATTGTAGCCGTGTCATGGAGTACATGGCAAAGAAGATAGAGAAAGCAAAGAAGCACACTGTCAGACTCATAGGTAATTAGGAAAGGAGGTATGAGGTTCAGCTTCCTACTGATGGTTTTGGTTCTGCAAATGAGGTGAAGACACACGAGGTAAAAATTGGAACGGAATTTTATCCAACTTGTGAGTGTACATGCAACAAACCGAAGTTGTTGCACCTGCCTTGCTCACATGTGTTGGCTGCCTGTGGCCAGATTGAGTTGGATGCTATCTCCTTCGTGTCCCCATACTATTTAAAAGATGCAGTACTCAATGTCTGGACAGGTGAGATGACAGGATTTAGAGTCGTCGGCAATTTCAACAAGGTAAACGATGGGGAGAGAGTATACATCCCGGATCCAGAACTTCGGCGAACAAGCAGGGGCAGACGTAAGGTAAAGCGCATCCGAAACGATATGGACCAATCTGAAGCTGGTGGAGCAACCAGACAATGTTTGCTATGCGCGGCTTATGGGCATAGGATGAAATATTGTCTCGACCTGAACAAAGACGGTGCTTCCACATCGACGACTGCGACAACAGTAGCAAGAGGCGGACGTGGTCGTGGCAGTCGTGGTGGTCGTGGCAGTCGAGGCCGAAGGGGCGGACGAGGAAGAAATAACTCACAAGCTATATAATGTGTCGGACTATGTTTTAATTTGTAATATGTCTGGACTATGTTTTAATGTGTAATATGTCGGACTATGTTTTATTCTGTAATATGTCGGACTATGTTTTATTCTGTAATATGTCTAGACTATGTTATAATTTGTAATATGTCTGGACTATGTTTTAATTTGTAATATGTCTGGACTATGTTTTAATTGCAGATATGGCTTCGTATCCGTTGCTTAATGGTAATATCGATAGAGGGCACTGGGCCTCACTTATGGAAGCGGGCAAGAACTTAGACGTGTTGATCACTCGCACCCCAAAGTCTAACTGGATGATACACCCTTTATGGGTTGATAGGTATGTGTCGGTACAATGACTTACTATGTTTGACATCCTTTTGATAGCCGCTAACTGTACGCTACATTCTCTTTATTTTGTAGGTTAAGTTGGGCTGGACTTCTACCCTTGGCACGGCTGGTTGAGGGTACATTGGATGAGTGGGTTGAACATCCGGAATTGGATGAGGCAGGTGAACCAATGCAGTTACACAAGAGGCAAGTGACACGTTTCTCTTACGACAGGTCACTCCTTACCTGCTTAGTAGATAGATGGAGACCAGAGACACATACGTTTCACTTTCCCTGGGGAGAGATGGCGCCTACTTTACAGGATGTGTCTTACTTGTTGGGATTACCTCTGGTCGGTGCTACCATAGGTCCTTTAGAGGCAGAACCTGGTTGGCTAGCATCGATGCAGGCCCGTTTTTTGGCTGCGGTGCCAACTGCTACGGGCCTAGACAACGATCGTCACGGGCCTCGTTTTAGGTGGTTGAGCTAGTTTCAGGTAACCTTCACGGCCAGTTTAAAAAATGTTGTTTTCATTGTTGTCCTCATTGCATAGTTCATACAATCGTTTGGTTTCTATGTAGATTGTCTCCTTAGGATATCCCGATGTTCAGTTGTCAGAGGCACAGATTGACCGATCCCTAGAGGCATATATTATGTGGTTGTTCGGCAAGACGATGTTCACGGAGAACCACGTGACCACTGTCGATGCACGACTCATCGGTATTGCACGAGAGATAGCTGACGCACATTGCCCGGGGGACATTCTGCAGAGGAGTTTTGGTTCTGCTATGTTAGCGGCTACGTACAGAGGCCTGTGCAAAGCTTGCTTGTTGAAGTCTAGAAAATCAGGTCTTGTTGGATGTCCACTATTATTGCAGCTCTGGTCATACGAGAGATTCCCTATTGGTCGACCCTATGTCTGCGTTGATAAACCTTTTGGTTTTGAGGACATGGCTGAGACTTATGTGCCTTCTATCGGCGACTTGCCTACTATGGGATCTGTTTGGGCACGGAGAGAGGTATTTTCATATTAAGTAACAATATGAATTACTAATGTTTATTTCTTGCCATTCAATAGTATTACTAATGCTTATTTGTTGTCATTCACAGAGACAGTTTGCGCATAGCCAGGTGAGGGGCTGCTACCCCTCCTTCACGGCGCGGTTTGATAGTTTGCACGAGAATCAAGTTATCTGGGAGCCATACTCCCATCAGGCTATATTATCCAGGTGTCCAGTTGGGATTTCTGGATTGTGCACTAGAGATCGGCACTATTGGATGACCAAGGCCAAGTTGGTGTTCGACGTGACGGTTGAGGAGATGGCTCTTCATAGGGTGATGAGACAGTTCGGTCTATGCCAAGAGCCTGACATTCCAGTTATTCCACACTTACCAGATCACGTGCACAAGTAAGTAATACTATTTTAGTTCTCATGTCTGCATTCAGAATATAACTAATCATGTAACGCGCATTTCAATCTCAGGTACAGTCGCGTAGGAGGAAACAAGTCCCTGGATTCTTGGCTTCACGACATTAGCCCTTACGTGGACGAATGGACTACTGCGCCGACAAATATCTGGGATGAGGTTCGGCCCTTTGA
Organism: Elymus sibiricus; assembly: GCA_039707655.1. Classification (NCBI taxonomy): domain Eukaryota; kingdom Viridiplantae; phylum Streptophyta; class Magnoliopsida; order Poales; family Poaceae; genus Elymus; species Elymus sibiricus. The sequence continues at coordinate 347,627,373 of CM077671.1, forward strand.
CTGGGACAAGTTCGGGTTGTATCTGCAGCGTTACCGGCATAGCACGAGGATCTACTTGGTTCCATCAGCAACTTCTGATCAGATCGAAGCCCCTCTTACCAGCGATCTGTTCCCAACTACCTTTGTTGTCGGAACCAGACACCACGCGGTACGTGCTATGGTTCTCACATGTTAAGTTTTTCCTTAAGCAGCAGACACCTCCTTCACAACCAGGGAGCTCTTCCTGGCAGGAGACACCTCCTTCACAACCAGGGAGCTCTTCCTGGCAGCAGACACCTCCTTCACAACCAGGGATCTCTTTCTACTAGCAGCCACCTCCTTCACAACCAGGGAGCTCGTCCTGGCATAATCAGATGGACCTAGGTAACACTACTTTGTACATTCTTTTAAACATTGTAGGTTCGCAAATCAATTTTACATGTTTTACTTTACCGCAGTCGGCAGCCAGTCGCAACCGTTCATGCATTCAGTCCAGTCACCGATGCTTAGTGGTGCTGGTTTGTTCTTAGACAGCGACGGCGACGACGATGACCGAGCTGCAAACACCTATGAGTTCTCGCAGACAGTTCTTCACACTCCACCACCACCATGGACGCAGGAGACACAGACACTGACAGACGAGGTTGTCTATGGTCGTGGTCATCGTGAGACTCGTCCACCGCCTGAGCGCTTATCGCCTTCCGGTCCTCGTCCGAGGAAGACCCAGATTCGTCGTCGTCCCCAGCAGTGATATGGTTATCTATGTATGAGTCATTATCTATGTATGAGACATGACTATCTAATTATGTATGAGACATATGTCTATTTTATGTATGGGACAAATTACTATCTACTTATGTATGAGACATATTCATGTTCTATTTCAGTGGTCAATTGGTTTAGAGGGATAACACTTGTACTGCAAACTAAATGCATCCAACGCCGCGCTTTACATAAAACATAATGCCCACAAAACAAGACAATACACAAAGATAATATAAAATACAGCTGAATTAAACAATACAACTGAAATTACAAATTATAGCTAAAAACTACATGAATGCATCATCGTCCTCCTCCGTCCATGCAGAGCTCTTGCCCTTTGTCGATGCAGAGCTCTTGCCCTTTATCGATGCAGAGCTCCTGCCCTTCGTCAATGCAGAACTCTTGCCCTTCGATGATGCGGTAGTCTTGACCGTGGTGCTCGGCATGAAGAGGTCGTCTTCGTCCTCCGTCGATGCAGATATCTTGCCCTTCGTCGATGTAGAGCTCTTGCCCTTCGACGATGCGGTAGTCTTGACCTTGGTGCTCGGCATGAAGAGGTCGTTTTCGTCCTCACTGTTTGCTGACCATAAATCTGAATTATTTACAGCAAGCCTGAGGTAAGATTCACCTTTATGCAGTTGCTTCTGCCATCTGCCATGCAACCTGAGAAGTTCTTTCCGTATCTCCTCAAATCTCCTGGGAGGCCACCCACTCCTAGCTAATGAGTGAGCCAACTCATTCATTATGGTGTCACTACTGATGAGTTCCTCCCATGGAACTACTCTATCGTCGATCTTGAAATTGGCGGCTAGACGGAGAAGACGATCGGACATACCAGAGTGAAAAGTACGATCAAAAGGATAATGGGACATCTCCACGAAACTACACTTGCCTGCTCACCCACCTTACTGCGGAGGGAGGTTTATAGGTTCAGAAGAGAAGATGGCGGGAAAGAATGGCGGGAGAGAAAGGCGGGAAAGAAAATGGCGGGAGAGAATGGCGGGAAAGAAAATGGCGGGAAAGAAAATGGCGGGATAGTAGGGCGGGAAAGAAAATGATGAGATAGAATGTCGGGAAATGGTTGCGGGAAAGTACAAAGTTGGAATGTGAAAGAGGGGGAATGGTTGTGCAGGAATTATAATGCATTTAAGTGAAAAAAATTCAGAACAGGCCCCCAGGGACACTTTGGCCTCCTGGAGGCCGACCAGGGCTCTTCGGCCACCTGGAGGCCGACGGGCCCCTCTTCGGTCCACCGCAGGCCGACGGGTCACTTTTCGGCCCACCGCAGGCCGACGGGCCTATCTTCGGCGAGCCAGAGGCCGACGGGCCACTCTTCAGCCAGCCAGAGGCCGACGGGGTCACAGTTCTGAATTTTTTGCGTTCGGCCCTATAGTTTCCGAATTTGCTATAAAATACGTCATAGTTTTGAAAAATAATCTTGCATAATTACTAGCATACAAATTGTATTACCACTTACACATTTTAATCTGCACAGATAAATACCGATGGTGACACTGAGCCGAGAACTTTAGATGATGACAATGATGAGGATGATGACAATGATGATGACGATGTCGATGCATCTAATGAAGGAAGTGTGAGCGAAGTAAGTTATAGTGTTCAAATTATTCATGAAAACTAACAACATAGCAACAGACTGACGAACATGGTTATATGTCTTATTTTGCAGGGGGTGTTGATGGTCCTAGTGGGAACGATGAGCATGTTGACGATCTTGAGTTTGACCTTGACATCGGCTATGATGAATATCAGCAAGAGTCACTGGATAGGCATTGGGAAGTGATGGCCAAGACATTCAGGTCAGAAGGAGAGGCGTACACGTTCTACAACCAGTACGCGAAAGATCGTGGGTTCAGTATCAGGAGGGACTTGAATTTTTTTGCAAAAGGTTGTTCAAAAGTTTTGCGCTTGAGGAGGTATCTATGTTCCACGACAGGAAAACGACAGGCCAAATTTTGTACCATGGAAGGCCGGACCCGCAGACTGAGACCGGAGAGTCGATGCTTCTGTGAAGCCCATTTAACAGTGAAGCTTGATAGAAAGAGTGAACTTTAGTATGTCAGCAGTTTCTTCGATGATCACAGCCACGTTCTTGCAAGACCGGACGAAGTCTGTTTCCTCCGGTCTCACAATGTGATCAAAGAATTTTAGAGAGCAGAGATCTCAGCTATGGTAGGAGCTGGGATAAGAAAGCACATTATTTTTGATAACTTTGTCAGCGGGTATGGTTCGTACGCTAATACAGGGTTTGGAAGGAAGAAGATGTATAATATGTGCTACAGGGAGAAGATGAAACTGCTTGCTCAGGGTGATGCTGACACTGCTATAGGAATCATGATGGCTAGAAAGGACAGGGATCCGGATTTTTTTTCTTTGAGCACATTGTTGACGCTGAGGGCAGGCTGAACAACTTGTTCTAGTGTGATTCGCAATCACGTCGGGATTATCTTGACTATGGTGATGTCACTGTGTTCGACAGTACGTACAAGATGAATAGGTATGGAATGGCGTTTATCCCTTTCGTCGGTCTCAACAATCACCATTGCACTACGGTATTTGCATGCGCCATTGTTTCAGATGAGACTGTGATAACCCACAAGTATAGGGGATCGCAACAGTTTTCGAGGGTAGAGTATTCAACCCAAATTTATTGATTCGACACAAGGGGAGCCAAAGAATATTCTCGAGTATTAGCAGCTGAGTTGTCAATTCAACCACACCTGAAAGACTTAATATCTGCAGCAAAGTATTTAGTAGCAAAGTAGTATGGAAGTAACGGTAACGGTGGCAGAAGTGACAGTAGCAGTTTTGTAGTGATTGTAACAGTAGCAACGGAAAAGTAACTTAGCAAAGATCAATATATGAAAAGCTCGTAGGCAATGGATCAGTGATGGATAATTATGTCGGATGGCATTCATCATGCAACGGTTATAACATAGGGTGACACAGAACTAGCTCCAATTCATCAATATAATGTAGGCATGTATTCCGTATATAGTCATACGTGCTTATGGAAAAGAACTTGCATGACATCTTTTGTCCTACCCTCCCGTGGCAGCGGGGTCCTAATGGAAACTAAGGGATATTAAGGCCTCCTTTTAATAGAGAACCGGACCAAAGCATTAGCACTTAGTGAATACATGAACTCCTCAAACTACGGTAATCACCGGAAAGAATCCCAGTTATTATCACCCTGGGGGATGCGGATCATAACTCGTAATAGGTGTCTATAACTTGCAAGATAGGATCAAGAACACATATATTCATAAAAACATAATAGGTTCAGATCTGAAATCATGGCACTCGGGCCCTAGTGACAAGCATTAAGCATAGCAAAGTCATAGCAACATCAATCTCAGAACATAGTGGATACTAGGGATCAAACCCTAACCAAACTAACTCGATTACATGGTAAATCTCATCCAACCCATCACCGTCCAGCAAGCCCACGATGGAATTACTCACGAACGGCGGAGAGCATCATGAAATTGGTGATGAAGGATGGTTGGTGATGACGACGACATCGATTTCCCCTCTCCGGAGCCCAAAACAGACTCCAGATCTGCCCTCCCGAGGAAGAACAGGAGGTGGCGGCGGCTCCGTATCGTGAAACGCGACGAACTCTTCTCTCTGATTTTTTTTCTCCACGGATGTGAATAAATAGAGTTGGAATTAGGGTCGGAGGAGCTCCAGGGGCCCCACAAGCCTGCAGGGCGCGGCCTAGGGGGGTGGCCGCGCCCCCCTGGCTTGTGGCCAGGTGGCAGCCCCTCTCCGGTTGATTCTTTTGCTAATAGTTTTTATTAATTCCAAAAATATTCTCCGTAAATTTTTAGGTCAATCCGAGAACTTTTTTTTCTGCACAAAAATAACACCAAGGCAATTCTGCTGAAAACAGCGTCAGTCCGGGCTAGTTTCATTCAAATCATGCAAATTAGGGTCCAAAACAAGGGCAAAAGAGTTTGGAAAAGTAGATACGATGGAGACGTATCAACTCCCCCAAGCTTAACCCATTGCTTGTCCTCAAGCAATTCAGTTGACAAACTGAAAGTGATAAAGAAAAACTTTTACAAACTCTGTTTGATCTTGTTGTTGTAAATATGTCTAACTGATGTTCCGGTATTCAGCAAAGATTATGGACTAACCACATTCACAATAACATTTAGGTCTCACATTTACTCATATCAATGGCATAATCAACTAGCGAGCAATAATAATAAATCTCGGAGGACAACAATTTTATCAAAACAATCATGATACAATATGATATAATGGTATCTCGCTAGCCCTTTCTGAGACCGCAAAACATAAATGCAGAGCACCTCTGAAGAACAAGGACTGACTAGACATTGTAATTCATGGTAAAAGAGATCCAGTCACAATCATACTCAATATCAATTAATAGCAAAGCATACAAATGACGGTGGTGCTCTCTAACTGGTGCTTTTTATAAGAGAAGGATGACTCAACAGTAAAGTAAAATAGATAGGCCCTACACAGAGGGAAGCATTGATTTGCAGAAGTGCCAGAGCTCGAGCTTTTAAAACAGAGATGAATAATAATTTTGAGCGGTATGCTTTCAGTGTCAACATGACGACCAAGAGATCTCACCATCTTCCATGCTAGATACATTATAGGCGGTTCCCAAACAGAATGATAAAGTTTTTACTCCCCCTCCACCAATCAATCACACTCCACGGCGGGCCGAATCCATGGGTACCGTCCATACAAACAACAATCCTGGGAGAGTTTTGTTTCATTATATTTTGATTTGATTTTTGAGCATGGAACTGGACATCCCGATTACCAGCCACTTTCTCGTGAATGATAGTGAATCAACACATATCGTGAGAATAACCCACCTAGCATGGAAGATACTGACCGCCCCCAGTCGCTACATGAGCGATTCGGGCATACAAAACAGAATATTATTTGAAGGTTTAGAGTTTGGCACATGCAAATTTACTTGGAACGGCAGATAAATACCGCATATAGGTAGGTATGGTGGACTCATATGAAACAACTTTGGGTTTATGGAAGTGGATGCACAAGCAGTATTCCTGCTTAGTACAAGTGAAGGCTAGCAAAAAGACTGGGAAGCAACCAACTAAAGAGCGACAACAGTCATGAACATGCTTTGAGATTAACCAACATTGAATGCAAGCATGAGTAGGATATAAAGCATCATGAACATAAATATCGTGAAGGCTATGTTGATTTTGTTTCAACTACATGTGTGAACATGTGCCAAGTCAAGCCACTCGCATCATTCAGAGGAGGATACCATCCTACCATACTACATCACAACCATTTTAAAATACACGTTGGCACTCAAGACAAACCATTATACACTCCTAGCTAGTTAAGCATGGCATGAGCAACTATAATCTCTAATTGTCATTGCAAACATGTTTCACCCATAATGGGCTGAATTCATAACGATGAGCTAATCATATTTACAAAAACAAAATAGGTCGAGTTCATACCAGCTTTTCTTCATCTCAATCTTTTCATCATATATCGTCATTGTTGCCTTTCACTTGCACGACCGAACGGTGTAAATAACAATAAGAGTGCATGTGCATTGGACTAAGCTGGAATCTGCAAACAATAACTCAAAGGAGAAGATAAGGTAATATGGGCTCTCTGATAGATAAACAGTAATGCATATGAGAGCCACTCAACATTTTCATCGTGGTCTTCTCCTTACGACCCAAAGAAAGAAAATTCAAAACGAGAACGAGAAAAACTATTTACACGGGAAAGCTCCCAACAAGCAAAAGAAGAACGAGAAATCTTTTTGGGTTTTCCTTTAATGCTACAACTAAGCAAACTAGAAAGTAAAGCTAGAACTAATTTCTTTTTGGATTTTCTCAAGGTTTTTCTAACACACAAGAAGAAAGCGAGAAAAAAGAAATAAACTGACATGGATAATACAATGAAAAAGTATGAACACCGACAACTGGAATGAGTGTGTGAACATGAATGTAATGTCGGTGAGAAATACGTAGTCCCCCAAGCTTAGGCTTTTAGCCTAAGTTGGTCTAGTGCCATGGCTGGCCCGGATAATATCCAAAATCGTAGTTGGGGTTGTACTGTGCTGCGGCAGCTACTGCCTGAACGGCGGCAGCGTGGAGGCGAGCGGCTTCCGCCTCTCTCTCGTACTCGTTTGCCTCCTCTCTGGTTATAAAGTGTCTCCGTTTTTCCTTCGCACGAAGGAATCAGTGAGCTGATAGTATTGCTTGCATTGGTCTGAAATGAAATCTTCAAGGTCAGCATTTCGCGTGTACGCGTAAAATTCTTCTTTGAAACCGGCATGAACCATGAATTGATCCGACGGCCATTCACAAGGCCTCACTTGAGCTTCCCTCGGTGGTTCAAAGTCGGGCTCACGTAACGCGAGTCTCGGAGCCTTCTTACTCGAGGAACCACCTTGGTATATTTTCCTTAACATCTTTCTTTCTCTGAAAAATTTCTGAAATTTTTAGTGACTCAAAATAAAGGTGAACAAAACTCAACAAAACTTATAGCAACTACTCCCACAAGTGCCTAGAAGCTATATCATGCATCAAAACTACTTGGGACCATACAAATGTGACATGCAAGCTCAAGAACAAGGTCACCACAGCAGCAAAAATTTGCAATATATAAAGCACTAGAACAAAAACTAATTGGACCATTGGAGGAGTCACATACCGAAGATCAATCCCCCAAAACAGTTTTGCAAATGGAGCTTTACGCAAGGAGATCAAAAATGGCAGCAAAATGAGATAGAACACGGGTTTGAGCAATGGTGGGATTTTTTCTGGAGGAAGACGAAGTGGATGGGTGCTGGAATAAGTGAGGGGGACCCACGTGGGACCCACAAGCCAGGGGGGGCGCGGCCAGGGGATGGCCGCGCCCTGCAGGCTTGTGACCCACTGGTGCATCTCCCTGATGTGTTCTCAGTGCCAAAAATTCTTAAATATTCCAGAAAAAATCATACTACATTTTCAGGGCATTTGGAGAACTTTTATTTTCAGGTCATTTTTTTATTGCACGGATAAATCAGAAAACAGAAGAATAATAGCATTTTTACTTTATTTAATCTATCTAAATAACAGAGAGTAAAAGTTGGGTACAGAAGGTTGTGCTTTCTAAATTCATCCATCTCATGCTCATCAAAAAGAATCCATCAATAAGGTTGATCAAGTCTTATTGACAAACTTTTTTTGAATGACACGGAACCGGAGAATTTTCAAATAACACTAAGTTACCTCAACGGGGACAGGCATGTCCCCTATCATAATTATTTCATATTTATTCTTGACAGTAGGGAGAGGGAATTTAAAACCTCCAATAGTAATTGTTGGAATTTCTCCAATAGAGTTGATACTATGAACTTGAGGTTGTTTCTTCGGAAAGTGTACCGTATGCTCATTACCATTAACATGAAAAGTGACATTGCCCTTGTTGCAATCAATAACAGCCCCTACAGTATTCAAAAAAGGTCTACCAAGGATGATCGACATACTGTCGTCTTCGGGAATATCAAGAATAACAAAGTCCGTTAGAATAGTAACATTTGCAACTACGACAGGCACATCCTCACAAATACCGATGGGTAAAGTAGTTGATTTATCAGCCATTTGCAAAGAGATTTCAGTAGGTGTCAACTTATTCAAATCAAGTCTACGATACAAGGAAAAAGGCATAACACTAACACCAGCTCCAAGGTCACATAAAGCAGTTTTAACATAATTTCTTTTAATAGAGCATGGTATAGTAGGTATTCCTGGATCTCCTAATTTCTTTGGTACTCCACCCTTAAAAGTATAATTAGCAAGCATAGTGGAAATTTCAGCTTCCGGTATCTTTCTTTTATTTCTCACAATATCTTTCATATACTTAGCATAAGGAGACATTTTCAGAATATCAGTCAAGCGCATACGCAAAAAGACAGGTCTAAGCATTTCAACAAAGCGCTCAAAATCCTCATCATCCTTTTTCTTGGATGGTTTATGAGGAAAGGGCATGGGTTTCTGAACCCATGGTTCTCTTTCTTTACCATGCTTCCTAGCAACAAAGTCTCTCTTATCATATCTTTTATTCTTAGGTTGTGGGTTATCAAGATCAACAGCAGGTTCAATCTCCACATCATTATCATTACTAGGTTAAGCATCAACATGAACATCATCATTAATATTATCACTAGGCTCATGTTCATTACCAGATTGTGTCTCAGCATCAGAAATAGAAATATCATTTGGGTTTTCATGTGTATCTATAACAGGTTCACTAGCAGCATGCAAAGTCCTATCATCATTCTTTTTCCTCTTATTACTAGAGTGACTAGGTGCATCAGTATTAATTCTCTGAGAATCTTGCTCAATTCTCTTAGGATGGCCCTCAGGATACAAAGGTTCCTGAGTCATTCTACCACCTCTAGTCACAACTCTAACAGAATGATCATTGTTCTTACCATTCATCTCATTAAGCAAATCATTCTGTGCCTTAAGTACTTGTTCTACTTGAGTAGTTACCATGGAAGCATGTTTACTAATAAGCTTAAGAGCATTGATAGTCCTACTCATATAATCACCTAAGCGATCAAGCATGTAAGCATTATGTCTCAATTGTCTACTAACATAAGCATTGAAATTTTCTTGCTTAACAATAAAGTTATCAAACTCATCCAAGCATTGGCTAGCAGACTTATTATAAGGAATATCACCTTCATCAAATCTACGGAGAGAATTTACCTCTACTACATGTGTCGGGGTATCAAGACCATGTATTTCTTCAATAGGTGGTAGATTCTTAACATCTTTAGCTTTAATACCTTTTTCTTTCATAGATTTCTTTGCTTCTTGCATATCTTCAGGACTGAGAAATAGAATACCTCTTTTCTTCGGAGTTGGCTTTGGAGGTGGTTCGGGAATAGTCCAATTATTATCATTGCTCAAAATATTATTCAATAGTACTTCAGCTTGTTCAATAGTTCGTTCCCTGAAAACACAACCAGCACAACTATCTAGGTGGTCCCTAGAAGCATCGGTTAGTCCATTATAAAAGATATCAAATATTTTGTTTTTCTTGAGAGGATGATCAGGCAAAGCATTAAGTAATTGGAGAAGCCTCCCCCAAGCTTGTGGAAGACTCTCTTCTTCAATTTGCACAAAGTTAAATATTTCCTGCAAGGCAGCTTGTTTCTTATGGGCAGGAAAATATTTTTTAGAGAAGTAATATATCATATCATGGGGACTACGCACACAACCAGGAGCAAGATAATTAAACCATATCTTAGCATCACCCTTTAATGAGAAAGGAAACAACTTAAGAATATAGTAGTAACGAATTTTTTCCTCATGAGTAAATAGGGTGGCTATATCATTCAATTTAGTAAGATGTGCCACAACAGTTTCAGATTCATAACCATGGAAAGGGTCAGATTCAACCAAAGTGATTAACTCGGGATCGACAGAGAATTCATAGTCCTTATCAGTAACAAAGATAGGTGAAGTAGCAAACTTAGGATCATATTGCATTCTAGCATTCAAAGATTTTTCCTTCCACTTGCATAGTAATTTCTTAAGATCATCTCTATCCTTACAAGCAAGAAAGTCCCTAGCTACCTCTCCATCCATAACATAACCCTTAGGTATATCAGGCAATTCATATCTAGGAGAGCTAGGTCTAGCAGGTGTATCATAGTGTTCGGTTTCAATAATATCATCAGTTTCAGAAATATCATCAGTTTCAGTATTGACTCTAGCAATTTGTTCATCTAGGAATTCACCCAGTGGCACAGTATTATCAAGCAAAGTATCATCATAAGCATCATGCATAGCAGAAGTGGCAGCATCAATTACTTGTGACATATCAGAATCAATAGCAGGTGGTGGTGTCACAAATTTACTCATAACAGAAGGTGAATCAAGTGCAGAGCTAGATGGCAGTTCCTTACCTCCCCTCGTAGTAGAGGGATAAATCTTGGTCTTTGGATCTTTCAGATTCTTCATAGTGATCAACAGATATAAATCCCAAGTGACTCAGAGAATAGAGCTATGCTCCCCGGCAACGGCGCCAGAAAAGGGTCTTGATAACCCACAAGTATAGGGGATCGCAACAGTTTTCGAGGGTAGAGTATTCAACCCAAATTTATTGATTCGACACAAGGGGAGCCAAAGAATATTCTCGAGTATTAGCAGCTGAGTTATCAATTCAACCACACCTGAAAGACTTAATATCTGCAGCAAAGTATTTAGTAGCAAAGTATTATGGAAGTTACGGTAACGGTGGCAAAAGTGACAGTAGCAGTTTTGTAGTGATTGTAACAGTAGCAACGGAAAAGTAACTTAGCAAAGATCAATATATGAAAAGCTCATAGGCAATGGATCAGTGATGGATAATTATGTCGGATGGCATTCATCATGCAACGGTTATAACATAGGGTGACACAGAACTAGCTCCAATTCATCAATATAATGTAGGCATGTATTCCGTATATAGTCATACGTGCTTATGGAAAAGAACTTGCATGACATCTTTTGTCCTACCCTCCCGTGGCAGCGGGGTCCTAATGGAAACTAAGGGATATTAAGGCCTCCTTTTAATAGAGAACCAGACCAAAGCATTAGCACTCACTACAAGAAATATGTCAACTTGCGACCATCAATATTGGTCACTGAATGGTCATTATTTTTAATTTGCGACCTTTTTGTGACCAAAAACAGATGGTCAAAAGCTGGCCGTCTTTAATGAAACTTAACGACCAAAACAATTGGTCGTTGGTTCTACGACCAATTGTTTTGGTCACTCGTAGCCTGCGTGGGACACATCGGATCCAACGTGGCAAGCTGACGTGGCAAAATTGCGACCAATTGAATTGGTCGTTGATAAGAATCAGCCCGGTCCAATTCGGTGTCTATATGGGCCAAGCCCAATAATTCAGCCCATTTAATTTATTTTTTCCCTGTGCTTTGATTAGCTAAATGGGCCATGGCCTTTTTACAACCCAAGTATTCGTTGCAATATGGTGCAATATAAATTCTGGACATGGCGTTTTTACAATCCAATAGTGCTTGGACCAAGCCCTCTTTTATTTACAGCCAATATTCTCAAATCAGTAATAGTAACAATACTTCTTTCCCACGTTCGGTAATAACACAAGTATAGAAAACTTTATCTCACACGTTGCCAGCACATAGCTTTATCTCGCATAACATTATACAAAACAACACATATCAATAACTTATCCCCCATGTTCACAAGTACATAACTTTATCTCACACAACATTATACAGAACTGTATCTTGCAGGTTCAAAGCACATAAACTTTATCTCACAGGTTCCCCGCAACAAAAGAAGATCACCATCATAGCTCCTAATCAATAAATGATGCAAATAACCTGCACATTCAAAAAGAAAAAACAATATGTCAAAGAGAGACAAGCAAAAAATAGCCACTCACATCAAGTAGACCTGATGTACAGATAGTAATCAAACTAGCATCTACTTTGCCCAAGTTCATATTAAATTCAAATAATCTGGGACAATTCAACAAACAAAAATATGAAGCAAATAGCATATTCAGTTCAGCAACAGGTTGTACGTACAGTATGAGCAGCACAGGACAGTAAAAACAGTGAGCAAAAACCAAATGAGTTGCTTTAACTCTAACTAGTTGGTAACAAATTGACATAATCTCGGACAGTTCAACAGATCAAAATGTGAAGCTAACATCATATGCTCAACTGACAAACGATTCATATGTAACTCCTCTATTATACAGTACTACACTAACATGGCTGCATCTCTAGACACAAGAACAAAGCAGTATGGTGATGGCATGCTAGGCATCAGTTTTAAAAAGCTCGATTTTAGATCATCAACAACCAAAAAGGCTCAACGGTCTAAATGTTCAGCACACCATCATCACATCACCGACGAGCAGGACCCGATACGACCCATACACAACAACTAGGGGAAAAATGAGATCAAGCAGAGAGGGATGCGGGTAGCTTATGGTTGACAAGGTCAAACACAACATTTTTTCCCTTTTTGTGTGTGAAGAAACTACCAAATATTTGTTGCAAAATTCTGTAGATCATGTTCGCAGCCAAGGAAGATACCTGGGGCCAGCCTTTCATGTGTGCTTGCTTCACCCGTGCATGCATCACCGTAGCAGCCAAGCAAGTAGGCATCATTGACATCTACTCACCACTTTCCTGGCAACAGAGAAAGAGTCAAAACAAAAAATATTAGACCATAATGTTACACCAGAGCACAGATCAGTAACTTTAAATCACAAAGTATATCCACAACACCATAAAATAGTCCCAGACCCCAGTGCTATTTGAGTATATCGCATGTAGTTTATTTTCATGATGTGTTGTGTATGCACGATAAATCCAGAAACAGGAGGAGGATGGCTTATCAACAAACTGAACTTAGAAATGAAATTTTGTAATGCTCAAGTTTCAGCTAATAGGGATTACGGAATTTTAGATGGGACAAATTCTTCTAGTTGCACTTATCACAGATAGAAGAGTTTATAGTGAAGAATCTTTTTCAATCAAAGACACAGCCTGGAACATATCAATTTCGAGGTGCAGGTTGTATACAATCAGACATCTCAGGTTGTATACTACTCATGATAATTCCACTGATCTACGGAGTCAAGGGATGCAACTTGTCAATAGCATTTGAGGGGCAGAAGCTAATCCACAATGGCAACAGAAATAACATTCAAAGCATCATCATCGATTTCACAAGAGCAAGCATGATATTGCAGCCCATGAGGCATGGAGGAGGATCTCTTACCATGACCATAGCAGCACCTCGTCTTCACCTTGTGATCCTCACCGTATCTGCCAAGACACAGTAGCATGAACAACATTCAGCACGTTATCTACACAGAGAAGAGACAAATCATATGCTTCTCCAAGCGAGTTGAAGGTAGTACCCAGCACTGGAGTGATTACATTATCCGTCGGCTTTTCCGCGAACACCATCACTGCCTTCTCAAACGCACTTACACGGGTAGTGCAAGGTGCCCTGTTGAGGCCAGCAACACCAATCCGCAACCTGATAACAGATCACATGGTTGTGTCAATCATTCTAATCCACCAATCAAAAAATTTGCATCTGAAACTACAGTAACTGATATATAAAATGATGAATTACTAGCAGGAAAAGTGTAAACAATCAATGCATGCTCATAGTCATCCTGAAAGTTCAATACTTCAAATTCTTCAGAGCAGCAGCAGTAAGCAGTTATGCTTTCACTCTAAATCCAAAGGACACCATGCATTGATACGGGACTCAAAGATCAAGCTAAGAGCACAAACTAACCAGCAACCACATCAGTTCATATGAAACAATCATTTCCCGACGATTACCTACTGGCGGCCGCCGGGACGTGCTGGTAGCTGGGGCGCCTCGTCGAAGAGGATGAGGTCTCCAACAAACTCCTGACAAGAAGAGGATGAGGTCCTCGCCTCGTCGCCGTCCTCTCTGGCCTTGGCCTTGGCGGCCACCAGCCTCGTCGCCGTTCTCCCCAAGCCTTGGCCTTGGTGGCCACCACCCGAGTAGTCCACGCATCCTCGCCTCCATGGGTGCCTGCAAAGAGAGCGAGGTTCAGATAGAGAAATCCTGACAGAGAGAGAGTGGCAGAAGAGAGAGAGAGAGAGACAGCCAAATCCGGTGAACCCTAGCCAGGGCGGCTCGACCACGAGATCGGAGACGGCATGCGGGCGACAGCAAGGACCTTCTCCCGCAGAAGAGTAGGGCGTCGAGGAGGAGGACGGGCGTGGACAGAGCGGGCGGCGCGGGTTTGGGCTAGTCGCGGTCATGGCGGCGCGCCGGCCCATCGAGGCGGAGCAGGGAGCCGGGGCGAGGGAGGCTCATCGGCCGTCCGAGGAGAGCCAACGGGGAGAGCAGCAGGGGCCGGAGGCCGTGCGCGCGCGGTAGGCAGGCGGGCTCGCCGGTGGGGAGGCAGGAGGGAGGTAGGAGGGAGGTGGCGGCGGCGATCTGGGATCTGGGGGGAGGGGAGTAGAGCTCTCTGCATCGAGCGAGACAGAGAGAGGAGAGAGGGGTCCGGAATGCTGGAGAGAGGGGAGTTTGCTGCGGTGAGAGAAAGAGGTGCCGTAGGATGGATGGATGGATGGATGGATGGATGGATGCTTGCCATGTCACTGATCCATGTCAAAAGTGATTCCACCAATGAGAGTTAAGCATATGTAATTGTATTTTTTGCTTTTGTTTCTCTTATATTTTTTATCCTCTTATTCCGGGTAAAAACTCAACATATTAACCTCTTATACTTTGTTCAAATGCCCCAATATAGTGCACATGTGTGTATCTTTGGATGTCAAACAAAGTTGCTTTTGAAGGTTTTCGTTCTCTTTCACATTTTTTTCCTATTTTTGTAGTATCAAAATCGTATTTTTGTGAAGAATCAATCAAACTTTTTGTTGCAAAACTGGACACCTCCATTTTTCAAAAATATTGCACCACTTTTCATGTGGATTGACCAAATGGTTGTATGTAAAATGCTTTCGATCCACCTCTCATCAAAAAGACAAATCTCCGCATATTCAGTGGAAATCGTGTCAAATTTGAACTACAACTTCTTCATGGTTTGCTCAAATGATCTCATATTGTGCACAAGGGTGCATATTGTAATGAAAAACAATGTTGCCTAAGGAAGTTTTAATTTTCTTTGGACGGAAAATTCATTTCCCATTTTTTGAGTGCCCAAAATGAGTTTTTTTGTGAAGGACCTACCATATATTTGTTGCAAAATTGGACCGAATCATTTTTATAAAATATTAGGTCATATTTAATGTACAATTGACTAAATGGTTGGGTTTCAAAAGCTTTGAGCCACCTCTCGTGAAAAAGACAAATTTCCCCCGATTCAGTAGGAACGGGGTCAAATTTGAACTGAAGCTGCCTCATAGATTGCTTTTTTTTAAATCATTTCTAGGTACAAAAGTATCTATTTAATCACAGAAACACCAAAAGTTTTCCAAGATTCAACCACTAGCTATGAACGGTCATGCCCGCCGTTTTGACCGCATTTTGAAATGGGCATGCAAAAATAAAATAAAAATCAAAAAATTGTAAAACCTTTGCATTGTGTCATTATAAGTGACCAAGTTGCCAGGAAAAATAATAAACTTGTAATACGGCAAATATTTTAAAAAAGTGTTCTCAAAAATGAGTTGTCATGTGTGAAGATCCATGGCTTCAAGCCAAATGATCAATCTTATGGCCACATTCATGGCATAGTATGCTCAAATAATCTCATATTGTGCACAAGGTTGCATATTGGAATGACAAACAATGTTGCCTAAGGAAGTTTTCATTTTCTTTGGACGGAAAATTAATTTTCCATTTTTCGAGTGCCCAAAATGAGTTTTTTTGTGAAGGACCTACCACATATTTGTTGCAAAATTAGACCGAATCATTTTTATAAAATATTAGGTCATATTTAATGTACAATTAACTAAATGGTTGGGTTTCAAAAGCTTTGATCCACCTCTCGTGAAAAAGACAAATTTCCCCCGATTTAGTAGGAACCAGGTCAAATTTGAACTGCAGCTGCCTCATATATTGCTTTTTATTTTTGGAAAAAATCATTTCTAGGTACAAAACTATCTATTTAATCACAGAAACACCAAAAAATTTCCAAGATTCAACCACTAGCTATGACCGGTCGTGCCCGCCGTTTTGACCGCATTTTGAAATGGGCATGCAAAATTCAAAAAAATCAAAAATTGTAAAACCTTCGCGTTATGTCATTATATGTGACCAAGTTACCAGGAAAAATAATAAACTTGTAATAAGGCAAATATTTTAAAAAAGTGTTCTCAAAAATGAGCTGTCATGTGTGAAGATCCATGGCTTCAAGCCAAATGATCAATCTTATGGCCACATTCATGGCATAGTTTGCTCAAATAATCTCATATTGTGCACAAGGTTGCATATTGGAATGACAAACAATGTTGCCTAAGGAAGTTTTCATTTTCTTTGGACGGAAAATTCATTTTCCATTTTTCGAGTGCCCAAAATGAGTTTTTTTTGTGAAGGACCTACCACATATTTGTGGCAAAATTAGACCGAATCATTTTTATAAAATATTAGGTCATATTTAATGTACAATTGACTAAATTTTTGGGTTTCAAAAGCTTTGAGCCACCTCTCGTGAAAAAGACAAATTTCCCCCGATTCAATAGGAACCGGGTTAAATTTGAACTGCAGCTGCCTCATATATTGCTTTTTATTTTTTGCAAAAATCCTTTATAGGTACAAAAGTATCTATTTAATCACAGAAACACCAAAAGTTTTTCAAGATTCAACCACTAGCTATGAACGGTCATGCCCGCCGTTTTGACCGCATTTTGAAATGGGCATGCAAAATTAAAAAAAAATAAAAAATTGCAAAACCTTCGCGTTGTGTCATTATATGTGACCAAGTTACCAAGAAAAATAATAAACTTGTAATACGGCAAATATTTTAAAAAAGTGTTCTAAAAAATGAGCTGTCATGTGTGAAGATCCATGGCTTCAAGCCAAATGATCAATCTTATGGCCACATTCATGGCATAGTTTGCTCAAATAATCTCATATTGTGCACAAGGTTGCATATTGGAATGACAAACAATGTTGCCTAAGGAAGTTTTCATTTTCTTTGGACGGAAAATTCATTTTCCATTTTTCGAGTGCCCAAAATGAGTTTTTTTGTGAAGGACCTACCACATATTTGTGGCAAAATTAGACCAAATCATTTTTCTAAAATATTAGGTAATATTTAATGTACAATTGACTAAATGGTTGGGTTTTAAAAGCTTTGAGCCACCTCTCGTGAAAAAGACAAATTTCCCCCGATTCAGTAGGAACCGGGTCAAATTTGAACTGCAACTGCCTTATAGTTTGCTCATGATTTTTTCCAAAAAAAATTTCCAGGTACATAAGTATCTATTTAATGAGAGATACATGGTTTGGTGGCGAGACATTGAGGTTTGTACGGTGGACGATGGCCCCAACTCCAGAGCGCGCAAACTGGCATGCCAAACGCGTGGTTACCGCGTGACCTTGGCGTTGCCACGCGTTCTGGGCGGCCTAGGCATGTCTGATGGGTTGGGCACTCCCCCGGTAGGTGATAGGAAGAAAAATACAACAGAAGAATCTCACGAGGAGGCTGAACTAAGCTCAAACATGAATTAGCAGTAAGTGTTTGATTAGCGATGGGGGAAATGAACATGGCCAATGGGCCTGAGTTTTGTCTTAGGATGTTCATCTATTAAGGATACTGTCTTGGTAAATTTTCCGCTCAAATGGAGGAGCCTAGGTGGCACTTGCTTTGTAAAGTACCACACTGGACAGAAATATGAATGTTGAAGCTGGGCTCAAATGAATGAATGTATTGAGCTGCAATTTGGTGGAAGATAGTAATTTGGGAATAGGAAGGCACTGTAAAAATTTGATACCATTTGGACATGCCTAAGTGGTACTTCCTTCACAATGCTCTTCTCTGGAAAGAAAATAGAAATTGATGCTGGGCCCACATAGATGATTTGATTGAGCTGCAATTTGGAGGAGGATGATAATATGGGCATATGAAGGAACTGTACAAATTGCATACCATTTCGATAAACAAAAATGGTACTTCCTTCACAATGCTCTCCACTGATCAGAAAATTGGGAAAAATATTGAGGAAAATTGGCTATATTAAAATCATATAAAATTTGGTGTAGGGAGGATCTATGGTCAGGGTCATGTCCTTGTAAATTTTCAGCAATTATAAATCAATATAAAATATAGTTGGTTCACCAATTGAAAATATTACCAGAAACAAAGATTGGATGGTGAGCTCAAACGAATGAATGGGTTGAGCTTAAATTTGGTGGAGAATAGTCATTTCGGCATAGGAAGGCACTGTAAAAATTTGATACTATTTAGACATGCAAAAGTGGTACTTCCTTCACAATGATCTTCTCTAGACAGAAACTTGGGAAAATTATTGAGATAATTTGGCTAAATGAAATGAGCTCAAATTTGGTGGAGGCAAGTTATATAGGTATAAACATGCTCTGGTAAAGTTTCATAAATAATTAAGCAATATAAAATATAGTTGGTTCACAAACTGAAAATATGACCAGAATAAAAGATTGGATGATGAGCTCACATGGATTGCTGTATAAATCTCAAATTTTGTGCAGAGTGATTATTTGAGTATCTGAAACATTTGGAAAAATATCAGATCATTTAGATAATCCTAGTTAGTACTTTCTTCACAAAGCTTCTCTCTGGATAGAAACATTGGAAATTTGCTGATGAAGATTTACTAGGCAAATGGAGCTGAATATTGGCATGTGGCAATGATTTGAATATGTAAGAGAGTCTAGAAAGTTTGAGGGAAATAGGAGGGGTCTATATAGCACTTGCTTTGCAATGTGCCAATCTGGACAAAAAAATAGAAATTGATGCTGGGCTAACATAGATGATTGGATTGAGCTGCAATTTGGAGACGGATGATAATTTGGGCATATGAAGGCACACTAAAAATTTCATACCATTTGGATAAATAAAAATGGTACTTCTTTCACAATGCTCTCCACTGAATAGAAAATTAGGAAAAACATTGAGGGAAATTGGATAAATTAAATGAGCTAAAATTTGGTGGAGGGAGGTTCCATGGGCAG
The DNA here is from genome assembly GCA_039707655.1 of Elymus sibiricus. Lineage (NCBI taxonomy): Eukaryota > Viridiplantae > Streptophyta > Magnoliopsida > Poales > Poaceae > Elymus > Elymus sibiricus. Next base: position 347,646,828 of record CM077671.1, read on the forward strand.
GGTCATGTCCTGGTAAATTGCAATTATAAAGCAATGTAAAATATAGTTGCTTCATAGACTGAAAATATTATCAGAAACAAAGATTGGATTGTGAGCTCACATGGATTGTTTATATATGTTTAACATTTTTCAAATACATGATGAACATCTTTTCATATATTCCCAACAAAAAAACATCTTTTCATACATACGTTGTGATGTCTATATTTGGTTTTGCACATTGTACATTCTTTGTATACATATAAAAAGGAGGTGGCCTTAAGTACCAATGCATCCACGTTCACAACCTCATGACCATTTATATTGGTCGTAATCAGGTAGAAATAAGGTCGTCGACCACTGTTGTCTGCTTTATGACCATTTGGTGTAAGGCAATTTCAGGGTTTGAGCCCTTCCTAGCAAAATGGCCGTAGATTTACGACCAATTCAGTTGGGGTCACTAAGAGAAGGTCACAAGTTGACATATTTCTTGTAGTGACTTAGTGAATACATGAACTCCTCAAACTACGGTAATCACCGGAAAGAATCCCAGTTATTGTCACCCTGGGGGATGCGGATCATAACTCGTAATAGGTGTCTATAACTTGCAAGATAGGATCAAGAACACATATATATTCATGAAAACATAATAGGTTCAGATCTGAAATCATGGCACTCGGGCCCTAGTGACAAGCATTAAGCATAGCAAAGTCATAGCAACATCAATCTCAGAACATAGTGGATACTAGGGATCAAACCCTAACCAAACTAACTCGATTACATGGTAAATCTCATCCAACCCATCACCGTCCAGCAAGCTCACGATGGAATTACTCACGAACGGCGGAGAGCATCATGAAATTGGTGATGAAGGATGGTTGGTGATGACGACGGCGTCGATTTCCCCTCTCCGGAGCCCAAAACAGACTCCAGATCTGCCATCCCGAGGAAGAACAGGAGGTGACGGCGGCTCCGTATCGTGAAACGCGATGAACTCTTCTCTCTGATTTTTTTCTCCACGGATGTGAATAAATAGAGTTGGAATTAGGGTCGGAGGAGCTCCAGGGGCCCCACAAGCCTGCAGGGCGCGGCCTAGGGGGGTGGCCGCGCCCCCCTGGCTTGTGGCTAGGTGGCAGCCCCTCTCCGGTTGATTCTTTCGCCAATATTTTTTATTAATTCCAAAAATATTCTCCGTAAATTTTCAGGTCAATCCGAGAACTTTTATTTCTGCACAAAAATAACACCAAGGCAATTCTGCTGAAAACAGTGTCAGTCCGGGTTAGTTTCATTCAAATCATGCAAATTAGGGTCCAAAACAAGGGCAAAAGAGTTTGGAAAAGTAGATACGATGGAGACGTATCAGACTGAAGGTACGTATGTTTGGCTGCTAGAGACATTTTTGAAAGCTCACTGTCAGAAAAAGCCCTAGTCCGTAATTACTGATGGAGATGCAGCGATGATAAGGGCTATCAGGAAGGTGCTTCCTGACGCGTGGCATCGTCTATGTTCATGGCATATTGAAAAGAACATGCCGAAACACCTCCACCACAAGTCGTTGAAGGAATTCAGGTCACTCCTGTACTAAGCCACCACACATACAATTTTTGAGGAAAGATGGGCCGCGTTTGTTCGTAAATGGCAGACGGAGAAAACAAAAACATGGTTCCATAGGATGTACAGGAAGAAGAAGCTTTGGGCTGCATCATATTTGTCTGGTGGGTTATTTCTTGGTATGCGGAGTAATCAGAGGAGCGAGAGCCTGGACTCATGCCTGCACCTACATCTTGACTACGGTATGACAATTGTTGACATGATTGTACACTGTGAGAATTGCATTGTGCGCCTCCGCGAGAATGAATCGCATGACGATTGCATGGCCTCACAGACTCTCCCAATAGCAGTGACTGAGTGTAAGACCATTGAGGTGTTCGCTGCCAAAGCATTCACAGAGGCAAACTTTTATATCTTGCAGGAAGATTTAAAGAAGGTACATCAGCTTGAGGTAATTGATAGATTGAGAGGAGCCGACAGTCAGAGATTCGTGGTTGCGTGGAAAAATAACAGGGATCACAGGTTTACTGTGGACTATGCACCAACTAACTCTGCAGAAACTATAAAGTGCAGTTATCGAAGTATGACTCGCAAGGGTCTTCCTTGCAAACATATTCTTCATGTTTTGAATGCACTCAACTTACCTGCGATACCTAAGTGTTGTGTCCTGCAAAGGTTCACACAAAAAGCAAGATCTGGATTGCCCGTGAAGCGCACCAGCGATCTGTTTTCATGGGGTTGGACTAGTACTGAGGCCAGAGCTAGATATAGTAAGTTGACCATTCTATCTGCAGAAGCTTCTCATATCGCATGTCATAACATATTCTTATTCGACAAGATGCTGGCAGCAATGGAAGAAATTATAGCGAGTAAGGACATCTTGGGGAATGAAGAACCTAGTCAGCACAGCGTTGTGAATAATGATGAATTTCAGCCTAACCAGGATCATATTCTGATTCGTGATCTAGTGAAAGTGTCCACCAAAGGGGCTCCTAAGCAGAACAGTAGAGGTCGCGGTAAGAATGGTCCTGAGGTGACCAAAAATGGGAGACCAAAATCATTTGATGAGAAAACCGGACGTCTATGTAGCCTATGCAGACTTGGAGGTCATAACAAGGCCACTTGCAACCAAAATCCAGAGTACGTGTTAGTATGTGTTTTGGTTTGTTTATTTTACTTATGTTGTTTGTTTATAATTATTCTTACAATCTATAACTTATTTTATGCAGTAACTGGGGTTGAAGACACAAGCGGTGTTATTGCAAGTGTTTTATTTCATTCTTTTATACAAAGCACAAGAGTTTACTTTATTCAATAATATGGAAGACAATACTTATCTTTGTATTCGCGTTATATAAAACATATGAGACTTTTTTATATGTGTGATCAAGACTATTGTGTTATATAAGACAATATGTATATGCTTTTCCTGTTATTCAAGATATATGACTTGTCATAATTTGTCGCCGTTATGGTTGCTAACTATGCACTTAAGCCATCGCCGATTTTGTTGTTTTTTTTCATGCAAAAAGTGTGCCCGTCGGTTACCGCGTCGCGGCGACGGTGGGGTTGAGTTTTTTTCAACAACGTCGGGGCCGACGGTCACATAATCAGACGTTCAACAACGTCGGGGTCGCGGGGTATATAAACAGGTCGTCGCGCCCTTCGGCCGGCGAGGTGGGACTAAAAAACGACGCGTTGCCAGTTTCGCATGCCCGTCGTCTTAGTTGGGCCGGCCCACTCTATAGCCCATCGTACAATAATTGTACGTCACGCGGCCGACTGCGTGCACTGACGGCGCCCGCGCAGTTGACCGCCGTTTCTTCCCAGTGCACCCGACCGACGACATGGCGCGTTTAGCCACCGTCGCGCAAACTCACTAGTAGAAAATAGGCCTTCCGTTTCAACCTTTAGTCCCGGTTTGTCTTTGGACCGGGACTAATGTGTCCATTAGTCTCGGTTCCAACGGCTAGGAGCGGTCGGGGTGTATGGGCCCCATGAGTCCCGGTTCATTCGAGACCTATAGTCCCGGTTTGTATCACAAACCGGGACTAAAGGGGTGGTGGTAGGCTGGTGTCAGCCTGGGGCCCCACGAGCCTTTTAGTCCCGGTTTGTTATACAAACCGGGACTATAGGTGGACCTTTAGTCCCAATTTGAATCACCAACCGGGACTAAAGGGAGTTTAGTCCCACCTCGCTAGTTGAGGAGCACGACGACCAGCTTATAAGCCCCGCTGTGAGAGAGGCAGCACGAGCCTCTCTCAAACCGAACATGTGCCTACTATGTCGTTGTTACTAAAGTGAAAATAGATGCGCTTATAGAGAAAATTCAACCTAAATTCAAAGTGCTAGTACTAGCACTTTGAATTTAGGTAGTAGCACTTTGAATTTAGGTTGAATTTTCTCTATAAGCGCATCTATTTTCACTTTTGCTATTTTTTTATGTTATTTTTTTGCATATTAAAAGTTCTTAACAAAAAATACTTTATGAATATTCTTTTTGCTATTAAATTTTTTAACAAAAATAACTTTGATAATTTTAGTTGCATAAATTTTATATAATATTAAGTTAAATAACTTTGATCGGACGAAAACACGTCTATTACAAAGGGATTTCAATTTTTTAAACATATTTTAACTCAAGACTTTTTCTGCATTCAATATACACCATTCAAAGCCACATCATCACTTTTCAACCCTTTTCTGACTTCATTTGCTATTTTTCATGCATTTCATGATTTATTTTGAGCTAAAATGACCCTGAATTGAAAGGCACTGCAAATGAACTCTGAAATGGTTGAAAGTTGGCATGGTATCATAATTTCACCCACATAGCATGTGCTAAAAAGTTGAGAGGGTTACAGGAAAAACTGGATGCACTTCGTGTACAAACTGGACAATCTCTTTCGAAGTATCAGGGTTTCGGACGAAAACACGTCTATTACAAAGGGATTTCAATTTTTTAAACATATTTTAACTCAAGACTTTTTCTGCATTCAATATGCACCATTCAAAGCCACATCATCACTTTTCAACCCTTTTCTGACTTCATTTGCTATTTTTCATGCATTTCATGATTTATTTTGAGCTATAATGACCCTGAATTGAAAAGCACTGCAAATGAACTCTGAAATGGTTGAAAGTTGGCATGGTATCATAATTTCACCCACATAGTATGTGCTAAAAAGTTGAGAGGGTTACAGGAAAAACTGGATGCACTTCGTGTACAAACTGGACAATCTCTTTCGAAGTATCAGGGTTTCGGACGAAAACACGTCTATTACAAAGGGATTTCAATTTTTTAAACATATTTTAACTCAAGCCTTTTTCTGCATTCAATATGCACCATTCAAAGCCACATCATCACTTTTCAACCCTTTTCTGACTTCATTTGCTATTTTTCATGCATTTCATGATTTATTTTGAGCTATAATGACCCTGAATTGAAAAGCACTGCAAATGAACTCTGAAATGGTTGAAAGTTGGCATGGTATCATAATTTCACCCACATAGCATGTGCTAAAAAGTTGAGAGGGTTACAGGAAAAACTGGATGCACTTCGTGTACAAACTGGACAATCTCTTTCGAAGTATCAGGGTTTCGGACGAAAACACGTCTATTACAAAGGGTCATTTAGCTCAAAACAATTCATTAAATGATGATACCATGCCAAGTTTCAACCTTTTCAGAGTTCATTTGTAGTGCTTTTTAATTTCAGGGTCATTTAGCTCAAAACAATTCATTAAATGGATGAAAAATAGCAAATGAAGTTAGAAAGGGTTGAAATTTGAGGATGTGGCTTAGAATGGTTCATATTGAATGCACAAAAAGTCTGGAGTAGAAATAAGTTAAAAAATGAAATGCCTTTGTAACATATGAGTTTTCGTCCGAAATCCTCGTACTTCGAAGTAGATGGTCCAGTTTGTACACGAAGTGCATCCAGTTTTTGCCGCAACCCTCTCAACTTTTTAGCACATGCTATGTGGGTGAAATGATGATACCATGCCAAGTTTCAACCTTTTCAGAGTTCATTTGTAGTGCTTTTTAATTTCAGGGTCATTTAGCTCAAAACAATTCATTAAATGGATGAAAAATAGCAAATGAAGTTAGAAAGGGTTGAAATTTGAGAATGTGGCTTAGAATGGTGCACATTGAATGCACAAAAAGTCTGGAGTTGAAATAAATTTTAAAAAATGAAATGCCTTTGTAACAGATGAGTTTTCGTCCGGAACCCTCATACTTCGAAGGAGATGGTCCAGTTTGTGCACGAAGTGCATCCAATTTTTGCCGTAACCCTCTCAACTTTTTACCACTTGCTATGTGGGTGAAATGATGATACCATGCCAAGTTTCAACCTTTTTAGAGTTCATTAATAGTGATTTTGATTAAAACAAATGAAGGTATAAAACTAAAAAGAGTTAAACAGAATCTGGTTTTGATTAAAACACCTATTTAAAATATCCTAAAAATTCCAAAATTTAACATAATGATAAAACATACTAATATTAAACAACAGCAAAAACAATCACTAAAAAAATCTATTTTTAAACTAAAGTTATTCACAAACTAGTGATTCACAAAAATTTCAAAAGAATTCAAATTTAAACTATTTAAATTTGAAAACTACTGGCACTAACAGAAAGTTTGTAATTGTTTTGACCTAAAGCAAAAAGATTCATTAAAAAACTATAAATATTCTAACAGTTATTCCAAATATAAAAACAGTTATTCCAAATATAAAAAACAGAAAAACAAAAAAAAGAGAAAATAGACCTTTAGTCCCGGTTGGGTCCACCAACCGGGACTAAAGGTCCCTTCCCGCACGAATTTGGGCCGCCGAAAAGGCCTCTTTAGGCCCGGTTGGTATCACCAACCGGGACTAACGGGGCTTTAGTCCCGGTTGGAGCCACCAACCGGGACTAAAGGTCCTTTCTATATAACAACGGCTTCTTCCTCCCCCAAATCAGTCCGTCTTCACCCGCTTCGACGACGCCGCCAGGCTGCCCCGCCCGTGCCCTCGATCGACGTCGCCGTCCGGCCGCTCTGCCCACGCGCCGCCGCCGCTCTCCTCCTCCACGCGTCGCCGCCGCTCCTCCACGCGCCGCTGCGGCCGCCCGAGCCCACGCCGGCGCCGCTCCTTCCCTCATCCGGCGTCCTCCTCCATCTCCGGCGCCGCTACTCCATCTCCGGCATCCTCCTCCAACTCCGGCGCCGCTCCTCCGTCTCCGGCATCCTCCTCGCCTCCCTCCGCCCGGACGATCCCGGCCGGTGAGCTCTTCTCCTCTCCCTTATAATTAATTGTGTTCATTTTTTTTCATTTTTAGATGCTTAATGAATGTATGAATATATGTACTATGTATGTAGATGCTTAGTATGTAGATGTATATGTAGTTGTTAAATGGATATGTACTATGTATACGTATGTTAGTTGTAGTAAATTTGACTTTAGGATTAAGCGGTAGTTTATATAAAATTTGGTAAGAATTTGACTTTAGGATTAAGCGGTAGTTAATTTAGTTGTTTTTATTGTTTAGTTGTTTTTAATGTAGTATCGTCGGTCAGCCGTTGAGTCGACGATGCCCGGCCAGCATCCTCGTTGTCGACTCGGTGGCAACAGCCTGCTTGAGAGGCGCCATGTCCGGGACTGGGCTCCGCCGGGCTGGCACTGGGAGGTGCTGCCTTCCGGGACGCGCAGCTTGGTGAGGAATCAGGGTCCCATCGTCGACCCGGAGGTTCTTTGGCGGCGGTCGCGTGGACCATTGTCGGTGCAGAGGGAGCCAGCCCTCGCGGAGGTGGTACGTCGCCGTGTCAGGGAGGAGGACGAGCACGTCTGACGCTACATGGTTGCGTTGGATGCCAGGTTCTCCAATACCTGGCAGGTTCTTCAGGGATCTCACCCGAGCTATGATCCTGTCATAGTTCCTTCTCTTTGGGTGTCCACCGCCTGCGCCGCGAGACGTCAACTAGATCTATATTAGTGATATTATATAATAATATTCGATGATGTATTAGTGATACTATTCGATGATGTATTAGTGATATTATATGATCGTATTGTTGCATTGCCTTGTATTGATTTGCATATCTCCGGTTTTGCTTATTGAATGCATTCTAATTGTTTTATATTTGTTCTGGATTAGTTAAGCTATGGACGGTAGAGACAGAGACCATGATCAAGAGAATGCCATGTACGACCTGATACGCTCCGGAAACGAAGAGAATGAAGTAGATGATGGCTCACAATACCTTAACCCATCCGGTGAGGGAATTGAGGAAGAACAACCAACAGACGAAGGCGAACCAGCTGGCAATGACGATGGCGAAGAATTTTTTGTCCATTTAACAGAGTCCGGCGAGGTATTAATTTGCCCTCTGGTGATCATCAGATGTATTGATTGATTTGTATATATTAACGAATCTTTCTTCCTTTTAGCCCTCCGGATCGAGCAAATCTTCTACAAGGGTTAAACGTGGCCTGACAAGAAAGTTGAAAGAAGGCGTAAAGTACAACATCGATCAAATCAGAGCAGATGGCGAACCGATTACTCCTAAAGAGAATACGGTCAAATTTATACGTCAATGCAGAGTTATCATTAGGGACCAAATCCCGATCACCGTTCAAGAATGAAATCAGCCAAAAGATACCCAAGCAGTTTCTTTTGTCAGTGAAAGAGCAAAAAATCTGCTTTGGGAGGCGCTCATGAAACATTTCACCCTACCAGAGGGTCTCACAGATGTCCAACGGGAGAAAGTCAAGAAGTGTGCTCTTAAGAAGATGGCCACACAATTCCAGTCTTGGAAGAAAATATTATGGAAAAGTTACGTGGAAAACAGAAGGAAGACTCCAGAATTCAAAGGAGAATATGTGAAGTTAGCAGATGACTGGGACGAATTTGTGTAGTTCAAGGAATCACAAGTAGCTAAGGAACGGTCGAGAATAAACAAGATAAATGCCGACAAAAAAATGTGACACCATCGTCTGGGGCCAGGCGGCTACAAGTATGAGTTGCCTAAGTGCGATGAATCTGAGAGAAACATGAAGGCTGCAGGGGTCACTCCAGTAACAGAGACTTGGCCCGAGAGGTGCAGGACTTGGTTTTATGCACATGGGGGAAAGTTGGACCCAAAGACAGGGGAGGTTCTTGAACAGGCAAGTCTTAAAGAAGCCACGGACGAGTTACTTAAAGCAATAGCAGAAGCTCGAGCGGGTGTGTACGAGCCCGAGAGAGAGAGAAGGACGAGCTTTCGCGCGCCCTCAAGAATCCTGAACACCCGGGACGAACACGAGGCAAAGGCATGGTTCCGTGGCTTCTGGGGTTTGCGGATTGGAACGACAGCTACAGAAGTCGTGACAGAAAGAAGAAGCATGAAGTAGATCGGATTCAGGACTTGGAACGCAAATATAACATGCAGCAGGAGCAAATCAACAAACTTAGCCAGCAAGGCGCGTCTCAGCAGCAGCAGCAACCAGATCCAGCATTGGATGGTACCATTCCATCATCTATGCCGAAAAGCAGCGTGGGTTCCACGGGGGTCCCGACCGATGATGCACTGCTGGCTCGCTACCTCGTGGATGATATCCTAGAGTCGACAGCTTGTGAGCTACACGTGAAACTGAAGAACATATCCATGAAGGCGGCGGACGGCTTTGCTTTACCGAGCGGACCTGAAGCAACTTTCCACGGCAATCCGATTCCACCTGGCTATGCTCGTGTCAGGGTGGATGAAGTTGTGTCGGCATATGAATCACTAGATCTTGACTACCTTGGAGGTGAAGGGGAGCGGACACTGGGAGAAGTCAGGTGTTGTGTCATTTTATGGAAAAAGGAATGCATCATGTTTCCAAACTCGGTGCCAAGGCCACCGACTCCTCCTCCAAGTCCGCCACGTCAGCAGACTCCAACCCACCTCGAGACGGAACGCAGGGCGAGTCCTCCAAGTCCACCGCGTCAGCTGACTCCAACCCACCTCGAGACGGAGCGCGGGGCGAGTCCGCCATATCGATCTCCGCCACGTCAGCATAGTCAATCCCACCCCGAGACGAAGCCTAGGGCGAGTCCGCGATATCGATATCCGCCGTCTCCCAAGGGGAAGAGAGCACAAAAGAAGAAACCCGAGCCTCCTGCCAAAAAGAAGTTAGCTTACGAGAAGACTGACGAGGAAATCGATGAACAAGTGGCTAAGGAATTGCAGGCCCATTTTGGACCGAAACCGCCCCCGCCGCCAAAGGAGAAAATACCTGAGGAAATCGTACAACACTTTTTGAATGCAGCTAAACCGGCGGAGAAAAGGACGCTATCAAACTATGAACGCTCTATTAGCAAGTCCTATCATAAACCAAAAAACAGAAGTCGAGTGGTAGTAGTAGTAAATGCAGGAAAACTGTTCCCCGGCTCGGAGAACAGACAGTGCAATCGATCACCCCGCTCAAGGTGACTACCGATAAGGTGGTAATAACCGACGCTGATAGAGAGAATGCTAGACAGCTCGGTATCACTGTTGAACAACTCCTAGAGATCGAGGAATTCCCACCGACGGATCTGAAGGAACTAGAATGGGCATATGTCCCCGGGAACCCTCTCGTGAGTCCTGAAGATGAGAAGCTTCTATCAACGCAAATGCACAGCTTGCATCAGTGGTACATGAGAGAAGTAAAGGTCGGGCCAGAGAGCCTCATGGTGAAAGTCAAGCAAAAGCATTACATCCATGAAAATGATTTGTGGATTGAAAATGAAAAATTCTTTCAGTTATTCAATCAAAAAGCACTCGACAAATCTATCGTCAGTTGCTACTGTCTGTAAGTGATTTCTTTCTGTAATTTGATTAAGTCTCTAGCTCATCTCGTTCATTGCCTGTAATTATCCTCACTATATTCTTTTATGTGGTATTATGCAGAATGAAGATTTTTGAATTGGAAAGAGATGGAGTCTATGGCATTGGGTTCATTAACCCAAATACCGTTAATGAAAAGGTGTTAAGTACTTACCCTAAAGACACGGAGAAAATGTTGCTAAGGTTTTTGAAGGCCCTAAATACCAAACCAGAAATACTTTTACCTTACAACTTCAAGTGAGTGTTACTTTTACCTTATATATATATATATATATATATATATATATATATATATATATATATATATATATATACTCAATGTTAAGTGTAGTTGATGAGTTATGCATGCCCGCTTATACAAATCGTGTCCGCAGCTACCACTGGATCCTGCTAATCATTAGAATTGACGATGGAACTGTTGAAGTACTCGACTCACTAAGTAAAGACCCTGAAGAATATAGAAGTCTGCATTCGATGCTTGACAGGTAATTTCAATCATTTACGCACTATGTCGGCCTCTTTAGTTCGTTTCCTGATATCAAGTAATTAGTAACTCCTTTATTCATTTTCTTTGCCGGGCAGGGTTTGGAAAAAGTTCACCAAAGATGTTAGAGGTGAATGGAAAGAGTCGCTGAAATGGCAAAGGCCCAAGGTATTTAAGTAGTACTAGCTACGTCCGCGCATCTCTTTAAGTATAGTTTCAATACCATTATCATCCTTGATTATTATCTGATTGAATTATATTCTCGTAAAGTGCATGAGGCAGCAACAAGGGACTTCTTTATGTGCATATTACGTTTACGAGAACATTCGTTTTATGACCGAAAGGGCCAAAACTACAAGAGATCTTTGGGTACGTAAACACCATTCACATTTTTTTATCATGATGTAATATATATATATATATACAAACAACTAACATGTTCATATTGATCTCCTTCTTTAAAGATGCACGAGATGCCGGAGAAGCTCCTACCAAACGACCGCATACGAGCAATTCAAGAGGAAATTGAGGGTTTTTTGCTTGAGCAGGTCATATCTCCCGACGGAGAATACCATTACACCTAATGCCTGCATGTAATGATTTGCAAATTGTAGGAAAAATTGTATATACCAAATTGTACATATGTGTATGCATGGTCGTATGAAAAGTTCTATGTATATGATTGGTTCTACGAGATATTCTATTATATATGCATAATGTGTACGGTATGTAGCAGCGTAAAATATGTTTGAAATGAAAAAAGAATTAAATCGAATACACAAAACAAAAAGGAAAAATAAACAATAAAACCTAAACCCATAAACCCCAAAGCCCCTAAATCTTTAGTCCCGGTTGGTGTTACCAACCGGGACTAAAGGTCCGCATCCCCCGGCGCGCGCTGCCATCCCACGTGGCAGGGATTTAGTCCCGGTTCGTAGCCAACCGGGACTAAAGGCTTGGACCCTTTAGTCTCTATACTTTAGTCCCGGTTGGGGAACCGGGACTAAAGGCCCTTCCCAACCGGGACTAATGGCCTGTTTTCTACTAGTGACTTGGCGTCGGCTTAAATACATTCTAACGAGAGATATAACATCTCTGTAAACAATAATATATTTAAAAAACACGACAAATATCATTACGTATAAAATCTTTCAAACACAAAATATCATGAAGTATATGTGAAAAATATATATGTCTCTTACAAAATGTTCACAACGAAGTACGAAAAACACTAGAATAATCTAGCCCCGTAGTACTCAAGCACGCGTGAATCTCCTCCGGTGTCATCTATTTCTTTCTCCTTGCAATCCTAATAACTTTGTTTTTCACTTCCCCAAGCTTGTTCTTTTCAGAAAAAATAATTTGCGCTATCATTAGTTCCCTCGAAGCATCAATTGATCTCTGCAAAACAAATCATGTTAGTACACTATAAAGTGTTCATAGTAAAGAGTACTAATATTAGTTTTGTACCTGTGAAAAATAGCGAGTAAATTTATCGCCATTCCAATGTTTAAAGCAATGAAGAACAAATAATCCACATGAGTTCCTGGTGCATATAATTAAAAATAAATAATTATGCATCACACACATATAATACACCGACATTATATTCAACTAGATACTCACCCATCTTCTTGTTGAGGCATGTCGTAGGTTTCAATAGGCCATGTGGATACATCCGGATACTGCAAAGCTCCGGTTGCATTTGCTTCTGCAATATCTGCTCCAATTTCTCTTCTCTAAAAATAAAAATAACAGCGCGACAAACTTTCAGTAAATAAGGTAAACACATGATGGTTTGGCAATGCAAATGTGTATTAAAACCTACCAAGTCCTCGACGAGTTTTCTAGTTCTACTGTCAAGTTCTTGTCCCATCAACGAGTCTAGAACCTGGAACTCTTTCTTTTCCTTATGCATTACGACCGTAACCCAATGGGTGTCATCCTTGTTAATAGCCATATAAGTATGCATGTCAAAGAGAATATAACCCAAATCAATACAGCATTTGTTATACTATTGCATTATTTCTATACCTTACAACCACTCGAACATACCTTAGGTGTTTTGAAATACTCATTGAGCCAACTATTCACGGGTTCATTTTTATTTGACACTGTTTCATAGACGTTACCGTTGGCCTGCTTATCAGTACTACAATCAAGCAGCCACTTCACCCTCCAAGTCGGCAATATGTGACGTTCGTCTTTAGCTTCCTCCAGCAAAAATGATGAGTACGCATTGATAATCTGAAAATGATATAACAAATTTAATGATTGTAACTTTTGCGTGGCACGATTGGATGTGCATTCTCAAGTGCTGGCAAAAGTTGGGTAGATTTCATGCATACATCATGTGCAACCCACCGGTGTCGTTATGGGCGGAAGGGGTGTTACTGTGATCTTGTTACTCCCCATCATCAAACGGACCCAATTTTTTTCCACGCTTCCTAATGAACTTCACAAGGAGGCACGTCAATTTTTTTTATTTTCTGACAATCCGAGCGTTTTCTGTGAATTTCCATGCAAAAACAGGAAAAAACAGATGCCGGACGTGACGCAACGTGTGATTGGTCTTCGATTTCGTTCAACTTTTGCGTGGGACAATTGGATGTGCATTCTCAAGTGCTGGCAAAAGTTGGGTAGATTTCATGCATGTATGCATGTACATCATGTGCAACCCACCGGTGTCGTTATGGGCGGAAGGGGTGTTACAATGTGATCTTGTTACTCCCCTTCATCAAACGGACCCAATTTTTTCAACGCTTCCTAATGAACTTCACAAGGAGGCACGCCAATTTTTTTTAATTTTCTGACAATCCGAGCGTTTTCTGTGAATTTCCATGCAAAAACAGGCAAAAACAGATGCCGGACGTGACGCAACGTGCGATTGGTCTTCGATTTCGTTCAACTTTTGCGTGGGACAATTGGATGTGCATTCTCAAGTGCTGGCGAAAGTTGGGTAGATTTCATGCATGTATGCATGTACATCATGTGCAACCCACCGGTGTCGTTATGGGCGGAAGGGGTGTTACAATGTGATCTTGTTACTTGTGATCTTGTTACTCCCCTTCATCAAACGGACCCAATTTTTTTTCCACGCTTCCTAATGAACTTCACAAGAAGGCACATCAATTTTTTTTATTTTCTGACAATCCGAGCGTTTTCTGTGAATTTCCATGCAAAAACAGGAAAAAATAAATGCCGGACGTGACGCAACGTGCGATTGGTCTTCGATTTCGTTCAACTTTTGCGTGGGACAATTGGATGTGCATTCTCAAGTGCTGTCAAAAGTTGGGTAGATTTCATGCATGTATGCATGCACATCATGTGCAACACACCGGTGTCGTTATGGGCGGAAGGGGTGTTACAATGTGATCTTGTTACTCCCCTTCATCAAACGGACCCAATTTTTTTCCACGCTTCCTAATGAACTTCACAAGGAGGCACGTCAATTTTTTTTATTTTCTGACAATCCGTGCGTTTTCTGTGAATTTCCATGCAAAAACAGGCAAAAACAGATGCCGGACGTGACACAACGTGCGATTGGTCTTCGATTTCGTTCAACTTTTGCGTGGGACAATTGGATGTGCATTCTCAAGTGCTGGCAAAAGTTGGGTAGATTTCATGCATGTATGCATGTACATCATGTGCAACCCACCGGTGTCGTTATGGGCGGAAGGGGTGTTACAATGTGATCTTGTTACTCCCCTTCATCAAACGGACCCAATTTTTTTTCCACGCTTCCTAATGAACTTCACAAGGAGGCACGTCAATTTTTTTTATTTTCTGACAATCCGAGCGTTTTCTGTGAATTTCCATGCAAAAACAGGCAAAGACAAATGCCGGACGTGACGCAACGTGCGATTGGTCTTCGATTTCGTTCAACTTTTGCGTGTGACAATTGGATGTGCATTCTCAAGTGCTGGCGAAAGTTGGGTAGATTTCATGCATGTATACATGTACACCATGTGCAACCCACCGGTGTCGTTATGGACAGAAGGGGTGTTACAATGTGATCTTGTTACTCCCTTCATCAAACGGACCCAATTTTTTTCCATGCTTCCTAATGAACTTCACAAGGAGGCACGTCAATTGTTTTTATTTTCTGACAATCCGAGCGTTTTCTGTGAATTTCCATGCAAAAACAGATGCCGGACATGACGCAACGTGCGATTGGTCTTCGATTTCGTTCAACTTTTGCGTGGGACAATTGTATGTGCATTCTCAAGTGCTGGCAAAAGTTGGGTAGATTTCATGCATGTATGCATGTACATCATGTGCAACCCACCGGTGTCGTTATGGGGGGAAGGGGTGTTACAATGTGATCTTGTTACTCCCCTTCATCAAACAGACCCAATTTTTTTCCATGCTTCCTAATGAACTTCACAAGGAGGCATGTCATTTTTTTATTTTCTGACAATTCGTGCGTTTTCTGTGAATTTCCATGCAAAAACAGGCAAAAACAGATGCCGGACGTGACGCAACGTACAATTGGTCTTCGATTTCGTTCAACTTTTGCATGGGACAATTCGATGTGCATTCTCAAGTGCTGGCAAAAGTTGGGTAGATTTCATGCATGTATGCATGTACATCATGTGCAACCCATCGGTGTCGTTATGGGCGGAAGGGGTGTTACAATGTGATCTTGTTACTCCCCTTCATCAAACAGACCCAATTTTTTTTCCACGCTTGCTAATGAACTTCACAAGGAGGCACGTCAATTTTTTTATTTTCTGACAATCCATGCGTTTTCTGTGAATTTCCAGGCAAAAACAGGCAAAAACAGATGCCGGACGTGACGCAACGTGCGATTGGTCTTCGATTTCGTTCATGTTTTGCGTGGAACAATTGGATGTGCATTCTCAAGTGCTGGGAAAAGTTGGGTAGATTTCGTGCATGTATGCATGTACATCATGTGCAATACACCGATGTCGTTATGGGCGGAAGGGGTGTTACAATGTGATCTTGTTACTCCCCTTCATCAAACAGACCCACTTTTTTTCCACGCTTCCTAATGAACTTCACAAGGAGGCACGTCAATTTTTTTTATTTTCTGACACCGTGCGTTTTCTGTGAATTTTTATGCAAAAACAGGCAAAAACAGATGCCGGACGTGACGCAACGTGCGTTTGGTCTTCGATTTCGGTCAACTTTTACGTGGGAATTTTGCGTGTCGGTCAATTAAACGCGCGTTTGGTCTTCAACATCATTACAACAAGTGCCACGCAAAGTCTTTAAAATTATATAGAAATATTCAAGCTGAGACAATCTTCGTTCAAATTGAAACAGTTTACTTTCGGTACATTCGAAGAAATAATAATAACAACACTTAATTCAGATAACATAAAACATAACCATAGTTCATTCATACTACATTCGAACATAACACGACATTTTTTGATAAACTCAAAGCGAAATTTAATTAAACATTACTAAAACTTTCTAACAAACTTCGCGATTTGTCGCGAATCTAATCGGACTCGTCCAGGTTGACGACGTCCGGCTCCTCCCCCGCGCCGTCCCCGTCCGCGCCGTCGTCGTCGTCGTCCGAGCTGACGCCGAGGTTGTCCCAGTCGATCTCGTCGTCGTCGTCATCCTCGATTGCCGTCGCCGCCGCCTGGATTGCCGCCGCGGACTCCGCCGCCTACCTCGCCGCCGCCGCAGCCGCCGCCTGAGAGGCACGCAGGGCGACGAGCAGCCCCGGAGTATCGTCGGGGTCGTCGTCCTCGCGGAGGACGATCTGCTCCGGCGGGAGGTCAACCGTCGGCGGGGCCACCGGCGGGGGCTGGGGGGTTAATGCCCGCCGCCCGCGGGGTCGCTGGCTGCCGCCGGAGTTGACGGGGTTGCCCGCGGCCGCCGACGCGCGCCGGAACGGGGTGAGCACGTCGGCGTAGGACTTGCCATCCCAAAACGCGTGCCGGCCGTGGATGTTGCACCGGCCGCCGCGATGGTTACGACGCTCCTCCGCCGTCGCGTCGGGCCCGAGCGTCGCGTAGTCGTCCTTATTGATCTTCCACGGCTTCGCGAGCCGGTACCCCGGCGGCACCAGCAACCCGTAGCGGTGGAGCTCCTCCGTCGCTGGCCCGTCAAGGCTCGTCAGCCAGATGCTCGGGGGGTCGTCTCCGGCGCCGGAGCTGCTGCCGCCGGCGTAGAACGCCATCACCGGAGGGAGAGGAGCGACGAGGCGACGGGGGGAGTGGAGAGGAGCGGCGAGGCGACGTTGGAGTGGAGAGGAGCGACGGGTCTGGGCGACGGGCCGAGGCGCCGGCTTTATATAGGCCGCCGGGGGGGGGGGGGGGGGGGGCGACGGGCAGTTGGGCGGCGTTACTCCCCCGGAGTAAACGCGTCGCCTCGGGAGCCGGCGGGCCTCGGGAGACGGCGGCCTGACGGTCAATAGGCGGCAGCGTCAGGCTTCAATGCGACGGGAATGATGGTGCCGGCCTCGGGACGCGACGGGCGCAGGTGGGATTAATGACGGCGGCCTCAGGAACCGACGGTCAATTTGGAACCGACGCGACGGGGCCTGGTTTGACCGCGGTCAGGACGACGCGGGCTGACGCGGGGGCGCCACGTCCGCCGGCTGACGCGGGGTACGCGTCGTGCATGTACGACGCCCCCCGTACATGTACGTCGCCCGACCGTCCGCTGGCGCAGCGGGGCTGACGCGCGTACGTCGGCCCCGGGGGAAAAGACCATCCTGCCCTTTTTTATGAAAGGGTATCGTTCAATCTGAGCCGTCGTTGTGTCGGGGGGTTGTACTGAAGAAGAAGTGATAGTTTTTTACGTTCAAAAAGTGATGCAGAAGCCAACAATACACCATATATTTTTATCGCAACATTGAGACATGTTATTTCAGTCCCAAAAGAAGCGTTGGAAACTGATAGGTTGCGTCTGTTTGGAATGCAGGGATATAATTGAATTGTATGTGGGTCCTCACATTACCTTGATTGAAGCAACAAAAATAACCAAGACTTTTCCACATTGCATTGATCAAAAGCAAGGTATATGTATATTATCATTAGACAAAAAGCTTCCAACTGTTGCTCAAGGTGCTATTAGAATAGGTTGCACGAACAACGGTGACAAGGTGGTACTTAGCTAATGTGTCTTTTCATTTAGTCCATGTCTTCTTATTATAGCTCAACTTTGTACCTCATTTCTCATTTAGTTTGCCTTACATTCTTCAAGCAAGCGACTAGATGGAATTTTTTCTTACACAACGAATCATTTCTCATGTGAACTACCACATCAATGCTAAGAAACAACGGCGTCTAAAAGCAATGACGCGGAAAAGCGCGCATTTCCTTCCAGTAATTTGTTCTAATCAGAACTATGCAAAAATTGAGATATGTCGAATCAATAGATGCATTCGTTTTGACTAGAGTTGAGTACACGATAAATATGTATACCACATGTCGCAAGCATAGATTGTCACCCCCCCTTTCCCCGCGGCAATTTTTGTCTAGCTCCGCCAGTCACTGCTTGTATCCCACAAAGGGATGAGTCGATGACTCTTTGTTGATGACATATGCATGCACACACTTGAAAAGTGAAGATTATCGCCATGTACCCGTGATTTCTAGCATGAGGAGTTCCGGTTGATAAATCGGTACCCGTGATTAAGAAAAAAAATGATAGTCCCCATAAGAAGAAAGGCCGAAAAATCAAATCATGTCGAGCAGAAACTTGTGAGCATAAGACTATCCATAGTGGGAGTAACATAGATGCCACTAAGCAAAAAATATGATGTGACAGCTAATTAATGAGTAGAGAGAGAAATTGAGTAACATTACTAGTTACTCATTCCATGAGTAACATAACACATTCCAAGGCAAGGTGAGTCTATAAGCTAATAAATGAAAGGATTAATGTTATTACTATATTTATGTTACTACTCACTATGAAGGTAGTAACTTAGACTATGTTACTTTTCATCGTGGGTAGTCTAACTTGAGCTCACCCACTGTTTGTGGTCCGACAAATAGCAATTACTCCAAAGTGAACGCCAGAGTTGATCACCGACTAAATGCTCAAGGGATTATCTCGGCTAGACAAGGCCACCGTGGGCACTTGACCTGCAGGGACCAAGCACCGCACATAGACGTGCGCCTAGATCCCTGGCGTGTGCTCGTAGTACCGTCGTACTAGAGGCTACAGCAGTGCAACCATTGATGATCTTCCCGGCCCCTACACCTCGACGGTTAAGCAAGAAACAAGAACCGGAGCGCGTCGTGCCGCCGAGCAAATCAAGGGTAACCTCACCGCGCGTGGCATGCACACCGTCAGCCGCGACAGTCATCATGCCACGAACGGTGGTAGTGGTACGGCTCTGGATTTAAATCGAATTATTCCGGCTCCAGGACAACACAAACAAACGGGCCGAATGTTTTGGTCTATAAGTGCGAATAAATAATGGCTCTGTGGAAAAGGCTTTTACGTACGTGATGAAAAGGGGCTCAGGGGAAATTGTTAGTAGCACGGCGATGTGCCAAAAAAAGTCAACAAAAGAAATTCGGACAGTTCAGCTGGGAGACGCTAATGAGTGGCTTTAATCACTGGCCCCTACCCTGTTTCCCCTCAAATTGCGATTGAATTAATAGGGATCGCTCTATTGTCTACTTCTTCCGTTTCATAATATAAAAACGTTTCTGACACTGTATTAATGTCAGAAACGCTCTTACATCATGAGACGAAAGAAGTAATAATCTAGTACTGCGGGTTAGCTTTTCATTTGGCCGCACTTTGGCTCCCTGGAAATGGCCGGCGGATTTGGTTTTGTTTGTTCCTCGATGCTTATACAATAACAAGCGGCCAAATGACATCTTTTGCGCAATAGATAATCTAGGAAGACATGTCACCACCATTATTATCAAGTGCCGTTGAGTTAGATCTCATAGTAGGAAATTAACAAAGATACTTCTATATTTGGGGAAGAAAAAAATGTGTATACACTTATGATTCGTCGTCCACTCTCAGCTCCTAATAAGGGTCCATGTTAGTGTATGATGGGAACATACTTGAACCCTGGCTCAATTATTAAGCGGGAATGATCATGCATGATAGTGGTCTTTTTCATTCTCCTGTCTATGGCTTGTCTTACCTACTACTACTCCTACTACTTAAGTAAACTAACTATAGTAGCATATAATTGCAGCACATAATTAAGTGGACTGCTAGTACTTAATTTGCAGGAGTGGCCTACAATCTGTCTGAGCTCATATATAGCAACGTCAACACAATCAATCAGGAGACATCTCTCATTCACCCCCTGGGCTGGACCTGGACTTGACTGGACCCCCTTGGGCATGATCTCCGACCTGCATAATTACATGCACTCGCCTCGCCAGCCAGATCTCCGAATCTATTTCGCCCAAATGAAAAATAACCTGGCCACAGGCTGAATAAAAAATGGAGAATTCCTCTGTACACTTTTGTAAAAGCAGCAGCAGCTTTCGCAGTCCATGATGACTGGGATAAACTAAGATCGGCAAGGAGTTGGCAACCAAACCGGGCAGACACGTATGGATGCGACGGTATATACTCTAGGAATACTCTACATTGTATTGTGCACTGACTTTTGGGTAGGAATTGTGGGTGCAACAGCACAGTTTGACATGTACTCCTTCCGATCCCAAAATAAATGTCTTAATATACTATAACACTAATCTTCCTAGAATTGGAGAGCCACATTCAATTAAGGTCTTCAATTGACATTGTGACACCCGATTTTGACCTGGTCAACAATTTCTTAAAGCTCTCTCATTTATTTATTTTATTTATACCTCTATAACATTATGCTCCTTAGTTTTAAAGAGTCCAAATTCAATTGAGGTCTCGAAGACTCCAATTATAATTGGGTCATCCGATTTTGACCGGGTCAACAATTTCTCAAAACTTTCTCGTTCAATTCTTTAGACAAATACCCTATGCTTCCTAATGGGTTGGTTTACGATTTTGACCGAACCAACAGTTTTTCAAATCAATCAACAACAACCGGCCTATAAAAACATATCAATCACGCCCATGCAGCCGCCGACGTAGAATTTTCTCACATATATAAGGTTGGTTAGCACATAATATAGAATCACACCACGAAAGGCCCATCAAATTACCGAATTATAAATAAAAATAAAACACACTATGTCATCTCTCCCACACATCAAACGAAATATTTCATTAGTTTCAAAATATAAGGGTATTAGTTTTTTGGAAAGTCAAATTCTTCAACTCTGACCAAGTTGAGAGCAAAAATATCGACATCCACAATATTAAATAAAAAATATGAAAATTCATTTAACGATGAATCTAATCACAACAATTCGATATCATGAATCTTGATATATTTATCTATAAATTTAGATCAAATTTAAAAGGTTTGACATTTAAAAAAAGTAATACACATTGTATTTTGAAACAGAGTGATTAGTTTTTTTAATGTAACGGCACCGCAAAGCGCGCCCAGTCCTTCTAGTTTTATACTAACTTTAATGTAAATTTATACTCTCTTCATTTCACAATGTAGTGCGTCCGTGCTTCTCGAGATCTAAGTTTCGCCATATATTTAACCAACGAGACCGATTGCGGCGGAACCAAAAATTATACCACTGAATTCGTATTTTTGATACGAATTCAATGGTATAATTTTTGCTTCCGTCGCAGTCGGTCTCGTTGGTTAAATTTATGGTCAAACTTAGATTAGAGAAAACGAGTACACACTATATTATGGAATGGAGGGAGTATTAAGATTGAGACACTTAATCAGGGGGGGTAGTAGCACCG
Source organism: Elymus sibiricus (assembly GCA_039707655.1). Lineage (NCBI taxonomy): Eukaryota > Viridiplantae > Streptophyta > Magnoliopsida > Poales > Poaceae > Elymus > Elymus sibiricus. The sequence goes on from CM077671.1 coordinate 347,668,453, forward strand.
GAAAGAAGTGGAGAGATTTTTTTTTTGAACCGGGCATAACCCCTTTCCATTACTCTCATAATGGAAATACAGAGTTTTTCCAAACCAGAGATAAGGGGACGGGAAAGAGGCAAGCGAATTCAACGCATCGCCGGGAAACCCACCACACGAACTCGCCTACGAGACACCTGCTGTGGGGCGAAAACCCGACGATACCTAAAAGTCTCACACAAAACAGAACTGACCAGAGCAACATAAGTCTAGCTCCACACACGAGCACTACTGCACACCCACGCAGGGGTCAGGGGACCAAACCGAACCAAGAAACCAGGACAAATCACCCAAAATGATCAGTAGGTAAAGATACTCCAGCAGCAGGCCCATGTCCATCCTCAAGGCGCCATTGAATCATCCGTCGCTGCAGCACAGATCCGCATCATGTTAGTGGCGTTGTCTCTCAGCATTCGAGCTCCCTTCTCCATCACTTCCCGATCCACACCCTTCAGAAGACCTGCCTAGTAGTTAAGAAACACACAAGCAGAGTAAACTATCTCAAAAGGAGTTTTTGGTGACTTAAATTTGAAGGTAGCACGATTGCGACTATTCCATATCGCCCAACAAACAGCTACTAAACCAAAGGTATAAAACTTAGCTCCATCAGGAAGAAAGACATAGCACCAGGAGTAATATTGCCAAATATTATTGGGGCAAGAATCAGTTCCCAGCACCGCCCCAACAGTTCTCCACCCCACCCTGGCCATAGGGCACAAGAAAAATAAGTGATGTGAGGTCTCACGATTAGCACAAAAGGAGCATTTGTTGTTCCCAGGCCAGTTTCTCCTGCTCATAACATCCCTAGTCAAAACTGCATCCACACCCCGCAATGTTCTTTTCTAGATGCTTATACATGGACTTAGTAAAAAAACTTGCGGGTGGAGCTATGAGCCCACTGAACCTGATCCCCTCCTGCAGATAAAGGGATACTAGATAAGGAAGAGTTTAACAGAGTTAAACGTCACCTAGAGGAGGCATCGTAATCAATCCAGGACTCACATTTTTTTCATAAATTTGTCATCCACAAAGACCAATTCCAGGCATCTAAGAGTGGAAAAACTGACAGGAACTCCCAGGTAACGCATAGGGAAATGTCCTATTTGGCAGTTGAAAAGATCAGCATAAAAACTGATAATGCTATCATCACCTCCCACACACAAGATTTCACTCTTAAGGTAATTGATCTTCAACCCAGACATGAGCTCAAACATATATAAGAGCAGTTTAAGATTGACTGCAGTCGCAGGGTCATGCTCAAAGCATACTACCGTGTCATCGGCATATTGAAGGACAGCTACACCCTCATTAATCAGGTCCGGGCCAAACCAGTGATCAATTTTTCTTTTTGAGCATTAAAGATCATTTTGGAAAGTCCTTCAACAGCCAAATTAAACAAAAAAGGGGAGTGGGGATCGCCTTGATGAACCCCTTTATGACTCTGGAAGTAGGGGCCCACTGTTGGAAATATGCCCTAGAGGCAATAATAAAGTGGTTATTATTATATTTCCTTGTTCATGATAAATGTTTACTAACCATGCTATAATTGTATTGATTGGAAACACAAATACATGTGTGGTTACATAGACAACACTGTGTCCCTAGTATGCCTCCAGTAGACTAGCTCGTTGATCAAAGATGGTCAAGGTTTCCTAGCCATAGACATGAGATGTCATTTGATAACGGGATCACATCATTAGGAGAATGATGTGATGGACAAGACCCAAACTATGAACATAGCATATGATCATGTCAGTTTATTGCTATACTTTTCTGCATGTCAAGTATCTGTTCCTATGACCATGAGATCATGCAACTCACTGACACCGGAGGAATACCTTGTGTGTATCAAACGTCGCAACGTAACTGGGTGACTATAAAGATGCTCTACAGGTATCTTCGAAAGTGTCTATTGAGCTGGCATGGATCGAGACTGGGATTTGTTACTCCGTGTGACGGAGAGGTATCTCAGGGCCCACTCGGTAATGCAACATCACAATAAGCCTTGCAAGCAAAGTGACTAAAGAGTTAGCCACGGGATCTTGTATTACGGAACGAGTAAAGAGACTTGCCGGTAACGAGATTGAACTAGGTATAGAGATACCGACGATCGAATCTCGGGCAAGTAACATACCGAAGAACAAAGGGAACATCATACGGGATTAACTGAATCCTTGACATAGAGGTTCAACCGATAAGGATCTTCGTAGAATATGTAGGAACCAATATGGGCATCCAGGTTCCGTTATTGGTTATTGATCGTAGAGGTGTCTCGGTCATGTCTACATAGTTCTCGAACCCTCAGGGTTTCCACACTTAACGTTCGGTGATGTTTCGGTAGTATTGAGTCATGAATGGTGGTGATCGAAGGCCGTTCGGAGTCCCGGATGAGATCCCGGACGTCACGAGGAGCTCCAGAATGGTCTGGAGGTAAAGATTGATATATAGGAAGTCCCGTTTTGGTCGCCGGAAAAGTTTCGGGTACTTCCGGTAGTGTACCGGGAGTGCCGGGAGGGTTCCAGGGGACCATCGGGAGGGGCCACCCACGCCGGGAGGCCACATGGGCCTTAGGGGTGGCGCACCAGCCCTTAGTGGGCTGGGAAAACCAGCCCCAAAGGGCCCATGCGGCTGGGGTGTGGAAAAAGGAAAAACCCCAAGTGGGGGAAGGGGATCCAAGTAGGATTGGAATCCTACTTGGAGTAGGATTGGAGGTGGACTCCTCCACCTCCTGTTCGGCCGACTCCTAGGGGAAACCCTAGGGGCGCTGGCCCCTCCCCTCCCTCCTATATATATTGGAGGGGAGATAGGGCAGCCGCACCCAACCCTAAGCCACGGTGCATCCCTCTCTCCCCACTAGATCGTCTCCCCTAGTTTTCGGCGGTGCTTAGGCGAAGCCCTGCCGGAATAGTTCCACTACCACCGTCGCCACACCGTCGCGTTGCCGGAGAACTCATCTACCTCTTTGCTCCCTGTTGTTGGATCAAGAAGGCGGAGATCGTCATCGAGCTGTACGTGTGCTGAACGCGGAGGTGCCGTCCGTTCGGCACTAGATCGGGACGGATCGTGATTGGATCGCGGGATGGCTAGCGATTTGGATCCACGAAGACGTTCGACTACATTAACCGAGTTTCTTAACGCTTCCCGCTTAGCGATCTACAAGGGTATGTAGATCCACTCTCCCTCTCGTAGATGCTCATCACCATGGATAGGTCTTGCGTGTGCGTAGGAAATTTTTTGTTTCCCATGCAACGTTCCCCAACAGTGGCATCATGAGTTAGGTCTATGCGTAGATGAGATCACGAGTAGAACACAAAGGAGTTTGTGGGCGTTGATGCTCAGATTGCTTCCTCCCTTGGTCTTTTCTTGATTCAGCGGTATTGTGGGATGAAGCGGCCCAGACCAACCTTACTCGTACGCTTACGAGAGACCGGTTCCATCAACTGACATGTGACTTTGTTGCATAAAGATGGCCGACGGGTGTCTATCTCTCCCACTTTAGTTGGATCGGATTCGACAAAGGCGGTCCTTGAGAAGGTTGAATAGCAATTTGTGTATCACCATTGTGGGTTTGCGTAGGTAAGAATCATTTTTGCTAGATACCCATAGCAGCCACGTAAAACATGCAACAACAATTAGAGGACGTCTAACTTGTTTTTGCAGGGTATGTTGCGATATGATATGGCCAAATGACATGATGAGATATATGTGATGTATGAGATGATCATGTTATGTATAGATAATCACGACTTGCATGTCGATGAGTACGGCAACCGGCAGGAGCCATAGGGTTGTCTTTAATTTATTTTCGCCGTTTTGCTTTACTTTATCGCTATGAGTTAGCAATAGTTGTAGAAGCAATAGTTGGAGCGACAACCTCATGGCGACACGTTGATGGAGATCAAGATGATGGAGATCATGGTGTCATGCCGGTGACTATGGAGATCATGCCGGTGCTTTGGAGATGGAGATCAAAAGCACAAGTTCATGGCCATATCATGTCACTTATGATTTGCATGTGATGTTAACCCTTTTATGCATCTTATTTTGCTTAGGACGACGGTAGCATTATAAGGTGATCCCTCGCTAAAATTTCAAGATAAAATTGTTTTCTCCCCGAGTGTGCACCGTTGCGAAAGTTCGTCATTTCGAGACACCACGTGATGATCGGGTGTGATAGACTCTACGTTCACATACAACGGGTGCAAGCCAGTGTTACATATGCGGAACACTCGGGTTAAACTTGACGAGCCTAGCATGTACAGACATGGCCTCGGAACACAAGAGACCGAAAGGTCGAACATGAATCATATAGTAGATATGATCAACATGAAGATGTTCACCATTGAAACCACCTCATCTCACGTGATGATCGGACTTGGGTTGGTGAATTTGGATCATGTGACACTCGAATGACCAGAGAGATGTCAATTTGAGTGGGAGTTTTTAAGTAATATGATTAACTAAACTCATTATCTTGAACAATAGTCTAAGTTGTCTTTGCAAAATTTATGTTGTAGATCAATGGCTCGCGTAGTAGCACCCCTGAATTTCAATGCGTTCCTAGAGAAAGCTAAGTTGAAAGATGATGGAAGTAACTTTGTAGACTGGGCCCGTAATCTGAGGATTATCCTCACGGCTTCCCAAAAGGCTTATGTTCTTGATGCACCGCTCGGTGAACCACCCGCTCCAGTAGAGGCCGCAGACGTTGCAAACGCCTGGCAGGCACGTTCTGATGATTACTCAATAGTACAATATGCAATGTTGTATGGCTTAGAACCGGGACTTCAAAGACGTTTTGAACGTCATGGAGCATATGAGATGTTCCAGGAGTTGAAGTTTATCTTTGAGAAGAATGCCCGGATCGAGAGGTATGAGACCTCCGATAAGTTCTATGCTTGCAAGATGGAGGAGAACGGGTCTGTCAGTGAACATGTGCTCAGAATGTCTGGGTATTCCAACCATCTGGCGGAGTTGGGAATTGTTCTCCTACCGGAGGCGATCACTGACAGAGTTCTTCAATCACTGCCACCTAGCTACAAAGGCTTCGTGTTGAACTATAACATGCATGGGATGAACAAGTTAGTCGCCGAGCTGTTTGCGATGTTGAAAGTCGCTGAGTCTGAGATTCAGAAGGAGCATCAAGTGTTGATGGTCAATAAAACCACTAGTTTCAAGAAGAATGGCAAGGGCGAGAAGGGTAACTCCAAGAAGAGTGGCAAAGCAGTTGCCCCTCCCGTGAAGAAACCCAAGGCTGGACCCAAGCCAGAAACTGAGTGCTTTCATTGCAAGGGAACTGGTCACTGGAAGCGGAACTGCCCCAAGTATCTGGCTGACAAGAAGGTGGCCAACACCAAACAAGGTATATATGATATACATGTTATTGATGTGTACCTTACCAACTCTCGTTGTAGTGCCTGGGTATTTGATACCGGTTCGGTTGCTCACATTTGCAACTCAAAGCAGGAACTACGGAATAGACGGAGGCTGGCTAAGGACTAAGTGACGATGCGCGTGGGAAATGGTTCCAAGGTTGATGTGATCGCCGTCGACACGCTCGCTCTTCGATTACCATCGGGATTAGTGATGAACCTGAATAATTGTTATTTAGTGCCTGCGTTAAGCATGAACATTATATCTGCATCTTGTTTATTGCGAGACGGTTACTCATTTAAATCAGAGAATAATGGTTGTTCCATTTATATGAGTAATATCTTTTATGGTCATGCACCCAATGTGAGGGGTTTATTCTTATTGAATCTCGATAGTGATGATACACATGTTCATAACATTGATGCCAAAAGATGTAGAGTTGATAATGATAGTACCACTTTCTTGTGGCACTGCCGCTTAGGTCATATTGGTGTAAAACGCATGAAGAAGCTCCATGCTGATGGACTTTTGGAGTCACTTGATTTTGAATCACTTGACACATGTGAACCATGCCTCATGGGCAAGATGACTAAGACCCCGTTCTCTGGAACAATGGAACGGGCTAGTGACTTGTTGGAAATCATACATACTAATGTGTGCGGTCCGATGAGCATTGAGGCACGCGGTGGATATCGTTATTTTCTCACCTTCACCGATGACTTAAGTAGATATGGGTATATTTACTTAATGAAACACAAGTCTGAAACGTTTGAAAAGTTCAAGCAATTTCAGAGTGAAGTTGAGAATCATCGTAACAAAAAGATTAAATTCCTACGATCTGATCAAGGAGGAGAACATCTGAGTTATGAGTTTGGCAGTCACTTAAGACAATGTGGAATTGTTTCACAATTGACACCGCCTGGAACACCACAGTGTAATGGTGTGTCCGAACGTCATAATCGAACCTTATTACATATGGTGCGTTCTATGATGTCTCTTGCCGATTTGCCACTATCGTTTTGGGGTTATGCATTAGAGACAGCTGCATTCACTTTAAATAGGGCACCATCGAAATCCGTTAAGACGATGCCATATGAACTATGGTTTGGCAAGAAGCCAAAGTTGTCGTTTCTTAAAGTTTGGGGATGTGATGCTTATGTCAAAAAGCTTCAGCCTGAAAAGCTGGAACCCAAAGCGGAGAAATGCGTCTTCATAGGATACCCAAAAGAGACAGTTGGCTATACCTTCTATCTCAGATCCGAAGGCAAAGTGTTTGTCGCTAAAAACAGAACATTTCTTGAGAAATAGTTTCTCTCGAAAGAATTGAGTGGGAGGAAGATAGAACTTGATGAGGTTGTTGAACCTTTACTTCAACCAGAGAGTAGCGCAGCGCAGAAAGATATTTCTGAAGAGCCTACATCGGTTGAAGAGGAAGTTAATGATGATAATCATGAAGCTTCGGATCAAGTTACTATCGAACCTCGTAGGTTGACAAGGACACGTACTGCTCCTGAGTGGTACGGTAACCCTGTCTTAGAGGTCATGTTGTTGGACAACGATGAACCTACGAGCTATGGAGAAGCAATGATGGGCCCGGATTCCGAGAAATGGTTAGAGGCCATGAAATTCGAGATGGGATCCATGTATGAAAACAAAGTTTGGGCTTTGGAAGTATTACCTGAAGGGCGAAAGGCCATTCAGAACAAATGGATCTTTAAGAAGAAGACGGACGCGGACGGGAATGTCACCGTCTATAAAGCTCGACTTGTGGCAAAGGGTTTTTCACAAGTTCAAGGAGTTAACTACGATGAGACCTTCTCACCCGTAGCGATGCTTAAGTCCGTCAGAATCATGTTAGCAATAGCTGCATTTTTCGATTATGAAATTTGGCAGATGGATGCCAAAACAGCGTTCCTTAACGGTTTCCTTAAGGAAGAGTTGTATATGATGCAACCAGAAGGTTTTGTCGATCCAGAGAATGCTGACAAAGTTTGCAAACTCCAGCGATCCATTTATGGACTGGCGCAAGCATCTCAGAGTTGGAATCTTCGCTTTGATGAGGTGATCAAAGCGTTCGGGTTTATACAAGTTTATGGAGAAGCTTGTATTTACAAGAAAGCGAGTGGGAGCTCTATAGCGTTTCTAATATTATATGTGGATGACATATTGCTGATTGGAAACAATATAGAAATGTTGAAAAGCGTGAAGGAATATTTGAACAAGAGTTTTTCAATGAAGGACCTAGGAGAAGCTGCTTTCATATTAGGCATCAAGATCTATAGAGATAGATCGAGACGTTTAATAGGACTTTCACAGAGCACATACCTTGACAAAGTTTTGAAGAAGTTCAAAATGGATCAGTCCAAGAAGGGGTTCTTGCCTGTATTGCAAGGTGTGAAGTTGAGTAAGACTCAATGCCCAGTGACTGCAGAAGATAGAGAAAAGATGAGTGTCGTCCCCTATGCTTCAGCCATAGGCTCTATCATGTATGCAATGCTGTGCACAAGACCCGATGTCAGCCTTGCCATAAGTATGGCCGGAAGGTTTCAAAGTGATCCAGGAATGGAACACTGGACGGCGGTCAAGAATATCCTTAAGTACCTGAAAAGGACTAAGGAAATGTTTCTCGTTTATGGAGGTGATCAAGAGCTCGTCGTAAAAGGGTTACGTCGATGCAAGCTTTGACACTGATCCGGATGACTCTAAGTCTCAAACCGGATACGTATTTATTCTCAATGGGGGAGCGGTAAGCTGGTGCAGTTCCAAGCAGAGCGTGGTTGCTGATTCTACATGCGAAGCGAAGTACATCGCTGCCTCGGAGGCGGCGAAGGAAGGTGTCTGGATGAAGGAGTTCATGATAGATCTTGGAGTAGTGCCGAGTGCACTGAACCCAATGACTCTGTTCTGTGACAACACTGGTACCATTGCTCTGGCCAAGGAACCAAGGTTTCACAAGAGGACCAGACACATAAAGCGACGCTTCAATTCCATCCGCGATTACATCAAGGAGGAGGACATAAATATTTGCAAAGTACACACGGATCTGAATGTCGAAGACCCGTTGACTAAACCTCTTCCAAGGGCTAAACATGATCAACACCAGAACTGTATGGGTGTTAGATTCATTACAATGTAAATCACATAGTGATGTGAGCTAGATTATTGACTCTAGTGCAAGTGGGAGACTGTTGGAAATATGCCCTAGAGGCAATAATAAAGTGGTTATTATTATATTTCCTTGTTCATGATAAATGTTTATTAACCATGCTATAATTGTATTGATTGGAAACACAAATACATGTGTGGTTACATAGACAACACTGTGTCCCTAGTATGCCTCTAGTAGACTAGCTCATTGATCAAAGATGGTCAAGGTTTCCTAGCCATAGACATGAGATGTCATTTGATAACGGGATCACATCATTAGGAGAATGATGTGATGGACAAGACCCAAACTATGAACATAGCATATGATCGTGTCACTTTATTGCTATAGTTTTCTGCATGTCAAGTATCTGTTCCTATGACCATGAGATCATGCAACTCAGTGACACCGGAGGAATACCTTGTGTGTATCAAACATCGCAACGTAACTGGGTGACTATAAAGATGCTCTACAGGTATCTCCGAAGGTGTCTATTGAGCTGGCATGGATCGAGACTGGGATTTGTTACTCCGTGTGACGGAGAGGTATCTCAGGGCCCACTCGGTAATGCAACATCACAATAAGCCTTGCAAGCAAAGTGACTAAAGAGTTAGCCACGGGATCTTGTATTACGGAACGAGTAAAGAGACTTGCTGGTAACGAGATTGAACTAGGTATAGAGATACCGACGATCGAATCTCGGGCAAGTAACATACCGAAGAACAAAGGGAACAGCATACGGGATTAACTGAATCCTTGACATAGAGGTTCAACCGATAAGGATCTTCGTAGAATATGTAGGAACCAATATGGGCATCCAGGTCCCGCTATTGGTTATTGACCGTAGAGGTGTCTCGGTCATGTCTACATAGTTCTCGAACCCGCAGGGTCTGCACACTTAACGTTCGGTGATGTTTCGGTAGTATTGAGTCATGAATGGTGGTGACCGAAGGTCGTTCGGAGTCCTGGATGAGACCCCGAACGTCACGAGGAGCTCCGGAATGGTCCGGAGGTAAAGATTGATATATAGGAAGTCCCGTTTTGGTCGTCGGAAAAGTTTCGGGTACTTCCGGTAGTGTACCGGGGGTGCCGGGAGGGTTTCGGGGGACCATCGGGAGGGGCCACCCACGCCGGGAGGCCACATGGGCCTTAGGGGTGGCGCAGCAGCCCTTAGTGGGCTGGGCAAACCAGCCCCAAAGGGCCCATGCGGCTGGGGTGTGGAAAAAGGAAAGACCCCAAGTGGGGGAAGGAGATCCAAGTAGGATTGGAATTCTACTTGGAGTAGGATTGGAGGTGGACTCCTCCACCTCCTGTTCGGCTGACTCCTAGGGGAAACCCTAGGGGCGTCGGCCCCTCCCCTCCCTCCTATATATATTGGAGGGGAGAGAGGGCAGCCACACCCAACCCTAAGCCACGGTGCAGCCCTCTCTCCCCACTAGATCGTCTCCCCTAGTTTTCGGCGGTGCTTATGCGAAGCCCTGCCGGAATAGTTCCACTACCACCGTCGCCGCGCCGTCGCGCTGCCGGAGAACTCATCTACCTCTCCGCTCCCTCTTGCTGGATTAAGAAGGCGGAGATCGTCATCGAGCTCTACGTGTGCTGAACGCGGAGGTGCCGTCCGTTCGGCACTAGATCGGGACGGATCGTGATTGGATCGCGGGACGGCTAGCGATTTGGATCCACGAAGACGTTCGACTACATCAACCGCGTTTCTTAACGCTTCCCGCTTAGCGATCTACAAGGGTATGTAGATCCACTCTCCCTCTCGTAGATGCTCATCACCATGGATAGGTCTTGCGTGTGCGTAGGAAATTTTTTGTTTCCCATGCAACATTCCCCAACACCCATTTCATTATTCAGTTTGATACTAACTGAACCATTGTGCGGGATTTTAGAAATCCATTCACACCAGGTGTTGTTGAAACCTCTCAATTTATGGCATTCTAAGAGAAAATCCCAATTTATCTTATCATAGGCTTTTTCAAAGTCAAGTTTCAAAACCACCTCAATTTTTTTCTTGACATGAGTTTGATGAAGAATCTCATGAAGAGATAGGATCCCATCCATAATGTTTCTATTTCTGATAAAGGAATTTTGATGGCGACTAATAAGTTTATCAGCGAAAATGGCAACCCTGTTGTCTAGGACTTTTGTAATTAATTTGTAAGGGCAACGAAGGAGGCAAATAGGACAAAACTGCTGGATTGTTTTTGGCCCCGAAAGCTTAGGAATCAAGGTGATCACCCCATAATTCAAACGAGCTACATCCAAGGTCCCAGCCTGGAAAGCCTCAAACTGCCGCATAATATCAGCTAAAGAAGTAGAAGTGGAGAGATGGGACATGCATCATTGCGGTCTGGACCTAGCAGCTTCCCTCGTTCCTCGCTTCACTTCACTTCAGTTCAGTTCAGAGAGCTCCGATGTTTCTCCTCGGTTTGCTTACCTCTGTAGCAGTACTGTAGCTGCTCCTGCAACTGTCAGTTTTTTTCTCTGTGGGGAATGTAGAGAATACTGGAAACTGAATACACTATTGCCGCCACTAACTGCGAGACATGCACGTCGAAACCCACTCAGAAAGAAAGAAAATGTGGAAACGTGGCGACATACATGGTGACAGAGACGGCCGCTGCTGGTCCGAGGTCTGAATCCTCTCTGTGACTCTGAGGATCGATGCCACCCCCTTTTGGGACGGCAATGATGCCTGCACGGCGCCGGTGTCCCCGGCGTGCGCGCGCGCCCCGCACTAAACTACAACGGCATCAGCATCAGCCTCTTTCTCTCTCTCTTGCCGACGCCGGTGGGCGCTCGCTGGCTCGCTCACCGGCGGTCACCGCAGCCGCGAGGACAATCTTTCCCGGTCAGGCCAGGCCAGGTCCCAGTTACAGTGGGCTGATAGTGCTAGTGTTAGACTGTTAGTGCACTGACCGGGTCCCGTTGCATCAGGGACGGCTAAGCTGATGCTAATTGAGGTTTGGTGAGCAGCAAAGTCGACGATGGAGTTCACATCGGCTTTGTTTACGACGGCAGCACAGACACAGACACACAGTTGTCCAAGGAATCTCCATGTTTTTCTTTCGGTCTCTGCTGCTCTTGTTTTCTCCCGCTTTCTGGCCATCCACCCGACCCGGGAAGCTTCAGACCAACGTCTCGTCTCGTCCCCTTTTGCCGACGCAGATGCACTAGTCGAGTCGTACCGGCGCCGCTTAGTTTAGTTGACTACTGGTTAATGAGGTGTTGCCTTCAATCAACGGTAGCTTAGCTGATACAACAGACACTCTGGATAAGCAAGCCCTTGTTTATTCTACCGTGCAGTGCAGTGCCTGTGGGAATCTGCAGTCCGAGTAGAGAGAGTTAGAACCTCTCCAACAGACGCTGCACCCTAAAAAGAAATTTGAGCGCCGAAATAGCGTTTTTGACATGCAAACGTGTGTTGGTTTTAGCAGGCGCTGGAAATTTTAGCCTCGCGCTCCAGCAGTGACGCTAAATATACACCGCGCTCGTCTAGTACAAACACATTTTTCATTCAAACATAGAATAAAAAAGATCAAACATATACAAAATAAAACAACAATAAATAGTTATTTCAACTCAAACAAATAGTTCATGAATAGTACAACAAATAATTCATAAAAAATACAACAAATAGTTCGTGAATAATAATACAACAAATAGTTTGTTTTCAACTCAAACAAATAACATTAATTAGTACGTTGCCCATTCCATAACCACCACTTCTCGACTAGATCCTTTTGAAGCTCATCATGCGTGTCGGCACGTCGAATGGCATGATAGGAAGCAACAAAGCGGGCCACCCTCGTAGGACTCCTCCGCACTCGCTGGGGTCTTCCCATCAACTCGTACTACGAATAGTCTAAATCTTGTCCACGCTCATTCTCGATGATCATGTTATGCATGATCACACAAGTGTTCATGATGTACCAAAGGATCTTTTGATCCCAAAATCTAGCCGGTCCTCTCACAGTAGCAAACTGGGCTTGCAAAATCCCAAAATCTCTCTTCACATCTTTTCTAGCCGCCGCTTGTTCATTGTGAAAATCAACATTTTTCTTACCTTGCGGCGCCTTCAACGGCTTCACAAATGTTTGCCACCTTGGGTAGATGCCATCCGCAAGATAGTAGCCATACTTGTACGTTGATGGCCATTTGCTACAAACTCCACCGGTGAAGTTTCACCATTTGCAATCTTAGTCATGAGTGGTGACCGTTGAACAACGTTGATGTCATTGCAAGATCCGGGCATTTTGAAAAAAGCATGCCAAATCCAAGTCTCATAATCGGCCACTGCTTCAAGGATTATAGCGAAACCCTTTTTCTGGCCGTGGAATTGTCCATGCCATGCAGCAGGACAGTTTTTCCAACTCCAATGCATGCAATCTATTGAGGCAAGCATACCTAGGAACCTGCGAGCTTTGTTGAACTCCAGAAGCCTTGCGGTGTCTTCAGCATTGAGAGCTCTCAAATATTTCGGACCAAACACTTGCACAATTCCAACTGCGAAGCGCTTGACACACATGATGGCTTGACTCTCACCCATGGCCAGGTGGTCATCAACTAGATCCGCCGGAATACCGTATGCCAACATACGCAAAGCGGCGGTCACCTTTTGGAAGGTGTTATGCTTGAGTTCTCCAGCGGCATTCATCCTTTGCTGAAAAAACCGATCATGCCTCGCCAGTCTCTCCGCAATGTGTTTGAACAACTCGATGCTCATCCTAAAACGACGTCGAAAGTAGGAAGCGGGGTATGTGGGATTCTCCATAAAGTAGTTTCTCATTAATCTGTTGTGGGCATCAATCCTCTCCCTCCATAATTTCTGACGACCAAAAACCGAACTACCGTGCTTCGGCTTTTTATTGACGTGCATAGCTAGGGTCATTAACATTTTATCCTCCTCTTGAAGATCAAATTCTTCATTGGAAGAATCATGTGACGAACCCATCTACAAACTTGAATTAAAACTAATTTAAACTATAAAAAACATGCAGCAAATGCATATAAAATATATAAAAGTAAGCAATATATACCTTGGAAGTATTTTGTCGAACACCTTGTGGTCGCCGAGCTGCAAACGGCCGCCGGACGTTGTTTGACGGAGGAACCGAACGCTCGAGGGGCGGCGACGAGGAGAGCAGGTACAGCAAGCGGCGGCGGCCACCGGGAGCAGCAGGGGGCGGCGGCGCGCTGGGGAGAGGCGGGGGAAACGCGCCGACGAGAGGAGCAGGCGGAGGCGCCGGCGCCCGGAGGCTTCATATCTGGTGGTTGGTTGTTCGCGCGCGTGAGCGGGCGCAACAAATATGGTGCATGCGATGCAGTTTCGCCCAGCGCGCGACATTATTGCGTGGCCGCTGGAGCGCTGCTTTCGCCCCCGCGCGCGCCATATGGTCGGTTTTTTGGGCGCGCGGCTTATTTAGTGCCTCTGTTGGAGACGCTCTTAGAGCAACTCCAACGCGTCGACCCAGACTGTCCACGCGTGCTCGTTTGGGTCGGAACGGACAGAAAAATCGTTACAACATGACGATCCAAACGGACGATCGTCCGCTTTTTGTCCGCGCGTGACTCATTTCATGCCTAAATTTGGGTCGCATTTGGTCGGCGCGAAAACGCAGCAGACGCACGCCCTTGTACTCCTCCTGGCCCGCCCGTCGGTGGCACATTGGCCATTCACCCTTCCTTTCAGCGACAGCCCGACCACCCCACCCGTCACCGCCGCCGCCCAATTCTGATGCCCAGCTCAGCCGCCCGCACCCACACCTCCTCAGCAGCACGCCACCCCCCCGGCTCCTACACAAGCGTTTGTTGGACCGTTTTGTCGCCGTCGCGACACCCTGACGTCAACGCCACCGCGCCCTCTCCTCCCCTGCGGGCAGCACGCAAGCGCGGCTACCTCACGCGCCGAACACCGCCATGTTCACCTTCACGCCTCCAGGCCTGCTACCTCAGTGGACTACTCTTGTGAAGACAATCTCCAATCCTATAAGAGAGAAGAGGAAGAGATTTTTCATAAGAGAGTGCTAGGAAGGATGTGGAGCGTACCTTTGGTGTTTTTCAATCTCGATGGGGCATCGTTCGATATCCTGCTAGAACTTGAAGCACCAAGAAGTTGTGGGAGGTGATGATTGTTTGTGTGATCATGCACAACATGATCGTAGAGGATGAGCGTTCGAAAGAAATCTATGACCAAGGGTTTGAATTTCAGGATGACAATGTTTTGCCTAAGCATGGAGGAACGGCAACGTCTGCGCAGTTCACCGAATTTCATCATCAAATGCGTGATTGAAAAACTCACATTCAACTGCAAGATGATTTGATTGAACATATGTGGGCTTACGTTGGCAACCAATAGATGTATCAGCTATCTTTTCTTTTAAATGTATTTGAGATAATTTAATTTTTATTTAGCTTGTATCTCTGAGATATTTATTTGGTTGTTAAACTATGAGACATTTGTATTTGTTTGAATTATGCTAACTATGGCCATTTTTTTTTCATATGTTACAAAAGAAGCCGATCACGAGGACGAAAATTGTGTTCATGCGTTGGGTGCATGCCAACCCAAACGCAGAAGCGGACGAACGAGTCAATTCAAACGGACAAAAACGAATAAAACGCACATCCGTTTGGGTCTGCGTGTCGGAGTTGCTCTTATGCTCGCACAAGATTACGTACAAGCATTAGGATTTGGTAGTATTGCTTGTTGCTTGACCGATCAAGTGGTCATGAACTTGGCAGGAAAACCACAAAAGCAACGTTTGTTTCATCTGTGCTAGATCAGGTTATGTTGGGGTATTGTATCGTTTTTCTGGAGGATCCTCTGTTTCCTCCAGTGATTCTTTTTTCTTCCAGGTTTGCCGGGGATAGTTCGATCTAGTGCACGCAAACCTTTCATGCCTCCGTTTGTCATGAAAGCTTGTCAACCAGGACACTGACGGCATCCAAACACATGTCAGTGCTTTGTGCTTGAAAACCTCCTCAGCTTCGAGGTCATTGGACACAAGATCGATCGATTGTCTGTCTGTCTAGCTCCATGGTGACTCAGGAGATTGGATGGTAGCGAGAGCAGAGAGGAGAGGCCACTGGCCCATACAACCACTAGTGCATAGCAGGTGCTACATGATCGAAAACAAAGCGAAGAAAGATGAGTTGCTGTCAGGTGTCCGTGTGTGTGTCCGTGTGTACTGACGTGCGGGCTTGATCGATCGACGGCGTGGTGGGCGGCCAGATGCCGTCGGCGTCGCTGTCGCCCGCCCCCGGAGCCTGAGCCTTTTGCTTTGCCGCGGCAGGGCAGGGCTCGTGCGCGCGCGCCGTGGCAGCAGGGACAGGAGTATTTGTACTTGGTGAATCTTGTTGCAGAAAAACAGCATGATTTTCATCCTAAGCAGCGTGCTGATTTGCGGCTTGTCGCCGAAGCTCTACGCTACGCCGTCAGGTACACGACGCAACCACTCAGCCACGTACTGAGTACTACCACTGCACCCTGTCACTGTCCCTAGTCCCATACCAACTAGAGAATGGTGAGCAGCCACAACGGAACAGGGCATGGAAGCAGGCAGTAAGTAGAGGGGCCAAATTTCGTGTTTTGACCCTTTTTTAAAAGTTAATCGAAATCTGACCTTAGTTTGTAAAAAAATTCAGATCTGATCTTTTTTCTACCGCCGGGGTTCATGGCGGTAGGGTATAACAACCTATCGCCGAGGATCCTGACGGTAGGGGTGCACATCCTACCGTAAAATTTTCTTAAGTATCGGACACGGTGCGTGTTCGCTCTTACCGCCGGACACCTTGGCGGTAGGATTGTATAGGCTACCGCCAACATATTTGACGGTAGGGATACGTCGCGCTAACGTGGATAACTTTTCTACCGTCAGGGACCTGGGCGATAGGCTGTTACACCCTACCGGCATGGACCCCGGCGGTACGAAAAGAGTTAGATCCCGAACTTTTTACAAACTAGGGTCAGATCTCGATCAACTTTCGTAAAAGAGTAAAAATACGAAATTTTGCCAGGTAGAGGAAGCTCCGACGTAGGCCTACATATGCTACGATTTCTGATTGGCGGGAGCGGTTGAAGTTGCTACGCGCAGCATCGTCAATACGTAATACTGTCCGAGATATTTTCGGCAGATTCCTCGATAGGGTACTTTGCCTAGACGAGTAGACCAGAGAGAAAACAGGAGAAGGTTTATCTAGGTTCGGGCCCTCCGGATCGAGGTAAAACACTATTTTTCTATTCGTGTCGTATTGCGTAATGTATAGAGGTGTACAATGGTGATCGATGCATAAAGTATAAACTCTGGTCTAGGGTTTACATGTTCCTAGTCAGTTAGGGTTACAGGGAGTCATCACGGACGCCAATTTCCTCGTCGTATACTTCAAGTCTTCCCGATCCTTCTCTTTTTTGGGCCCATAGGCTGGGCCGACGAGTGCATAAACCGACGTACGGGGCCTCGGGCCGACCTCCAGTATGATGAGACACTCCTTGGCCATAACACTCTTAGATACCGTTGTTGTGGTCCGAGGTTATAGACATGAGCACATTGCTTTAGCTTGTTCGGCATGCCTGAAGATTTTTGCGACCATACTACTTGAGTCCGGTTTTGAGTGCGCAGTTTGTCCTCTTCACAACAAATGTGGTTAACACTCTTGGGCCGCATTTACCCTTTGTCTGCTTCTGGGCCAGCCCGCCAAGCCTGAAGATCTATCAAACAAAGAGAGAGAAAAGTATAGTAAAAATCGGATGCTCCTATTTGGTGTAGTGTGCGTCGGAAAACAGTGAAACACGCACCCCCTCCCGTGTTTCCTTTTTCCTTTTTTTTGTTTTTGTTTATTCATCTTTGAAATAATTTGGGATTCAAAACAAAAAAATGTTTATGAATTTCAAAAGTTGTTTCCATATTTCAAAAATGGTTTGTCGATTGCGTGTCAAACCAATGTTCATAATTTCAAATATTGTTAACAAATTTAAAATAAAATTGTTCACGAATTCGAAAAATGTTCGCGTATTCAGAAAATGTTCGGGAAATAAAAAATATGTTCATGTATTCCAAAAATATCGCAAATTTATAAAAAATGTTTAATTTTTTTATAAAAATATTTGCAAACTTCCAAAAGGTACATCGATGCAATAAATGATGAATTCAAAAAACGTTCATGAGTTTCAATAAAAAATTTACTTGAAAAAAAACAAATTTGATTTAAAAAATCACTCCCAATTTTTTTTTAAATGTTCATGAATTTGAAAAATTGTTCCCAGTCTTTAGAAAATATTCGTGAATTTGTAAACAGTTTTCCAAAATTTTAAAAATGTTCGCAGATTAAAAAAAACTTCATGAATTTCAAAAGATGTTCACAATCTCAGAAAATGATCACAATTTTTAAAAAGTGTTCACGAATTTCTAAAAAAAGAATCACAATTCTGAAATATGTTAAAAATGGTTTGTATGCATGAAGTTCAGCGCTTGCAGTTCAATGGTTTCCATGCCTACAGATGCAAAATGCGTGCAGAGGGGAGGGACACAAACTCTGTAATTTGGGCTTTTGGTTTGGCTTTGCCTTCTGCATCAAGGTCGATTATGGTTGTGAGGCTGTATATATCTATGTGAATGACATACTTTGACATGTTTTCACCATGATGAGATTAATCGGGAATACACATTGCTATGAACCTCATGCCAACAATCATGTATTGCTTCTAGAAATAACAGGAGAAAAGAGTGTGAGCTTCAGGTGAAGACGTACGGTAAAAGAGCAGTGCATGCATGCTTCAAGTTCGATCATGTTCCAACAGCCAAACACATCTCTTTGGCATGCCTGCCGAAACACAAACCGAGTGATAGCTCTTTGTGGTGAACTTGACAACGACCGATGCCTACATAAATCCACACCCTGCGCCTTTCTCGGCCATCTTGGTAGAGATCGAGAATGGATATACTGATATACATACATAAATCCACACCCTGCGCCTTTCTCGGCCATCTTGGTAGAGATCGAGAATGGATATACTGATATACATACATATGCATATGATGCACATTGCAGCAATTCTATGAGATATTGGAGATAAACGAACCACAACAATGCCTATTGGTCACCCCGGTAGTGGTGGAAAAGAGCATCCAACCGTTGGACAGACTAGACGAGGAAAGATGCTATGCAAACGACAAAACTATGCGCAATTTATGGCTCACATGTTGCAACCACCCATTAGATGCAGTTGGCTAGCACTTCCACCCCCTTCGATTCGAGTGTTGTATGCATATCGGCCAGGAAACGCCGTGTGCACAGTAATTTCACTTGTCGAGAGCCTGATCCCTGCTGTGAAGGCAAACCCATAATTGGGTCGTTGACACGACATCCACATTTGACATTTGTCCTCTCCAAATGTTAGAAAATAGTGTCCTTTGCCAAAAGCCAGCCCTTTGGTCCTAGAGTAGTCACCTCTTGTATTCTTTCAGCATGTGTAAATGCTCAACATCATCAATAAAGAGATCTCAGTAGATTGCCAATCCCAGGTTACAAGTTACAACGACAACTAACATGTTATCAAGAAGCTATAACCGAGAATACAAAGACCACTAAAGATACAACAAGAAGTGGAGAACACTTGTAGAGAAGGGAAGAAAGAAGATGAAACCAATAAGGGCATCTCCAAGGCTGACTCACAAATTTCTCCGGTATATGTTTGTTTTTGTGTCCGAACATGGTCCACGGACATGATACGGGAGGGAGCCATCCAACGCCAATTATAAAGTATCCGGCTGGGAGGAGAAAAAGTAGGTGGGGATCATGCATGTGATGGGCATATTTATGGTTTAGTGTTCGATTGGGAGGAAAGAGAGAAGAGGGGGACCATGCATGTGCGGATGGGAGGAGAGAGAAGAGAGGGACATGCATGTGATTGATCAAGTGCATGCCCGAACTCCCGCAAAGCTCCCCCCACTTTTGTCTCCACTTTACCGGAATCCGTATGTCCGGACTGCTAAGCGAACATATACAGCTTTCCGTTGGATGACAAAAGTGGTCCGGACACTATGATCCGGATATATACCGGAGGTTTGAAGGTTCACCTTGAGATGTCCTAAGGTTGGCCATAGTGGGGGTATCTTAGCTAGTATCATGCACTTGGGACTAGCAAACATGCTGATGTGGCAGATAATTAAAGAAGAGAGAGACGGTTAGAGTAACATAGATAGATACCGTATCATGTTAAATGCTATACTACTATGTGTCTTGCATGTTAATAAATGAGATCACCTATGATACTACTAGTTTATGATACTATGCATTATGAAGGTAGTATCATACAATAGTATCATATGCATAATACTACTTGAAACAACTCTTTTGCGATCGCTCGTGGCAACGCGCCAAGGGCTCCGTGCGTCCCAAATCTGTTTCCGTGGGTGATCTGTCTCTTTCCAAATCGTATCTCCTTTCGGGTTTCAGCTGACCGGTAGTACATTATAACTAGAATTACGGACACTTATCAAGAGATGTATTTTTTTAGTGGACATGAACCGTTAATGCAATCCTGGAGAACATGAGCATATCTATCAGTTATTCGAGATTGCCACTGTCCAAGGTCAAGGACTATCTGCAACTCTACATCAGGCAGAAGTGCGCAATAGTCTACCACACATAGTCTACCAGATGCGGCAAAATTTCGTGTTTTGACCCTTTTTCGAAAGTTAGGTGAGATCTAACCTTGGTTCGAATTTTTTCCGGGATCTGACCCTTTTCCTGCCGCCAGGTCAGATGACGGTAGGGTATAACTACCTACCTCCAAGATCAATGGCGGTAGGATTTAACTGCGCTGTCACGTCTGTTTGGTATAGAAAATACCCTACCGTCAGTGTCTCTGGCGGTAGGATGTGTTACCCTACAACCATGGATATTGGCCGTAGGATATTGTCTGTTGCAAGATGCATGCGAGCGAGCACTGATCTCTGAAAGTATGTCCCTGCCCCCTTAGAGCATCTACAACCGGACCTCTCAAACCCGCCTCATACGCCCGGGCAGGCCGCCCGGTCACTGCCCGGTCACTTTTTTTTGACCCAGACGGGCCTCCCAAACGGCCCTCAAACGCCCGGGCTGACCGGCACCCCCCATATCCAGCCCAAATATGGGGCGGATATGGGGGCGCCCGGGCGCGCCCGGGCACGCCCGCCACGTCGGACTGACGAACGGGGCCCAGCCGGAAACGCCCGCCAACCCGGCGGTCCGAAGGTCGTCTCCTCTGCCGGACCGGTCGCGCCGCGTGTCGCAGCTCCGGCGGGCCGCGTAGTGCATTGCCCGGCTATTTAAGTGCACCGCCGGACCCCGAAACCCTACATCCACATCTTCCTCCTCATCCTGTCCGCCGCCGCCGCCAGTTTCCACTCCACCCATCCCCAGCCATGCCCCCACGCCGTCGGGTGAGGAGCCAGCCGTTCCTGATGCCGGAGCGCCGGCTCGAGCTCCTTGAGCGGATCCTGAATAGGCGCGAAGCCCGGATCGCCGCGGGGCTACCTCCGGATGTAGTGGATCCGGAGTTGGAGTTGGAGGTGGAGGAGGAGGAGGAGGAGGAGGAGGATGAAGAGGTGGAGGAGGAGGGGGATGAGCCAGGGGAGGAGGATGTGGGGGACGCTGGCGACGGGGATCTCCGGGCGGAGCAGCAGGCCATCCTCGATTCCCTCCGGTCGGAGTCGGATGCGGATGCAAGACGCCGTCGCCGGCAGGAGATGGAGGCGCAAGAAGCCGCGGAACAGACGGAGTGCTTGGCCTATATTGATGAGATGGAGCAGGAGGAGGATGAACCGGAGCCCTCCTCCCCGCCCGTCCAGCCGGCGCCCGGCTCCGTCGTCGTGAACATCACCGACAACGAAGAGTAGCTAGGGTAGTAAGTAGGATTTACTTTGCATGCTTTTGTATGGATGTAGGGGATGAAATTTGAGAGATGCGGATGCATATTGAGCAATTTGAGGAGTGCCCGGTCATTGCCCGCAGACGGCGACCGGGCGCGTCCGCGGGCGTTTGAGAGGCTGAATTTGTCATATCCGGCTGTAGATGCTCTTAGCAGGACGTTTGGTCACATGCACACTATGCCACTCTCCCTTTGTGCAAGAGACAGCAAACACGAATAACAACGCACTGGCAAATTGGGTGTTTGTGCCAGTGAAAGCCTCTGCACTGCACTTGCAGAGTGACACGACATGCACTGACATATATTGTATCTCTCCTATTTTCTCTCCATACACATGCATGCGTTACTAGCTCATGCACGCCCAATTAAACAATTGGACTGCAATACTACACCTACACTGCTAGCTAGAAATCATGTTGCTTTTCTGTCATGGATATTACTAACTCGTACTCACACACATATTAAACAATTGCTCTGCTCTGCAACGAGCCCAGCTCAAGCAAATGCCCTTAGTTGCTGCCGAGCTAGGGCCAAATTTACTGTTTTGACCTTTTTTGCAACTTTTAGCTGGATCTGATCCCCGGATGGGAATTTTTTTCGGATCTGACCCTTTTGCTACCGCCACAACATGTGGCGGTAGGTCACGTGGCTTGAGACTGCGTCGGCATTTTCCCAAAAAGGAAGGGATGATGCAGCACAACGACGGTAAGTATTTCCTTCAGTTATGAAACCAAGGTTATCGAATCAGTAAGAGGATCACCACCACCCAATAAGCAGCACCTGCACACAAACAACAAATACTTGCAAACCGACGCGAAAGAGAGGTTGTCAATCTCGCTACGGTAATAAGATAGATTAGATAGTGATAGATAGGAGAGATAGATCTCTCAAGAACACAAATAAAAAGAGTAAATATGCAGCAATATGTTTTTGGGTTTTTGGTTTTGTAGATCTGAAAACAAAGATTGCAAAAAGATAGATCGGAAAGCAATATGATGGAAAAGTAGACCCGGGGGCCGTAGGGTTCACTAGTGGCCTCTCTCATAAGTATAGTGCACGGTGGGTGAACAAATTACTGTTGGACAATTGATAGAAAATCGAATAGTCATGACGATATCCAAAGCGATGATCATTATATAGGCATCACGTCCAAGATAGATAGACCGACTCCTGCCTGCATCTACCTCTATTACTTCACACATCGACCGCTATCCAGCATGCATCTAGTGTATTAAGTTCATGGAAAAACGGAGTAATGCAATAAGAACGATGACATGATGTAGACAAGATCTATTCATGTAGTAATAGACCCCATCTTGTTATCCTTAATAGCAACGATACATGCGTGTCTTGCTGCCCCTTGTGTCACTGGGAAAGAACACCGCAAGATCGAACCCATCACAAAGCACCTCTTCCCATGGCAAGAAAAATCGATCTAGTCGGCCTAACTAAACCAAAGATTCGAAAAAGAAATACGATGCTATAAGAAATCATGCATATAAGAGATCAAAGAAGACTCAAATAATATTCATGGATAGAAACTGATCATGAACTCAAAATTCATCGGATCCCAACAAATACACCGCAAAAGTTTACATGAAATAGATCTCCAAGAGACCATTGTATTGAGAATCATAAAAGAGAGAGAAGAAGCCATCTAGCTACTGCCTAAGGACCCGTAGGTCTATGGTGGACTACTCACGCATCATCGGAGAGGCACCTATGAGGAAGATGAACCCCTCCGTGATGGTGTTTAGATTGGATCTCGCGGTTCTGAAACTTGCGGCGGCTGGAATTGTGTTTCGTCGACTCCCCTAGGGTTTTCCGAATATTTGAGAATTTATAGGCATCAGAGGCGGTGCGGAAGGGGGCAGAGGAGGGCACAACCCATCAGGGCGTGCCGGGGCCCCCCTGGCGCACCCTGGTGGGTTGTGCTCTCCACAGCCCAGCTCTCCGGCAATTGTTTGGCCCACTAGGTGTCTTCTTGTCCAGAAAAAATCTCCAAAAAGTTTCGTCGCGATTGGACTCCGTTTGGTATTGATTTTCCGCGAAGTAAAAAACAAGCAAAAATAGCAACTGGCACTTTGGCACTATGTCAATAGGTTAGTCCCAAAAAATGATATAAAGTTGTTATAAAATGATTGTAAAACATCCAAGAATGATAATATAACAGCATGGAACAAGCAAAAATTATAGATACGTTGGAGACGTATCCGTAGGGATCCACAGGCTACCGCCAGAGACTATGGCGGTAGGGCCCCGTTAGGCCAGACGGCGCCGTCTGGCCCGCTGACATGGATTAGTGGCCTACCGGCACAGTGCCTGGCGGTAGGTTCTCAAGACCAATAAAATGAGTGTGTGGAGGGCTGGTGGGCCCCACCAGCCACCCATTCACCCCCAATCCCCCTCCTTCCCTGAGCTGAGCTCCTCTCCCCTCTCATTCCCCCATTCTTGCCTCCATCAAATCCATCTCCATTGCTTGAGTTTTCTCCGGTGGAACAAGGCCAATTTCATCACTCAAGGTACCTCCCTCACCCTCTTCTTTTTGGTTGGTTGGAA
Source organism: Elymus sibiricus (assembly GCA_039707655.1). Classification (NCBI taxonomy): domain Eukaryota; kingdom Viridiplantae; phylum Streptophyta; class Magnoliopsida; order Poales; family Poaceae; genus Elymus; species Elymus sibiricus. The sequence goes on from CM077671.1 coordinate 347,692,476, forward strand.
TCATCTCATTTGGTGGCATTCTTTACTTATATGCAAACCCGAGTTGAGGACATTTTTGTTTGAAATCAATGGATTTGATGGATGATATGGTTGTTTTGATGCTTTGACATGTTGTAGTATGACTAGTCATCATGTTTGTAACGCCGATCTATAGTTATTGTTAGGCATTATTTTAGGGTTAGGGTTAGGGTTGGGGTTAGGGTTAAGCATTTTTTTAGGGTTAGGGTTAGGGTTGGTGTTAGGGTTAATCAATGTATAACTTTTTGAACCATGAATTTGTAGTATTTATTTGGTTCATATTTTGTTGCTTATCATTGACAAATTTTATAATGTACATAGATGGATAGGCTCGTTAATGTACATTATTTGAATAAGGAGACATTTATGGAAGGCAATGCCGATGAAGGGGAAGAATCCATGGTTTTTGACTCAAGCCCAACTTATGAGGAGGTGGTTGTGAAAGTTAGGAGTGTGTTGAATCGGATTGATCCAAATATTGATGTTAAACTCATTGGAAGGTATGAAGTTGGAGTGGGGGTGAAGTCTCGATTGAAGAGTTTGCCTATCACCTCGGAATTGCACTAGAAGGTGTACAAGGACAAAGTAGTTGAATCGCAAGACAAGTCCCTTGAATTATTTGCCACCAAGGTTGAGCCTCCTATGCTACAAATTGACTTGAACCGACATGCCTTCTCCCCTATACATGATGCAAGGGTGGAGGTGCATGTCCCCCATTCTTCTAGTCAACCACCAAATGAAGCGGAGATCAATGATAGGGCGATGGTGATTCCTGAGGAAGAGGTTCATGTTGATGCTGACAATGCTGATGTTGAGCCCTTCGATGCTCATGTTCATGATGATGCCACTGCCCATGTTGATGCTTATGATGAAGCCAAAGAGATTCATTATAATCCCGTTGGTAACTTGGATGTGATTCTGCGCCAGCAAGACATGGACCGTAACCTCCCCTATAGCTGTATGTTTGGTTATGACTCAGATGACGAGGGTCCGGCGGAGGAATTGGACGATGATGGATTCACTGCAGAAGAAAATGAAATTTTCAAGAACCTTATGGGGAATGAAAGAGGTGCCCCATTGTTTCGTGATCTTAGCCTTGCCGACAAGGCTGTTGTTGATGGTGGCATGAGATTGGGGTTGCTTGAACCAACACCTTGCCCGAAGGTCGGTGACCCGAAACCCAAGGATGAGGACGAGAATGCATATTTGAAGAAAGGCGTCAAGTTCGGTTGCTTGGAAGAGTTCAAGATATGGTTGAGTGACTATGCCATTAGGAACCATAGGCCGTTTGTTGTTGGTCATTCCAACCAAAATATGCGGTACACCATCAAATGTGACAAAGAAGGTTGCCCTTGGAAGGTTCGTGGTAGAAAAATTCAAGAAATCGGGCAATGGGTACTGAAGAGTTGTGTGGCCACTCACACGTGCATACCGCCGGACAAAGCAGGCCGAAGCAAGGGACACCGCCAACTCACTTATGAGTTTTTAGGACACAAATTGTTGAATTCGATATCCCACGATCCAACCGTGAAGGTGAAGTTGCTCATGAGTACGGTTCACGAATGATTCGGATACCCGGTCAATTATGGGAAGGTATGGAAGGCGAAGGCAAGTGCAATCAGGATGTTACATGGTGATTATGAGTCTGCATACAATATTCTTCCGAGGATGTTGGGAGCAATCGCACATAGGAACCCTGACATGTGCTACGCGGTGGAGGAGATTGACAGAGTGTTTCATCGTGCGTTCTGGGCTTTTGGGCAATGCATTGAGGCATTCAAGCATTGTCGTCCGGTGTTGTCTATCGATGGCACATTCTTGACTGGCAAATACAAGGGCACTCTAATGGTTGCAATGGCTCACTCGTCCAATGATAATGTGTTGCTGGTAGCATTTGCTTTAGTTCCTTCCGAGCATGACGACAACTGGGAGTGGTTCATGGGGCATGTGAGAACCAAGGTGATTGGCAATAGGGAGGTATGCATAATATCGGACTGGCACCACGGGATTCTCAAAGCTATAGACATGTTTATTCCCGGCCTCCCAAAGCTTCACCACCGATGGTGCATGAGGCATTTCGTTGCAAACTTTTACCGGGCATGCAAGAGCAAAGAGTTTTGCAAAGACCTTACACATGTGTGCACGACATTCACCTTGGATGCATTCACCAGACGCTATGATAAACTCTTGAAGGCATTGGAAAAGAACAAAAAGGAAAGAGCATTCTTGAACAGGCATTATGAGGAAAAACACAAGTGGTCACGAGCTTGCGATGACGGAGGTTGGAGATACGTCGACATGACCAGCAACATGGTGGAATGCTTCAACAATGTACTCAAGGGTGTTCGTTCTTTGCCCGTGACTGCAATATTGAAATATACCTTTTTCAAGTTGAACGAGTATTTCCTTAACCATTCCATATCAACCGCCAATTGGATAGGAAAAAAATGGAGTATCCAGATAAGGTTCATGATTGGCTGAAATTTCAAGCACGCAAGTCTTCGCATCAACAAGTTATCAGATTCAACGAGAAAGAAACGATCTACCAAGTCGACGAGCCAGGTGGCACAACATGAGATGGTGTCCCTTACGGCGGTGTTGCTTATGAGGTTGTAACACCCCCTTGTAATGCAACAGTAATCCCCTGATATTAATGCCATGTCATCATGTTTAATTAAGCATAAGCATCATTTGCATTAGGGCTTAGTTCGAATTCAAATTCAAATTCAATTCAATTGCCAAGTGGAAAATAAAAGTTGTGCAAACCAGTAACAAAAATGTTCATTAATTAGCACATAAATCATAACTAATTATTTTGAGGAAAACAACATCACCAAAATTCCACAAATACCCCTAGCAGGTTAAAACAGTACCAAAACAGTGGTATTAAATGCATTTTTAGTTAATTAAAAATAGTTTGAAAACATATTTGCACCAAACCAATTTCTGGTGTTGCCTAAAATTGCACTGAATAATTTGGACCATGTCTCATAATTTGCAAAATACAAATTGGAGCTAAACTAAAAAGGAAAACAGAGAAATGAAATAAAAGAAAAGGAGAAAAAGAGAAAAGCCCAGGCGGCTGGGCCTCGAGTGCACAGTGCGGCCCAGCCCACCTCCCTCGGTCGCCCCCTTCCTACTGCTCCCCCGCTCGAGCGCGCACGCGCACCCGACCGCGCTCGACGCCGGCGAGCCGTCTCCCCCGCACCACCTCGTCGCCCGTGCCGCTACAGGGCCTCCTGGGGCGATAAGGACGGCCACCGCGGCACCCCTGGCCGCCCAGATCTTTCCCCCCCCCCTCGCGCAGCTCTCTCTCCTCGCCTCACCCGCAAGCTCGCCGCCGTCCTCGCTCGCCACCGCGGCCATCGTCACCCCCGAGCCCCGAGGAGCCGCCCGTCAGCTCCGCCGTGAAGCCCTCTTCCTCCTCGACCACGACCCCGAGCACCAGCCCCCCTGCAACGCCCTCTCGCCGTCGTCTTCCTCCTCGGGCACCCGAGCACGTCGCCGTCGATTCCGTCGCCGGCAGCCCCTCCCCGAGCCCGCTTTGAACGGCTACGACTCGCGGTGAGCTCCAGCTACCTCCCCCTCTCCTCCTCGCGACGAACCGTAGCCCCTAGCCCCTAATTCCAATGTCGCCCGTGCGCGCCGCCGCGGATGCTCGTCGCCGACGAGCCTCCGGTGACCATTTGGTCACGCGCGCCCGTCCATCGTCGTCGCCTTCGCGCGTAGATGCCGCCTAGCCGCTTAGCTCGCCCGATAGCGCCTCGAATCGCCGTTTGCCACCGCCGCCCGAAGACCTCGCCGCCGATGAGCTCCTGGCGCTCAGCTCCGGCCGTCCCCGCCCGCGATACCACCGCCTAACGACGCGCCGTCGTCGCCCCGTTCCAACGCGCCCAGCCGCGCTTCGAACGGTGGCCTGTACGCGATTTCCGGCCACCTCCCGTGGCCGCGCCGCCGCGAAACGCGTCGCCGGCGAGATTCCGGCGACGTCTCCGGTCACCGCCGACGTGGCCTGCCCTGGCCCACCTGCCAGTGACACTGGCTGGTGGGGCCGTGGGCCCGTTGACCAGTCAGCGCTGCTGACTGGGTCAGCTGGGCCACTGACAGTGGGGCCCCATCCCACTGTGTCAATGACACATGGGTCCCACACGTCAGTTAATTAATTAGTGATTTAATTAAATAAAATAAATTAATTAGGTTAATTATCCGCTGACATATGGGCCCCACCTAGTTAGTTAATTAGTTAAATTAGTCAATTAGCCCCTGAGTCACTGACATGTGGGTCCCACATGTCAGGTTTGACTCTGGTCAGCCTCTGTTGACTGCTGACGTCAGCATTGCATCATGCTGATGTCAGCATTCACTATTCTGGATAATTTCGAAATTAAATAATTAAATAAATTCAGAAAATGATTAAAACTTTATAAAATCATATCTTTTAAACCGTAACTCGGATTGAAATAATTTATATATGTAAAATGATCAGAAAAATATGAAGATTCCAAATATGCAATCAAAACACCTGTCCAACAATCCTAGCTAGCTGAACATGCAACTTTTTGACTGATTTTAATAAATGAATAGTGTCCAACTTTAATTAAATAAATCCAATTTAATTTTTATTAATTCCCAAGAGTTAACTAAATCGATTAGTTAGTCGATAAACACCGATGCATAACATTTAGACATGTCATGCATATTGTTTGTCATTGTCGTGATATTTATTGTTTCCTCCCCCCCCTTCTCTCTCGGTAGACCTTGTGCCCGCCGACGATTCTGCTGGATACGACTACGTCACCGACGACCAGGTCCCCTTCGCAGAGCAACCAGGCAAGCAAAACCCCCTTGACCATCATATATCGCCCAGTCTCTTCTCTCTTATTCTTGCATTAGAAATGCCCTGCTACCACTGTTCCGATAGTACCTATTCCAATGCATGGCCTGATTTTGCAGTTTGACATTGACACCCCACCTGCTGTCCCACAAACCTAGCTGTGCTACTTCTTCATCGGTGGCCCATCACCTTTGTCCGTATGCCAAGCTTGATACCGGGCCGTGATCTCTCTGGGTGAGGATCACGGAAATAATTAAACTGCTATATCATTTACTTTTACGGGGCTGAAGGGCTGGTGGTACCATCCAGTAGAGATGGACCTGAGTCCCAACAGTGCCCAATGTTAAAGTCGGGCTGGCCCCAAGGGTGCCCGCGAGGATTATTATTAAAGTCGGGTCGGCTCCAAGAGTACCCGCGCGTTATGAAATACCGGTACCCTGTTCGTGTTGATCTCCCGAGGGCGGACATCACCAGGAACAAGGGTGTGCGGCCGGAGGATATCACGCGTATTGGGTAGTGATAACCGAGCTTGTAACGGATCTGGGTGTTTGATCTGAGTGGGTCGTCGTGCCCTTTTTACGCACTACCACCACGTGGGATAATGGTTTATGGGGCCCTCTACATCGTATGTATCAGCCGAAAGCTTTGACAGACGTCCAGTTCAGCAGTGCGGCACGGGAGGATTGGCGCCATCCATGACAGAGGTGGTGCTTGGATCTAAACGTGTGCGCAACGACCCGGAGTGCAAAGGGGGATGGGCCCAAGAACCCTGAGTGCTTAGGATGTAGACCGGCGGGGACCTCTCTGCTTAGCTGTAGGTCGGGCTGCGATGTGTCGATCAGCCGAGGCCGGACATCACCAGGAACAAGGGTGTGCGGCCAGAGTTAATCGAGCGTGTTGGGTAACAGTAGTGCACCCCTGCAGGGAAGATATCTATTCGAATAGCCGTGTCCACGGTAACAGGACGCTTGGAGTTGTGCCCGGATCTATGACAACTATAAACTGTTGATGATGAATATTAAACTGATACTATTGCTATCGATCAGCCGAGGCCGGACATCACCAGGAACAAGGGTGTGCGGCCGGAGTTAATCGATGCAATGCTTAAACTATTGCTCTCTGGATCGCTTTCTCGCGGGATAGTCGAGAAAGGATCTTGGGGAGTTGCTATATACAATCATTATTAATTGTTATTGTATCTCTACTCTCTTCTGATGCTGCAAGAACTGCTTCAAGATGCTAGTCTTCGATAGGCTAGGCTTCTCCCCCTTTGTTCCAGCATTCTGCAGTACAGTCCACAGATATAGCCCCATTCCTTTGATACAATGCATTTAGCATAGTTCTGATGTCAGTCTTGCGAGTACTTTGGATGAGTACTCACGGTTGCTTTGCTATTCTTTTCCCCCATACCAAATCGATGTTACACCAGATGCCGATGGGGCCCAGGAGCCAGACGCCACCGCAGGAGACTATTGCCAGGAGATCCCCGGAGGCCACTTCTTCTTCGTTGAGCCAGTCGACCAGGAGTAGTTTAGGAGGCTCCCAGGCAGGAGGCCTTGCCTCTTTCGATCAGAGCTATTGTTTGTTTTCGCCTTCTTAAGGCATCTTGTTTAACCTTGTGTCTGTACTCAGATACTTTTGCTTCCGCTGATGCTTGTATGACATCAAGCTTGTGTATTCGAGCCTTCGAGGCCCCTGGCTTGTAATATAAAGCTTGTATTATTTTATTTGTGTCTAGAGTTGTGTTGTGATATTTTCAAGTGAGTCCCTAGGCTTGATCGTGTGCATTTGCGTGTATGATTAGTGCACGATTAAGTCGGGGGCGTCACAAGTTGGTATCAGAGCCGACTGCCTGTAGGAAGCCCCTTTTTCCAACTCCTTGGTCGAAGTTGAGTCTAGACGATGGAAAACTATTTTACTAACATGGCTGTGTGGGTTACGGGCCCACGTCGCCAACTGGGTGGTATTAGGATCTTTTATTCCTCTTCTATACTCTGGGACTCTGAATTTCTCTTCCTTTCGGGTTAAATGATTTTACTAGTGCCGACACTAGGTTCTCGTATTCACATCCATCCGGAGTTCTGAATTATCCCCCCTTGCTTCAAGATAAGGGCCAGGTTCTGCTGCACAACACCAAGGCCCGCAGGATCCTTTCATCGAGGAAACCCTGTGTTGTTCCTTGCAGATTCCTCTCCCCAAAAGTTTTCTCCGACGTTGATATAGCCTTTGCTATGTCTCGTTGTGTAAATTCCTCACCGCGTGCCTGCGCGCCGCCTAGCATGTCTTTTCCTTAATTTTACGCCGTCACGCTATCCGCGGATGTCCAATTCTGTGCATGGATCGGTATGTCTTTAATGACTACTAATTTTTCCTAATGCACTTCTTGTTCTTGCTCATGTTACATCTGCAATAACCCCATGTACATGCAGTTGTTCTTGCTAAACTGCCCCTGTTGTTTTGGCAGAATGGCTGACGATCCTCCCCCTCCACCCTATATTGCCGCAATGATGCAACAGTTTGAGCTGAATCGTCAGTTTATGACTGGGGTAATGGCCCAATTTCCAACTCAAAATGCTCAGCAACAGTCTGCCCCAATAACACTGCAAGAATTTGTGCGCCTCAACTCGTCTGTGTTCCGCAACTCCACCAATCCTATGGATGCTGATGATTGGCTTCGTGATATTCTGTTTGAGATGGAGTCAGCTAGTGTTGCCCCTGATAGTTACGTCACCTTTGCGGCATTTCATTTGAAGGGTCCAGCTGCTCAATGGTGGGAAAGCCACAGGCGCATGCTGCCTGCTGGTTCTGTAACCACTTGGCAGGAATTTCAGTCAGTCTTCCGTGCACGATACATTCCTCAAGGTTTGATGGATCAGAAGAAGCAGGAGTTCCGCAAACTCAAACAGGGCAAGATGACAGTGGATGAATATCAGCGGAAATTCCTCGAATTATCTCGCTATGCTGAGGACGACGTCTGCACTGACGCTCGTAAGCAGGAGAAATTCCGTGAAGGACTGCATCCTGATATAAAGGTCGCACTTGCTATTTATGATGCTGCAGACTTTGCAACGCTTGTCAGCAAGTCTTTCCAAGTTGAAACTGCTTTGAATGAATACCAGGAGTCGCTCAAGCGTACTCGTGATATTGGCTCGTCTTCGGGTCATCCTACTCAGAAACGTCGAGTCTGGCTCCCGCACAGTATTTTCCACCGTCCTGCTCCAACACCGAGGCCGTCTTATGTTGCACCTCGTCCGCCTCCGCCGCCTAGACAACTGAATATTCCAAGTGGACAGCCCAATACTATGGCTCCTCCCCCTAATGATGGGTTATGTCACAGGTGTGGACAGTCAGGACACTTTGCGAACAACTGTCGCCAGGATCAGCCTCAGAACACATCACGTCCTTCTGTTGATCGGAAGCAGGGCCGTCGAAAACGTCCTTCTAAGAACACTGATGCCAAACCACATGCAAGTCAACTTATTCGTGTCAACCATGTCAAGATGGAAGAAGCTCGACAGGACACCAAAATTGTGATGGGTGCCCTTCTAGTGAATTCGATCCCAGCTTCTGTTCTCTTTGACTCTGGAGCATCGCACTCCTTCATGTCCGAAAGTTTCGCGCGGAGCCATGATATGTCTTTCGAGGAGATGTCCGCCCCTATGATAATCCAGTCACCCGGAGCAAAGTGGCAAACTAACATGGTAAGCCACGATAACCATGTTGAGATTGGAGGATTGGTGTTCCCTGTTTCTCTCATTGCTCTCAAGACTTCTAACATTGACATCATTCTGGGCATGGACTGGTTGAAACCTCATAAAGCTTTGATTGACTGTGCCACTGAAACAGTCCGGCTCACACATCCTTCCGGCCAGATAGTCAGATACTCAGTTCGGACAGTTCAAAATGCCGAAAGCCAGATATATGCTCTGAATGCATTGAATGCCTCACCTCTGGAAGGAATTGAGAACGTCCCAGTCGTTCGTGATTTTCCGGATGTCTTTCCAGAAGAACTACCGGGAATACCCCCTGTTAGGGCTGTCGAGTTTGTCATCGACTTGAAGCCAGGCACTACTCCTATTGCCAAGCGGCCGTACAAGATGCCACCACATGAACTCCTAGAACTTAAGGAAGAAATCGACAAGTCACTTAAGAAGGGTTTCATACGCCCCAGTTCTTCTGCTTGGGGAGCACCTTCGCTCTTTGTTAAGAAGAAGGATGGTACGAACCGTCTGGTCCAAGATTACCGACCTATCAACCAGGCAACCATTCAGGACAAATATCCGCTGCCCCGGATCAACGATCTTTATGATCAGCTGGCTGGATCCTCTGTGTTCTCTAAACTTGATTTGAGATTGGGTTATCATCAGATCCGAGTTCGCAAAGAGGATATTCCGAAGACAGCCTTCGTTACTCGATATGGATCATATGAGTACACCGTCATGTCTTTCGGCTTAACCAATGCTCCAGCCACATTCTCTCGACTGATGAACTACATCTTCATGGATTACCTCGACAAATTCGTCGTGGTTTATTTGGATGATATTCTTATATATTCCAAGAATGAAGAAGAACACGCCGAACATCTTCGGCTTGTACTGGAGAAGCTACGTGAACATCAACTGTATGCCAAGTATTCTAAGTGTGAGTTCTGGTTATCTGAGGTGACTTACCTTGGTCACGTGATCTCCAAAGATGGGATTGCCGTTAACCCAGAACGAGTTCAGGCTATTCTTGACTGGACTCCCCCAAAGAATGTAAAGCAAGTCAGAAGTTTTCTCGGTCTTGCCAGCTATTGCCGCCGTTTCGTCGAGAACTTCTCCAAGATTGCAAAGCCACTGACTAATCTGCTTCACAAAGGTGTTAAGTTTGAGTGGACAGATAAATGTCAAGAAAGTTTCCAGACGCTCAAGGACAAGTTGACGTCTGCCCCAGTGCTAGCTCCCCCTGATTCTCGCAAGGACTTCGTGATATACTGTGACGCATCCCGTCAAGGATTAGGCTGTGTCCTAATGCAAGAGCGCAGAGTGGTTGCTTATGCCTCTCGTCAATTGCGTCCCCATGAAGAGAACTACCCAGTTCATGACCTTGAACTTGCTGCAGTAATTCATGCATTGAAAGAGTGGAGACAATACCTTGTTGGTAATCGTTGCGAGATTTACACGGATCACCAAAGTCTGAAGTACTTGTTTACTCAGCCAGATCTGAACCTCCGCCAACAAAGATGGATGGAACGAATAGCAGATTACAATGTGGGTATTTCTTATACCCCAGGCAAGGCTAATGTAATGGCTGATGCTTTGAGCCGCAAGTCTTACTGCAACCACCTTGAGGTTCATAAGGTTCATCCTCGTCTTCAAGAAGAAATGCGCAAGCTGAACCTCCATATTGTTCCTCAAGGTTATCTTGTACCCCCTCCACCGGAGGCCCAAAAGATGCACCTCCGTGTTGTTGATCAGGGATCTCTATGCAACTTGGTTGCTGTGCCAGATCTCGAGGGCAGTATCAAAACTATGCAACACTATTGCAGTGAGGTCGAAAAGATTAAGCGTCACCTGGCGGAAGGTAAACCCTCGTGCTTCACCGTTGCTGATGATGAAGCCGTGTACTTTAAGGGTCGATTATTCGTTCCCACAAAGAAGAAAAACCTGGATATGACCGCTAAAATAATGGAAGAAGCTCACGATACCCCATTGTCTATTCATCCGGGTAGTACCAAGATGTACCAGGACATCCGTCAAAGGTTCTGGTGGCCTAATATGAAGCAAGACATTGCTCGCTATGTTTCAGAATGTGACGTTTGCCGTCGCATCAAGGCTGAACATCAAAGGCCTGCTGGACTCCTGCAGCCACTTGAAATTCCTGAATGGAAATGGGATAAGGTCGAGATGGACTTTATTACTGGATTTCCCAGATCACAGAAGGGTCATGATGCTATCTTTGTCGTCATCGACCGCTTCTCCAAGGTTGCTCATTTCTTGCCAGTTAAGGAATCAATCACTGCTAGTCAGTTAGCAGACTTGTATGTTTCCAGAATTGTGTCACTCCACGGTGTTCCGTTGGAGATCAGTTCAGATCGTGGCAGCCTCTTTACCTCCAGATTTTGGAGCAGTTTCCAGGAAGCTATGGGAACTCATCTGTCCTTCAGCACTGCTTATCACCCTCAATCTCAGGGTCAAGTCGAAAGAGTTAACCAAGTGCTTGAAGATATGCTTCGAGCTTGCGTCATCTCATTCGGTAAGAAATGGGAAGAATCTCTCCCATATGCCGAATTCTCTTACAACAATGGCTATCAAGCTAGTCTGAAGATGGCACCATTTGAAGTTCTCTATGGACGTAAGTGTCGAACCCCTCTGAATTGGTCAGAAACTGGGGAACGTTCACTCGTTGGACCGGACATTATTCAACAAGCTGAAGAACAAGTCCGCATTGTCCGTGAACATCTGAAAACTGCTCAGTCTCGTCAGAAGAGCAACTATGACCGAAAGCACAAGGTAATGGTCTATCAGCCTGGTGAGCAAGCTTACCTTCGTGTCACTCCGATGAAAGGCACCCATCGGTTCGGAATCAAGGGCAAGTTAGCTCCTCGCTACATTGGCCCGTTTCGCATTCTCGCTCGTCGAGGAGAAGTGGCATATCAATTGGAGTTGCCGCCAAACCTTTCTCAAGTGCATGACGTCTTTCATGTATCGCAACTTCGTCGCTGCTTCAAGGACCCTATCCGAGCTGTGGATCATGAAGTGCTTGAATTGCAAGAGGATCTATCTTATCAAGAGTATCCGATCCGCATTCTGGACCAAGCTGAACGTCGAACCCGTCAGAAGTCGATCAAGTTCCTTAAAGTTCAATGGTCGAATCATTCTGGAGATGAGGCTACTTGGGAACGTGAGGATCGTCTTCGTGAAGAATACCCCTCTCTCTTTCAGCACTCCTCTTAATTCTCGGGACGAGAATTCTTGTTAGATGAGGAGAATTGTAACACCCCCTTGTAATGCAACAGTAATCCCCTGATATTAATGCCATGTCATCATGTTTAATTAAGCATAAGCATCATTTGCATTAGGGCTTAGTTCGAATTCAAATTCAAATTCAATTCAATTGCCAAGTGGAAAATAAAAGTTGTGCAAACCAGTAACAAAAATGTTCATTAATTAGCACATAAATCATAACTAATTATTTTGAGGAAAACAACATCACCAAAATTCCACAAATACCCCTAGCAGGTTAAAACAGTACCAAAACAGTGGTATTAAATGCATTTTTAGTTAATTAAAAATAGTTTGAAAACATATTTGCACCAAACCAATTTCTGGTGTTGCCTAAAATTGCACTGAATAATTTGGACCATGTCTCATAATTTGCAAAATACAAATTGGAGCTAAACTAAAAAGGAAAACAGAGAAATGAAATAAAAGAAAAGGAGAAAAAGAGAAAAGCCCAGGCGGCTGGGCCTCGAGTGCACAGTGCGGCCCAGCCCACCTCCCTCGGTCGCCCCCTTCCTACTGCTCCCCCGCTCGAGCGCGCACGCGCACCCGACCGCGCTCGACGCCGGCGAGCCGTCTCCCCCGCACCACCTCGTCGCCCGTGCCGCTACAGGGCCTCCTGGGGCGATAAGGACGGCCACCGCGGCACCCCTGGCCGCCCAGATCTTTCCCCCCCCCCTCGCGCAGCTCTCTCTCCTCGCCTCACCCGCAAGCTCGCCGCCGTCCTCGCTCGCCACCGCGGCCATCGTCACCCCCGAGCCCCGAGGAGCCGCCCGTCAGCTCCGCCGTGAAGCCCTCTTCCTCCTCGACCACGACCCCGAGCACCAGCCCCCCTGCAACGCCCTCTCGCCGTCGTCTTCCTCCTCGGGCACCCGAGCACGTCGCCGTCGATTCCGTCGCCGGCAGCCCCTCCCCGAGCCCGCTTTGAACGGCTACGACTCGCGGTGAGCTCCAGCTACCTCCCCCTCTCCTCCTCGCGACGAACCGTAGCCCCTAGCCCCTAATTCCAATGTCGCCCGTGCGCGCCGCCGCGGATGCTCGTCGCCGACGAGCCTCCGGTGACCATTTGGTCACGCGCGCCCGTCCATCGTCGTCGCCTTCGCGCGTAGATGCCGCCTAGCCGCTTAGCTCGCCCGATAGCGCCTCGAATCGCCGTTTGCCACCGCCGCCCGAAGACCTCGCCGCCGATGAGCTCCTGGCGCTCAGCTCCGGCCGTCCCCGCCCGCGATACCACCGCCTAACGACGCGCCGTCGTCGCCCCGTTCCAACGCGCCCAGCCGCGCTTCGAACGGTGGCCTGTACGCGATTTCCGGCCACCTCCCGTGGCCGCGCCGCCGCGAAACGCGTCGCCGGCGAGATTCCGGCGACGTCTCCGGTCACCGCCGACGTGGCCTGCCCTGGCCCACCTGCCAGTGACACTGGCTGGTGGGGCCGTGGGCCCGTTGACCAGTCAGCGCTGCTGACTGGGTCAGCTGGGCCACTGACAGTGGGGCCCCATCCCACTGTGTCAATGACACATGGGTCCCACACGTCAGTTAATTAATTAGTGATTTAATTAAATAAAATAAATTAATTAGGTTAATTATCCGCTGACATATGGGCCCCACCTAGTTAGTTAATTAGTTAAATTAGTCAATTAGCCCCTGAGTCACTGACATGTGGGTCCCACATGTCAGGTTTGACTCTGGTCAGCCTCTGTTGACTGCTGACGTCAGCATTGCATCATGCTGATGTCAGCATTCACTATTCTGGATAATTTCGAAATTAAATAATTAAATAAATTCAGAAAATGATTAAAACTTTATAAAATCATATCTTTTAAACCGTAACTCGGATTGAAATAATTTATATATGTAAAATGATCAGAAAAATATGAAGATTCCAAATATGCAATCAAAACACCTGTCCAACAATCCTAGCTAGCTGAACATGCAACTTTTTGACTGATTTTAATAAATGAATAGTGTCCAACTTTAATTAAATAAATCCAATTTAATTTTTATTAATTCCCAAGAGTTAACTAAATCGATTAGTTAGTCGATAAACACCGATGCATAACATTTAGACATGTCATGCATATTGTTTGTCATTGTCGTGATATTTATTGTTTCCTCCCCCCCCTTCTCTCTCGGTAGACCTTGTGCCCGCCGACGATTCTGCTGGATACGACTACGTCACCGACGACCAGGTCCCCTTCGCAGAGCAACCAGGCAAGCAAAACCCCCTTGACCATCATATATCGCCCAGTCTCTTCTCTCTTATTCTTGCATTAGAAATGCCCTGCTACCACTGTTCCGATAGTACCTATTCCAATGCATGGCCTGATTTTGCAGTTTGACATTGACACCCCACCTGCTGTCCCACAAACCTAGCTGTGCTACTTCTTCATCGGTGGCCCATCACCTTTGTCCGTATGCCAAGCTTGATACCGGGCCGTGATCTCTCTGGGTGAGGATCACGGAAATAATTAAACTGCTATATCATTTACTTTTACGGGGCTGAAGGGCTGGTGGTACCATCCAGTAGAGATGGACCTGAGTCCCAACAGTGCCCAATGTTAAAGTCGGGCTGGCCCCAAGGGTGCCCGCGAGGATTATTATTAAAGTCGGGTCGGCTCCAAGAGTACCCGCGCGTTATGAAATACCGGTACCCTGTTCGTGTTGATCTCCCGAGGGCGGACATCACCAGGAACAAGGGTGTGCGGCCGGAGGATATCACGCGTATTGGGTAGTGATAACCGAGCTTGTAACGGATCTGGGTGTTTGATCTGAGTGGGTCGTCGTGCCCTTTTTACGCACTACCACCACGTGGGATAATGGTTTATGGGGCCCTCTACATCGTATGTATCAGCCGAAAGCTTTGACAGACGTCCAGTTCAGCAGTGCGGCACGGGAGGATTGGCGCCATCCATGACAGAGGTGGTGCTTGGATCTAAACGTGTGCGCAACGACCCGGAGTGCAAAGGGGGATGGGCCCAAGAACCCTGAGTGCTTAGGATGTAGACCGGCGGGGACCTCTCTGCTTAGCTGTAGGTCGGGCTGCGATGTGTCGATCAGCCGAGGCCGGACATCACCAGGAACAAGGGTGTGCGGCCAGAGTTAATCGAGCGTGTTGGGTAACAGTAGTGCACCCCTGCAGGGAAGATATCTATTCGAATAGCCGTGTCCACGGTAACAGGACGCTTGGAGTTGTGCCCGGATCTATGACAACTATAAACTGTTGATGATGAATATTAAACTGATACTATTGCTATCGATCAGCCGAGGCCGGACATCACCAGGAACAAGGGTGTGCGGCCGGAGTTAATCGATGCAATGCTTAAACTATTGCTCTCTGGATCGCTTTCTCGCGGGATAGTCGAGAAAGGATCTTGGGGAGTTGCTATATACAATCATTATTAATTGTTATTGTATCTCTACTCTCTTCTGATGCTGCAAGAACTGCTTCAAGATGCTAGTCTTCGATAGGCTAGGCTTCTCCCCCTTTGTTCCAGCATTCTGCAGTACAGTCCACAGATATAGCCCCATTCCTTTGATACAATGCATTTAGCATAGTTCTGATGTCAGTCTTGCGAGTACTTTGGATGAGTACTCACGGTTGCTTTGCTATTCTTTTCCCCCATACCAAATCGATGTTACACCAGATGCCGATGGGGCCCAGGAGCCAGACGCCACCGCAGGAGACTATTGCCAGGAGATCCCCGGAGGCCACTTCTTCTTCGTTGAGCCAGTCGACCAGGAGTAGTTTAGGAGGCTCCCAGGCAGGAGGCCTTGCCTCTTTCGATCAGAGCTATTGTTTGTTTTCGCCTTCTTAAGGCATCTTGTTTAACCTTGTGTCTGTACTCAGATACTTTTGCTTCCGCTGATGCTTGTATGACATCAAGCTTGTGTATTCGAGCCTTCGAGGCCCCTGGCTTGTAATATAAAGCTTGTATTATTTTATTTGTGTCTAGAGTTGTGTTGTGATATTTTCAAGTGAGTCCCTAGGCTTGATCGTGTGCATTTGCGTGTATGATTAGTGCACGATTAAGTCGGGGGCGTCACAGAGGTGCACCTGCAGGACCGCTAGTGTCAATGTGAGAGGCCTCACAGGTACCACTGGCCGTGCTCGCATTTGATGACGGCTCCGAGGGCAAGGAACTTACCCGTTTCAGATGGAAGGACCATACGGTTGCATGAGTTCACCTTGGAAGCCACGAGGTTGACATGGGCACCTCGGTTCCATCCTTTCCTTGACCAGTCACAGTAGCCTGAGTACGATGGCCCACATATTGTTCCTGATCCTGAACTCATGGTACCTACAAAAGGAAGAAGAAGAAAGAAGAGGTTTCAGAGTGACATGGATGATATAGCTGGATACACCGGCATGAAACAATTTGGTAGCGGTCATTTCATGGAGCCTCCTGACAGCAACAACTGTGGTCAATGTGACAACCCAGTACACAATAATAGGACATGCAATACCAGTGCAAGAACGACCGATGCCAACACTAGCACGAATCAGACTGGTGGCCGTAGAGGTAGGACTACTGGTCGTGGAGGACGGACCAGTGTTACAGGTAGTAGTGCACGAGGAGCCACCAGGGGTGGTCGTGGAGGTTTTCATAGTGTTAGAGTTGCCGGGGGTAGTGGTCGTGGTTCCGGTGGTAGTAAGAGACGAAGGGTTGATAGAGGGTGTCCCATTGACGTTCTTCTCAACCCGGATGGTTGATACAATATAGATGGTAGATTTGTCTTTTCATGTTCTAAAATCTTGCACTTGTTGTCATATTAATTGTGTTCACATAGTAATATGTCACTAACATTATTCAAATGTATGCATGCATGGCTTCATCCGGTTCCATCCCGAGGCCGCCGTGCGCTGATCGAGAGGACATGCCGAACAAGTGGAAGGACGCAACCTTGGACAAGACGAAGGAAAAATATTTCAAAACGCCACCATGCTGGTGTGGAGACGTTTGCAAGGTGAAGGTGTCTACTGACCGGAAGAAGTCATGGACGGAAGGGAGGAGATTTTTTGTGTGTCCCAACTACGCACATGATCGTAGACGTCCGACTAACCCCTATGACCTTGATGTCTACTACGCAACTTTATTCTTGTAGACTTTGTTGGGCCTCCAAGCGCAGAGTTTTGTAGGACAGTAGCAATTTTCCCTCAAGTGGATGACCTAAGGTTTATCAATCCGTGGGAGGTGTAGGATGAAGATGGTCTCTCTCGAACAACCCTGCAACCAAATAACAAAGAGTCTCTTGTGTCCCCAACACACCCAATACAACGGTAAATTGTATAGGTGCACTAGTTCGGCGAAGAGATGGTGATACAAGTGTAATATGGATGGTAGATATAGGTTTTTGTAATCTGAAAATATAAAAACAGCAAGGTAACTAATGATAAAAGTGAGCACAAACGATATTGCAATGCTTAGAAACAAGGCCTAGGGTTCATACTTTCACTAGTGCAATCTCTCAACAATACTAACATAGTTGAATCATATGTAAATGCCTCTCGTGCGACAAAGAGTTCACTCCAAAGTCACAAATAGCGGAGAACTAACGAAGAAATTATTGTAGGGTGCGAAACCACCTCAAAGTTATCTTTTCCGATCAATCTTATGAGCTATCCCTATAAGTGTCACGAACAGCCCTAGAGTTCGTACTAAAATAACACCTTAAGACACACATCAACCAAAACCCTAATGTCACCTAGATACTCCAATGTCACCACGAGTACCCATGGGCTTGATTATACGATATGCATCACAAAATTTCAGATTCATCATGTTCAATCCAACACAAAGAACTTCAAAGAGTGCCCCAAAGTTTCTACCGGAGAGTCAAGACGAAAACATGTGCCAACCCCTATGCATAGATTCCCAAGGTCACGGAACCCGCAAGTTGATCACCAAAATATACATCAAGTGGATCAATAGAACATCCCATTGTCACCACGGATATCCCATCGCAAGACATATATCAAGTGTTCTCAAATCCTTAAAGACTCAATCCGATAAGAAAACTTCAAAGGGAAAACTCAATTCATCACAAGAAGATAGAGAGGGGAAAACTCCATATGATTCATCTATATTAATAAAGCTCGCGGTACATCAAGATCGTGTCATCTCAAGAACACGAGAGAGAGAGAGATCAAACACATAGCTACTGGTACATACCCTCAGCCCCGAGGGTGAACTACTCCCTCCTCGTCATGGAGATCGCCGGGATGATGAAGATGGCCTCCGGTGATGGTTTCCCCCTCCGGCAGGGTGCCGGAACGGGCTCCCGATTGGTTTTTCGTGGCTCTGGAGGCTTGCGGCGGCGGAACTCCCGATCTAGGTTTGTTTCTGGAGGTTTCTATATTTATAAGAATTTTTGGCGTCGGAAACAAGTCAAGAGGGGCCACGAGGCGGCGACAAGCCAGGGGGGCGCGCCCTAGGGGGGTGGCCGCGCCCCCCAGGCTTGTGGTGGCCTCGTGGCTCTTCTGGCCCAACTCCAATGCTCCCTGGGCTTCTTCTGGTCCATAAAAAATCACCGTAGATTTTTATTCCATTTGATATTCCTTTTCTGTAAAACTCAAAAACAAGGAAAAAACAGAAACTGGCACTGGGCTCTAGGTTAATAGGTTAGTCCCAAAAATAATATAAAATAGCATATTAATGCATATAAAACATCCAAAATAGATAATATAATAGCATGGAACAATCAAAAATTATATATACGTTGGAGATGTATCAGCATCCCCAAGCTTAAATCGTGCTCGTCCTCGAGTAGGTAAATGATAAAAACAGAATTTTTGATGTGGAATGCTACCTAACATATTCATCATATTCTTTTCTTCTTTGTATAGCATGGACGTTTGGACTTGTAAATGATTCAAAGCAATAGTCTAGTTTTAACATAATGACTTCAATACTCAAGCATATCAACAAGCAACCATGTCTTTCAAAATATCAACACTAAAGAAAGTTATCCCTAGCCTATCATGCTCAATCATTGATCCATTCATGAAACACACTCAAATATTAGCTATGCCCAATGCTCAAGTACGATCATAGTGCCCCCTAGTTGGTGCTTATAAGAGAAGATGGAGACTCAAAGTAAAAAAAATGAAAATTGCATAAAGTAAATAGATAGGCCCTTCGCAGAGGGAAGTAGGGATTTGTAGAGGTGCCAGAGCTCAAGGTTTTAAATTGAGAGAGGAAATTTTTTGGGTGGCATGCTTTTCCTGTCAACGAAAACGACAAAGTAGTTCACAATACTTTCTATGCTAGATACATTATAGGCGGTTCCCAAACAGAATGATAAATTTTTTACTCCCCCTCCACCAATCAAACACACTCCACGGCGAGCGGTTCCCAAACAGAAGATGTTCAGAAGGACCAATATCAAGACTGTCTTCGGAGGCAGCGGCTGTTCGAAGAATCTTTGCAACGTGCCGAGTACGAGGATCGTCGTGAAAAGGAGAAGAAGAAGCAAAAGAAGCGCGAGGCGGAGAGGGCACGCAAAGAGAAGGAGGCTCGTGACGAGGAGAGGGCATGAAAGCTTGCGAGGGCTCACGAAGCATACGAGGAGGATATGGCTCGTTACAACAAGGGAAAGGGACCCATGTTTCCTTAGGGATCTTTCGATCAATCTATCTGATACTATTCGCTAAACTTTGATACTATTCGGTGCTAGATTGCCTGTCAAACTATGTTATGACTGTGTTGTACTACGAGTGAGACCATTGTTGAGACCTTATGCTATTTTATGGTACTATCATGTTGTATTGTCATGTTAAATTGTCATGCTGTACTCACCGATGATAAAGAACACTGCCTAAAAAAGGAAAAGGGGGCGTACCGCCAGGGTACCTGGCAGTAGGGTGTGCTATCCTACAGCGAGGAGACCTGGCGGTAGGTCCTTCAACTTACAGAAGCACGCACTGGAACCTGGGATTGATATTTTTTCGGTAGGGTTGCACACCCTACCGCCAGACCCTTCGGCGGTAGGTCCATCAACTTACAGGAGCACGCACTGGAACCTGAGTGTGATTTTTTTTAGGTAGGGTTGCACACCCTACCGCCAGGGACCATGGCAGTAGGGTATTTTTAGTTTGCCAAAAGTTACTTCTCCCTCTCTTTCTATGGGGCGAAACCTAACCTAGCTAGACACAAATCATAAGCCATCACATGATAAGGGTACAAGTCATAAAACATCACAATTCATCACAAGTCTCTTGCACAAATGATCTAACATACAACACAAAGTTCTTCCGGAGTTCAAATGAAAAGGGTACAACTGATAATAGTTAAAATGACAATAGGTCGATGGCCTCATGATAATGAACACTCATGCTCTAGTTACATCCTAATTAGACCACCTGCACATCCATCTGTCCCCTGATTTGCTAATCCGTGGGCACCCCCAATGTATGCCCTATCTGCTCCATCAGTTGTGCCAGAATAGCAAGTGAAAGTGTGACAACGAGCACTATTGGATTCATCTTCATAATCGTAAGCATCCGGTAGCTCTGTTAATATAGGGCTCCGATCTATCACCTTCAGAATATGGATCTTCACAACATGCAGAACTGTCGGCTTCTCAAGTTTCAGTTGACTATTAGGTGGTGAAATTGGCCCTTCGGAGTCAGATGTTGGATAATCCTGTCGTAGGTCAGGTTCTGGCAGCTCCACTTCATATAACTTGGGCACTTTGTTCGGATTTCTCATCCACGCTTCAACAACTAGGAAACAACGATTAGTGGGCTCGACCATCTTAACGAGATCACCGCCGAGACTGCTAACAAGCTTACCAACAAAATCGACCTCCCATGCTTCTTGCGGCAGCCCATCAAAGCTCAACCTAGTCAAGAATTTCAAAGACGACGCCTCCCCACCCATCCCACGATGCCAACGAGTGAACTGGATCGTCTCTCCGCCGGCGGTTAGTTTACGGGAGTGGTAGATGAGCACTCGAGTGCAGTCCTCGCCCGACCGGAACCGTAAAAGAAAACCTGCTGGAGGTGAACATACTTCGACCATGACATCGTTGCAGGAGACCCCGCATTGCGACTCCAAAGCAGCAACTACCTGTGTAGGGGACACGGGAGGCTGGTGTACTTCCACTCTTCCCACCAGGGCACGACCGCACAACTTCTCCTCAACCCGGTACATCCCTGTCATGCGCTGGAGCACACAACGACCGAACTCAGGCCTCAGCTCCGGCTCGCCGCGCATCCACCTCTCTGCCGGGAAGTACACACTCCCCTCCCTGTTCTCCGGCCACCAACTCTCTCGCTCGAACTGGTCCATCTAGAGCTAGTTGACGGCTGTGGCAGATCGAGAGATAGGATGAAGTGAGAAGAAATGCACATCTAATATAGGGCAAGGCCCTCCCGCGTGAACACCAAATAATTCAAAATCTTTACTTAATATGAAATACAACACCAAGTTATTGAGGAGTTCAAATGATGAAGGTACAAGTCATGATAGTTCAAATGACAACACGGAAGCAAATGGTACATGTCATTGTAGTTCAAATGACAACACGGAAGCAAATGGGTACATGTCATTGTAGTTCAAATGACAAAAGGTTACATAGCATCATGCCAATAAACACCCGTTCGGATTGTCATACGGTCCTGGGTTGCAACAAGTAACATCCGTTCCTTCTTTCACCCATGCCCAACGAGAAGCCTGCTCTAGTAGGGGCGAAAATGGTTGCCTAACTAACCAATCGATGACCTGGCCATGATTTTGCACTTTAAACTGAGCATGTTCTTCCCTTGTGGTACAGAATGCAATTTGCATTGCAAGATCACGCCTACAATCCTTTTCCGCCTTATTGAGCTTGGTTATCTCCCTCTCCTTTTTCTTGACAAAATTTTCTGCCTTCTTACAAAAATAAAACTTTGAAAAGGCTTTCGAAGCCTCGTTCAACACATCAACGGGTTTGACCCACGCGTTCATCTTTTCCACGATAAAGCCGCGTTCACACATCACCGTCGCCTCAGCGGAAGCCTGCACGTAGATGAACGGTGCCATCCTACATTTTGAGGATTGGCTAGTAAGGTCACCACAACCTTAATTAATTTTTTATGCAACTAACCTCTATCATGACTACTAACCCTAATACTAAATACACTAAAAGTAAATGTGTCTGAATTACCAGACCATAAACTTGGCACAATATTATTTCAAAAACTAGGGTTTTCACTAAAGCCAACAACATAGCCATATGAAATAAAGCTAGGGTTACAAATAAGTAAGCAAATCAATCATAATACATGATTTCAACCAACCAAAAAGAGGGGAGTGGGAGAGGCACCTTTGGTGATGAAAATGCTCCGGATTGAACGGTTAAATCCCAAGCAAATGGAGAGGGTCTATTGGGTGTTTGTGTGGGGGAGAGAGAAGGGAGAGGGGGATGAGATCGGGGGAAGAAGATGTTTGGGGTGAATGAGTGGCTGGCGGGCCCCACTCACTTACCCCTCCAATATAACCAAGTCCCTGGAACCTACCGCCAGGGCACCTGGCGGTAGGTCATGCTATCCTACCGCCATGGACCCAGGCAGTAGGGTGTACAACCCTACCGTTGGATTTTTATCATTACCGGTTCCAGTACGCGGGACTGGGAATTGAAGGACCTACCGCCAGGTGCCCTGGCGGTAGGCTAAGCTATCCTACCGCCATGGACCCTGGCGGTAGGTCCTTCAATTCCCAGTCCAGCGTACTGGAACCGGGAATGGCAAAAATCTGACGGTAGGGTTGTACACCCTACCGCCAGGGTCCATGGCGGTAGGTGTGCTTTCCAGTTGATTTTTTTCCTACAAAGTTGTTTTTTTTCCCAAATTTTTTGTCTTCATTTCTTGACACATCAATATTAGCACATAATTTTAACATAGTAAATAACTCGCAGGTACGAAATAGTTTCACACATGGTAAGTAGTTCTACATAGCAAATAGCTCAACACGAGCACCAAATAGTTTCACACATACGAGCACCAACAAGTTTCACACATACGAAATAGTTTCACACATACGAAATAAGGCAGCAACTAAGGCAACAACTTCACTTGCTCCTTCCCCTCTTGGAGCTATGGTCCTCGTTGTGCTTTGAATGGGTCTCACCCGCCGTCTTCTTGCGCTGAGGAGGACGCACTCTCTGAAACGGGGATGGACTTGCCCAATCCTTCTTCGGCATATTCCTCTTCTCCAGCTGGGTTGACTGAGTTGGTGGAGGTCCGTCATCCTCGTCGTACTCCTCCTCCTCATCGCTCTGTTCCTTCTCAATCTCTTCTGCTCGTTCCTCGTTGTCTTCTTCCTCTTCATCTTCTTCTGCTTGTTCCTCGCAGTCTTCTTCCTCTTGATCTTTGTCCTCTTCGTCGTCCTCAACCGTCGCAGAGGAGGTAGGACACCCAAGCAGGCCCACCAGCTTGCGACATTTGTTGACGATCTTCTGCAATAAGGATGAAGTTTATGATTAGAAATGAAAATGAACTTAAGAAAGAATGTAGTTGTAGGAGGCTCGATGTTACCTTCATTGTTCCCCTCAACTTGTTCTCACTATCTCGAGTCCCGTGGATAGAACTTAACGCATCCGAGGCCTCAAAAATGGTTTTGTTCAGCTCCGAAGACTGCAAAACAATAAATGAGTCACACTGAGGCCTCAAAAATGGTTGACAACAGATGAACAAAACTTACCATTCTGTTCATGAGGGGTGCATACTCCCGAAATCCGCCTTTTAGCTCTCTGATGCTGTCATTGTAGGGTTCATTATCGGACTCGTCGTCATACAGTTCTTCGGCATCTTTTGTCGTCCACTGGGGCCTCAGGTGCACACGATGCTTGATGCCATCATCGTACCACTGCCGGTGCGCCTCGTAGTCCTCCCAGTCGATGACTCTCCTCTCCGCATCTTTGCGATATCTTCGCTTGTTCCATTGCTTCACGTATTTGTCATGTGTCTCTCCCCAGTCTATGATCGACTGATTCTTCTGTCTGCTCATACTGCAAGGCATAGGTGCAAGAATGTGAAACATAAAAAAAATGTATGTAAGACATCAAAACCAAAACATGGATAGGGGACAATGCACTCACAGGTGTAGGTCCAAGCCACCGGTGTCCAAGCGATCGTCCGGTGGGGTACGTTGCGCCTTACCAAATTGTGCGGCAACACGCTGTGGCAAGTGGTACTCGACGGCGTAGACACAAATCATGGGCACCATGCAACGCCAGAGAAGCCTGTCATTCGTGCACATGACGTTCAGCTGGAACCCCACTCTCGTTCATTATACGGCTCCCAATTAACCTAGTGCCAAAAAATGGTCAGCTCATGTGAAAGTGTTGTCGAAAAGATTCAAAATCTAGTTTGTATACCTGGAAAGGCGTCAGAGCATCAATCTCGTTGGTGAAGACCATATACAAAGCATCAGATGTGCCCGTGTAGACTCCCACCTGGTCCCAAGCGTACGCGACGGTCGGGTAGCGAGTTTCGTCGTCATCTTCGCCATAGTCATCCCATTCCCGCGGTACGAGTTTCTCCGGACGCCCCATCGGGATTCGCTCCCACATCCAAATGGAAAGGCCCCAGGCACATCCACACATACCAGATTTCGCTTCCGTCCTCTGGGTTGCGTCGTCAAGCTACAAAACACGTGTTGATGATCAGATGGCATAATTTAAAACAACATACGTCAATAAAAAACAGTGAGATTTCTCTTACCGAACGGTATAGGTAGGCAAGGTCGGCGGACCCCCAGCTGTACCCTGCATCCCAATCCTTTAGGAAGTCGAGATACATCCATAGGGCTGTGTCCCCAGAGCAGTCTGCAAACATGACCTCTGTGAGAAGATACCACAGGTAGGCCCTAGCGTACTGCTCCACCACCCGGGGTTCGGCGTCTTCCGGGCACTTGCTCCGGTGCTTCAGGAGCCAGGGAAGCGGTATGCCGAAAGTACGATTAGCCTTAGCGGGAGGGCAGCCGCCGATAAGGGCGATAACCCTATCCTCCCAGTTCCTCCTGTCCACTCGGCCAGTGAGAGCGCGACCATCGATTGGTAGGGCAGTAATCATCCCCCAATCCTGGAGGGTCACCGTCATCTCCCCACATGGAAGATGGAAATTGTGCGTCTCTGGCCGCCACCGGTCGATCAACGCTGTGAGAGCTGAGTGGACGAGCGTCGGCGGCTTACGCTTGAACTACAGGACGAAACCCAGCAGTCGGGCTCTCCTGAAGAACGGCGCGTAGCGCTCGTCGTACACCATCTTAACGGTCGTCCCGTGACCCCTCATCCGCAGTGGCGGGAGCATCTGCCAAAATGAAGACACAAGTATTTAGTAACTTATTTTCATGAATTTGAAAGATTGGGTTAAAGAATGGTAATTACCACTCCATTCTCAATGAAACGGGCACGATGACCCTTGTCGAACGCAGGGTCAAGCATGGTATACTTAGTTCCGATGTGGTCCGCAAGAGGTCGCCTCCTAATTTTTTTTGCATAAACATAAGCATAAGCATAATTAAAATAGCATAAGCATAAATAAACAAACACTATTAACAATTTTTATTCATTCAATTTGAAAACATGATTCTCATAAGCATGATTGGTTTATTAATTTTGCATAAGATTGTTTTAACATTAACCATTCATTTCTTCTATTTGAAAAAAATAAGTAAACAAATACAATCTTTCTCCATCATCCACTATATGCATATGGTTGATTCATATCACATCAAAACAAACCTCTGAATTCATTCCTTCAATATGCATGATATCAATATTTTTTTAACATGAACTAGGGTTCATCATGAAAATACATATAATCTCTTAAACAAATACATAGAAGTTCATATTCAAGCCCATGTAACATCTACAATCAAACTAAAACAAACTAGGATTACAAAATTAAATTCTAGTTCAAAAATATGGTGGACTCTTGAATCAAATAATGCATCGAATCGGAAGCGAATGGAGAAAAACTAATTGGAGGGATCGGAGGAGCTTACTTTTCCCGTTCCGGAGCCATCTCGATCCGCAAAAATGGTGGAGAAACGGAAGAGATCCGAGGGGGAGAGTGGAGGGGACGAGAGAGGTTCCCCCTCTTTGTTCTTGAGCTGCCACGGGTGGGGTGGGGAGGAGATGGGGGAGGGCGAACCGGGCGCCCCGGGCTTATAAGGTCCAGACCCTACCGCCAGACACTGCGACGGTGGGTTATCACTGCCTACCGCCAGCCTCTCTGACAGTAGGCTCGTGCAAAGTAACGGCGACCGTCAGTTACACGCTGACGTGGATTAGTCAGCTACCGCCACAGGGTTTGGCAGTAGCCTGTTGTAACCTACCGCCACAGGTTCTGGCGGTAAGCAAAAGGGTCAGATCCGAAATTATTTCCCAACCGGGGTCAGGTCCGGCTAAACGTTGCTAAAGGGTCAAAACAGTGAATTTTGCCCCGAGCTAGCTAGACATGGCAGAGGCAGGGCAAAGGTAGCAGTCGGCATGCATGCACAGACGACCAAATTGCATGCGCCTACCGCCAATGTCTATGACAATAGGGTAACACAACCTACTGCCAAAGACATTGATGGTAGGGTATTTTTCACATTAAACGGACGTGATGTCACAGTTAAGTCCTACCGCCATTGATCTTGGCGGTAGGCTATGTTACCCTACCGCCAAAGACGACGGTGGTAGGAAAAAAGGGTTAGATCCTGAATTTTTTTCGAACTAGGGTCAGATCTCGCTTAACTTTCAGAAAAGGGTCAAAACACGAAATTTTGCTACCAGATGCCGTATGCATCGCTGTTGCCCAGAGGCAGATGTAGAGCCTTTTGCTCTGTCGCGGTAGGGCAGGGCTCGTGCGCGCGCAAGAGCACCGTGGGAGGCAGGATTTGTACTTGATGGATCTTGCTGCAGAAAAACAACATGATTTCCATCGCAACAGCGCGCTGATTCGCGGCTTGTCGCGGAAGCTCCACGCTAGCCGTCATCCCTCTTGAGGGCGTTGTCGTGAAGCTTAGGTGTGTAGGACGTAGCGTGACATTGTACTCAGATCCTCCTGTGTTCTTTTTTCAGTAGCGTTAGTCGCGTGCGGTGTACGTGATCCCTTTATTTTGAGATCGGCTTTGTAAGATGACTACCTTTCCATACTGTATCGTTCAGCTATATACTCTGTTCGGTGGTTGCCTTATATATAAAGCGGGGCAAAAACCTGTTTCGAGAGAAGCTCTGCCCTACGCGACCCAACCACTCAACCACGTACTGACTACTGTCCATATCTTTGTGAGAGGATACGTGTGCTGACTCACCCAGGCCTTCGGTCCCGCTCGTCATAGTCCCATACACCAACTAGAAAATGGCAAGCAACCACAACAAACATGGCGTGGAAGCAGCAGAGCTACGTAGAGGAAGCTCCGATATAGGCCTATATGGTAATAATTTTGACTGGCAGGAGCAGTTGAAGTTGCTGAGCCAACATCATCGATACTGCCGTCGGTGGACACTGGTAATTTGGGCAAAATTACCAATGTTTGGGCTTTTGCATTGCCTACGGCGTCAAGGTTGTTTATGTAGTATCTCTATTTGGTTGAAACATGTTTTCACCTTGAGACCAATAGGAAATAAGAACGAAAATGCTATGAATCTTATGCCAAGATTGTGTGCAAACAACAAACTGAAAGAGTGTGTGCTTCAGGTGACGAAGGGTAAAAGTTAAACAGAAAAAGAACCTTGCTGCGTGTTCGGTCATGCACCAACCATGCATGTAGCTCATCTTCTTGGCATGCCTACCAAAACATAAAGTGAGTGAGAGCTCTTTCTCGTAAACTTGACGAGGACCGATGCCTACATTAATCCATGCCCTAGGCCTTTTCTCGAAATAGGCTTTCGCCCCGCTATATAGATATAGCAACCACCCGATACATCACTGAGTTCAATGCTGGGGCAAACACAAGCATGCCAAAAAGAAACAAAAAGAAAGAAGAGAGAAACAAATGTCAACAACATCGGATCGACGGAAACGACGATGACCCGCAACCGCTACGCCCACTGCAGGATTCCCACCACGCTCCTAGCACTTTGAATCTCCGCATACCAAGCAACACCTTCAAGAAGGAGCGTGACGACGACGACGCTGCTGCCCGGACCGGTCCTAGGGTTTCTCCCGGTACGCGGCGGGGCGTGGGGAAGGGGAATACCCGACGCCCTTCAGGAAGGGGTGGCGGCGCCCGCGGGCGTCACCGCGTCGGTGTCGGCAAGCCGACATGAATTTCTCCCGTCCACCAAACACCCACAACCCCGGACGATCCATCGTGCTCCACCAAACTTGCCGCCCACCAACATGCGCCACCCCGGTCTTGCAATCATCATCGCCGCCTCCCCGTGGTGAGCGACGCGAGACCGACGGAACCGAGAGAAACAGCTGGGAACGAGGAGCGGCAGGGTCAACAGCCACGCGGGAGGGGACCACCTCCACCGCCAACGGCGGTCACCGACCAGACGTAGCAAAGGAAGCACACCAGGCCCTCTAGGCCCGACTGATCCCGAAAGGGGCTCGTGAAGCTTCCGTCACCGCGCTGCAGTAGGCGCGCCGCCGTCTCCGCAACCCCCCGCACGAGCTGCACCCCCTTCCGCCGGAGCCATCGCAGGCAAACCGAGTCAGGCCCGCCCCGACCCAGATGGGCCCCAAAAGGGCCCAGATCTGGGCCTGGAGGGCACCGCCGCTGGCCGCCACGCCAGCCCGCAACCAAGTGGCCGCACCACCACGACCAAACCACCCGGAGCAGCGCCGCCCGAGGCCGCGCGCTGCCGCCGGAACCACCGTTGATCGAGTTGCACCTCCGCAAGCCCGCGACGGGGAAGGAAGAGGAGAAGAAGACCTCGCAGCCGCCGCGCCGAACCAGCGCACCTGGGCGTTGCCGCAGCACCGCCAGATGAGGACGCCGCCGCCCCGCACGCCGGCCGCCACGCCGCCAGGCCCTGCGCCAGCCCGACGTCACCACGCGCAGGGCCATCCCGCGCTGGCCCCGAGCCGCGAGGAGAGGGAGCAGACCCCGCTGCCACCCACGCCGGCGGGGCTTCGCCCGGCGGCGCCGCGGGGTGGCAGCGGGGGGGGGGGGGAGGGGGGACTAGGCGGCGGCGGCGGTAGGGTTTCCCCCGGTTGGTCGCGGGAGCAACGCGGGGGGCAAGGGGGGGGGGGCTGGGCCTTTCTCGATCGTCCACTCGGTAGAGGTCGAAAATGGATATATATGTGTCTGGTATATCACACGTCGCAACAATTATATGAGATATTGGAGATAAACTAACCACAACAATGCTGACAAATCCCTCGACTGAGTGTTGTT
Source organism: Elymus sibiricus (assembly GCA_039707655.1). Classification (NCBI taxonomy): domain Eukaryota; kingdom Viridiplantae; phylum Streptophyta; class Magnoliopsida; order Poales; family Poaceae; genus Elymus; species Elymus sibiricus. The sequence continues at coordinate 347,721,625 of CM077671.1, forward strand.
GGGATGAAAAGGAGGGTGGAGTCTGACCGCTGGTGTGAAGTCCGGCCATCAAGGGAATCCAGGGGTCTGCTGCCCGCATCCATGTCAGTACATATACTAAAGCGGGAAGAGTTTGGTCTTTCTCTTTTTTTTAAAAAAAATTAATTTTGAAAGGTTACTGTTCAGTTACCCGCCCCACGGTGAACAGTGCCGATGAACTGTGTCCGTACGAGAACATTGTCTTCTTATTAACCGTACTTCAACAAAAAGAAAAGACTTCCTTTTTACGTACTGAGTATTATCATATGTTTTCATGTTTCGTAAGAGATTCGCATTTTATTTTTCATTAGGTCCGCACTGGTACCTCGCGATTTTATTTTCTGAACAGTTTAAAAATGATATACTATGATTTTTGGAGAACAATAATCCGAATAAATCAGAACAACAAACCCGAATAAACTGAAACACTATTCCCGAAACAATAATTTTGTGCGCAATAGTGTTTACGGACCAGTGTTTCCATACCCACCGAATGAACCGAAATATATACCCATACCCACCCGAAAAAAGAAAACACAACTTTGAATGAACAGTACCCCATGCATCCTCGTGAACCAAAAATTAGGGGAATATATTAAAAAAAACTAAGACTTTTTTAAACAAAAGTGATAAAGGATCCCTTTTTTATTTTTTTATATATTACCTACTATTGAGAAATCATCTGGGGTGATTACACTTGTTGTAAGTCAGTTTACGCCAGAAATTTCTCGATCCGAGTCCCAACACTCACGGCTTATCTCGCTCACAGGCCAGTCTTTGAGAGACGTCATCGACCACATTCTTCTACTAAAACAATTCTTTTCAACGCCCCTTCTCTCTCCTGCCCTGTTTTTCTCCCGATTCCTAATGTGTTTCGTTTCTCTGGTAGGTAAATCTGGAATGAATCTCACAACGTTTCTATCTTTTTTTTCCTCAACAAACTCTTTTAACGTTCATGATACGTCATCTTGCTTTGTTAAAAAATTCATGTTGATTTGTCCTTTAGCTATTCTGTAATTGCAGCACCACAACATAGAGATTGGAATTTGATACTATTTAATGGGATGCCCTATTAAAAATTCTAAAGAGTCAATAAAATATTATTTTGTATTATGCATTTCTTTTCTATGAATAATCGAGAGAAGAGTAATATTTTACCTATCCAATGCAAAATTCATCTCCGTCGGTGAGCATATTCCATGGATAAAGACAGAGCAAAACTTGATTTTGTATATATTCTGTTTCTAGACAATTGACCCGATCAAAATGGTGTATTATATATCTTCTTCTAACATTAACTACTTAATAATATTTTACTTCAAAGTTGACAAGACAATAATCCTATTATAACAAAACTGGTGAGAAGCCTTACCACCTAATTTTTCATTTATTTGACCAGGAGTCCTTTATGAGTAAGAATTAAATGTCTATAAGAAAAAGTGTTTCCTACTAAATGGGGTTCATTTCCATGGCTTTGTAAGAGAACGGTGGGTCAAAACATAAGATAGTGAAGCTGATCCATCATATAGATCGGAACAAAGAGTTACTATAATTTTGTCCAAAGATTCCATGGAATATAGCCAAATATAGATGAAAATATAGCATATAAGGTGTCATTAATCCAGAGTGTGAAGCACCGGAACATTATCTTCAGGGTCAACTAGTGAATGAACCCTCTTAATAGTTTACAAAAAAAAAACTATTTCTTGCTTCTTTTGATAGAAATGTAATAATAATAGATTAATTGCTGAAAAGGATATACTACATGTTCAATCGGAAGATACTACCCAAGGACCTACATGAAACTATTCGTCGAGAAAAAATGTCACTGAACCAACCTCTTCGCTTTACTTCCTGTTCCTTTTCTTTAACCAAGTGAACGACAAAAATTCAAACGGGCTCTCTTAAGGGCACGGCGTGACGCCGCGCTTTTTCCGGCGCTAGTTTGTCCCCTTAAGAGTAGTCATCTATTGTATTTATTTCATAATGTGTAAATACTCAGAATCATCCTCCGTTCCTCGTAATATTTCAACTCGCTTCTCTGTTTCCCTCCCCTTGTGCTTGTAGTAACCGGAGTGTGCTGTAATACCTGGCAATGGTTATTTCCGTTGAGCAATTAATGGAAAAGGGTTGCTCGGTTGATATATTTTTGTTGATTGCCAATCTCTAGTTAAATCATGAACTTATAATCAACACGTTATCATGACACTCTAACAAAGAGCACAAAGCCCACCACATATAGAGCAACTCTAAAAGAGAGCACAAAGAACTCAAAACAAGAAGAGAAGGGAAGAAAGAATACCCGTCTTCAATGGAAGCGGATTAGGAGCACTCGGGTGCCCCCCCCCCCCCCCCCCCCCCTTAATTCAAAAATAAGTTAGTAATTTATATAAAAGGTCAAAAATCTCGAAACGTTTTTTCAATCAAATATGACTAGGTATTGCAGTCGTATAAAAAGTTTGACCAAGGAATGATTCCCGTAGACTTCACGGCAAAAAAGAGACAAATTTATAATGACAATATAGCATCAATAGTACTTGTACGTTGTATTCCTTTTGGCCAAATCTTTGACCCTGGATACATTGAAAAGCATATCCTGTTTAATCTTTCTATAAGAGTGCAATACTTGGTCATATTTGATTCCATAAAAAGTGCGGGATTTTTTGACATTTTTTAAATTACTAAATTATGTTTGAATATAGAGGGTGTGAACCCTAGTGATCCTATGTATTTTCGCGTCCTCGATCACCTTTTGTTGTACAGTACCACATTGTCACGATAAGAAGCGATGTTGTAGTGACATGCCATGGTCAATACTACACAAGCAGTGACGAGGGCAAAGTGATTCTCTCATGCATCCTTCCTTCTCCTACCACACTGAGGGTGTGTTTGTTTTTTGTCACGAAGTGGAACGTCACGTGTTGGTTCTGTCCCCAGAACCCATTCCTAGAATAGCATATTTCATGTTTATACCGTTCCGAGCGGTCTCTTCAAATCAGACGGACCATGTGAAACCGCTCGCCTCTCCCTCTCATCCACCGTGGGCCTGCCTGTTCCCATTCAGTCGACACCTGTCACTGGCAAGCATCGCCATTCCGACGAGCTCCTTCCCCACCGCCACGGCCCTTTCCTCCTTCTCAGCCTCCTCTCCAGCGCATGCATGCCTCTGCATGCAGCTGTTGCTGGCAATCTTCCGTGCCTCAGCCGCCCGAACTCTGGATGCCACGTGCCAGGCACGCTGCCGCCTAAGCCAATGGGACATAGGTCTCCTCTGTCGTCTCCACGCGCACCGTGGCAGGCATGATTTGTATGTGCATATTGTTACAGAAAAACAACATGATTTCCATGTAAACGGCGTGCTGATTCGCAGCTTGTCTCATAAGCTCTAGGCTACGCCATCACATATCTGACACAACCACTCAGCCACATATCGAGTACTACCACTACACCCTGTCCCTTCCTTGTGAGACGAAACGGGTGCTGACTCACCCGATCCCGTGGTATATACCGTCGTAGTCACAACCAACTAGAAAATGGTGAGCAACCACAACAAACAGGGCACAGAAGCCATAGAGCTACGCAGATGAAGCTCAAATATAGGGTAAGACTTCTTGTTGGCGGGAGCAGTTGAAGTTGTTGCACCTAGCATCACCGATTGTGTCATAGTTATTTTTGTCAGATTCCTCGATAGGTTACTATGGCTAGACGAGTAGACATGAGATGGTTTTACCCACGTTCGAGCCCTCGGGGTCGAGGTGAAACCCTATTCCTGCTCGTGTCGTATTGCTTAATGTATAGAGGTGTACGATGATGATCGAGGAATTGAGTATAAACTCTGAGTTCTTCTATCCATCAAGTAGCCTAGCCCCAACTTATATGGGGTCAAGGGTTTACATGTTCCTAGTCTGTTAGGGTTACGTAGTAGTCGTCACGGACGTCGGTTTCCTCGTCATATACTACAAGTCTTTTGGGTCCTTCTCTCTTTTTGGGCCAATAGACCAGGACGACGACTCAGGGCATAAACCGACCTAGGGGGCCTCGGGCTGACCTTAGACCTACTAAGGTCGGATTCCAATATGATGAGACATAGAAGCGCAATGCTTTGCTAGTTTGGAATGGGAACAACTAACTAAGGGGTACCCCTTACGGGAGCCACTCAAGGGTCACTTTGGGTGGGCTGAGAGCGCGTTCTCAACCGCTGCCACATGTCGCGTGCTGGACACTCCTTGAATTTTTTTGTACACTTTTTCGGGGTTTAGACATGTTTTTTTGGTATTTCGGTTTTTGCCCAGTATCTCCTAGGTTTTGAACAAAAATAATCAAATTATATTTTTTGCATGAAAAAACATGTTTTTTTTCCGCCGGAGGCACATATTTGCTTCTCGTGGCGGCAAATGTTTGCATCGGCAAGAGCCACAACTGTACCTCTCGGAAAAGGAAAAAAAATGCATTTTTTCTTTCGCGAGAGGCAGAAATTTGCTTCTCATGGAGGCACAGGTTTGCTTCCATGAGAGGCACAAATGTGCCTCTCGGAAAAAAAGATATATTTTTCTTCCGCAAAAGGCAAAGAGTTGCTTCTCGTGAAGCCGCATGTTTATTTTCACGAGAGGCACAACTGTGCCTACGGAAAGGAAAATAACGTGTTTTTTTTCTTCCACAAGAGATAAGATTTGTTTTGCGTGAAGACACATATTAGACTCTTGTGGAGGCACAGGTTTGTTTCCGCGAGATGCACAGTTGTGTCTCATGGAAAGGAAAAAAGCGTATTTTTTTCTTCCGCGAGAGGCTCTCGGAAAGGGAAAAAAGTGGGAAAAAAATCGTGCTTCCGACTCGGTTTTTTTTCTTCTGACATTTTTTCCTGAAAAAGTTCGTTGAAACCTAGTAACACGTGAAAATGTTTCGAAGATCTCGACCCAAGAAATCTAACAGTGAAAATGATTCGCGATTTTAACAGAAGAGATAAAACGTTTTGAATAAACGAATCTGTAAAAAGGGAAAAATTCTCAGGTTGCGACAAGTGTCACACATGCAGCGCACCGCTTAGCGCAACCTGAGAAGGTGGGAGTGACTTTTACAAAGGGTACCCTTAAGTTGTATTTCGGTTTGGAACCCCCGAGGCTTTTTGCATGTTCCTACTAGCCTAGCCCCGACTTATATGGATATTGGGTCTAGGGTTTACATGTTCCTAGTCGGTTAGGGCTACGGGGAATCGGTCACAGATGTTGGTTTCCACGTCGTATACTTCAAGTCTGTTGGATCCTTCTCTCTTTTGGGCTCATAGGCCGGGCCGATGACCCAGGGCATAAACGTCTTGGACCCTCACATACTATTGTCGTGGTCCCAACTTACATATAGCAGCGCATTGGTTTGCTATCCTTGTTTAGAGCCCGAAGATTTTTGCAGCCATATTGCTTGAGTCCGGTTTTCTTGCGTAGTTCGTACTCTTCACAACAAATGTGGCTAACACTCTTGGGCCGCATTCGCCCTTCGTGTGCTTCTGGCCCAGCCCGCCAAGCCTAAAGTTCTATCAAATGACGGAGAAAACAGTACAGTAAAAATTGGATGCTCCTATTTGGCGCCATGCACATTGGAAAACGGGGAAACGCGTAACCCTCGCCCCTGTTTTCTTTTGTGTTTTTTCCTTTTCTGTTTTTTTATTCCTCTTTGAAATAACTTGGGATTCCAAAGCAGAAAAAAATGTTTATGAATTTCAAAAAATGTTTGTCCACTCAAAAATGTTCACGAGTTTCAAAGCAATGTCCATAATCTTAAACAATCTTCACGAATTTGTAAAAAACTGCACACGAATTCAAAAATGTTCACGAATTAGTAAGAAATGTTCGCTCATTCAAAACAAATTCACGATTTCACAAAAATGTTCGCGAAATCAGAAAATGTTCACATATTCAACAAAATTTAGTGAGTTTGAAAAAATGTTCGAAAATTTTCAAAAAAAATCATTTTTTGTGAATTTAAGAAATTGTTCCCGAATTTCCGAAAAGTCCACCGACTCAAAAAATCTTCATGAATTTCAGAAAATGTTTTATTAAGAGCCATTTGTTTCATGAATTTCAACAATTGTTTCCGAATTTTAAAAAATGTTCGTCGATTCAATGTTCAGGAGTTTTAAAAAAATGTTCAAAATTAAAAAAAAATGCTTGAATGTTCACAATTTGAAAAATACTTTTCACGAATGGGAAATATATTTGAAAAATTTAAAATAAACATAAAGATAAAATAAAAAGAGAAGAAAAACAAAAAGGAAAGAAAAGAAAACACAAACATGATAAAAGGAAAAAAGATAAAATGAAAATGAAAAAGGAAAAGAAAACCAGAAAAGGAAAAGGAAAAACGAAAAAGATAAAAGAAATAAAAACTATAAGAAAAAAAGAAAGAATAAAACCGGTTCAGGGAAGGTTCTAGAACCTTCCCACAACCGGTGGGAAAAAACTAGACGTTGCCGGCCCATATAGTGGACTGGTGTGTGGTGGGGGTACGCGCTAGGTCCCTACCCGTCAAATAGGACTGGCGGTAAGATTGCTCACGAGAAAATCGTTATTGTTTGTTGTGGTGGTTTGCCGCACCTGTTTTTAGCGTTAATCGCCTGTGCAGAGTATGTGTTCTGAACACACGTGCCGATGCATATATGTTACTAGTAAATGTGCCCGTGCGTTGCAACGGGTTCACTATGGAGCAAACACTTAGTCCTACTTCTGTTTCAAATCAGAACCGGAGTTTAGCAAACAGCAAAACTTATAAATTACTGCATGCTTCTTCATGTTGTGAGCCATATAATATTTTTCAGTTAGTCCTATCCTCTCAAGAAACATAGGGACCGAGTTATCCCGTGAAAACAGATACTTAAAAACATGAAGCATGTGAACACCTATCTGCAGCAAGGTGAGTCCTAAATCACATGACAAAAGCATTAGCTACTAATACATGTAGGAACTCCCCAAGCAGAAGAAAATCAAAGGGACTAATGGAAACACTTTCTTCCCTGTCAATTGATGCCTAGTGGCTCCGAAGAACTGCTATGCCAACCCTGAAGCAAAATTACATCTGTATCAGTAGGAAATGAAGGTTAAGTCACACACAAAGGAAGAAATTGATTGGCGCAAGCTCAAGAGTGGATTTTTGTAAAGGAAATAGCAATTAAAATGGTCTTCATTTTAGCAATATCTTCTTTAATTCTTTCCCTCGATCTGTCATATCAGCAGTGCATTGTAAGAGGCCTCATCAAGTTTTATTATCTGTGAGCATACCGAAAAACCTAACTATGAAGTTTGACCTCTCCCAACCATGATTGAATAGCATGACACATCTCTACTTATGCGGTATACTGAAAGTCCAATCCTCTATCTGCATTCTAGCTTGAGTGTGGATGTGACATTGCAGAAACATGAAGGATCTGCTACATGGATAACAGGACATGTATTAGAAGAATAACATACCCTTAATTTTCTGATTGTAGATTATTAATCAAAGGAAATTTCTTGGCAGCCAATAAATATTTGCTAACCAATTTCAGGTTACTGCAAAAAAGAAATTGAGGATCCCCATATCCAAATTGCAGATCCCCATTTGGCCAGATCTTTACCTGAAGAAGCAACATCAACAGAGGAAGCATTCAGTTTCAGTGACTGGCTAATTACCTCCAGCAGCAGAGGCAAGTCCGTACTATTAATTTTTGGTGTCCATTGAACATCAATAAACTCTTTTTGTAAATTGCTACAAATAGAATCAACTAACATACATAACAGAAAACATAGGAATGAACACACATGGTAGCTTGTTTTTAAACAAACATATTCATACAATGGGGTCATTGAAGTATCCTGTATTTTTTTTAATCAGTGAACTCATCACATACATCTTCTTGTACGAATTTAGTCTGCTGCTGTCAAGTACAAACAGAATCCATATATGTAGGAGGGCATGATGTGTTGCTTGTCAGTCAAATGTAGTCTACTGTCGGCAACAGCTATATTGGCTACAGTAAACTGACGAATTGACAAACAGATGAGACCCATCAGATGCTTCAAAAGTACCTGCGGCAAAGTAGGTCTAGGCGATAGCTGATGGTCTTCCGGCCAAGTCGGTGGAGGCGATGGCAGATGGCCTTGCGGGGAGGTCGACGGAGACGACGAAGGCGAAGTCGACGGAGACGACGGCTGCAAAGTCGACGGAGACATTATATTACAGAGATGTCAAAACCAATTAATCCACTCCACTGAATACACCTCCTAATCCTATTTTGCTAGGTGCAGCAAGCATATCTAGTCATGTGTATGCAATTAAGCTAATTGATAACTGAAGAAAGAGCAGAATTTATGAAACTGCAAGAATTACTCCAGCAACATGCCCAAGAATTACTCCAGCAACATGCCCAAGAATTACTGTAACCAAGTTGAAGCCACCATGTTCAGGTATATGCAGTCAGCAACATGAAATTTCTTGGTTTAATCCTTTGCTAGTAACAATAATTTTTCAGAAAAAATAAACTGAAACAGGGGCTTGTATCATATCAGCCAAACTGAAATTGTGAGCAATCGGAAGTAGCACCAATTTTCAGAAAAAATAAACTAAAACAGGGGTAGATCCGAGGGGGGCAAACCAGTTACATTCATTATACAACAGTGCAAACAAAGGAAATCGGTTGAACTCATGCAGCAGCGACGTGCATGACCTTTGGTAACATCTAAATTTATCAAATCAATCATTTATTTTTGTGTAATATCTTCTTTTGGAACAAAAAACTATAACCCATTAAATATGATAATTCGAACTTGGTCTCACCAACCCACATATTTTTCTGAAATCTCCACTGATGATTGTAATAACAACACAAAAGAATTCAGTCGACACAAAAAAGTCGGTCACACATCAAATCTTGGGGTATGCATAGCCTGTTGCATTTGGGAGACGGGCTGCAGGGAGCCCTTTGTTTCAGCGATCTATTCTAGATCCTTTCAGTGGTAAGTTGGTAAGTTTATTCGGTACATGGATTTTGTCTCAGTCATCATTTATTCCAGTGTCTATCTCTATATACTGCACCTCTGTTTGGCTGTGTCCTCTGTTTCTGGAGCGGAGCAGTAGCTACTCCACTGCACTTTTCTTTGTGTAGCAGCAGAAGCAGATTAACATATCCCACTTGTGTACAAAGGGCGGCAGCAGCAGATTAACATTATAATCTATGCTTGTTTGATGTGTCAACAGATTAACATTATAATCCTAACTACACCCACCCACGTTGTATCAGTCTCAGAATATGGCCAGCTTGCCTCCTCTCTCTTTAACAGGACCCAGTAACTTAACTCCGAATCACTTAGCAGTATACATTATTATTTCCCTGTTCTTAACGCAATCACTTGAAGAAAGCAACATGCTTCACAACTATATAAATGCCCGTGTGTGGTCTGACCAATCTAGTACGTACACAAATGATCAATCCAGCTAAGCACATTCAGATTCCAACCATGCAAGGTATGAATTCATAGATTCTAAGCATCATGTAATTACATCTGTTAACCACCAAATACTAACCAATGGGAACCCGTGGAATTGAGAAAGAAGATTAAACCTGAGGAAATATTGAGTGGTCCTTCTTGCATCGTGGCATTGGGCTGGAGTACCACTGCCATGCACCATCCCACATCACAGCTTCGCCATGGCAAGGAGCCGGCTTGAATCAACTTAGTCATTGCCGCTGGATCACTGTTTCCCTGCCTGGATGCGGCTAGGAGAAGGATGTGGGGATGGCCAAGAATCCCTGCCTGCAGGCAGAACGGGTGCAACAAAAATTGATAACAAAGAGATGCAAATGATTCTGAAATTCGAACCACAATTCCTCAATCATGAGCATCAATTTAGCAAATAAACGTAATGAACTTTAATAAAAATATGGAATGAGAAGCAGAGTATATATGCTCCCTTGAGGTCCGGCATGCAGAAGCTGAGGAGGCCTCGATAGCAATCTTGCAGTCGCATTTGCACCCGGCCGGAGGAGGATACATGGATGTGTTGCGGCCGTGAATGTGCCCATGATCTCGACCGGTGCAGCGCCAGGGAAGTGGCCGACATCAAGGTGCAGGAGGAAGAGCTGGTGGGGAAAGGGTCGCTGCCTTGCACAGGTCGAGGCGCTCGAGGATTCCACGAAGGAGGTTGTCGGGGAGTGCCGCCGCTTCTTCCATTTGTTTGAACTCCTCATCGTCCCTGGAGCACCTCCGTTGTACGCGCTGTCCTCGTCCCTGTCCGCCTGCGCGCTCGGCTCCAACGGCGGCTGGCGAGGTGGATGCGGGGCTCGGCCGCTCAGGGGCCATGGCGAGGTTTTTTGGCGAGGCGTCTAGGACGGCTAGCTAGCTCGTCTATCTCGGGGATTTGGGTCTCCGGCAGCGGCTGGCAAGCTCGCCAGGGCCACGAAGGCGGCCAGCCCCATCAGCACGAGATCCACGACGGCTCGGAGATGGTGGCGCCTCCGGGAGAGAGGATCAGCGCGGCAGCAACGGTCTAGTGGTGGCGGGCGGCTTTCATCTGGTGGAGGGCTGCGAGATTCGGGCGTCGGGCAATTGAGGCGATGCAATGGAGGCCGCCGGCGGCGACCAGGCCGAGAAGGGTTAGCGCTCGAGCGAGGGGATAACCGTTGCAACAAAGGATCGCGGGTTGAATACGAATAAATGCGGGGTCAATTTGCAAAACCGAAACGTTTTCCCGGATCCAGTTAAAAAGGGACTGCGAGTTCAATTACCAAAACACACAGGGACATTTTTGTAAAAATGCCGCAACAGTGAGCGGGCAGAAGCGATAGCCGCTTTATCATTATTATTAGGTAAGAGATTCGGATTTTTGGACAGAGCATGAAATTCAGTGTGTGCAGTTCAATGGTTTCCATTCCTACATATGCAAGATGCATGCAGAGGGTGTGAGATGAGAGGGTTGTAAACTTGTGTGAACTGGATTGCCACGATCCAGGTTAATTAATATACAACCTGTTTCCACCGCAAAAAAAAAAGATGCATGCAGAGGGGCCACCACAAACTTTGTAATTTTGGCTTTGGCTTTGGCATCAAGGTCTATTATGGCTGTCAGGCTGTATATATCTATGTGTTTTACATGTTTTCACCATGCTGAGGTTAACCGGAAATAGACATTGCTATGAACCTCATGCCAAGATCGTGTACTGCTTCTAGAAATAAGAGCATCTCCAGCCGCCCCCCCCCCCCAACAGCCCCCCCCCCCCCCCAGGCCATTTTTTTGCGCCGGCGGGCGAAAATCGGCCTAGTCACGCCCCACGAGCCCATTTTTCGCTGGTTAGGGCCGAATTTAGCGCCGGTGTACCCAGGCCGAACCCGGCGCGCTGGGGGGCGCCTGGGGGCGCCGGGCGAAACGTTTTGGCGCGAAAACGGGGTGGGTCCGCCGAGTCAGCGACCGCGCGGTGTCGTTGTCCTCATCGCCTCGGTTTCCCGCGGGGAATCAATGCAAGGCTGCCGCCGGTCAGCCTTCCATTGATGCCGCGCCTTCACGAGCCGGCGTTCACGGGCGGCGCAGTCAGTACGGGGCGACGCGCGTCCACACCTCGCCTCCCACACGTCCGCACGGTGCCGCCCGCTCGCCTGCTATAAAAGGCGACCTCGCCGGTGTTCGCCACACCTGCCCCCAAGTCCCCACCAGCGACGCCCCTCTCTCTCCCCGGCGATCTTCTCTCCCCCTCTCTCCCCCGCAATGGCCGAGCGCTACCCTAGCGACGGTGCGGCCCGCAACGGCTTCGGCCGCCGGCACCTCCACGAGGACGAGGCCCGCCTGCTGTTCGAGGCGGAGTACCCGACGCCGCCGGACATGCGGGCGCCCGGCGCCTGGAGGCTCAGCGCGGGCGGCGTCCCCATGCCACCGGTGCCCACCGGAGCCGAGCGGCGCGCCGAGATCGCTCGGATCCGGTCCTCCCTGTCCGAGGAGCATCGCCGGCAGCCGAGGTACGCCCCGGACAGCGCCAACCTCTGGACGTCCTACTTCGAGCGCCGCCGCGAGGAGCAGCTCGCCTCCACCAACGGCGGCCCCGCGCGCGGCCGCAACAACAGCGAGGGACGCCGTCTTTGGTGGGGCGTCCCCGGACGCACTCTCGAGGCCGTCCTCGAGCACATCGAGGCCGGCAACGAGCCGCGCCTCGGGTACCCGGACGAGCCGACGTCCATCTCCCGCCGGAGGGGCTCGTCGTGGCAGCCACGGCGCATGGAGGCGCCGTCGTCGTCGTCCTCGCACTCCTCCCACTCCTCCCACTCCTCCAGCGCAACGCGCACGCCGCTCGTCGCCGTTAAGGCCGAGCCCGGCGTGTTGTCGCCGCTCCGACGCATCGGGCGCAGCGGTGGTGGCGGCATCACCATCAACGAGGGCCGTCGCCGCGAGCCCTCGCCTCCCCGCGGCCACCTCCGCCTTGTTAGGCCGAAGACGGAGCCTGGCACGCCGGCGGTGGTCAAGCAGGAGCACCTGGCCATGGCCACCACTGACGACGAGGCCGCCCTGAAGTGGGCGCGGGACGACTACGTCCGGGAGGAGGTGGAGCGGCAGCGCCGGGCCCTCGAGGAGATCGAGGCTCGCCACCGTGCCCGCCGCGAGGAGGAGATCGCCGGCCTCATCATCCTCGACGACGACAGCGACGGGGAGGCGCCCGGGCCCTCCAACCCCGACCTGCACCGTTTCGGCGACGCAGGGCAGGGCTGCAGCAGGGACGGCGGCCGCGGCGCGCCGGACGGCGACAGCAGCGACGGCGACGGGGACGACGGCGGCGACTACACCGACTTCTACAAACTCCTCGGCATGTAGAATGCGGCGGCGCGGCGACGGGACGGCGGCGGCGGGACGACGTAGCCGATGTAGTCTTTTTTTTAGCTTTTGTATTATATTTCAATGAAAATCCGAAACTTTTTTAATGTTTTGGGCCGATTCTACGTCCACAATGGGCTGAAAGCGGCGGTTGGGGGGCGACCCCGGGGCCGCGACTGGGAAGCCGAGCCCCCCCAGGCCGATTTTAGCGCCGGCTGACCCCAGGCGGCGCTATTTCGGGCCCTGGGGGGCCAACGGCTGGAGATGCTCTAACAGAAGAAAAGAGTGTGCGACGCACGCTTCAAGTTCGATACTGTTTCAACCATGCATGCAGCCTGTTCCTACGCGAACATGCGTTTCTTTATTGCTTGGCCTGGTTCTCACGAAGTGGCCGCCTGTTCCTAGTCAAACAGCCAAACACATTTGTTTGGCATGCCTGCCGAAACACAAACTGAGTGATAGCTCTTTGTGGTGAACTTGGGAACGATCGATGCCTACATAAATCCACACCCGGCGTCTTTCTCGACCATCTTGGTAGAGATCGAGATTTCTACTATGAGATATTGGAGATAAACTAACCATGCCAATCCGCGCCTTCTCAATCATCTTGGTATATATATATCCAACATTGCAGCAATTGTATGAGATACTGGAGATAAACTAACGACAGTGACGCCGACTGGTCGCTCCGGTGCCGTAGTGGTGAAAAAGAGCTTCCCAGTTCTGCCCAGACTTCCGTGGACTCCATCGCTGCTTGGTGACATCCACATTTGTCCTCTACTAGTGTTAGCAAATAGTGTATTTTGCCAACAGGCTGCCCTTCCATGCTAGAGTAGCCACCTCTGTATTCTTTCATCATGTGTAAATACTGATAAGGGGATACCAGTCAATCTATTTGTTGATTGCCAACCCCTAGTTACAAGTTACAACTATAACAAACATGTTATCACGAAGCTATAACCAAGAATACAAAGGCCACTATAAATAGAACAACAAGTGGAGAACGCTTGTACAGAAGGGAAGAAAGAAGATGCGACCAATAATAACAAGTAATTAAGATTCTCAATACTGTGGCACGCCCAATTTCGAAAACACAAGACACAGGTGCTCCCAAGCATGCAACAACAAACAACAAAGCCTTTGTGCTCCCAAGCATGCACGTCACAAAAAACAGCAGCAACACTCTTCCAAACAGCAGCGACAACATAGAACAAGTAACATGCGAAAGGGAAAACGGCGAGGTCGGTGCAATGAAAAATAGGAGAATGAAATGAAATTACCGGGGGTCTTCTGCAACAAAATGCTTCATCCATGTATCAAGACATCATCCTGCATTGTACGAATCGACACTTAGACATGCTACAAGTTCACTAGCACAGAAACGGCCTTTAGTCCCGGTTGGGAAGGGCCTTTAGTCCCGGTTCCCCAACCGGGACTAATAAAACGGGACTAAAGGCCCTCACCCTTTAGTCTCGGTTGGCCATGACCCGGGACTAAATCCTTGCTACGTGGCCGGCAGCGCGCGCCGGGGGCTGGGGACCTTTAGTCCCGGTTGGTGACACCAACCAGGACTAACGGTTTAGGGGTTTAGGGTTTATTGTTTATTTTTCCTTTTCATTTTGTGTTTTCTATTTAATTCTTTTTCATTTCAAACATATTTTACGCTGCTACATACTGTACACGTTATGCATATACAATAGAATTTCTCGTAGAACCGATCATATATATATCATAGAATTTCTCGTACGACCATGCACACACACACACACACACACATATTAGATCATGATAAAAAAATTTATGAATAGTGTTTACGTACCCAAAGATGTCTTGCATCTCGGCTCCTTTCGGTCATAAAGCGAATGTTCTCGCAAACGTAGTATGCACATAAATTAGTCCCCTATGGCTGCCTCATACACTTTACGAGAATATAATTCAATCAGATAATAATCAAGCATTATAATGGTATTGAAATTAGAATTAAAGAGATGCGCGGACGTAGCTAGTACTACTTAATTACCTTAGTCCGTCGCCATTTCAGCTCTGGTTCCCAATCACCGACAACCTCTTTGGTGAACTTTTCCCAAACCCTGTCCGGCAAAGAAAATGAATAAATGAGTTATTAATTACTTGATATACCAGGAAATGAACTAAAGAGGCCGACATGGTGCGATAATGATTGAAATTACCCGTCGAGCATCAAAACCAGGGTTTTGTATTCTTTAGGATCTTTACCTAGTGAGTCCAGTACTTCAACAGTTCCTTCGTCAACTCTAATGATTAGCAGGATCCAGTGGTATCTGCGCACACGTTTGTATAAGCGGACATGCATAACTCATCAACTACACTTAACATCGAGTAAGCAAAAATAGAATTTGTAGTACAAGACAGTGACACTCACGTGAAGTTTTAAGGAAGTAGTATTTCTGGTTTGGTATTTAGTTCCTTCAAAAACATTAGCAAGCTTTTCTCCGTGTCTTGTTTGAACTTATTTAACACCTCTTCATTAACGGCATTTGGGTCAATGAACCCAATGCCATAGACTCCATCTCTTTTCATTTCAAAAATCTTCATTCTGCATAATACCACACAAAAGAATATAGTGAGGATAATTACAGGCAATGAACGAGCTGAGCTAGAGACTTAAATTACAGAAAGAAATCACTTACAGATAATAGCAACTGACGAGAGATTTGTCGAGTGCGTCTTGATTGAATAACTGAAATAATTCTTCATTTTCAATCCACAAATCTTTTTCATGGTAGTAATGCTCTCGCTTGACTTTCACCATGAGGCTCTCTCGCCCGACCTTTATTTCTCTCAGGTACCACTCATGCAAATTGCGCATTTGCGTTGATAGAAGCTTCTCCTCGTCTTTACTGACCGGAGGTTCCCCGGGGACATATTTCCTTGCTAGTTCATTCTCATTGACAATGGGGACTTCCTCCATGCCTAGGAGTTGTTCAACAGTGATACCCATCTCTCTAGCCATCTTTCTATTAGCGTTGGTTACCGCCTTCTCGGTACTCACCTTTAGCGGGGGTATCGATTGCACTGCTTGTTCCCCGAGCTGGGGAACAGTTTTCCCACATTTATTACTACCTGTAAGGCTCGACTGCTGATTTTTTTCTTCATGACATGACTTGCTAATAGAGCGTTCACAGTCTGATCGCTTTTTCTCCACAACCGGTTTAGCAAGATCCACAAAGTGTTGTACGACTTTCTCAGGTATTTTCTTCTTTGGCGGCGGGGGCGGTTTCGGTCCAAAATGCGCCCGCAGTTGGGCAGCCACTTCGGCATTGTTTTCCTCCACAGACATCTCCTCAGCTAACTTCTTTTTGGCAGGAGGCTTGGGTTTCTTCTTTGCTGCTCCCTTCCGCTTTGGAGTCGGCTGACGCGGCGGAGATCGATATCGCGGACTCGCGCTAGGCTCCGTCTCGGGGTGGGGTGGATTCGGCTGACACGGCGGACTCGCGCTGCGCTCCGTCTCGAGGTGGGTTGGAGTCGGCTGACGCGGCGGACTTGGAGGAGGAGTCGGTGGCCTTGGCACCGAGTTTGGAAACACGATGCATTCCTTTTTCCATACAATGAGACCACGTATGGCTTCTCCCAGTGTCTGCTCCCCTTGACCTCGATGATAGTCAAGTTCTAGTGAGTCATATCCCGACAGAACTTCGTCCACCCCGACACGAGCATTGCCAGGTAGAATCGGATTGCCATGGATGGTTGCTTCAGGTGGATTCGGTAAAGCAAAGCCGTCCGCCACCTTCATGGATATGTTCTTCATTTTCAAGTGTAGCTCACAAGGTGTCGACTCTTGGATATCATCCACGGGGTAGCGAGCCAGCAGTGCACCATCGGTCGGGACCCCCGTGGAACCCACGCAGCTTTTCGGCATAGATGGGATGGTACTATCCAATGCTGGATCTGGTTGCTCATCCTGCCGCTGAGACGCCCTCTGCTGGCTAAGTGTGTCGATCTGCTCCTACTGCCGTATGACAGCGCGTTCCAACTTTTGAAGCCGGTCTGCATCCTGCTTCTTCTTTCTTGCACGGCTTCTGTAAGTGTCGTTCCACCCCACAAACCCCTCAACCCACGGAGCAACGCCTTTGCCTCGTGTTTGTCCCGGGTGTTCAGGATTCTTGAGGGCACGTATAAGCTTGTCGTTCTCTCTATCGGGAACGAACGTCCCCATTAGAGCCTCTGCTATTGCTTCAAGTAAAGCGTCTGAGGCTTCTTTAAGACTTGCCAATTCAATAATCTTCCCTGTCTGTGGGTCCAACTTTCCCCCATGCACATAAAACCAAGTCCTGCACCTGTCGGGCCAACCCACTGTTTTTGGAGTGACCCCTGCAGCAATCATCTTTCTCTCAGATTCATCCCACTTAGGCAACCCAGTCTTGTAGCCACCTGGCCCTAGAACATGGTGAAACTTTTTTTCTCAGCATTTATCTTGTTTATTCTCGACCGTTCCTTAGCTGCTTTCGATTCCTTGCGCTGCACAAATAAGTCCCAGCGATCTTTTACCTTCACTAGTTCTCCTTTGAATTCTGGAGTCTTCTTTCCTGCACTGACGTACCTGGACCATAATATTTTCTTCCAACTCTGGAATTGTGTGGCCATCTTCTTAAGAGCACACTTCTTGACTTTCTCCCGTTGGCGATCTGTCAAACCCTCTGGTAGGGTGAAATGTGACATGAGCGTATCCCAAAGCGTATTTTTTGCTCTTTCGTCGACCAAACTAACTCCTCGATCTTCCTTTGGCTTATTCCATTCTTGAACGCTGATCGAGATTTGGTCCCTAACAATAACTCCGCATTGACGTATAAATTTGTCTGCATTCTTTTTAGGAGTAATCGGTTGGCCACCCGAACTGATTTCATCGATGTTGTACTTTATGCCCGCGTCCAACTTTTTGGCCGGGCCTCGTACTACCCTTGTATAAGATTTGCTCGATCCGGAGGACTAAAAGAAGAAAGATTCGTTAATATATATATATATATACACACACACACACACACACACACAAATCAATTAATACATGTAATGATCACCAGAGGCCTTATATATATTTATATATATATATATATACCTCGCCGGACTTTGTTAATTGAAGAATATTTCCTTCGCCATCATTGTTTGTGTGCCCTTCGTCTATTGGTTCTTCCTCAATTCCCTCACCGGAATCATTCAGCCATTGTCATCTAGTTCTATCTTTGGGTCTTGGGAGCGTATAATCCTGAAGAGATCCTCTTCACGGTCTCTGCCGCTATCGTCCATAGCTTAACTAATCCAGATGAAAGATAAAATAATTTAGTATTCATCATATAATATCACTAATACATCTCGAATAATCCAGCTAATGCATCATCGAATATTATCACTAATACATCTCGAATATTATCATATAACATCACTAATACAGCTCGAATACTATCGAATAATCCAGTTGACTCGCGGTTCCTGAGGCGCGGGCGGTGGACACCCAAAGAGAAGGAACCATGACAGGATCATAGCTCGGGTGAGATCCCTGAAGAACCTGCGAGGTATTGGAGAACCTGACGTCCAACGCAGCCATGTAGCGACGGACGTGCTCGTCCTCCTCCCTGACACGGTGACGTACCACCTCCGCGGGGGCCGGCTCCCTCCGCACCGATAGTGGTCCACGCGACCGCCACCAAAGAATCTCTGGGTCGACGACGGGAGCCTGATTCCTCACCAAGCTGCGCGCCCCGGAAGGTAGCACCTCCCAGTGCCAGCCCGGCGGAGCCCAGTCCCGGACATGGCGCCTCTCAAGCAGGTTGTCGCCGCCGAGTCGACGACGAGGATGCGGGTCGGGCATCGTCGACGTCGAGAACTTATAAACATGGGATTTGCATAACAATGATTATCATTTTATTATGCTACTCATATTTATAAACAAATTCCTACTCAAACTTATAAAGAAATTCCTACTCAAATTTCTATAGGGCTTCGTCGATTCGACGGCTACGCTATGCAATCGATTCGACGGCTACACAATAACAAGGGATTTGAAGATGCTTTATATGCAATATCTCAATTAGCAAATCAGCAACATCTAAACATTTTAACATCTAAACATCAGGAACTGATTTCAATCATATGCATCAACAAGAACATCCTCAAATAATGACAAGTATCAGCACTAACTACAAAACTATATGAAGTTTCATACCTCTTCATGTCATTTAGCATGTGTTTCACAATTGGCCGATATGTGACAACAATATGCATAGCTTTGGCAAACAAAAGAAAACATACACATATGCATTTTATCTAACATACACAAATGCATCAATATAACATACATCAATATAAAACAAATACACATATACATTTTATCTAACATACACATATGCATTTTATCTAATATACAAAAAATGAACAAAATTCGAGGAGGAGATGCTCACCGGCCGGGATCGTCGGCGCCGGAGACGGAGGGGGACGCCGGAGGCGGGGAGGAGCGGCGCCGGCGCGGGCTCGGGCCGCGGCGACGCTTGGAGGAGCGGACGCGCGCGGACGAGCGGCGGCGGCGGGCAGCGTGGCGGCGCCGGCGCGGGCTCGGGCGGCACTTGGGAGCAGAGCGACCGGACGGCGACGTCGAGGGCGCGTGCGGGGCAGCCTGGCGGCGTCGTCGAGCAGGCGTGATGGGAATGATTTGGGGAGGAAGAAGGGGGGTTTAAATAGGACGGCACATTTAGTCCCGGTTGGTGCCGCGCACCGGGACTAAAGACCCTTTAGTCCCGGTTCGTGGCACCAACCGGGACTAAAGGTCCATCTTCAGTTCCGGTTGGTAACACCAACCGGGACTAAAGGTCTCCTTTTCGGCGGCGCAAATTCCGCGTGGGAAGGGACCTTTAGTCCCGGTTGGTGTGGATCTAACCGGCACTAAAGGTCTATTTTCTCTTTTTTGTTTTGTTTTGTTTTTCTAAACATGACAATTTCTGTTTTTAGATTTGGAATAACTGTTAGAATATTTATAGTTTTTGAATGAATCTTTTTGCTTTAGGTCAAAAAAATTATAAACTTTCTGTTAGTGTCAGTAGTTTTCAAATTTAAATAGTTTAAATTTGAATTCTTTTGAAATTTGTGTGAATCACTAGTTTGTGAATAACTTTAGTTTAAAAATAGATTTTTGAGTAATTGTTTTTCCTGTTGTTTAATATTAGTATGTTTTATCAGTATGTTCAATTTGGGAATTTTTAGGATATATTAAATAGGTGTTTCAATCAAAATCAGATTCTGTTTAACTCTTTTAGTTTTATACCTTCATTAGTTTTAATCAAAAGCAGTACAAATGAACTCTGAAAAGGTTGAAACTTGGCATGGTATCATTATTTCACCCACATAGCATGTGCTAAAAAGTTGAGAGGGTTACGACAAAAACTAGATGCACTTTGTGTACAAACTGGACCATATCTTTCCAAGTATGAGGGTTTCAGACGAAAACTCATCTGTTACAAAGTCATTTCATTTTTTAAAACTTATTTCAACTCCATACTTTTTTGTGTATTCAATATGCACCATTCAAAGCCACATACTAAAATTTCAACCATTTCTAACTTCATTTGCTATTTTTCATGCATTTAATGATTTTTTTGAGCTGAATGACCCTGAAATTGAAAAACAGTACAAATGAAATCTGAAAATGTTGAAACTTGGCATGGTATCATCATTTCACCCACATAGCATGCGCTAAAAAGTTGAGAGGGTTACGACAAAAACTGGATGCACTTCGTGTACAAACTGGACCATCTCATTCGAAGTATGAGGATTTCGGACGAAAACTCATCTCTTACAAAGGCATTTTATTTTTTTAAACTTATTTCAACTCCATACTTTTTGTGCATTCAATATGCACCATTCAAAGCCACATCCTCAAATTTCAACCCTTTCTAACTTCATTTGATATTTTTCGTGCATTTAATGATTTTTTTGCGCTGAATGACCCTGAAATTGAAAAGCAGTACAAATGAACTAACTTGGCATGGTATCATCATTTCACACAAATAGCATGTGCTAAAAATTTGAGAGGGTTACGGAAAAAACTGGATGCACTTCGTGTACAAACTGGACCATCTCCTTCGAAGTATGAGGGTTTCGGACGAAAACTCATCTGTTACAAAGGCATTTCATTTTTTTAAACTTATTTCAAATCCAGAATTTTTTTGCATTCAATATGCACCATTCAAAGCCACATCCTCAAATTTCAACCCTTTCTAACTTCATTTGCTATTTTTCATGCATTTAATGATTTTTTTGCGTCGAATGACCATAAAATTGAAAAGCAGTACAAATGAACTCTGAAAAGGTTGAAACTTGGCATGGTATCATCATTTCACACACATAGCATGTGCTAAAAATTTGAGAGGGTTACGGCAAAAACTGGATGCACTCCGTGTATAAACTGGACCATCTCCTTCGTAGTATGAGGGTTTCGGACGAAAACTCATCTGTTACAAAGGCATTGAATTTTTTTAAACTTATTTCAACTCCAAACTTGTTGTGCATTCAATATGCACCATTCAAAGCCACATCCTCAAATTTTAACCCTTTCTAACCTCATTTGATATTTTTCATGCATTTAATTATTATTTTTGCGCTGAATGACCCTGAAATTGAAAAGCAGTACAAATGAACTCTGAAAAAGTTGAAACTTGGCATGGTATCATCATTTCACACACATAGCATGTGCTAAAAAGTTGAGAGGGTTACGACAAAAACCGGATGCACTTCGTGTACAAACTAGCCTATCTCGGCTACTCACTAGAGAAGAAAGTGATGACGGTGAAGCCGATCACATCCCAGAGTGGGATCTTGGGGTATAAAACTTTTTCTTCGCGTGTGTCCCTTTGCGCCGTAACCATGGACAATCTTCATCATTTAACATGATGCTTGGGTCAGTCTTCACTGTGAAGGGAGGAATTTCATGAAACTTTTCATAATCTTCTGACATGTCTGTCTTGTCGTCCACTCCCATGATGTTTCTTTTCCCTGAAAGAACTATGTGGCGCTTTGGCTCACCGTATGATGTATTGCTTCCTTATCTTTCCTTTTTCTCGGTTTGGTAGACATGTCCTTCACATAGAAAACCTGCGCCACATCATTGGCTAGGACGAATGGTTCCTCTGTGTACCCAAGATTGTTGAGATCCACTGTTGTCATTCCGTACTTGGGGTCTACCTTAACCCCTGTCAGATTGACCCATTTGCACCGAAACAAAGGGATCTTAAAATCACGTCCATAGTCAAGTTCCCATATCTCCTATATGTAACCATAATATGTGTCCTTTTCCCTATTGTTGTTTGTTGCATCAAAGCGGACACCACTGTTTTGGTTGGTGCTCTTTTTATCTTGGGCGATCGTGTAAAATGTATTCCCATTAATCTCGTACCCTTTGAAAGTCAATATAGTCGAAGATGGTGACTTGGAAAACAAGTACAACTCATCTCCAACACTATCTTCATTAATGAGATGTGTTTGCCACCAACCGCCAAAAGTCCCCATGTGTTCACATGTAATCCAGTCGTCAGACTGCTCCGGGTGTTTGGAGCGTAGAATATTCTTGTGTTCATTGATATATGGGGCCACCAAGGTGGAATTTTGGAGAACTGTATAGTGTGCTTGGGCCCAAGAATGCCCGTCCCTACATATTACCGAATCCTTTCCTAGCATGCCTTTTCCACTCAGTCTCCCCTCATGCCGCGATTCAGGAACACCAATCGACTAAAGGTCAGGAATAAAGTCAACACAAAACTCAATAACCTCCTCTGTTTCATGGCCCTTGGAGATGCTTCCTTCTGGCCTAGCACTATTATGAAGATATTTCTTTAAGACTCCCATGAACCTCTCAAAGGGGAACATATTGTGTAGAAATACAGGACCCAGAATGGCAATCTCTTCGACTAGGTGAACTAGGACGTGCGTCATGATATTGAAGAAGGATGGTGGGAACACCAACTCGAAATTGACAAGATATTGCACCAAATCATTCTGTAACCTTGGTAGGATTTCTGGATCGATTACCTTCTGAGAAATTGCATTGAGGAATTCACATAGCTTCACAATGGCTAAACGAACATTTTCCGATAGAATCCCCCTCAATGCAACCGGAAGTAATTGCGTCGTAATCACGTGGCAGTCATGAGACTTTAGGTTTTGGAATTTTTTCTCTGCCATATTTATTATTCCCTTTATATTCGACGAGAAGCCAGACGGGACCTTCATACTAAGCAGGCATTCAAAAAACATTTCCTTCTCTTCTTTCGTAAGAGCGTAGCTGGCAGGACCTTGATACTGCTTTGGATGTGACGTGGCTTGAGACTGCGTCGGTATTTCCCCAAAGAGGAAGGGATGATGCAGCCCAGCGACAGTAAGTATTTCCCTCAGTTATGAAACCAAGGTATCGAACTAGTAGGAGGATCACCACCACCTAATAAGCAGCACCTGCACACAAATAACAAATACTTGCAACCCGACGCGAAAGAGAGGTTGTCAATCTCTCTTTGGCAAAAAGATAGATTAGGATATGATAGATAGGAGAGATAGATCTCTCAAGAACACAAAATAAAAAGGGCAAATAAATATTGCAGCCATATATTTTTGGGTTTTTGGTACAGTAGATCTGAAAACAAAGAGGCAAAAATATAGATCGGAAAGCAATATGTTGGAAAAGTAGACCCGGTGGCCGTAGGTTTCACTAGTGGCTTCTCTCATGAGCATAGCACACGGTGGGTGAACAAATTACTGTTGGGCAATTGATAGAAGATCAAATAATCATGACGATATCCAAGCCGATGATCATTATATAGGCATCACGTCCAAGATAAGTAGACCGACTCCTGCCTGCATCTACCACTATTACTCCACACATCGACCGCTATCCAACATGCATCTAGTGTATTAAGTTCATGGAAAAACGGAGTAACGCAATAAGAACTATGACATGATGTAGACAAGATCTATTCATGTAGGAATAGACCCCATCTTGTTATCCTTAATGGTAACAATACATGCGTGCCTTCCTGCCCCTTCTGTCACTGGAAAAGGACACCGCAAGATCGAACCCATCACAAAGCACCTTTTCCCATGGCAAGAAAAATCGATCTAGTCGGCCTAACTAAACCAAAGATTCGAAGAATAAATACGAGGCTATAAGTAATCATGCATATAAGAGATCAAAGAAGACTCAAATAATATTCATGGATAGAAACTGATCATGAACTCAAAATTCATCGGATCCCAACAAACACACCGCAAAAGTTTACATCAAATAGATCTCCAAGAGACCATTGTATTGAGAATCAAAAGAGAGAGAGAGAGAGAGAGAGAGAGGAAGCCATCTAGCTACTGCCTACGGACCCGTAGGTCTATGGTGGACTACTCACGCATCATCGGAGAGGCACCTATGAAGAAGATGAACCCCTCCGTGATGGTGTTAGATTGGATCTTGAGGCTCTGGAACTTGCGGCGGCTGGATGTGTTTTTCGTCGATTCCCCTAGGTTTTTCTGAATATTTGGGTATTTATAGGCGCCAGAGGTGGTGGAGGGGGGCCCCGTGGAGGGCACAACCCATCAGGGCGCGCCGGGGGCCCCCTGGCGCGCCCTGGTGGGTTGTTGCCTCCACCGCCCACCTCTCTGGCACTTCTTTGGCCCACTGGGTGTCTTCTGGTCCAAAAAAAATCTCCAAAAAGTTTCGTCGCTATTGGACTCCGTTTGATATTGATATTCTGCGAAGTAAAAAACAAGCAAAAACAGCAACTGGCACTTTGGCATTATGTCAATAGGTTAGTCCCCAAAAATGATATGAAGTTGCTATAAAGTGATTGTAAAACATCCAAGAATGATAATATAACAGCATGGAACAAGCAAAAATTATAGATACGTTGGAGACGTATCAGGATGCATGCCGTCTTTTTTGTGCATACGTTGCTGGTCCTCCCGTGCCTCCGGTGTATCTTTTGTCTTCCCATACACGCCCAGGAAGCCTAGAAGGTTCACGCAAAGATTCTTCGTCACCTGCATCACGTCGATTGTTGAGCGGATGTAACGCCCAAGATGCGATCCTATCCTTATTTTGGCACGAGGGCCTCGTCGTTTCGCAAGAATGGATATCATTACAAGTACATGTAAAGAAGAGATGAGTATTTGGAATTGGCTTACACTCGCCACAAGCTACATCAATATCACATCAATACAACAACATATCCAAACACCATACAGAAGAGCAGGGTCCGACTACGGACGAAAACAAACGATAAAATGACATCCATCCTTGCTATCCCAGGCTGCCGCCCTAGAACCCATCCTAGATCGAAGAAGAAGAAGAACTCCAAATCAAATAAAATATCGCTCTCACGTCAACGCATCGCTTTACCTGTACCTGCAACTGTTGTTGTAGTAATCTGTGAGCCATAGGGACTCAGCAATCTCATTTCCAAGGGTATCAAGACTATTAAAGCTTAATGGGTAAGGTATGGTTAAGTGGGGAGGCTGCAGCAAGCACTAAGCATTTATTTGAGTGGCTAACTTACGAGTACAAGAATAAGGGGGATGATTGTCGAATAACCGGACGTGATCTAGTAATGATCTCTAAGAGATCCTGAACACCTACTTACGTCAAGCATAACCCCACCGTGTTCTCTCTCGGATAAGGACTCACGAGAAGAGACAGTCACGGTTACGCACCCGGTTGGTGTATTTTATTTGAGTTTACTTCAAGTTTGCTATGATCGGGTGTTAAACAAAGTTTCCAAGTTGCCACGTAACCGCGGGCACGGCTTTCCGAAAGATTTAACCCTGCAGGGGTGCTCCAACTCATCCATCACAAACTAACCACACGCCGCGGGAATAACCTCGACCACGAATCCCGTGATTTCCTAGGCAATTCCATTGGAAAACTGAAAACATCGAGATAGCCCGAAGTATTTTCGGAATTCCGCGCACAAGATGTTCGAGAAAGGTAAAACAAATCCAGCAAGGCCGCCCGGCGTGTCGACGATCCCTATAGGAGCCGCGTATCTCGTTCTCAGGACACGACGGATTGTCCAAACTTCCGGTAGGCCAATCACAGAGTTTCCCCTGGCGGCCACCGGCGGTTGACAGGTTGGACCAACACTCATGAGGAGCACTGGCCCGGGTTGTTGATTAAAGATCCTCGGGTTAATTACTCCCTATGCAGGTTTATTAGTTATTAGGCAAATGTAGTACCAATGTTGGGCCTTGCCAGATCCTTGGGGTCCCCATAACAACCCCGAGCATGTTAGGAGCGCAAAATATGGAACATAACACCGGTACACAAGTAACTAGGGCGGCAAGAGTGGAACAAAACACCGAGCAAAAGGCCAAGCCTTCCACCCTTTACCAAGTATATATGTGCATTAAATTAAATAGCAATAATATTGTGATATAACAAAATATCCAGGTTGGCACGTGGAAACATTGCACCTGCAACTAGCAACGCTATAAGAAGGGCTGAGCAAGCAGTAACATAGCCGAACAATGTTTTGTTGGGATGTGGAGAGGTCAGAGGCTTTTCATGGCAATTTGGGAGGCTTGACATACAAGTGGTAGGTAGCGAGACAAGCGATAGAAACGAGACATCTAGCATGGCAATGCTAGTAATGGTATCCAGGGAAATGATCATCTTGCCTGAGATCCTGCTTGGAAGAAGAACGAGTCCATGAAGAAGACGAGCCAACGTAGTCGAACGAATCCTCACACTCCGAACGCTTTCGGAACTCTATCGAGAAGAAGCAATCCAAAAACAACAATCAACACATGATACACCACAACATATGCATGACATGATGCGCAAACAAACATGATGCATGTCCGGTTTAATTATGCAAGGCATGGCAATCACAACAAACAATACTACACATTAAGTGAAGCTCAATATGCAACGAGTTGCATATTGACGAAACTCCACGTTCAATTATTATGTTCAATCTCGTTTAGCTACCCAACAATATTAAATGTTGTTAAACATGGCAAGAGGTGAAGCATAAGTAAACTAGACATTTAGGCATATTAAATGAGGTCGGAAACAACTTATAGTACTTCCGAAGCAACCTCATATGCAAATTATAAGTTTGGTCCAGATCTGAACTTGTAGGGTAACGCAGCAGAAAACAAAAAATTTCCGACCTACGCACCAGCCCAGGACCACTATGGAGACTGCATACAAGGTTTGATCATTTTCGTTACCGACTCGTAGCGCAGCGGAAGTAGAGTCGATGACGATCGGCGGTGTAGATCCCCGTAGCTAGGATTTACAACCTCCCAACCGCGAGGATGTATACCCTTATCTGCCCCTCGGACAGCCCTCCGGGAGGCGGTCGGACAGTCCCCCGGACGGTGTCGCGGACAGCCCTTCGGGAGGACCTTTGAAACTCGGACGGTCACTCGGACAGCCCTTCGGGAGGACCTTCGAAACTCGGACGGTCACACGGACAGCCCTTCGGGAGGCACTCTCGAACTAAAACGGAAACTACGATCTCTCTACAGAGTTGCACACATACGGTGTCATCTATCCGGCAAGGCTTCGCCGTCCAGAACTAGTTCCCACCGGAACCCAGACAACCTTTCGGCTCTACGAAACTATTTCGCTGGGAGGGAGAGAGAAAGCCAGATCATGCATGGCACTTGTATGTGAGAAGGGATGAGGTTTGGGCTGCCCCCTCACCTCCTATTTATAGGAAAATCAAGGGGTAGGATGGGACTTGGAATTACCAAAATGCCCATGAGGTGAGCACACCACAAGGGCATAAAGGGAAAGCCTCCAAATAGTGTTGCCTGCATCACCATGCCTGCATCATCCTTCTAGAAGCCTTTTCGGAAATATCCCAAAAGGTGGTTTTCCAAAATATCCAAAAAGCACTTTCACTATTCACGACGACATTTTTCAGCGTCCGTTCGAACTGAAAATATTTATGTGGGCTTAGAACATTTCCAGTACCCACTAAAATAATTTTCAATGCGTTCCGGAACAATTCCGGAATAGTGATTTTCATCTGCGAAAAGCATCCAAAGCGGTTCCGGCAGCTCCGGAACATTTCCGGTTTTTCTTCCGGAAAATTCCCAGAAGTTTCCAGAATGATTCTGGCACCCTCCAAGAATTATCAGGCATGTGCCGAAACCAATTTGACTTAATGGTATGCCCCGAAACAACTTTTCAGTTTTACCGAAACTGTTCCGGTGTTCTCTCTGCGGAACTTTTCCGCTGTCCGAAACTTTTCCGGTGATTTTCTCTCAGACTCCCTGTCTAGTATTCAGCAGATAGATGACCCTTAAGCGTGTGACCCTATAGGTTCGGTGAAGTATAGACATGACCCGGAACCCCTTCCGATCAATGATCAACATCGGAGCCGTGGACACCCATATTGACCCCTATACCCACACGAATGAATATTCGAGTGAACCTCCAGTTGCCGTGTGCTATTCCTGTTGCTTCGCGATATGTTACAAATACCCGAGGTGAGACATGTTGGCATCCCCGTGGATCAACAACTTGTCCACTATGCCAGTTACCTCATTACCGGTATTGTTCTCTTTTCTCGTTACCGTGTTCCGGCATCCCTGTGATCAAATCACCCTGTGTCTGGCCAGACGATGATGGATACCGTAATACCGAGAGGGCCTAGAGATATCTCTCCATCGTCGGAGGAGCAAATCCCAATCTTGAGCTATCAAGTTACTTGACACACTTTTCCATGAACCCGTAAGCCGCCGTAATAGCCACCCATTTACGGATGACGTTTAACAAACCCCAAAGTTCATGAAGCAAGCATGAAGAAACTCGATACTCTCATGGTCTAAGGAATCATGCAAACGTTAACCATCTCTGTGTTATTAACCATTAACTTGTGACGAATGTATCTCATAGCATAACATCAATTCGGGTCGATTCAACACAAATGTTCTCCTAACATTGTGCCCTCAAAGTTGCCGGCATAGCCATGCCCATGATCAGGAAAACAGAACCATCATGCAACACTTGAGCTAGTCTTAGAGGCCAGACTAGGAATACATATTACCGTTTATTATTCCACACGTGCATATGAGTCTTCCTCCGAGCCTCGTGGTTATTGTAGACTCGAGAACCATAGCAGTTATAGCATGGAACATAAACCTAATTATGAACAGGGAGATAATCAATAACATTTATTATTGCCTCTAGGGCATATCTCCTACAGAACTAATCATGTTTTATATTTATTAAACAGGAAAATAAAGTGCACAATGCGATTCTACTCGTCATTCTAGTCGATTTACATATATAGATCATATAAAATGGAGCTACGGCCTAAAAGATATGACCATCACAAGATAATATGCCATGAATGCAAAATGCATGCATACATCAATCATAAACATGTTAAATCATGGATGCAGCAAGATATTATGAAACTACATGAGATTCTAAGCAAGTTTCATATATGACATGTTCAAAACGGAGCTACGGATCAACCACAACAATCAACACTAGTTTTATTCAAAATCTGCCCAAAACAGCAACATAGCATATTGCACACATGAAAACAACAAGCTACAAGATTCTAAAATGCACAAACTAAGCATGGGGCAGTAGCATATAACACACACTTCATTTCATCTTCACATATCATACTCAAAAGAGTCATGGATCACATGGTAGGAAGCTCACAACATCGCAATAAAATATAGCAGATTAGGACTTGGTGAAAATAACAGTTTTTAGCATAGCAGTTTTTCACGAAGGCACATTGGCAGCAGCAAACTATATGCTACAAGTCATATCTTGGCATGAAACTTAACAGCATGGTAGAGGACATGATGCACTACAAATCATTCCATGGTGGCAAGGTCTAATTATGCCTAGAAACATGGCTAGCATCAATACAACAGGGCATTATGAAGAAAACAGATTCTCAGACTTAGTGAAAATTAGAGTAGACATGTGCAGCAGTTTTTTTAACAGATTGACATATTGGACAATGAATATAACTATGATGCAAATCCTATACATGGCATCAAAAGACACAACCTGGTAGACAACAACATGATTAGCAAAAGACTCCTTGGGAGCAACCACAAAAGACTCCTAGATCAATAGCAAATCACATGGCAACATGGCAACAAAATAACAGTTTCAGACTTGGTGAAATTTAGCTATCTCCCAAAACTGCAGTTTTGACTAGGCATGTTGACATGGCAATAACAGTAGCTTAACAATCCTCTATGAGCATGGCAAGGACACGAACATCAACAAGACATGGCACACTTCAAATCATACCATTGGCTCAATTACATAGGATGCATAGTTTGCTTAATACGAGCACCGCAAAATGGAACTCTATGTTAACAGATTTCAGTTTTAACGCGATGGCTATTTGAGAGCAACAAATAAACATGATAATGAAGTTCTACCTAGCAACCAGAGGCATGGCATCAAAGTAGACATATTGTAGAACACATCTCATGAAGAAACCATATGGAAAAGACCTACGGTTTAGCTGCAATCAACCGCACAACATTGAATAAAATAACAGATTTTGCAACTACGACGGGATGCACTTTTGCAACAGAGATTTGAGCATGTATATGATCTCTAATATGCATGCAAGTGATGCTATCATGTAGAGCACGAAAAATAGATGAATTTTCATATAAAATTTGTTTCAATCGGATGAACGGGTTAAAAGTTGCAACTATTTTAAAATGCATATACGATGCAGAACATGCAGTTTTTCTCAGACTTGGTCGTTTTACCCACGAGGCGAAGCTGGACGAGGTGATGCAGCAGACGGGGATGTCCCGTTTGGGAGACGGGACGAGGCGGTGCCGGGACGGGCTCGTCCCGGCGGCAGGCACGGTCAACGCCGTCGTGGCGCCCAGCCGAGGCGATGGCGAGGTCAGGGAGCAGGCGAGAGGCGCGGATCAGGCGAAGGGAAGGCTGGGGTGGCCGGATCCGGCCAGGGGGCCACCGGATCTGACCGGAGCGGGTGCCAGCGGCGGCCTGCAGGGGCGGCGCCATGGCAGGCGGCGGGGCGGCGAGCAGGAGGCGCTGTGGTGAGGTGCGGCGGCGGTGGAGCGCGTCGGCGGCGGAGGCTGAGCGGCGGCGCGGGCTGCGGGGCACCGACGGGGCTCGCCGGCCGGCGGCGGGTCGGGGTCTCCGGCGAGGCCGGTAGAGGAGCTCGGGAGAGCTAGGGCACGGGCGCGGGGAGGCTCGGGTGCCTCGGGCGCTTGCGGGCGGCGGCGGCCCGGTTCGGGCCCGGGGTGGGCCTTGCTTGGGCCCCGCGGGCCTGCGGTGGTGGGAGGCGGCTGGGGCGCTGACGTGGCGTGCGGGGGTTAGTTGCATCCGGTGCCTGGCCCGCGTGGCAGCCTCCGGTTGGCTGGAGGGCGGCCCGCGGCGGCGCCAAGTGGCGGTTAGGAAGCTGGCCGTCACTGAAATTGAGGAGGAGGCGGCGGCTCAAGGTGGAGGAGGTGGTGGGCGGCGCGGATTCCAAAGCAGGGGCTAGGTTGCCCATTTTTGGACATGGGGGTGGCTTAAATAGGCAGGGGGCTAGGGTTAGGGGGGGTAGACCGTTTTCCGACCCTACGATCGCGATCGGACGGTCCGGTCGGAGGGGGGTAGGTTAGGTGGGCTAGTGGGTTGTGTAGAGGGCATTGGGCTGAGATGAGAGGGAGGTTTGCGGCCCTCGACATGTTTTTAAAACACCGAAAACGTCCGTTAATAAACCGATGGCGGTGCCGCTACGGTCGATCGTTCGGGTAACAAACGACCTCCGATCGCGACAAAATTTGGCAGGCGGTCTACCTATAGTAAAACAAGACCGCACGCCAAGTTTCGACCCAATCCGAGAATATTTAAAAACACACTTTTAAAAACTATATTTTTTTGATGTCGCGGGCACGTGCGTGTGTGGTTGGTCTCGAAACGATCGACGACACGAACGGAGAGAACCGGCAACTACGAACGATTGCAAGTTTTTGAAAACTGATGACAGCGGAGTACCGATGCAATGCGGATGACGCGAATGATGCGATGATGCATGTGACAAACACACGAATGACACGACGACAATGGAATAAAAGGGGAATCTTCTGCAGCGTCGGTCCCGGGCTGTTACAGCGGACCTCTAGGACTTTCCAATACTCTAGCTCCCAAAATATAGGTTTCTTCTTCCACATGGGTGCGTGTCCGACAGCGTCATTCGGAACAGATTGTCCGCCATGACCCTTTCCAAAGATTACTTTTAAATCCTTGACCATATCAAGTATATGATCACCAGTACGGTGGTCAAGCTTCTTCCGGTTATCTGCCTCACCTTTGAAATGCTTGCCTTTCTTTCTTAAGAGATGCTTGATCGGAAGAAATCGATGATGTCCCAGGTACACAACCTTCTTACATTTATCCAAATATATACCTCCGGTCTCATCTAAACAGTGTGTGCATGCATTGTATCCCTTGTTTGTCTATCCTGAAAGGTTACTAAGAGCAGGCCAATCATTGATGGTTACAAACATCAACGCTCGTAGGTCAAATTCCTCCTGTTTGTGCTCATCCCACACACGTACACCTTTTATGTCCCACAGCTGTAAAATTTCATCAACTAATGGCCTTAGGTACACATCAATGTCGTTTCCGGGTTTCTTAGGGCCTTGTATGAGCACTGGCATCATAATGAACTTCCGCTTCATGCACAACCAAGGAGGAAGGTTATAGATACATAGAGTCACAGGCCAGGTGCTATGATTGCTGCTTTGCTCCCCAAAAGGATTGATGCCATCTGCACTTATACCAAACCATAAGTTCCTTGCATCACCTTCAAACTTCGGCCACTTTCTCTCGATTTTTCTCCACTGTGACCCATCAGTTGGTACTCTTAACTTCCCGTCTTTCTTACGGTCTTCTTTGTGCCATCGCAATAACTTGGCATGCTCTTTGTTTTGGAACAAACGTTTCAACCATGGTATTATAGGAGCATATCACATCACCTTGGCAGGAATCCTCTTCCTGGGGCGCTCGCCCTTAACATCATCACCAGGGTCATCGCGACTAATCTTATAGCGCAATGCACCGCATACTGGCATGCATTCAAATTCTCGTACTCCTCGCCGCGGTAGAGGATGCAGTCATTAGGGCATGCATGTATCTTCTGCACCTCTAATCCTAAAGGGCAGACAGCCTTCTTTGCTTCGTACGTACTGTCGGGCAATTCGTTGTCCTTTGGAAGCTTATTCTTCATTATTTTCAGCAACTTTTCAAATCCCTTGTCAGATTCACCATTCTCTGCCTTCCATTGCAACAATTCCAGTGTGGTACCCAGCTTTTTCTTGTCATCTTCACAATTTGGGTACAACAATTTTTGGTGATCCTCTAACATGCGCTGCAACTTCAACTTCTCCTTTTGACTTTCGCACTTTCTCTTTGCATCAGCAATGGCCCGACCAAGATCATCAGCGGGCTCATCTGATGCCTCTTCTTCAGCTTCTTCTTCTTCTTCATTCTCTTCCCCCATTGTAGTACCATCGTACTCAGGGAACCCAGGATAGTTGTCATCATCCTCTTCTTTTTCATTCTTTTCCATTAGAACCCCTCTTTCTCCGTGCTTGGTCCAACAGTTATAGTCGGACATGAAACCGGACGTAAACAGGTGGACGTGAATGACTTTTGAGCTAGAGTAATTCATATCATTCTTACAGACACCACATGGACAACACATAAAACCATTCCGCTTGTTTGCCTCAGCCGCATGCAGAAAACTATGCACGCCATTAATGAACTAGGGAGAGCGTCGGTCATCGTACATCCATTGCCGACTCATCTTCATTACACAACACCGAAAATACCAAATTAACACAAGTTCATACATAAAGTTCATACACACTTATTCTCATAAAAACAACATAAAACTATCTACCTAAAGCATTTAAATGCAACAACAAATGCGATCAAAATCGCAACTAAGGTAATAGTTGATCCAACAGCATAATGATACCTAGCCTCTTTATTAACGGCATATTTTCTAATCTTTCTAATCTTCAAGCGCATTGCATCCATCTTGATCTTGTGATCATCGACGACATCGGCAACATGCAACTCCAATTTCATCTTCTCTTCTTTAATTCTTTTCAATTTTTCTTTCAAATACTTGTTTTCTTTTTCAACTAAATTTAACTTCTCGACAAGAGGGTCGGTTGCAATTTCCGGTTCACATACCTCCTAGATAGAAATATCTATGTCAACTGGATGGACATAATTTTCATAAACACGAAATGCAACAAATAGTTATAAAAGAGAATATACCACATCTGAATCATAAACCAGACGAGGGCCGACAGGCACGGATATCAAAACCATGGCACTATGTATAACAAACAATCATACAAGTAAGAAAATTATACAAGTAACTATCTAAATCATACAAATAAGATTTTTTTAATAAAAATGACAAGAATAAGAGGCTCACCAAGGTGGTGCCGGCGACGGGACGGTGCGGGCGATCGACGGTGGTTAGGACGGGGACGGGAAGGCACTAAGTAAACCACACCTACACATATGCAAACTAAGAAGTTAATTTGAGCTCAAATTGCATATAAATCAAATAAACTCCCACATAATTACTCCCAAACTAAAACCCACAAATCACTATACTTATAGAGCATTGCACGAGCTAATCTAGCAATGAGAGATGAAAGGACAAAGTTGCTAACCTTTGTGAACACTTGGATAGATGGGGTGCCTCAAATCTTGACAAATCTTGGCAAAAATGGAGGATGAGCTCGAGCAAGGGGAAGAGAGAACAGAGGAGAGAAAGGAGAGCTCGGGCTCGGGCTGGACGAAGCACTATATATAGTGATATCTCTAGTCCCGGTTGGTGATACCAACCGGGACTAAAGGTCCATCTCTAGTCCCGGTTGGTGCTACCAACTAGGACTAAAGGGGCTCGCAGGGGCCCCAGCCTAACGCCAGCCTGCCACCACCCCTTTAGTCCCGGTTGGTAACACCAACTGGGACTGGAGGTTCCTCATGAACCGGGACTAAAGCCTAGCCTCATGAACCGGGACTAGTGGTCACATTAGTCCCGGTCCAAAACCCGACCGGGACTAATGCTCCGGTCCAAAGGCCTGTTTTCTACTAGTGGTTTAACACTGCTAATTGTATGGTAAGTATTATTAGGCATGCTACAAGTTTAACACTGCTAACTGTATGGTAAGTATTATTTTGTATGGAAAAGATAACTATTTGTTAATCCACAAGTTCAAAGGTTTTGTGCCCAAAATGACGCGTGCAGCCATCAGCCCTTCTTTAAGTGCTTGCAATATAACACTGTCAACAGCGGCGAAGCCAGCGCTAAGAATCTGTGGGGTCAGTAGTAAATCTTTTTTTGCGGGCAATTTAGAGAGCTTTATTTAGACAAAAGCGTTCCTCGGACAGTCAGCCAATAGGCCCGTCAGAAGGAAGCCGGGAGTGTCCTCGAGCCAGCTCTCAGTCACATTCAATGTACAAGCATGCTTGGCACACAGATGCGCTGGAAAGTTTGCTGACCGATTTACATGCTGAATTACAAAATGAGACAAATCACTGGCGAGCTATCCAATTTCAACTAAGATAGGAGCCACAATTGAACGAGAATTGTGGCGAGTGTTCTAGAGATCAACCATCTCCAGGCAGTCCACCTCCATTATCGCATGCGTGTAACCACGTAGTTTGGCGAAAAGCACACCATCACGCAATGCCATTGCCTCGACGATAAGAGGATTAGTGATAACCGTGTATTGCTTGCACCATGCACCCAACAGTCCGTTGCTAGATCTGGCAACCCCACCTACACCGGCAATATTAGAGTCAAATGAAATTGCACCATCCGTATTAATTTTTACTAGCCCCACTTCCGATGGTCTCCAACCATGGCCCGACATGAGTAGTGTGTGTTTCTTCGGCAGTTCCAGAATCGCAAGAGCCTTCCTGACCATGCGCATACAGTTCACCGGGTCAGACCCCTCCTCATCGTGCTTCAGTTTATTGCGAGAGTGCCATATCGACCACATGATCGTAATGATCAGTGGCATGTCTTTGTCCAAGAAGCGCAGATCAGATAGTATATCTCTTGCCCAAGAGTCTGGGTGTAGTCGAGGAAGCCGGATATCAAACCATAGCAGTGCCTCATTCCAAAAATGTTGTGCATGGGAACAATAAATCAAGGCATGCTGGAGATCTTCGTCCATTGCAAGGAAGATTTCACATCTCCTCAAGACGCTGATATGCCGTGTCCTCAGAGTGTGTTCGTCTGGAAGAATGCCGCACAAAACCCTCCACCAGAACACCCTAACCTTGGGCACTACTTTCAACTTCCAAAGTGCACACCACAACTGTTGATCATTCATTGAGGTGTCGGTAGCCGCCCCTTCCTCTAGAGCCAAACACTCTTTTTGATTCATGAGAGTACAATACGCAGATTTAACAGTGTAGGTTCCTGACTTCTCGAAAGCCCAAGCTAAAAAATCATCGCCTCCGCCTTGCCGAATTGAAATGTTTAAAATGGCATTCACATCTAGCATGATAAATGTATCTCTAACCAACTACTGCTTCCATGTCCAGTTCTCCTGATCAATAAGCTCGGAGACCTTTCCTATAGAAGTCTTTTCTGGTTTCAGCAGTGGTTTCATGGAAATTGTTCCCTGGATCCATTTGCATTCCAAACCGAAATTGATGATCCATCACCAACTCGTTTAATCAAACCAGCCCGGAGTGCTTCCCTTCCACCGATGATCGCTTGGCATGTGGCTGACGCCGTTCGAGGAAGAACATCATCCATTAACTCCACGATCGGGTAGTAATGACCCTTCAAAACCTTTGCACATAGGGAGTCTGGCGTGGTCAGGAAACGCCAGCCATGTTTCCCCTAGCAAAGCCAGACTAAATTGGTGCAAGACATGATATCCCATGCCCCCTTTGCACTTTGGCGTCGCAAGCTTCTCTCAAGAGACCCTATGCATAATTTTCTTGTTGAACGAGCTACTCCAAAAGAATTTCGACATTGGTGAAGTAATGCTCTTGCAAACTTTTTTACTCAACGGAAAAGTGGTCATGATGTACGTCGGAAGTGCTTGTACCACAGACTTCATCAATGTATCCCGGCACATGCTAACAACCTTTCGGACCACCCTTGCATCTTCCCACGAGCTCGATCACCAATGTGTACAAATGTCTCACTTGTGATACGTCCCACAGTTATTGGAAGGCCATGATACATTTCGCTAAAAGCCTCGACATGAATATCCAAAGTAGCTTTCAGAAGCTGCCTCACCGGATCCGGAGTGTTTGAACTGAAGTAGATAGCACTTTCATCTCTGCTTATCCGCTCGCCGGAGGCACTCCCATATATCTCCAGAATGGAATTTAACCTCACTGCATTTTGTCCTTTCACACCGATTAAGATAAGACTATCATCGGCGAACAACAAATGACTCACCCAGGGTGATCTATAGCTAACTCGAATTCCCTTGTCCACATTGCCACCATCATAATACTTGAGTAGAGAAGAGAATCCTTCCGCACACAACAGAAATAAGTATGGTGATATTGGATCACCTTGCCGCAATCCCTTTGAAGGAGTGAAGTAGGGTAGAAGCTCCCTATTCATCTTCACCAAAAATCTGACCGACGAAACACACTTCATAACAAGTCTCACGAAATTTATGCTGAATCCAAGTTTCATCATGATGGCCTCCAAATAATGCCACTTGACTCGGTCATAGGTCTTCATCATGTCCAATTGGTCAATAGTAAATCTGTTGAATTTTTTCTTCACAATGAACAGTATATCACTAGTGCAGAAAAACCTAGCTATGGCGTGGCAAAAATGGCCTTGCTGGCGTAGACACCCTACGCCAGCAATATGGCGCCACAGTTAAAACATAGTGGTGGCGTTGGATCCTATGCCAGCAGTATATTACATGATGCTGGCATCCAAATTGGCCAACGCCAGCTATACATCTACACTACCTTTGTCGTGTGTTGTTGTCCAACGTCAGCAATTTGTTTTTTTGGATAATAAAAAAAACTCCTTCAGAAGATACGAGCTTAAACTTCACAAAAGGTGCAGATCAAAACATACTCATAAACTTAATAAGAGTTTAAAACTTAGTACTAATGAACTAAACATACTCATAAACTTCAGACTTCATAACTTAGTTAATTAGTAGTCAACAACTAAACATACTCATAAACTTCACAGTTTAAAACTACTCAAGATCATCAAGGATTAAGTCCAGCTGGCGAAGCTTTTTCCGATTGTTCTCTCCATCTTTTTTTAAGTGATCAACGTCTGTCTGTAGGTTATGCTTCTCTAGCCCGTATTTCTTTTTCTCCATCTTCAAGTTGTCTCTCTTCTCCGTCAACTCATCCCTCAGATCTCTCAGTTTGTTTAACTTAGTTCGGGCATTAGCACCCTCTACGAGCAGACTATCCCTTTCATTCTTCAGTGAGGCATTGCCTTCTTCGACTTTTTTGATGCGCCAGCCTAAAGACTCTAATCGCCACTGATTCCAGTTCTGCACGTCGCCCACCGATTCGTTGTTGGCTGATGAATTGTCCATATGTGCTATAATGAAAGCTCACCATCTTATAGAATGAAGAATTTAAAAATAACATGCAGAATTTAAGAAGAACTAGAACATAAGCAACAAAATTATCTATCATGACTTATCTTCTATATCTAAATAGCTAGACTCCCACTATTAGGAATTCTCTCGCTTCTCCTTAAGCCACATCATCCAAATTAATTTAGCCGTTGGATATACTAATCAATAATATGTCTCCGATCTACACATTGAGCGTTTTAATGAAGAATTTTTTTTGGCACATGCATGCAGCTCATAGCCTTATAATCGAGTGCTCTATGAATGAAAAGTGAGACATGCATGCATATTTTATTTTGTTTTCGTCTAATTTTAAACTTATACCTTGAGATTTGGTAAAATACTGATAATTTTTTTATCTCACTACAAGAGAAAATTTTATTTCATACAAAATCCCGCCGCAACGCGCAGGGCATCGTCTAGTATTTCCAAACAGAGGGAGTAGAACATAATTACCTGTGCTTGAGTCGGGCGGGGCGGCCTCACGCTCCTCCTCCGACGAAGACGGGCCGGGTCGGGCGGGGCGGCGTCGGGTGGAGACAGGCGGCGGCGGGCGGCGGTGCCGGGGGGGGGGGGGCTCACGCTCCTCCTCCGACGAAGACGGGCCGGGTCGGGCGGGGCGGCGTCGGGTAGAAACGGGCAGCGTCGGGCGGCGGCGGCGGGGATCGAGAGGAGGACGGGTGGAGTTGGGGATCGAGAGAGAGTGAGGACGAAAGGATAAGGTTTTACCTGTTAAAACCGACTAGTGCTGGCGTGGGCCTAATGGGCCTGAATGCGCAACGCCGGGCCTACGAAAATACCTATCGCGTAGGAACTTTAGTCATGCCAACAATAATAGGTGAAAGGCGAGAGCACTGGGGTCCTCATACAAGTGACGTTCGACATAATTTGCACGCCACCACTAAGTCTGTACCAATAACGTACAAATTTAGGCAACGCCAGCACTATTTGAAAATATTAGTGCTGGCGTTGGAGGAAAATGACGCGCCACCAACAAGAATTGTGGCTGGCCATTTCTCGAAAATGCCTTTTGGAGCTCGGCCTCCATGGAGGCCGGTTTTTGAAAAACACAAAATTCATGAAAATTCATATTTTTACAATTCAAAAAAATCTAAAAAAATACAGATATACATGGAGGCATCACACACATGTGTGTAAATTTTTAGGATGAAATACGTTGAAATGAAGGCTGTGCAAAAAAGACAAATCTGAGGCTTTTTAACACATGATACTATTCATCCTCAAAGTCCAGAAATTTGTCTTTTTTGTACAGGTCGCATTTCAAAGTATTTCATCTTGAATTTTTACACACACATACATTTCATCCTTGTATAGTTGCATATTTTTTTTCGGAATTTTTTGAAGTCGAAAAGTTTGAATTTTGAATTTTTCAAAAATAAAAGCCTCCATGGAGCTCGGTCACCAAAACGCCCTACTCGCCATTTCTCTACTAGTGTATATACAGTATTTATAGGCTATTTTCTGACCCCACAGCTTACACATGGATTCACACTGTCAATGTGTTTTCCATTTCAGGTTTCAACTAACAGATAGTATATTATAAATAGTTAGTTACATACACTTCTCTAGGGACAAGGGATGTACTCCCTCTGTTCCTAAATATAAATATAAGTCTTTTTAGAGATTCTATGACGGACTACATTTGGAACAAAATGAGTGAATCCACACTCTAAAGTATGTTTATATATATCCGTATATAGTCCGTAGTGGAATCTCTAAAAAGACTTATATTTAGGAATGGAGGGAGTATTATTTAGTGGTCATGAAACATTAATCAATCATAGAGAACATGAACATATATCAGTTATTCGATATTACCATTGTCCAAGGTCAATACTATCTGCAACTCTGCATGAGGCAAAAGTGTGCAATAGTCTAGCAGACAGACTCTACCTCCATTAACTTGCAAAAAAAAAAAAAAAACTCCACATCCATTCTCTTTTAGATGTCGATTTACAATGCACAAATGAAGTGTTCCGAAGACGTGCAAACAAGCAATATGTCAACTAACTATGATAAACAATGGACTAAATGACATTGCTAAATCAAATATAACATTAGCAAAAATAATATCATCATGCGCTCCTGCTACAGCATGGCATTATCATGTTTCAATATGGAGACAAAGACATACCTCTGAATCCACTCAAAGGACGTGTCACGCCATTGTAGACAAAGGAGTTGTCGTCAGGGGGAGAGAGAGAGGGCAACATGATTTGGTTTGTACGGAACACCTAAAGAAACAAGGCATGTTGTAGATGATGCAATGTGGATAAATGAGGATGTCAGTGTAGGTCTGCATTCGGTGCAAAGTGACAAAACTCGGGCAACATTTGTGTAGTGAATCGGAAGAGTAATCAGAACGGAAGACGGCATCGTAAAGCACTCCATTATACTATTGAATTGAATGAGTGTGGCACATGCACAATTACTAGTCATTTCTCCTATTTATTTAAAAAGAACGTAAGGTTCTGACGTTCACTTCGTTCTTCGTCCATCATTTTTCATTCTCTCTTGTCTTTTATTGACTTATTATCTCTCCATTGTACAAAGAACGTAAGGTTCTGTCGTCCACCTCGTCCTCCATCCAACATTTTTCATCCTCTCTCGTGTTTTATCGACTTACCAAATAAAAATTATATTTTGTATGACAAGACAATAAGTTCTTACCAAATAAACGATTATCAAATAAAATACTAAAATTTATTTAGGTATGCAAATCACGGGCATGATTTGATAAAAATATATATGAAAGGAAGGTAATCATGAGCTAACATATTATGAAATATTTACCTCCGTTGCAATGCATAGACAATTATCCGCTGTACTAACTATAAATTTTCGGGATTCCTCCTCCTGTTAAAAAAAGCATAACCGCCGTCCCCTCGCGCCTCGTCTTATCTGCGACAGAACTGAGGTTCGGGACTTCGGGGGCACGCGTTGCGGGCTTTCACGCGACGGACATACAAGAGAGGTGCCGACGGCGGGACCATGGAGCGGCAGGCGGAGCAGCGTCTCCCGGAAGCACAGATCGACGGTAAGCCGACGGCTGGATCCAGAGAAGAACCCACGCCCCTTCCTCAGCCGTTGGGAGCTCTGGGATGGAACCATCGAAAATTAGGAATATTCTGAGTCCAAGTTTTCTTCTTCTTTCTCTTCTTATCTTACTGTACGAGTTGTTTTTCCATGTCAGGAGTGTATTGCTGGAACATGCTTGATATGTGTTTGTGCTATTGCCTGTACCAACCATAACTATTTTTTGTTACAGAAGATGGATCGGCCGCTTCACTGGCTATAGGAAAGGGATCAATCTGCCAACAAGAGGATAATTCTAGTGATGGCACGAGAGGGAAACATTCAGGGCCAGAGCTTCCACAGGTACGGCATCAGACGCGAGTCATGATAGACCTCTACTGCACAGATTGGATGATACTATATGCTAGCTACCTAAATAAGAAACGATTGTTTTAGCACTGGAATTTCCTAGTACATTGCTGCTTGTGTTGTGTTACAACTATCTCAGTTCCCAGATTAAACTCCCCGGCAGACATCTACCCATTGTTATCACATTAATAAGTAGTTTTGAGGCAGGCGATTGTCAATTACCGTGGGTCGACTTCTTTTGCAAGAATGCATGCATGTTCATAAAGCTTCGCATATTTTTCAGACCTCTTCATAAGAAAGCCCCTGAGCTATTACAAGGGTAGATTTCTAGGTTGGCCATCAGACCTTACAACATTCAGTAAGTTAAATTTTTATCAGTACACTAACTATGACCTTTGCCTCAGTAAGTAACTGCAGCCGACAACTTGACATCATAATTCCCTTCCATATCCTTCTATGTGTATTGGAAATTTGTAATGCTTGACAATAGATATAGCATAGGACTGTCACCACATCTATATAGTCCAGAGTTATTTGAGTGTCTTCTAAAGTTTCGATTCTTCTCCCATTCTTTTGCATGCAGGACATTTGGTATCATATACATTCCCTAATGACGCTGCGGGATGCTGCTCGTGCTGCCTGTTTGTCTCATGCCTTTCTACGTTCCTGGAGATGCCATCCCAATCTCATATTTGATCAGGGAACACTATTCCGGTTGAGACATGTCCTCGCCAGCACAGTTAATCACATTTTTGAAAATCACTCGGGCATTGGTGCGAAGACACTCGAACTAGATTTCTCCTGTTACCACGAGCCCAAGGCCTATTCTTATATCCATAGGTGGCTTCGCCTAGCTGTTACACCAGGCACTGAAAAACTTACCCTTGTGTCTGCGAGTAAGGTAGCATTCAACTTCCCATGCTCAGTTTTATCTGATGGGAACGGAAGCTCGATCCGGCATCTTCACCTTGTTGACTGTGGCTTCCATCCTACAGTCAGTCTTGTTCGCACGAGGAGCCTGACAGTGTTGCATCTCGATCGTGTGCGAACTACGGGGGATGAGTTAGGGTACCTTTTTCTCGGCTGTGTTGCTCTGGAGCAGTTGAAACTCAGGAGATGCTCCACGATAACTTGCTTGAAGATACCTTTCGAGATGCAGCGGCTCAGCTACCTGCAGGTGTCGGTATGCCACAAACTGCGAACGATAAAGAACGAAGCTCCAAATATTTGTAGTTTTGACTTTTTAGGTGACCGTATAGAGATCTCACTTGGAGATTCACCGCGGCTGAAGAACCTAGATGTGCTGTGTAACAACGTCCTCCGTTATGCACTTGAAGAGTTTCCATCCAGTGCGCCGAATCTTGAAACTCTTAGCATATTTACACGTCACGAGGTACATTCTAAAACCTTTTGTGATTATTCAGTAGCATTGTTCATACTTCATAGACAGCAGTGGTACCTTGAAATGTTAATTAGCATGTGCCACCTTTATGCAGGTAGCCAATACAGCAACGGCGTTCGCGCCTAGCAAGTTTCTCCACCTGAAGTACTTGAGTATTTCTATTGCAGTACCCTACGATTATTTGTCTCTGGTTTATTTTCTTGATGCTGCTCCGTCCTTGGAGACGTTCAAACTGAACGTAAGTCACCATTGATCCTGCAA
This sequence comes from Elymus sibiricus, assembly GCA_039707655.1. Lineage (NCBI taxonomy): Eukaryota > Viridiplantae > Streptophyta > Magnoliopsida > Poales > Poaceae > Elymus > Elymus sibiricus. Next base: position 347,765,177 of record CM077671.1, read on the forward strand.
ATATGCTGCAAATATTTTTGAATGCACGCATGCCTATCCTGCAAATATGAAAAAAGTCTTCAATTCTAGCATTTAAACATTTTTTTAATCTTCAGGTACTGATAGGGCTACGACCCGCCGATGAACTGCTTTTGGAAGACCCCTCACAGCTCCGGCGGATGCCAAGATACCGCCATGACAAGCTCCAGAGTGTGAAGATCTCTAGGTTCTGCTCTTCAAAGAGCATGGTTGAGCTGACGTCCCATATTCTTGAAAACTCGGTATCACTGGAGTGCCTTACATTGGACACCACGGATTTTAGTTTCAGGTGTTCTGGCGACAGATCTACCAGATGCTCCGGCTTGGCTAGACCCTGGGAAGCCGATAAAGCAGTCCCGGTAATCGAAAAATACATCAAGGGGAAAGTTCCATCCACAGTCAAGCTAGATGTTCTGGAGCCCTGCAGCCGGTGTCATGTCGTTCGCTAGATGGCGCCGGATGGATCAGAGCTTAGTAGTCTCTTTGCCCACATAAACGTGGAGGAAAGACAGCGTTCAGTTGAAACACATCTTGAGAGCGACAGATAGACACAACGGCGCTGTTGCTTTTAAATTTGTTTTGATCGAAACATTTTTATATTTAGTGGAAATAAATTGGAAGCAACTTTATCCGTTACAATGTGTTTTCCTTTTTCTAATAGATGCAAAGACCGTTGAATATACGAGCAATTTCCCCGCAAAAAAGAATATATGAGCTTTTTTATGAGATTTAATAAAAAAAAACAGTAGATAAAACATGATGATCATAATAGAGATGATAATTGAACCAAGTAAGAAAAATAATTAAACTAGTCATGGTAATCATAGAAAACAAATTCTTGATGTGCTGAAAACAAGTCAACCTTTTTCATTGGACACTAATTTATGATAATTGAAAGCAAATTTGGAAGTAGTTTATCTAGCCAACTACCATTTTCTGCCTACACAAAACATTTATAAAGTACAAAAAAGAAAGGGTTATGAGAGGTTTCATGAGATACTATTACATTTATGCATTGTAATTGGACCTAGGTCGGTTATACCTGGCAATGGTTTTATATCGTTACCTTGTTGAAGGCATTACTCGGATATGCTCAGACTGGTTCTTTAAGGGTGAAAATCCAGATTTTGGCCTTGGGTGGTTGGATCCGGTGATGTTGGCGCTTAAGCGTCGATCCCTTCCTAAAGGCGTTGATGTTGAAGATGGTTGGTGCAGATATGATCATTGTTGTAGTTTGTCGATTTCAGATCTGATCGTTGGGCTTTTTTTCTTCACCTACACACATGTTTGGTCTTACATGACTTTGCTACCTGCTCTCGCTGTATGCGTGTGTTGGTGTTGGTTATGTGCATCCTAACAATATGCCGGCGACGGTCATGGCGACAGCTTGAGCTCGGCTCAGATCTGGCGGACGACAACGACAGTGGTTGGCGGCACGGGCCGTGGGCGGCGTGGTCTGGTGGTGGCTGCTGCTCCTCGGGTGGCAGTGGCGGGCGGCGGTGGTGTGCGGAGCTGGTGCTCCGGGTGGCGGCGTGCCGGCTGGATATGGCTTTCGGCAGGCGGCACGGGGACGTGGCGATGGCCCAGCAGTTGCGTGGTGGTGGGCGGCGCGCCGCTGCTGCTGTAGGGCAACTCGGGGATGCCCCCCTCGGGGTCCCGGTGTGGGTTTGGGCTGTCACGGCGTGGTGGTGGCCCATGGCGGTGGTCTGGGTCGTCTCAAGGCGGCGGCTGGATATCTCCGGCGTCGGCCCGTTGATGAGCGGCTCGTATCGGCCTTCGATCCCTCTCGTCGTTGTCCAAGCGCTTTCTTCGTCAAAGGGCTGGCCCCCTCCCAGCTGCGGTCCATCGCTCGTCTCGCGCCCGGTGCCGTGGGACCGAACTCGTCCCGCGCCCGGCAGCAGGACCGAGCTCATCTCGCGCCCGGTGCCGTGGGACCGAACTCGTCCCGCGCCCGGTGCTGCAGGACGGGTCGATGGAGGCCAGTTTTGGCCGGCCTATTGGGTCTCGGCGCTGGGGGCCGCCCAGGGGTGCGAAAGGCGGGGCCTTTCCACTCGTCTCTTTGGTTGGAGTAGCGGCGGGCCGCGAGTGAGGAGGTGATAAGGTCTTGGATGCCGGGGCGGCGGCCCTGGTGGTGGTAGCTCGGTGCTCATGGGCAGAGCCCGTGGCTTGGTGCTGCCTGGTGGCCATGGCAGTGTGGGCGGCATGGTAGGCAGGGTGTGGCGTTCAGTGACGATGAGTGTTGGCCGAGGTGAAAACCAGCTCTATCTTCGGACGGACCGACGGCGGCGAAGCTCGTTCCCTACTTGAAGGCGTCGTCGCGGACCTTATTGCCAGTTGTGTTGCTCCAGGGGAAACTCTGACCCTCGGGTCGGGCGGTGGCGGCGGTCTGGTGTCGTTTCCTTCCTGAAGGCGCCACTTTGGAGCCCACGGTTCGTCGTATGCGGCTTCATCTCTTCGCGGTGGCGTGTTCACGGCTGATGACTCCGATTGCTCTTGTAGTGTTTGGGGTGTTGTTGCTGCGCTCAGCGCCTATGTATCCGGCCTTGGGTGTGTACGTGTGTTGTGATGACGTGGGTCTGTACCGGGTTGTTGAGGATCGTTGCTTTATATATATACTAGTAAGTGTGCTCATAACCTATAATAAAAACATTATGTATTTTGATGCTTATTTCTCTTTCAGTTTTTATTACTAAACCATTTAAATGTGTCTCATGCTCAACGATATGAGCATTTTTACCCGATCCAAAATAATGACACCATAATATAATTAGTATTATGCTACAATGCAAAATATACGTAGTCGGGAGTGTCGGACAAAATATCTCCGTGTGAAGTACTCATGAAATTTAACATCTAGAGACCACGAGATGACCTGCATGATTACAAAATTTTGATACGTTCAATGACAAATATAAGTATTAATAGTTTTATAAAACTATTATCCTTTAATTCTTTTTATAAAACGATCAAAATGATCATAACTGAACATTTATTTAAACCGGTGTGACAAAATGGCTAGTGATAGTATTAGAAAAAAAAAATTAGGAAAGAACTGGACACGTCCAATGCTCCCTGCCTCGTGCCTCACTATTACACTTCACACATCATCAAACCTTATCCCTTCCACTGTCTCCCCACCGCTCCCAGAAAAGCAAGAAAAAAAAAACGCTAGCAAAAGGCCGGCGCAGAGCGCCACCACTCACGACACAACACAACAGCCAAGCCGCTGCCGTCCTCGGTGCTCCCGACGGTCGGCGAAGAAGTCCCTGGGCGTGCTGCTGCTGCCCGGAGGAACGCCTACCTGTAGCAAGAGCTAGACCTTCACTTCCGCTTCTGGGACACCCCTCCCGACGGACGCGCCGAGTTCCTCCGCGCCAACGCCTCCGTCATCGGCAACGCCGATGCCGCATCGATGCGCCGCCGTCCTTCTCTGTGGGGACCGACCCGCATCGACCTCCCCAAGTGCCGGGCGCGCAGGATCCGATCGCCGGCCTCGCCATCTACGTGCCAAGGAAGACCCCGCAGGCTGCCGCTACGTGCGCGCCGGCTTGTGGAAGGCCAAGGGGGACTACCCAGTCACCACGCAGGTTGGTTTCCGATGCTTGCCCGTTGACTTCCGTTCATATTTTTCTATCCAGTGTTCTTTACTGATTTCTTAATTTAAATGCAAAATAAATATATCTTAATCGATAATTTTAGTAGTGGATAGATGGTCGATGGCAAGTTATTACTCACTGGTGAGACATCACCCCTCGAGATGGCAAGGCTTTGATTGGACATACACATACCTCTTTGTAGCCCAAGTCGTTAGGGTCAAGCTGTTCCATGATGGCTGATGCACTAAGGGCAATAATCTGCGAAAGCGTGTCATCATTTGCTTAATTAATATGGAGTATATGCTTCACATTTACACACTAAGACTATATTTTCAGTTTGGGATCTTGTGGCTGACCTCCTTAACCTCCTCGGATGTGATTCTTCCATCAGCATTTTTGTAAACCCTGAACAAAGAGGTTGTAAGTGCACGTATATATCAAGAATGAAGGAAATCATGACAAAACATTTAGCAAAAGTGAACTACTAACATGTTGATGGATGTTTGAAGAAGGTCGTCGAAACCCTGGTCACTGAGTTGCACCCAGAACTCTTTCAGATCCGCATTGGTCAGTACTTCCTTGACTATCCCTCTCTTCCTCGCTAGTGAATCGAACATCTGCACCGCAAACTCGTCGGACCCTTCCATCCCTGCACACACAGTCAAAAGTAATCACTACTTGAACTATACTACAAATTATATCCAAGGAATACTCACTGAAACTGTTCAAGTTACCTACCAATGCATTTTCCAAATCTGGAACAGAGCAGGACACCATCAACCTGTAGGTGATTGAACGATTTCTCCACCGCGGCCCAGTTGTCAGCGCCAACTTTGGCATTCACAAACTACAAGCCCTTGAGTGCCACACTGCCACTGCAGCGGTACTCTTGCTTTAGTCGTATCTCTTCCTCGCGGCAGCCACCGCTGCCTCAGCAGGCACTGGTCTGACACCTTGGACCGACACTGAATCGCGTTGTACATTGAGCGTGATCTCGACAATCTCGTCTTTGTCTCTGAACCAGGTGGTCTTTGTGTCCCTGTTGCTTCTTGAACATTTTAGGCTTCCATTGTTTGTGTTTGGGATTAGTGTTGCAGTGTCAGAATCAGTGGCTCGCTCCATGTCCTTCTTTTACCTAATACCAGGACAACTTCTCTTCCCTGCTCAAATGAGAAGTTGGTCACTAACTGTCTTTTTCAGCGAATCAAAACTTGCAGCAGATGTGTCTTCACAAATAGAAAGGTAAACCAAAAATAGAAGTTACAATAGTACTTGTAATAACTTAAGAAACTGGAATAGAAACCAAAAGAAAAGAGATCCCACTTTCTATTTTCCAGGTGCAGGGATCTAGCTAACTCAATCAACGACTCATCTCTTCATGGGGGGAGTGAAGCGGCATCATCCACTGGAGTAAACAGAAATTGAACTGAACCCCAAGTGGAGAAACAAACATATACACTAACTAACCATCAAGCACAGAAGAAAGAAAGAAACTCTCTTTTTTAACTCGAAGAGGAAAAGAGCAAAGGTTATACCTTAAACCCGAGAGATATTTCGAGCACTGATTGGAACCGGGAGCATCTCTCACCAAAAGAAGAACAAGAGAAAAGAGAAACCTTAATAAATACTCAATAATCCTACACCTACATTAGGTGGTTACGTAATCTTACTTAAACTTCAATAATCTAATCGGCCTCCCCCCCTGAATTTCGCGGGGTATGGCCCCAGCCATTTTTTCTTCCAATCTAATCACGCCAAGTCAGCTATCATGCAAGTTTACCTAGAATATGTACGTAGGTGTAGCAAAGCCCATAAATACTCCCCCTGTCTCCAAATATAAGACATTTTTTGGCCCTTTTGAGACAGAGGGAGTACAAACCAAGGTGTTTGGGATCTAAATGCACGAGGGCAAGCATCTGACTCGCTGGCCTTGCAACAAATGACACAGGGGAAATTGGTTAGTGTATCGTTGCACTTCAGCTATATGAAACTTAAGGAATAAAAACCATAATATTCATATTTTTTCTCTTTGAATCAGATCTAGAGGTATTATCAAAGAAACTTCAAAGAGAACAGAAACAACAGTAAAAAGCTGTCGGCAACTCCAACAGAAGATGATGGTGACTGAGAGTTAGCGTCCGGAGATTTAGAACTGTGTCATTAGGAACAGATATACCAAATCTGTTGAACAAATGTGCTTCACGAATGCTATGAAGTGAAAAAATAAGCATAATAGCATACCAAATGTACCTTGTTAAGTATAAATGCTCTGAGTTATATTAGGAGGTGTACCCATCTGTCTGCAGTCTGCTCTTAATACATTCTTCTCTTTTCCATGCTGTAACATTTAGATCATTCCACTTATCAGATTTTAATTCCATGTGCTTGGATGCATATTTGAATAAATCCTCCAGTCCTTCTAGCTGTTGCACCAACGATTGCTAGTGCAGGCATAATCTGTCACGATGGCCTTGATACCATTTAAAAATAATGAACTGGTAGGCATCATTTATGTGCAACCAATCTGCTTATTTTGCTCACGGGTTTGACGTTGTCGCTTTAATATGTCCTCTCTATTTTGTGCATACCGCTCCCTTACCATCTGTTTCTTAATCTCATTACGGTCTGCATGTTTGAAGAACAGATCATAGATCATTATATAGCAGTGCATCTGGGCCATATATTATGAAGTTGGTCATCATTACCTTGTGATACAGCCAGCTGGGTGTGTGCCCATTTGATCTCGGCTGCGGCAATTTTCTTCTGTTTATAGACCTTACACCGTCTCTTATTAATCTTATACCTATTTTGTGCATACTGCTATGCATCCCTCTGCCTTTTTACTTCTTTAGGGTCTGCAATCAATGACACAATTCAGCATTTGAGCAACAAAACTGAAATCGAGTGCTTGGGTACTGATCATCACCCAAGGATTTTGGGTGTTGCTTATATCCTGGAACAGGGTGCGCGTCCCGTTGGGTTGGTCGGGCCATACGCCGTCCTTTAACCCTGTGAATGTCAAGAATGTTATCATACAACTGTACCTGAAGGATGTAGTAGTTTGTAATACCATTCATCTAGGTCTCTTTCTGGGTGTGTCTATTTGTGTTCATATTATTTGTAACTAAGCGTTGGACGATCCATATGCAGATTGGGAAGGCTTTTAGGTGAGGTCAGTTTTATACGAAGAGCATGTACCTGTGTTGGCAAAGAGCTCGTCAGCGCGGCCGTGGACGGGCGCCTCGGCGGCTGCACCTGTGTTGGCGAAGAGCTCGTCGTCGTGGCCGTCGTCGGCTGACTCGGCGGTTGCACCTGTGTTGGCGAAGAGCTCGTCGTCGTGTCCGTCGTCGGGTGACTCGGTGGTTGCACCTGTGGTGGCGAAGAGCTCGTCGTCGTCGGGTGACTCGGCAGCTGCACCTGTGTTGGCGAAGAGCTCGCCGTCGCGGCCGTCGTCGGGCGCCTCGGCGTCTGCACATGTGGTGGCGAAGAGCTCGTCGTCGTCGGGTGACTCGGCGGCTGCACCTGTGTTGGCGAAGAGCTCGCCGTCGCGGCCGTCGTCGGGCGCCTCGGCGTCTGCACATGTGGTGGCGAAGAGCTCGTGGCCGTGGACGGGCGCCTCGGCGGCTGCACATGTGGTGGCGAAGAGCTCGTCGTCGTCGGGTGACTCGGCGGCTGCACCTGTGTTGGCGAAGAGCTCGTCGTCGTGGCCGTGGACGGGCGCCTCGGCGGCTGCACCTGTGTTGGCGAAGAGCTCGCCGTCGCGGCCGTCGTCGGGTGCCTCGGCGTCTGCGCAGGGCAGCGATGGCGCACGTCAAGCTGGACGCCTGGATTGATTCCCCCTAATTTAGCAGATTTGTTTCCGTATAGTTGAGCAATTCCATGCGAAGTGGACGTGCCGTTTCCTTGTGCGGGCGTAGGATCTGTGCTAAACGTGGAGACGGCAGAGTTTTCGTCCGCCAGGAAAAAAACGCTAAACGCACTTGGGACGTGGGTTTGTGTAATCTCGACGGTTAGATCAAATTAAGTTATCTGATCGTCTGGCTGTAATTTCTCTGTGTTGTTTTGTGTAGCTTAGGCTGGGTGGACGTTGGGATGAATATGTTTGCTTGTTTATTAGCAGTAGAGATAGAGATAGAGATAAAACGGGGCGAAAACCTTTTTCATTGAACTCCACTACCACGTAGTGCCTCTTTAGAGTAGAGATTTGACCGGCGAGCTGCAAAAGCTGAAGATTAGCTAATTCTCCCTTTCATTAGGGCAGGGGCGCCACATATGGCTGGTCCATTCCATGACCCAGGTTGTATCCCATAAACTGTAATAAATAAGAAAAAGAGAAAACAAAAACAGGGAACCGGCCAAAAACTTCTCATCGGACGGAGGGTGGTTGGCTGGTCCGACCGACGGGGCAAAGAAACCAGAACTCTGTTTCTCCCTCCCAGAAAATTAGAACCGCCTCGCTCTCCCTCTCGTAAGACTAGACTAGCCCGGCGGCCGGCGGTTCGTTTTCTTTCGCTCACGCCGCCGTGTGTACTCAGATACAGATTCCGATTTCGTATTGGAGCGGGATCTCCGTCTCCTCCCCTGCAGCGTCCGCCTTGTTGCTGGGTTCATGCCAGTAATAAACATACAAGAGCGAGAGGGCGACGGGGAGAGGAGATACAGCAGAGGCCGGCGTCTTCCGGTGCCCTTGTCTGATTTCTCATATCAGCTGTGCCACGGGGCAGATGGATCTCATGCATCGAGAGCAGTGCCTTGGCCAAATCCAGATCCGCGGTAAGCTGACTCTTATCTTTTTTTTTTCGAGAAAAGAAAACGCAAAAGCCTTGTGTTTCGATCCATTGAAGAAGAAGAAGAAGAAGAAGAAGAAGAAGAAGAAGAAGAAGAGATCCCACATATGAGCACATCCGCTGTCACAACACCAAGTCCGTAGCACCGCCGGAAGAAAGAAACACCGGCCGTAGCAGCAGTCGCGCAATGCCTGACTTCCAGTCCAGACCGTGTCAAGGAGCCTAGATAGGCTGAGTTGGTGCGTTTTCAGATTGATACTACTAGAACGGATAGCGTGTGCTTCTCTGCACATGTTTTCGTCCTCAATTCTAATGCATCCTCCCTCGTATGTTGTTTAACTACGTAATTCATTAAGAAAATAACCCTGGGTGGTGTCATGTATGGAAGAATGAAAGGTTTGGATAAACGTCAGATGCTAACTTTGTTAAAACGTGTTAGTCAATCACAAACTGAATAATCATTTGTACAACCTTTGACAGCGGCTAATTACCAGATGAGGGAAAGGTAGCCGACCTTGATGATGGCAGTGGAGCACCAACACCTGCTGCACGTCCTTCTTCATTGAGCACAGCAGCACCACTTTCGCCTCCTCCTCCTTGCTGCTCCGCTCAATCACCTCCATGCCATCACATTCGCCTCCTGAGTTGCCTCGCTGAGATGTTGTCTCGGACTGTTGGACAGAACGGCTCGGCCCTGCCCGCTCCCGCGAGGGGGGTATCTCCTGGAACGCGGCGCTGGTGCGGGGCGCAGCGGCAGCAAGGCGGACGGCCGTGCCGGCGGCGTGGGCGGGTGCTGGGTCTGCGGCGGCTGCACGGCTTGGCTGGGCATGGGCGGGGTGGATGCGCCGGCCCGGCTGGTGGAGTGCATCGGCTGCGCTGGTGGTGGTCCCGGTTGTTCCTCTGCGGTGGTGGTGGTCGGCCGGGGGACGAGCTGGGCAGGGTGGGGCTCGTTGTGGCGTTGCCTTGCTCTGGCTCGTCCGGATCTTGGTGGTGGCACCGGCCAACGGCGTGGCCTCGGTGGCTTGAGCAGCGGTGGCGGCTGCTTGTTGGTGGGGTGCGGCCGGTGGTGGCATCTTCTCTTCTCCTAGCTCCGAGCCGGTGATGGTTGGGACCTAGGGTCCGTGCTCGGGCGGGCCAGATCTGGGCCCGAGGCGGATCGGAGCTTCCGCTCCGGGTAGGTGAGGATGAGCTTGGTCCGGGTGCTGGTCGGTGGCGGCGTCTCCCGGGTTCTCCGCTTGGCGATGGGGCGGCGCGGCTGTTGCGGTTTGACGGCGGTGCGATCCTGGTCGTGGACGTCTTTGGCAAGCGGCGTGGATCTGGTTCGTGGTGGTGGACGACGGCTGGCGCATGGTTACGAGGGGCTGACTCGGTCCGCGTTGGTTTCCTTCGCGTTGTGCTTCTCGTGTCTGATGCTTGTCCACGGCGTCGGTCCGAGCTGGGCTCTTCGGGTGTTGCCGTGTCGTCGGACGGATCAACTCAGGAGACCATGGGCATAGCGTCGTTCGAGCTTGCTTGGCGGTGGCCGTCGGCAGCCACTGGGTTGCATCCCCACGGTCCACCGGGACCGACAGAGGAGGCAGGTGTGGGCGCCTCCTACCGTGGAGGTGCTAACCCAGACCCGGTGACTGATGCTAGGAGTGAAAGGAGGTCCTTTTTACTCCTACTACCGTGGTGGGGGTCGTGATGTGGATGACCGGTGGTGTCTGGGGCCATGGATGCCGGGACAGTGGTCTCGGATGGCGGGCTTCACGGCTGGCTTTCCGGCAGGCCCCGTGGTGGCGGTGGTGACTCTACTTCTTGGTCATGTGGGCGGCAAGGGGTGGAGTGGTGGGAGGCTCGGGGCTGCTCTGGCAGTGCCCAGATCTGGTGTGGACGGGCTGGCCCTCGTAGAGGTGGTGATCGGCACTCCTCCTGGTGGCATTGGCGATCGCCCGAGTGAAAGCTTCGCGTTATTTGGCGCCGGCGTCGGCGGCGCCTGTGGGTGCCGTTTGCTTCTTGGAGTCGTCGTCGAGGGTCTCGTTATGCCAGGGCTCCGGGTGAAAACCTATGTCTGTTTGCTTGGACTCGGCAACGGCGACGCTGCGCGCCGTCACCCTCTTGGGGGCGTTGTCGTGGAGCTTAGGAGTTGTCTGTCGGATCTCGGCGAGGTGTTAGCTTGTTCTAGGTTATTGATGTATCTTTTGATCTGCTTTGTAAGAGGGCCTCCTCACCACACTGTATCGTTCGGCCGTGTACTTTGTTTTGCTGCTTTATCTATAAAGCGGGGCGAAAGCCTGTTTCGAGAGAGAGTTGCCTCGCTATACCACACGCCACCCCCAGCCGCATGACGGTGAGCAGAGAAACTTCGCGGAGAGTGCTGGGGCCATGGCTCTGCAGGAGGGGGGAAGTCAGAGAGCCGCGGGGGATGAACATTGCGGAGGAAGAGAGGAGAGAAATGCCTGCTGGTCGGAAGCTTGACCTCCAGGGAGGCCCGATCCGGCAGCAAACTTACAAGCACCGTGCATTCGAATCAGAGAGGGATATGTTGCCTGGGTATGGAGAGTGGGAGGTAGGCGACTAGAGGGCAGCTGGTTTGGAAGGCAGTCGGTGGCGGCGGTGGGGAAAATACAACGCAAGATGTGAGTAGTTATTTTTTCAGCCAGACGTGTTGTTGCTTCAGTCAGGAGATGGTGCACTGACAGTGGGACCCAAATAACGAGGCCACGGGGAGCAGCTCGGCACGAGTGAAATAGCGCAACAATGTAACACAGAGCACCCAGAGTGCAGGTGTTCAGGGGGCCTTACTCTCCGGAGGAGATAAGCCTGAGCAAAAAGCTTAGCTTTTTATGGCGTTTCCAAGTCACATCTTTTTGTGTCCCAAATTGCATTTGTTCTCAGAAAAGGATGTGTTATTGATTTGGTATTTAGGGTGACTGTCCAATAGAGGAACACACACCAATATTGCCTTCACTTACCGTAGCCATTTTCCGTTGCAGATGGATCTTTGGCTATAAGAAAGGGGTCACCTTGCCAACAAGATGATGATTCTCTCGATAGCAGAAGAAGGGGCTGTTCAGGGACGGTGCTTCCAGAGGTAGTACACCCATGAATTTGAATGGTAGACCTATATACTTGCTGCAAAAATTGATTGACAGCCTATGCTAGCTAAATGAGATTTTATTTATTTATTTTGCGCCGCAATCTCCTGTAGTCCTGTTGCATTACTAGTTCTGTTTTATCCCAACTGTTCCAGATTTCGAGTCTTGTTAAGGAGCAGAAAACTTGTCTGTGTACTCTTGTAATCGCTGTTCTTTTACCTGGTTTTGTTCTTTTTATGAAATTTTCTGATCTTATTACCAAAGTACAATCTTACATTGTAGCCACCAAAACTTTTGGATTCTATTACATGGGCTGTATAGCAAGCTATGTTAGATGTACTATTTACCTTTGCAAAATCTGTATGTTTTGATCTGCTTCTTTGTTACATTGTCCTCTTATAGCCGAATATCCATTTCTGAGCCCAGACTCATCTGCACCTGATCAAGAAAAAAATCACAAAAAAAATACAATATTCTGCAATAAAACGTCTTCCATGCATCTTGATTTACAAATTACACAAGTGCATATTAACCGATATTGTTGATTCGTAACAGGGGAGGACTTTATGCAGTGCTCAGTTTACTATAATGTTACTCCATATGCTTCTATTGGCTCCACCTACCTTCGCGCCTATGAAGATTGACATTTGATTTAACAATTCTATGTTTTAAGTCTTCTCCCGTTCCATGCAGGACATTTTGTACCATATACATTCCCTAATGACACTGCGAGATGCTGCACGTGCTGCTTGCGTGTCTCATTCCTTTAAAAGTTCCTGGAGATGCTATCCCAACCTCATATTTGATAGTAAAATACTAAGACCGTCGCAGCATGATAGGGATTTCACTGGCAGAGTTGATCACATTTTGAGAAACCACTCGGGCCTTGGTGTGAAGACATTTGAGCTTCATTTATCCTCTTACTCCTATCCCAAGGCCTTTAAATATCTCCATAGGTGGCTTCAAATAGCAGTTACACCATGCGTTGAAAAACTTACCCTTATGATGCCGTGTGAGGCAGCATTCAACTTCCCATGCCCAGTTCTATCTGATGGGAATGGAAGCTCGATCTGGTATCTTCATATTGTTGACTGTGCTTTCCATCCTACAGTCAGCCTTGGTTGCTTGAGAAGCCTGACAGTGCTGCATCTCGTTTCTGTGCAAATTACGGGGGACGAGTTAGGGGGCCTCCTTTCCGGCTCCGTTGCTTTGGAGCGGTTGACACTCAGGAGATGCCCTGAGATAACTTACTTGAAGATACCTTTCCAGCTGCAGCGGCTCGGCTACCTTCAGGTGTTACAATGCAATAGACTGCGGACGATAAAGATCAAAGCTCCAAATATTTGTAGTTTTCACTTTACTGCATTTGACCAAGTAGAGTTCTTGCTTGGAGAATCATTGCGATTGAAGAACCTAGAGATGCACTGTTGCCGCCGCCTCTGTTATGCACTTGAAGATCTACCATCAGTTGCACCGAATCTTGAAACCTTTAGCATATATTCACGTCGTGAGGTATATTCTAAAACTTTTTGTGACTTATTTCTAGGAAGGATGGTTTTTGTGACTATTGAGTAGCATTATGAATAAAACAGCAGCGGTACCTTAAATATTAATTAAGAGTAACGTGCATGGGAGGTTCTAGCTCTTTTTTTTTTTTGAATGTTTCAAGTTAGTCCTTGTTCTTTAAATCGGCATATCTAGGTTTTAAAAGTTTATTTAAGTCGTTCACTGCAGGTCTTTCTTTACGGTAATGAAGGAATAAATGACATTTCGAACGATTTTTATGACATTTTTAGTTGTTTGTGGGATGACAGTTTCTTCAGAGCGGCATGACATTTTGTGATCCCAGAAATGCCATGTCGCTTTGAAGAAACTGCCACCCCACACACAACTAAAAATGCCATAAAAATCATTCGAAATGCCACCGGTTCCTGGCGAACGTTCACCAGATATGAGGGTCCTTCTTTTAAGCCCGTTCACCGCAGGTCCTATGTAGCCTTGACTTGTCTGAATTGCAGGCGAGGCAGGTTGACCACCACCACATAGACAATATTTTGCACAAAACCCCCCAAAAGGCCTCTCTTCTAGTATGTAGCCTTGACTCGTCTGAACCTAGAGATGCTCTGTTTTTGTCTCCATCCTCTTTCCATTTCATTCGAGGAGATGGTGCAGTTTTGTACCATACAAGTGTTTATGTGCATTTTACTTATTAACTAACAAAGTTGCATCCTTATGTAGGTAATAAATACGGCAATGGCGTCGGCGCCTGTCAAGTTCCTCCACTTGAAGCACTTGAGTATTAGTATTTATGGGGCCTACGATTATTTTTCCTTGGTTTCTTTCCTTGATGCCGCTCCCTGCTTGGAAACATTCGTACTGAATGTAAGCCACTGTTCATCCTGTAAATATGCTCTCATCCTGCAAATATAACAGTTCTCTATGACTGAATGATTAACTCAAGTATTTAACCTTCTTTTTAATCTTCAGGTACTGATAGAGCCAGAATGCATCAGTGAATTGCTTTTTGAAGGTCCATCACATCTAAGGCAGATGCCAGGATACCGTCATGACAAGCTCCAGAGTGTGAAGATCTCTAGGTTCTACTCTTCAAAGAGCTTGGTTGAGCTGACATCCTATATTCTTGAAAATTCAGCGTCGCTGGAGAGCCTTACGTTAGACACCACCGATGGTGTGTTGAGGTGTTCTAACGGCAGACCTGTCAAATGCTTTTGCTTGGGTAGTCCCATGGAAGCCCATAGAGCAGTCTTGGTTATTGGAAAATACATTGAAGGAAAAGTTCCCTCTACAGTTAAGCTGAATGTCGTGAAGCCTTGCAGCCGATGTCATGCCGTTTAAATCTAGAGCATTTTGGCCAGTTTGATGATAGCCAACTTTGATTTTTTCTTTTCTTTTTGGATGATTGCCAATATTTTGGCTTTCCGATGCCTCTTAGCAACTCCAACTCTTGTTCATTTTGCCTGCCTTCACTGATGCCTCTCTTAGCAACTCTAGTTCACTTTGCCTGCCTTGTGTCAGAGGCATTGGAAAGCCAAAAATATCGGCAATTTAACTGTCGGCATAGATAGGTTAAACTGTTGGCATACTTTCTAACCAGAACAAAAAAAAAAGCCAAAAAGGCTAGCAATTTTATGGTTGTCACATTAATTCCAGCACCTATTATACAAAATCATGCGCTGTCAAATGTACTCTCTGTTTTATTATACACACAACTGAAAAACAAATTTCAGTACACCATATATGGGCCCTCGTGATTTCCTAGGAAATTTTCCTATTTGATTCAACCGCTGCACATAATTCATTTTTTCTGATGCGTACGTACAACTAGCGATTAAGCTATGTTATTTCTCATGTTGGGCCTTTGGGCTGGAAAGTTGCGACGTCATTAGCATGATTAATGGTGCTACTACTTGTAACGAAACCTCATGTGGAGGGGGGGTGCTCGCACCCCCCCGTCTCCGCCTCTGTGTACATGTATATATATATTGGCCACTGGCCCTCAGGAAATACAAGTTGCATATTCCTAACAGTATTGACGGATTGTCCTTCATTACCAATACAGTGCACCAATCACTACGAGAGCGACATTGGCAGGACGAGAGTCATTTGTTCGGAACGGTGAAAAACTTGATCTAGCTTAGAAAAACAATGAAGTATACAACAATGATAATCATTAGGGCCGTTTTCTGACTTGTAAATATCAGAGTGCATTTTGCGATATTTGAGTTGGATCTTTATTTTCCGTGTGAACCATTAATTGCCAGCAAGCTCTGAGGTCTGGTTGGTTTCGGTTTTATGAAATTTATGAATTCTGTAACAAATCTGCTGTGTGATGTTTCGTGGATTTTGTTAGGCTCCAGTCTAGTGTACAAAGCTACTTCATCTTTTGGTTTTATATATAAATGCATTAGTCCTGTGTGCTGCTGTGATGTTGCATATTGCGGTTGTGCTGCTGTATACCAGAACCAGAAGTATCGCTGGTGGTGGGTGTAAGCGAACACAGCTTAGGTGAGACCGATTAATCCCCCTAGTGGAATGCTTCCACGTGGGGGTTGGTTGGACTCCAAGATCGCCCAAGACCTATGTGGCATTGAAGAGGTCACCATACCCCTACAAGAGATGGCCATTCAATCTCAAGACACCAAGGCTATCCACGATGCAGTGCAGGATCTCTCTGAGCAGGTTGAAGTGATTCTCAACATATATATCTTCACAAGTTTGTTCAAGCTTCACGTTGAAGGTCAATCACCTCTTTTGCTTCGGTCAGCGATAACCTTGCAAACATAGACCCTCAAGTTGAAGATTGAGCTTATCTGCAAGAACCTTGTCAAGGATTGACACATTAACAAGGCAGCATATGATTACGCAAAGTGTTTATTCAAACAGTATTATCTTTATGAAAAGGCTTCGATGTTTTGAGATTGTTTAAAACCCAACCCATTATATGTTGAGAAGAAATGCTTGCTTTCTTGTTCGTTATGTACTGCATTTGATGTTTTTACATTGTTCAAGTAGCCAAAGCTGCTGAGACATATTTTATTGGCTTTTTGGGTGTCATTTCAGCTGCACTGTTTGAATATGCGTGAAAATTAATGTGTTTATGCCTCTTTCTTTCTTTCTTACATTGACACTGTTATAGGCTATTGTGCAGCACAAATATCTTGCTTGCATCTTGCTGTACCGAAACCAATGTTGTTGACGGCCCACACATATTCAAGTAAGAGTATATATATTTCATCGTGGTTTATCAGCAGAGCACTACCTGGGCTGGGCAACAACTAATCACACTGGGGTGAGAAAATTTCTATATATAGTGCTCAGTTTACTTTAATAGTTCTCCTTGTGCGTCTATACAATTTCAATGTTTTAACTATTCTCACATGCTTGTGCGTACAGGACATCTGGTCCCACATATACTCCCTAATGCTGCTACACGGTGCTGCTTGCGAGTCTCGTGCCTTTCATCGTTCCTGGAGTCGCCTGCAGGTATTTGAATCGTAAAGAATGAAGCCCCATCTATTTCCAGTTTTCAGTTTAGTGGTTACAAACTAAAGACCTTTCTTGCAGATTCACTACAATTAAAAAACCTAGACATTGACTGTTTACGCAGCATCGTCTATTATGCACATGAAAAGCTTCCATCCAGTGCGGTGAAACCTCGAAAGTCTTGCCATATATTCAACTTGTGATGTATACTTAAACTAGTAAACTAGCAATATGAATATGGCAGCACTCATACCTTGGAATATTAATTTACCTGTGTCATCTTTATGCAGAAGGTCAGTACAGCAATGTCACCTAGCAAGTTCTTCCACCTGAAATACCTATTAATTTCACTTTGTTGCAGCTATGATTATTTATCTCTGGTTTCTTTTCTTGAGGCTGCTCCCTCCTTGGAGACGTTCATACCGAGTGCAAGTCTTTATTCATCCCGCAAATATAACCATTCCTATCGTCGAATCATTAACTTCAAGTACTTTACTTCTCATCCTCAGGTAACGATACCGCCGCAGCGCGAGGTTCTAGTCTGCAAAGAGCTTGGTTGAGCTGAATTTTGTGAAGCCTTGCAACCGTTGCTATGTGAGGTACTAGTTTACTGGTTTTATTACCATTGTAATGTCTCGATGATGCCCAAGAAGTAGTTCGTCCTGAGCCTATCGCTGTGTCAATAGTTTATATCACCATCGCAATTTGCTCGACCGTTTAATCTCCATAGGGGTGCAGATCGTACATGCGGGATAGTGTAGCGGATGTACCAGCTTTTTAACCATTGGAAGCAGGTCCCATTGTGACAATGAGATTCAGGATGCGCTACAGGTTTTTAGCGCGGGATTGCAATCACAACAACTGCAGGTCCTTAAAACAACTCATGTTCAGAGCATACTTGTTATAGAACTCACAAGCCCTTCCGATGAAAATTGCATATCAATCAGAATATCAATATTCTATATCCATTTTCAACATGATCTGTTGTTTTGCTTGCTGCAGCTTCTTGAACAGTCTGCATGATTTTGTGCCATCTTTATGCACAAGGTTAATGCAACAACGTCGCCTAGCAAGCTCCTCCGCCTGAAGAACTTGACAAATCCTCGTTGTTCCTCCTATGATTATTTATCTCTGGTTTTTTTTCTTGATGCTCCTCCCTCCTTGGGGAAATTCATGCTGAATGTAAATCCATGTTCATCCTGCAGCTATAACCAGTGGCTATGGCTGAACCATTATTTCAGGTATCTTTACTTGTCCTCAGGTAATGGTACCGCCGCAACGCTCTGAAGATGACTCGGTTTTCGGAGACCCCTCGCTTTTCAGTTTCAGTGAATGCCAGGATGCAGCAAAGATGACTCGGTCGGTTTTTGGAGATCCCTCGCCTGTTCGGCGAACGCCAGTATGCTGCCACGGCAAGCTCCGGAGGGTGGAGATCGCTAGGTTGCCGCAAAGGGCCTGGTTATGTTAGCATGCCATGTTCTCGAGAATGTGACGTCGCTCAAAAGCCTCACATTGGACACTACCAGAGGCCATTACATGTGAAGTGTCAAAGGATCACCGAGATGCTATCCCATGAGTAATCCCATGGAGGCCCATAAAGCGATCTTGGTGATAAGAACATATGTCGAGGCATGTTAGGTACTAGTTTTACATGATTTTATTACCTGTGTGATCTTGGCGGTAAGAACATATATCAAAGTGATCTCTACCATGGAGCTGAATCTTGTGAAGCCTTGCAACCGGTGCTATGTTAGGTGTTAGTTTTACATAATTTTTGTTACCAGTGTGGTGCTTTTAGTCACGCTCGACAGTGTCTAAGGAAGCGCGCCTATTTGTTTTGTTTTGAGTTATCTTCAGCTAAACTTCAAGACATGTCAGAGTTGTTATTGTTTTGACTAAGATGGTACTTGTGCGTATCGAATCAAAATTAAAAAGACAGACGGTTAGGCCGAGAAACCGTTTGAAAAGGTTGGTTGTTGTCTTCGATTAATTTTCATCTCTTGCCACAAAAAAGGGAAAGCAGAAAAGACGTGGAGGGAGTTGCAAGCAACTATGTGCATGGAGCAACCAAAACAACCATGGAAAAAGGCTATTACAAGAAGCAAGGCAACATTTCGACTATCTACAGGGAGGATGGGCATTACGAGGGAGAAACGAAGAAATTTATCATATTAATCATGCACTTCCCTTTAGGTATCTTTGCAAGATTGGCAAAAACGATGTCCAATTAAGGAAGCTTTAGTCTGTTTCTGTTTCTTACATGCAGATAATGTTATTAGCAACATTGATGCCATTACTTGCTGCAATGCCGTGCAGTTTCTGTTTCTGTACACTGCTTTTATGTTTTTCTTCTTTTTGAAGAGAACGCCACACTAAAATCATAAGAGTCATACCGTTCACCACATGCAGCAAAATGAAACTAGGTACATCACCATCCCAAAACGCTACGGAATGAAGACTGTCCTTTTATACAAAACAATTAAAGATATATAAACATATCATGTCCAAAATTTAAGGATTTGGTAAAACAAAAATATAGTACAGCAGTAACATTGTGAGACATGATCAATTCATTTCCGATGCATAATATTCAGGATGGCCCTTGCGTCAGGCAAGAAACAAGTGCCCAAGCCAGAAAACGGAGCTAAAGAGAACAAAATATTGGCTAGATAAAAACCAAGATGAATATTTAACCTTGCCAAAAAGTAAAGCCTACACTGACTTGCTCGAATAAGACTACTGGTTTTACATTGAGGCTTGCCGGAAATCGAGTGACTTGCTCAACGAATAAAATTACTGGTTCTACAATGATGTGACACAGAAAACTTCTCCCTGTCAGCATTGTACAGTTACATGATTTCACTGTGGTGCTGCACCGCGAGGCGGAGGATGCTGTGGTGGTGGCGGTGGAAGGCCAACATTGCCCATCCCTGGCTGCAAGACCAACGACACACTCGAGTGAATACGGCAGCCATAATGCCAGAGCAAAATAACAATATACACACAACGTATCATGGCCTAAGCAGTCAATTTAGAAAAAATCCATTAGCATGCAACGGGAATCTTACTTGGTAAGAACCTAGACCAGGAATGGACGACATTTGTCCTTGTGGAGCCATCTGTCCCTGAGGCCGGTTGTACATGCCACCCATAGGAAAGTTTTGCATGCCAGAAGCACCTGAGGCGCCTTGAATGTTTCCCATTCCGTTCGGGAAGCCGCCCATTGGAGGCATATTGCTGGGAGGGATGGACCCTGGATGCGTCTGATTCAGGCCAATCAAATGTTGTGGCATTTGAGGCATCATCTGGTTTGACGAACCTTGCATTGCCTTTTAAGATTAAAACCAACATATCAACCAATGTTCTAGTAGTTCCAAGGATTCGGCACAAGAAGAACCAGTATAAATGGTATAGAATGTAGTAATTCAGTAAAATGGTATATAATGTAATTTACATTCTAGAGATGTAACAAAGACTTCAAATGTATTTGTGTTTTCTCGAATGCATATCATGGTGGCGTGGCACCCTCCACCTCTACTTTCAATGAAAAGAGTGTTCAATGTTGAAGAAAAAACAGCCATGCAACCGGAATTATTTAAAAACTATCTACGCAAATTTTTCCATGTAACCACCTTGTATGACAGTACAGGCATGTTGTTCTTCACTCGAAACTAAGTGATACAGAAATTCTGAAAAATAATAATAAAAATAAGGTATCGGTGAATAGTACCATTGGGTGTGGCATGGGTGGTAGCGGTGGGTTCACTGGTGATGGCCCTGGCATGGAACCTGGCATCGATGAAAGCTGAGGAAGTGATGACCGAGGTCCTTGTTGATGTTGAAGCATGTGTGCTGGCGGTGGCATATTTGGAGGTGGTGGCCGAAATTGAGAATGTTGTTGCTGAGGCATCTGTTGATAGTGTTGCTGCTGCCCAGTGGGCAGAAGAGATGGATGAGGACCTGGTGGCAACGGAGGCGGGCCAGGTGGAAGGCCAGGTATAGATGGCCTCTGTTCCCCATGATCAGATCCATCAAGATGCATTGCAACACCAATGCCAGGTATTGTACCAGCAAATGGCCCAGGTGTTTGTTCAGGCATCTGGAATCGACCAGCAAAAGCAGAGTGTTGGTCACCATAACCTGATAAATTGACATTTTCAAATTATTGCCCAGATCAAGAAAAGAAAGCCAAACAATACCCGGAGGACCAAAGGCACTGACAAAGTGAGCTGGTAATGTTTATGGAATTCTCTAGCTAACTATTCCGTGCAATCAGAAGGCATGCATTCATTACCCATCGTTTTTTCACAACTCAAACCAAAAACAAAACAAGCTGAGAATGAATCAAAGCAACCTTGGATCTGTCCGCTGTTGAATTTATCACGGGTAAGATCGCCAGGCCTGTTTCTACACCAGAATCTTGTAGCATGATCATTGCCACCACTGAGAGAAAATAACAAGATATCAGTCCAAACAAATGCTATTACAAGGACTAGCATGAAATGGAAGTTTGAATGGTTCAGATACAGATACAGTTAAAAACAATAACCAAACATTACAATCAGCGTGTTTCTATATCCACATATACAACTATAAGTACTCCCTCCGTTCCAAAATAATTGAAGTTATAGGTTTGTCCCTAAGTCAAACTTGTTTTGACCAACTCTACAGAAAAAGTGGCAAGATCTACAACACCAAATACACATGGTACAAAAAGTATTTCATAAAGAATCTCATGAGACTAGTTTGGTGTTCTAGATGTTAATATACTTTTCTATAGATTTGGTCAAACTTAAACAAGTTTAACTTAGGACAAACCCAGAACTTCAATCATCCTAGTACATCAGAAAAATAATAACCCATAAGCACATGATCAGCCACGTACATTAAGATTTAAAATTCAGAAAGTAATAGTTTGTAAATTAAGTACCTGGAAAGTAGATAGCCCACTGGATGCCAGGCAAGGTCCCACACACTATTGTCATGTGCATTATTTATTTCAATTTGTGGGGCTTCATGGCTGCCAAAACAATGTAAAATATGCTCATCAGTTTGAGATATCATTTCTAAACAACACAAAATAGTAACTAGAGATTATCTTTTTGTTAACTGGAATCTCGAGATTGTCTTGAAAAATATGAAAAACAAAGACATGTAATTAATTATATATTCAATTATTCATGACTATCAAAGGTGTAGATCACAAAAAATCACAGTAAAATGAGTTCTGGTCCAAATTAAAATTGTGATAACAAAATGCCAGGTCAGTCCGAATTATTATGTCAATGGCTCCATTTGTGTTTCTTACCCGACCAACCAATGGAAGATTCCACCATCATAGCTCCCACTAACAAAGTATTCTTCGTGGAATGGATGCCATGCCAAAGCTGCAGAAATAAATAGAGTAAATCAAATAACACAACCATGCTGAACAAGGGCAGCGGCAAATATTATAATTTTCTTTGTAACGTTAAGTCATTGGTCTGATCATGTAAAGCAAATGAACAACTTGAGTGAAAATATATCTAATCTTGTAGGAAAGAAACATAGAATTGAAATTCTGTGATGAGAATCTAACCAGTTACATCCTTATTGTGCCCACGGAAGGATTCAAGCTCTTTCATGGATCTAATATCATATAACTGCACAAAACACATTCACAATAATAAGTGAGGAATTGCCCAATATATCATGGATTAATTTACTGGATAGAAAGACACAGATAGAACAAGGCAGATACACTAAGTTCCTGAAGGCACATGCAATTTGATTATGGAGTACGGAAACTACTACATTAGAAGGAGAGGAAGAGTTTGTTCCCTACTTGCAACTATGAAGCATAACTCAATGCACATGATAGATTATTAATTAGGTTTAGGAAGCTTGGTTTTTTTCTGATCACGTGGCCTAACCGCCTAAGTGCGTTCTAAAAGTTGGTACCAAACTTTGCACACTATTAGTATGAACTTCAAGTCTTCCTCACTAGCACAAGTATGTGCGAAACATCAGCAGAACTAAGCTACCAACGTATTTGTATTCTTCTTTCAGAGGGAAAAGTAAAAAGTTAATAACAACAGGGTACAAAAGTAAAAGTTATTGACCTTGATAATCTGATCTTTAGACGCAGTCAAAACCCAGTTCCCATTCTGATTCCATTTTACACACTGCACAATATTTTTATGACCATGGCTGCAGAAATAGCTCATCAGGTGCTGACATGCCACAGAACTTCATGGTTTGCAACATAAGACGAGGGACACAAATACTTACAATGAACGTAGCTCCCTACCACTTTTTGCATCCCAGAGTTTTACAAGATAGTCTTTCCCACCTGGATAGCACAGAAACAAATGAGCTCCGGACATATAAACCCATTATTAAACTAACAATAATGATGACTAACCTGAAGCCAATAAAGATTTCGTGGGATGCCAATCGACACTTTTAACATCCCAACCATGGCCTGGCTGAGTTTGAAGGCAAATTCAGGTTAATTCACACAAAAAAAGTTAATACCACAATGTAACTTCAGACAAGCAAGTATCAAGTAGCACATGCACAAACGAAAAGTTTAGCAACATTACCAGTTAGGGATCTTTCTTCTTGGCATCTTGCGAAGTCCCAAACCTTCACGGTTGTGTCATCAGAACATGAACAGAACTTCAGGTCTGTTCTACAAAAGCTGTTTAAAGTATGTGTTTAAGTAGGGAATGAACATTAACTTGGTACAGCTAAAGTAAAGAACATAGCACAGTCATCACCTCAAGTCACGGACTGATTCTCTGTGTGCAGTTTTATTCACTTTGACATTATTCATGTTACTTTGCCAATACCTGGAAAGGATTCAAATTTCAAAGGATGCAGGTAACAAGTCAAACAATGTAACATTATTAAGGGCCAGTATTCAGCAAGGGTAAAGGGTGAAAGGGCCAGCATACTTTATTGCACCACCATCGTCGCCCGTAACCATCCAATTTTCATTGTGACTCCAAATCATTGATCTCACGGCTTGTTCATGAGCCTATTTATCAAATTAATAACACCAAATAAGTCGAGTTAACTATGACACTAGTAATTGCACCAGTAGCTAATGTGAAATACCTGAAGAATCATTTCAAAATTAAAAGATTGTCCATTCCATAGGGTGAATTCACCACTCTGTGATCCAGTAATAAGCCGGCGTCCCGTAGGAGTCCACTTTATCCAGAAATAACACTATGTTAGACCCAGACCAGAAAAAAAAAGTAACAAATAACAAAAATAACAGCAAAACAGAACCTTCATGAAAGTTTTCACATAGATGACAACGAAATAGAAACTGGCATGGAGCTGTCAAGCTGATCTACTAACTAGTGTAAAAACATGGGAATTTGGAATTTTCCATCAACCTAGGTGACAGATTTTAATACATGTGATGATGTTGATCCTTCAATAAGTCTACTACCCAAGTAGTGAAAGTAGTTAGGCATTCAAACATTTAAGGACCATACAGCAACTTCATGCACATCAGATTTTTCAAACCAAGTAGCACAGTTAGAACAAGGAAATAAAGATGGCAATAGATTTGAAGAGAAAAGGGAGCTCAGTTATGTACGGTCTAGTGTTTGTGAACACCTCAAACTATTCTTTCAATTTCGAACACATTCTGCCAGGATTGATGTTCTCGAGTTTTTAATTTCGAACACACAGTAGTAGAAGCCAAGTACGTTTAAATCTTTGAAACATGCAGCAAGCCAATGTTGGTGACCACAATACCTCCAATCACCAATTCAATATTTCAACCGTATACAAAAGTGCATTAGTGCACGATGTCAGAGGGGAAAAAGCCACTGTAAAGTAGTTGTCAAATTAGTTTCTTGTATTGTGACTTCTGTTATATGATTAACATGTATCTTTCAGACTAGGCATCACACTATGACGGATACCACTTCTATCTTGGGAGCCAAAGTCAAGTAAAACTGAAATGCCAAGTAGGGTAAATAAGCATATTATGTAGAATCATATATATCTTCAGTTCATGTAACCCTGCTGCCATGACCTGATGGGGCTTTTTGAGACATGCAACAGTAGGTGGCTGTAGCTAGAGCATCAGGAACATAGAGAGATGGGTATCACTTAACTCACCAAGACACAGTTTATGGAGCACCGGTTCTTATTGATAGATGAATGAACAAATTTCCCAGCAAAACTTGTAGAGGGGTTGTCTGGGTATGCAACAGAAGGCAACATCTGCAATAACAGTGTTAATCAGTATATCTCGATAAGAAATAGCAGAACGCATAATCATGTATTCATGATGTAGTAGATACATATAATTTTAAAAACTTCCACTAATGACACTTATACATAAGAATCTCATTACTGAAGATGGTAACTGATATACTCCCTCCGTCCCATATTATAAAACGTTATTACATCCAATATGCTCACACATATTGGATGTATAACTTCTTATATTATGGGACGGCGGGACTAATTGGGAACAAAATCAGCACTACCATTGAGGGATCAGATCCAAAACCAAGTAGCCAAGTGATAACTAAAATCACACCACTTTCATGTCTAGAAAGGAGGAGCCAAAATGAAACACAAGTAAAAACAGGTGCTCTTTTTCATTACTGTGTGCATTCATCAATTGAAAACTGGGAGTTATCTAACTGCTTCTTCCTGGAAGAACCAACAGTTCACCCAAACCCCAGGATTACTTGTTAACCAAACCAATACTTGAATTGCCTAACACTATGGAACCAGCCATGCTAGGGACAAATTGCATACTGCCCATACATGACGTCTCATTCACAATTCACCGTATCCAGAAACAGGGCAGTATTAAGGTGATAAGGTCTGCCAGGATTTCATCCATTAAACAAGTGTGTTGACTGATAAAATAACGCAAGCTACTCAACAGTAGTAGTAGCCTGACGTCGACGGAAGAACCACACATTATCTTAGATAACTATAAGATGAAAGAGAAGTTTTTTTTTCTAAATTAAGAGGTTCGTTTCAAACAAATTGCATTAAGATATATCTGCGCTTGCACCTTATGATGATTTGTTTCACAATATACCATGTAAACCTCGGCATTTAGTTATTTAGGCAAAAACATCCAATCAGCCAGAAAGGAAAACATGAAAATGATAATACAAAACGGAGAGTTATTATGCAAGTTTTTTACAATTATTTATGAACCTAAATAACAAGAACACAAATATCAGAAACAATATTTGATAGGCATCCTACACAGCAACATCAATTTTCTATCATGTTTATACATTTGTAAGGCAACACTACAGTTCTTTCTCTAGAACTAAAATATCAGAAACAATATTAGATAGACATCCTACATTAGCAACGTCAATTTTCATCATGTTTATACATTTGTAAGGCAACACTACAATTATTTCTCTAAAACTAAAATAGCACTTCAAAATCAACTGATGCTTGTGCATGCATCCACTAGTTAGCATTGTTATTGACACCAGAATATTAGCTACGATGTCTCAAAAAAAGAATCTTACCTATGAACACTGTTCAGTATATTTCCAACCATGAGATAACAAAGGATATAATATGTCGTAGATACTTGTGCTTTGAAATCAAGGGTGGAGAATCCCAAATGAACAATTTGGAAGCAAAAGGAGGTTTCTAAGTACAAAATGCGTGCAAAATAGCGACCAGTATCTTCAGTATTTTTGAGAAATCAATATCTTCAGCATTTCTGACCAAACAGTATCTTCAGTATAGCACAACTAATATCTTATAGCATATTATTACATGCAAGGTAGCAGGCAACGTACATCCAGGACAGCAGCTGCGGTTGGCTGCAATGTAAATCTGTCTCTTGCATCCCGCTGCCACATGCGAGCCTGCACGATACAAACTTATGAGCTTCCCATATTCATGTATTCTCCAGGGGCATATACAAAACGAAAAGTATTTGTATCATTTTGTGGCTCCGTTGGACATGATTGAAGATATTACATCGTTGATAACTTTTTGGAAAAATAACACACTATTGCATATTACCTGAGCATAACGGACGAGAGAGCTTGTGTAGTCCACTGTTCGCCGCTGGACAGGCTTCCGCATCCTCTTAGCGCCAAAATTGTCCCCATAGGCTGAATTGAATCGAAATTAATATCAAGTTGCAATATGAATATTCATATCGTAAAGAGCTACACAAAACTGTGAGCATGTGACAGATTTTAAGGGTGTTTTTACTTTTTAAGCAGAATCTCCCTCTCGCAGTTCAGGAAAAAAAAACGAGCGATACGATAATTACTCGAACTAATCTAGTCGCCCCCTAAGGATCTAACCCTAACCAGGGAGAGCGTGGTTACCGTCGAACGGCGGCTGCTGCTGTTGCTGTTGATGTTGCTGCTGCTGATGGTGCTGCTGGGGTCCCGGGTGGGCGGCGTAGTCGGGCGCGAGGTTGGTAGAGGACGCCGCGGAGAGCTGCCGCATCGGCGGCTGCAGCGGGCCGCGGTAGAAGTCCCCGCCGCCGCCGCCGGGCTGCGGCGGCGGGCCCTGCGGCGGAGGCGGCGGAAGAGGCTGCTGCTGTTGCTGCTGCTGCATCATCGCCGTCGCCTCGCCGGCGACTGGGCTAGGGTTTGGGGTCCGTGCGGCGGGAAAAGGGGCGGGTTTCGGGTGGCTCGTCCAGGCCGCCGGGAGCGTGAGCACAGTGAGCCGAGGGGGTTTGGTTGGAACGAGACGATGGGTGGGGAATTGGTGGGCCGTCTGCTCCCTCGTAGAAGCCCGCCCGGGTTCGTTGGGCTGCCGGGTAGAAACCACACGGGATCGACGTGTCCGATGGCCTTTTATTTATCATCCCTCAAAAAAAAAATCTTTTATTTATCCTTTTGGTTTTATAAATAGCTTTTATACATATAAAAAATGTCTCCGAAAATAAAGATATTTTTTTATAAAAAAATGATTAAAAAAATTGAATACACAATGAGCATGTTTTAGATATGTGATGAACATTTTTCTAATAAAGATTAGCAATTTTGAAATATGCTTATAAAAATGGTTAATTCTTTCTAAGAGTTTTACCACGTTTTTTAAAAGAGGTCAAGCATTTAGAATATTGATGTGTTGTGTTTCAAATGAATGAAATCTGAACTCTCTCATCTTCCGTTCGCCGTTCCTCGTATCCTCTCATTGATTCCACATCCCAATTTCTCCCTCAAATTGTAGTGATCCACTGTATCCTACTAATTTGTCGTGCCATAGGGACACAAGTTGTCGGCCGCCAAGTGGGACTGGGAGGGATCGCGGAGGGAATTTTTTTCGCCGAGAGAGGAGGTGGCCTACTAGGGGAATAGTATAGAGAGAGGTTTACGGGGTAATCTTAGCAGCCATAGGGGGTATATTGATTTCTGGAGCGTGGGGGTCGATATCGAGCCAGCCTGGCTGACTAGCAAATCTTGACTCCAAGGTTCGCTCATGGGCATGACCAAGGAGCTTTCCAGATTGAGGTGGGCATGCTCACGTAGCTAATACAATCTACTAACCACCTGAAAATGGAAAAATAATCTGTGAAACCGGGTCCATTTCCCATCAAATTAGACCCAACTCAAATTGTGCCACATGGTATCCCAGGTCTCAAAGCATACGTGTCTTCTTCTCCAAACTTCTCCTCTGAACATTGCACTATTGCGTGAACATGTGGACTCACTCCATTACTCTTGCAAGTGGAAGCGGGAGATTTTCAGGGCGAGGTGGATTGCTCTTGTAAGAGCATGTTGCATGGTAGAGCCGCGCGGGACTAGGATCCATAGTCTAGCTAGAGGAAACATGGGGCCTGGTTGGTTGCCTACACCCCCTCAGCCAGGCCCTACGGATGCAATTTTGGCCCATTTGGTTGCATGTGCGTGTGTCTGGGCCTGCATCACACGAAACTCAAAGTTGCTTAGAGATGGATCCGGAGTAACGACCAAATCAGCTGTTCCAACGAGCCAGACCTAAGCGAGCATAAGGAGGGCACGCGATGGAACACGTGGGAGACAACACGTTGTTTTCCGAACTGGCACCATAAATCCTCTCACCCCTTTCTCACCGCTCACTCCCTCCCTCTCCACTCTCTCGCCGAATCATAGGATGCAAGGTCTGGATGACGACCACCGGCGGCGATCGTTGACTTCGTCACCGCTTCATCTCCTCTCCGCCAACGCTTCGTCAATGGCGGTAATACTTGTCTCCAATTTAGGCATGGATTTAAACTTCACACATGTGATCTAGGCATGGATTTAGACTTCACACATTTGATTTTGGCTTGAAATTTGGGGTGTCAATTACGAGCATGATTTGGTCGTGCATATTGTTGTCCGTTTAGGGTGCTGGGTTGATTTGGGGGTTTATACAGATCGATTTTGGTGTTGAAGTCCGGCCAAATTTGGGCGTCAACATACGAATAGATTTTATTCAATTACCATGTACACATGTAGTTGATATAGGGTCAGATTTTAGTTAGTTGCCATGTACATATGTAGTTGAAGTAGGGTCATATTTTGGTCAGTTATCATGTTAACGCACTGATAGATATTGTTGAGTTACCATGTAGATATGTGGTCGATATAGAGTCAGATTTTGGATTGTTCGTTTTGTTCAATGCAGTGCTTTGTAGAGAAGCTCTTCCTAGGCAATGCTATTGAGGGTAACTGCTTGAAGGGCAAGGTGGTGGGAGAGGGTAATTGCTTGAAGGGCGGTAATTGCTTGAAGGGCAAGGATTGAAGGTGGGTAGTGTTGGAGAACGTTGCATGGGAAACAAAAAATTTCCTACGCACACGCAAGATCTATCCATGGTGATGGGCATCTACGAGAGGGAGAGTGAATCTACATACCCTTGTAGATCGCTAAGAGGAAGCGTTAAGAAACGCGGTTGATGTAGTCGAACGTTTTCGCGATCCAAATCGCAAGCCGTCCCGCGATCCCATCACGATCAGTCTCGCGGTCCAATCACTATCCGTCCCGCGATCCAATCACGATCCTTCCAATCTAGTGCCGAACGGACGGCACCTCCGCGTTCAGCACACATACAGCTCGATGACGATCTCCGCCTTCTTGATCCAGCAAGAGGGAGCGGAGAGGTAGAGGAGTTCTCCGGCAGCGCGACGGCGGTGGTGGTGGAACTATTCCAGCAGGGCTTCGCCTAAACACTGCTGAAAAACTAGAGGAACTGATCTATCGGGAGAGAGGGCTGCACCGTGGCCTTTTGGGTTGAAGTGCTTTGGCCCTCTCTCCCTCTAGTATATATAGGAGGGAGGGGAGGGGCCAGCGCCCCTAGGGCTGCCCCTAGGAGTTGGCCGAAGGAGGTGGAGGTGGAGGAGTCCACCTCCAATCCTACTCCTAGTAGGACTCCTTCCCTTCCCCTTTGGGCTTTCCTTTTCCCACAAGTCCAGCCGCATAGGCCCTCTTGGGCTGGCCGCCCAGCCCACCAGGGGCTGGTGCGCCACCCTAAGGCCCATGTGACCCTCTTGGGGTGTGGTGGCCCCACTTGGTGGACCCCCGGAACCCATTCGTCACTCCCGGTACAATACCGGAAATGCCCGAAACTTTTCCGGAGTTCAAACACCACCTTCCTATATATCAATCTTTACCTTCGGACCATTCCGGAGCTCCTCGTGACGTCCGGGATCTCATCCGGGACTCCGAACAACCTTCGGTCACCAACATACATAACTCAATATTACCGAAATGTCATCGAACGTTAAGTGTGCAGACCCTGCGGGTTCGAGAACTATGTAGACATGACCGAGACACCTCTACGGTCAATAACCAATAGCGGGACCTGGATGCCCATATTGGTTCCTACATATTCTACGAAGATCTTTATCGGTTGAACCTCTATGTCAAGGATTCAGTTAATCCCGTACGCTGTTCCCTTTGTTCTTCGGTATGTTACTTGCCCGAGATTCGATCGTCGGTATCTCTATACCTAGTTCAATCTCGTTACCGGCAAGTCTTTTTACTCGTTCCGTAATACAAGATCCCGTGGCTAACACTTAGTCACATTGCTTGCAAGGCTTATTGTGATGTTGTATTACCGAGTGGGCCCTGAGATACCTCTCCGTCACACGGAGTAACAAATCCCAGTCTTGATCCATGCCCACTCAACAGACACCCTCGGAGATACCTGTAGAGCATCTTTATAGTCACTCAGTTACGTTGCGACGTTTGATACACACAAGGTACTCCTCCAGTGTCAGTGAGTTGCATGATCTCATGGTCATAGGAACAGATACTTGACATGCAGAAAACTATAGCAACAAACTGACACGATCATATGCTATGTTTATAGTTTGGGTCTTGTCCATCACATCATTCTCCTAATGATGTGATCCCGTTATCAAATGACATCTCATGCCTATGGCTAGGAAACCTTGGCCATCTTTGATCAACAAGCTAGTCTATTAGAGGCATACTAGGGACACAGTGTTGTCTATGTACCCACACATGTATTTGAGTTTCCAATCAATACAATTATAGCATGGATAATAAACGATTATCATGAACAAGGAAATATAGTAATAACCAATTTATTATTGCCTCTAGGGCATATTTCCAACAGGTAGCACCGCCAAGAGGCTTCGACTATGGAATTACGACTATTTCATGAGGACGCATGTCCATTGCACTTCTACAAGGACATTATAGAAGCTAATTTGGAGTGTCTGTCGATCCCAAGTGACTTCAGTAGGCACATGTGCACCATCCCATTAGATGTCGTTATGAGGACGAACTCCGACTACAACTGGAGGATCACGCTCCAGGTTGTCAACAGTAGGCTCACCCTTGATAAAAGGGTGGGCCAATGACGTGGCTTGAGACTGCGTCGGTATTTCCCCAAAGAGGAAGGGATGATGCGGCACATCGACGGTAAGTATTTCCCTCAGTTATGAAACCAAGGTTATCGAACCAGTAGGAGGATCACCACCACCCAATAAGCAGCACCTGCACACAAACAACAAATACTTGCAACCCGGCGCGAAAGAGAGGTTGTCAATCTCTCTACAGTAATAAGATAGATTAGGTAGTGATAGATAGGAGAGATAGATCTCTCAAGAACACAAATAAAAAGAGTAAATATGCAGAAATATATTTTTGGGTTTTTGGTTTTGTAGATCTGAAAACAAAGATTGCAAAAACGTAGATCGGAAAGCAATATGATGGAAAAGTAGACCCGGGGGCCATAGGGTTCACTAGTGGCTTCTCTCATGAGTATAGCGCACGGTGGGTGAACAAATTACTGTTGGGCAATTGATAGAAAATCGAATAGTCATGACGATATCCAAGGTGATGATCATTATATAGGCATCACGTCCAAGATAGATAGACCGACTCCTGCCTGCATCTACCTCTATTACTCCACACATCGACCGCTATCCAGCATGCATCTAGTGTATTAAGTTCATGAACGGAGTAATGCAATAGGAACGATGACATGATGTAGACAAGATCTATTCATGTAGGAATAGACCCCATCTTGTTATCCTTAATAGCAACGATACATGCGTGTCTTGCTGCCCCTTCTATCACTGGGAAAGAACACCGCAAGATCGAACCCATCACAAAGCACCTCTTCCCATGGCAAGAAAAATCGATCTAGTCGGCCTAACTAAACCAAAGATTCGAAGAAGAAATACGATGCTATAAGCAATCATGCATATAAGAGATCAAAGAAGACTCAAATAATATTCATGGATAGAAACTGATCATGAACTCAAAATTCATCGGATCCCAACAAATACACCGCAAAAGTTTACATCAAATAGATCTCCAAGAGACCATTGTATTGAGAATCATAAGAGAGAGAGAGAAGAAGCCATCTAGCTACTGCCTACAGACCCGTAGGTCTATGGTGGACTACTCACGCATCATCGGAGAGGCACCTATGAGGAAGATGAACCCCTTCGTGATGGTGTTTAGATTGGATCTCGAGGTTCTGGAACTTGCGGCAGCTGGAATTGTGTTTCGTCGACTCCCCTAGGGTTTTTGGAATATTTGGGAATTTATAGGCATCAGAGGCGGTGCGGAGGGGCCCCGTGGAGGGCACAACCCATCAGGGCGTGCCGGGGCCCCCTGGCGCGCCCTGGTGGGTTGTGCTCTCCACAGCCCACCTTCCTGGCTCTTCTTTGGCCCACTGGGTGTCTTCTGGTCCAGAAAAAATCTCCAAAAAGTTTCGTCGCGATTGGACTCCGTTTGGTATTGATTTTCTGCGAAGTAAAAAACAAGCAAAAACAACAACTAGCACTTTGGCACTATGTCAATAGGTTAGTCCCAAAAAATGATATAAAGTTGTTATAAAATGATTGTAAAACATCCAAGAATGATAATATAACAGCATGGAACAAGCAAAAATTATAGATACGTTGGAGACGTATCTGCATCCCCAAGCTTAATTCCTGCTCGTCCTCGAGTAGGTAAATGATAAAAACAGAATTTTTGATGTGGAATGCTGCCTAACATGTTCATCACATTCTTTTCTTTTGTATAGCATGGACATTTGGACTTATAATGATTCAAAGCAATGGTCTAGTTTTAACATAATGACTTCAATACTCAAGCATGTCAACAAGCAACCATGTCTTTCAAAATATCAACACTAAAGAAAGTTATCCCTAGCCCATCATGCTCAATCATTGATCCATTCATGAAACACACTCAAATATTAGCTATGCCCAATTCTCAAGTACGATCATAGTGCCCCCTAGTTGGTGCTTATAAGAGAAGATGGAGACTCAAAGTAAAAATAAAAATTGCATAAAGTAAATAGATAGGCCCTTCACAGAGGGAAGTAGGGATTTGTAGAGGTGCCAGAGCTCAAGGTTTAAATTGAGAGAGAAAAATATTTTGGGTGGCATGCTTTTCCTGTCAACGAAAACGACAAAGTAGTCCACT